>LR738711.1:926687514-926872177 GCA_902687465.1 Secale cereale | reverse complement strand
ACCTGCGCATCTTCGATGCAAAAAAAAAAAAGCGTACGCGTGCGTGCCGCTTCGGGTGGTTTCCAAACCCTTGAATATCATTTTAGCACGCAATTTTGCATGCACCTTGCGCACCTGCGCATCTTCGATGCCAAAAAAATCAGATTTTTTTGTACATTTTGCTATTTTTTTAAATTTACTGTTCACCGTAGAATAGATTTACTTTTGTTTTTTTTGCTGCAACCTTCTCGAACTTCCAAACATGACGAAAATTGGCACGCACTTTGCGCATCTGAGTACCTTCGATGTCACAAAATTTCAGAAGTTTTTAATATTTTTTTTGCTATTTTTTTCGAATTTACTGTTCACCGGAACACTATTCACACCGTGGTCAAAACCGGGTTGACTCGGCAGTAAAACCACGCAGGGACGTAAAGTGACTGGTTTTGAGAGTTCGTGGTGCAATCTGTCCGGTTTTATAGTTGAGGGATCAAAAGTGAGCAGACCAAAAAATTGAGGGACCAAAAGTGAACTTTTCTCTTTTATTTTTCGTAAATTTGTATGGTTGTTCGTCTGGGCACTCAACACTGGGCAGCATTGCTCGGTCCTGTTCAGCCGCATCTATGCTGTCCTGTTTACCGGTCAAAGTTTGGGCAACTCCAGCGTGGTACCAAATAATGGACAACATCAAATGTCACCGACAGGTCCTAATATATGTAGTGGGTGACAGTGGGCCAGACGGATCAAGAGAAAAAATAATAGGGCTTGTGGGGAGACGGGCCCAACTAACAATTGGGTCAGGCGAACGTCCGGACGCCCCCAATTCTTCTCTTTGGTACCGGTTTTAAGGTATTTTGAAAATTGAACTGCTCCGTGGACATTTGATGTCCTTTGCTGGATGACCAAAAGTGTCCGGAGCACACGGTTTAAACATTTTGGATACAATTTTGTGAACTGCGTTAGGGTTGCCCTTAGAGCTCTGAGTCACGCAACGATTTTATACATGGTGTGTCATCTTAGGTTTTTCTAGGGAAGGTGTCTCTTTCAGTTGTGTGAAAGAGAATTTCCACGGTAATGGTACTCTTGGGAACTGGATTTTTTAGAACAGCTTCGGATCTTGTTTTATGCGTAACTTTGCTTTCTGTCCGTTTTAGATGTTTTTCTTCCTTATTTTGGTTTTATTTGTATTTTACTTGTTTTTCTTTATTTTCACTTTATGTTTGTTAATTTTATTTTTTATGTTCTCAGCTGTTCTCTTTTCTTTATTCTTTTTTCACTTTTTTTCTTCTATTTATTCTCGGTGGTAAATATCACGAATATTTTTTACGTGGTAGATGCACATTTATTTTTGAATATGTAACATTTTTGTTTTTTCAAAAGTGCACATACACTTTTTCTACATACACATAACGTTCTATTGATGAACATGGACATATTTCTTTTCAAAAAATGAACATCACATTGGCAAATAATGATTATTCTACCAAATAAAGAAATAATTTTTAAATTGGGTATACAAATTATTAAAAAAAATATGAATACCTCTTTAAAATACACTCATATTTTTTCATATGTTTGAATCTTCTATTTTCTGCAACACTTGAATATTTACATTTTATAAAACTGGCAAAATTAAATTAGTGAAAAATATATTTATAAAGATTTATATGAGAAAAAATGTACCTTTATATGGCCTATTTAAGTTTCGTTACATGCAAGCTGGAAGTCAAAGCTCGCAATACCTGAGCTATAGGGGCGCGCCTGATATCTTTGGACTCTGCCTGCAGACTGCAACAAGCATGGTTAATAGTATAGCCAACAATCGGCTATATGGAGTTGCCATGTCACATATAGCCAACCTAATAGCGAATATGTATAGTAGCTAGTTCATAAGTAGTATCCACCGTACACTCTCATAATATTTTGGAGTCCTTGTTGTAGCCGGCTGTTAATATATCAACGGCTTTCCTTCTCTCTCATCTTCTCTGTCATCAGACTCAACGCAAATATAATTATTTAAACCTTATAGCTTGTTGACTGTATCTTATTATATTTGATTTTAGGCAGGGCCGGTCCTGAGATTCCGGAGGCTGGGGGCGAACTAGAAAATGGGGCCCTTAATATATAGAGCATGGCACCAATAAAGAGAGATTTCTATTGACCAAAGTTGATATATATTGATTTGTCAAAGAATGTTGATATATATCATTTTGGAATGCTTTTATCATGAATGTCAAATGACAACAAGGTGCAATCCATCTAGAAAAAATGACGTGATTCATCTGATGAAAAAACTAGTGAGAGGATAAGCCTTCATGAATTTGTTGTTGTAGCATTTCAAAATAATATAAGTGAGGTTACTGAGCTGACAATGCTACAAAATGACATCAATACAACCGAATTACGTATGTGGCCTCACACTGTCACACATAGACATCAGACGTACTCCCCCCGTCTCAAAATAAATGACTCAACTTTGTACTAACTTTGTTTTGGGAGGAGGGAGTAGCAAATAATAGGTATATATAGGATGGTAGCTGGTGATTGAAATTCATGTGAAGAAGAACAAGGGTGTGATATCTTATGGCTTTTCCATTATTTTTTATTTTAAGTTAGAAAGATAGCAGACAATAGCTCGGAAGTACCTTTCTACACCGAGGAGCAAATACTCCTGGTGTGAACAGTAGAATAAACCAAAATTCAAAAAATTCTGATTTTTTTAGGAAGATACTTTCGCAAATGTTTGTCGTGCATACAAAATTTCATCACGAAATCACATTGGTGTTTTACCACGCCTTGCACCAATGTGATTTTGTGATGAAATTTTGCATGCACAAGTAACATTTCTGAAAGTATGTCACAAAAAAAATCAAGAAACTTTTAATTGTTTTATACTACTGTTCACAATAGCTTATCCTTGGACGAAATCGTTTCCCCTTAGTTTTACTCCCTCCGTTCCCAAATATAAGTCTTTCTATAGATTTCATCAAGTGACTACATACGGAGCAAAATAAGTGAATTTTGCTGAGTAAATAGGCAATTTTCCGATTAATTTAATCCACGAATTAACTACTAGCATGGCATTGACACAAATAATAGCATACTGATATTTAATCATGCAACCGCATACTACGCTAATTGTAGACAGATCTACGTATAACGCTAGCATGCCTAACACAGAACAGTAGGAGCGGGATAAACGAGTTATACCCTCTAGTAGGCCATGCAGAGGCCGCGGCGGCGGTGACGGCAGCAGCGTCCTCGGCTGCCTTCTTGTCGGCTTCGATCTTCTCGGCGGCGACACGTTCGGCGTCGGTGGCCATGGTGATGACGAGGGCGACGCGGACGTAGAGGAAGTAGACGAACGGCGAGCAGTCGCGTAGTCGCTTCCCAAAAACCTATTCGCCCCTCTCCCGTACAGGATCCAGAGAGGCGAGGCTTCGGAGACCTGCTCTCCCGTCGACCGTGTACGCGGCGGACGGGATGGAGTCACCGGCGGCAGCAACAGCCAAGGGACGACCGCGGGCGTGGAGGCAGATGCGTTCTATTATGCGACGGCTAGGGTTGGCAGCGCCCCACATATATATGTGCGGCCGCGCGTGGCGTGGCGTGGCGTGGCGTGGCGAGGCGAGCGGAGGAGGAGGAGTGCGCGAGGGCCTCATCTCTTCTCAAGCTCCAATAACATGAGGGAGAGAATCCCTTATAAACCACTCCAACTCTCCTTCCACTTCCGGGGTGGGACTAAACTTCCCACCACTTTGTCATGCCACCTACATGGGCCCTTAGAGATCAAATCTGAAATTGTCATATGGGCTCTAGGCCCATCTCAGATTTCAACAATCCCCCACCAGATCTCGAGGGCCCATTGTGTCCTCTGTTCCAATTACTGTTTCGATATACCAGTGTTTCAGCGAAGACCTGTTAAGGTTGAGCTTCACCTAGAGCAAATAGCTACACTCCTTCACAACTGAACAATGGACTATGTCTTGAATTGTCAGTTTGGCGTAAAGAAGTTTCACCACATGTCTTACTGATACTAGGCTGCCGAAGGCTGACCCCTCGGGTGGAGCATATGAGTCACACTCCTGGCCTGTTCATGAGCTTACTAGAGATCACCCCAATCTCATAGACTGTGACCAGCAGTCGGGCTCATATAGGTGTGTTCCTCCAAAGATCGCTCTGTAGGATAGCATCTTGCTTATACATATAAGCCTTGGAACACATTAAGACAGTAGTCATCCTCCCATACAGTATTGAGAGTATTGCATCTCCAGCGGAGTGGGTTAGTATAGTTACTCTCCTCAGTTCACCACTGGCTTGTTTTCCCAGGTCCTACTTCACGGGATCTCCGATCACATAGGTTGGGTTACCACCATGGCAACTCATGTGGGTCTCATACCCATCTCCCTCGATGCATTATCTATCACAACACGTGATAGCCCTTTTGTAAAGGGATCTGCCAGATTCTTAGCCGTATGGACATATTCCAACGCTATCACCCCGGAGTTTCTCAATTTTCTGACAGATTTTAATCTCATTCTTATGTGTTTGTTGGACTTCATGTTGTCCTTTGAACTCTTCACCTTGGTGATGACAGTCTGATTGTCACAGTTCATAAGGATAGCCGGAACCGGTTTATCAACCAATGGCAAGTCCATCAAAAGATCTCGAAGCCATCCCGCTTCAACACCAGATGTGTCTAATGCTGTTAATTCTGCTTCCATTGTCGATCTCGTTAAGATCGTTTGCTTGCAAGACTTCCAGGAAACAACGCCACCTTTAAGAGTAAACATATACCCAGTTGTGGCATTCATCTCATCAGCATCAGAGATCCAATTCGCATCACTATACCCTTCAAGTACCGACGGGTATCCGGTATAGTGAAGTCCATAGTTCATAGTACCCTCCAGATAACGCATAACTCTTTCAACAGCATGCCAATGTACATCACCCGATTTTGATACAAACCGACTCAGTTTGCTCACAGCAAAAGCGATGTCAGGCCTCGTAGCGCTAGCTAGGTACATCAGTGAACCAATGATTTGAGAGTATCTCAATTGATCTATAGCCGTGCCTTTGGATTTTCGAATCAACACGCTAGGATCATATGGTGTTTGAGATGGTGTGCAGTCCGAGTATCCAAAACGACTCAACACCTTCTCAACATAATGGGATTGCAAAAGTGTAATCCCACCCTCATTATCTCTCAGTAGCTTGATGTTCAAGATAACATCAGCCACACCAAGGTCTTTCATCTCAAAGTTCTGAGATAGAAACGACTTAACCTCCTCAATTACTTTGAGGTTGGTTCCGAATATCAGTATGTCATCAACATACAAGCACAATATAACTCCTTCGCCCCCACCATGGCGATAGTATACACATTTGCCAGCTTCCTTAACAACGAAGCCAACAGATGTCAGTGTTGTATTAAACTTATCATGCCATTGCTTAGGTGCTTGTTTCAGGCCATATAAAGATTTTATCAACCCACACACTTTTCCTTCCTGACCATCTATCACAAAGCCATCTGGCTGTTGCATGTAGATTTCCTCGTTTAGCTCTCCATTCAGGAAAGTTGTCTTAACATCCATCTGGTGGACGAGAAGACCATGCGAGGCCGCCAACGAGAGTAATACTCGAATGGTGGTCAGTCTGGCCACATGTGAATAAGTATCAAAGAAATCTTCCTCTTCCTTTTGGTCATAGCCCTTGGCCACAAGCCTAGCCTTGTACTTTTCAATCGTACCATCGGGCCTAAACTTCTTTTTGAACACCCACTTACATCCCAATGGTTTGCAACCATAGGGACGCTCAGTTATCTCCCATGTCCCGTTAGCCATGATGGAATCCATCTCGCTACGGACCGCTTCCTTCCAGTAGTCAGATTCTGGAGAGGCATACGCTTCTGAAATAGAAGTGGGAGTATCATCCATGAGGTACACGAAGAAATCATCACCAAAGGTCTTTGCAGTCCTTTGTCTCTTTCCCCTACCAAGGGTTTCTTCGTCATCCTCCTCAGGATTTTCATCATGTGTTTGTTCATAGTATTCCATAGGAATGGCAGGCTCAGGAGTCTCCTCAGATTCCTGTCTAGAAGTGCTTTGCATATCTCTCATGGGAAATATATCCTCGAAGAATGTAGCATCCTTAGACTCCATAATTGTACCAATCTTTTGGTCAGGTACCTCAGATTTCACTACTAGAAATCTATAGCCAACGCTATTCTTAGCGTAGCCCAAATTAACGCAGTCCACGGTCTTCGGTCCAAGCTTGCGCTTTTTGGGGATCGGCACATTGACTTTCGCCAAACAGCCCCAAGTACGCAAGTACGAGAGTGTTGTCCTTCTCTTCATCCATTTCTCATAGGGAGTGATCTCATTGTCCTTTGTCGGAACTTTATTCAGGACATGACATGCCGTCAATATAGCCTCCCCCCACCATGCCTTGGATAAACCCGACGTATCTAACATGGCGTTAACCAAATCAGTTAGAGTACGGTTTTTCCGCTCGGCAACCCCGTTTGACTGGGGTGAATAGGGAGGCGTCCTCTCATGAATAATGCCGTGTTCCGCACAAAAGGAGTCAAACTCACTCGAGAAGTACTCTCCACCACGATCTGACCGGACTCGTTTAATTTGTTTTTCAAGTTGTTTCTCAACTTCTGCCTTATAGATTTTAAAGTAGTGTAGAGCCTCCTCTTTAGTATTTAACAGATAAACATAGCAATATCTAGTGGAATCATCTATCAATGTCATGAAGTATTTCTTTCCACCTTTAGTCAACACACCATTCATCTCACAAAGATCAGAATGTATGAGTTCTAATGGTGCCAAGTGTCTCTCCTCCGCGGCCTTGTGAGGCTTGCGAGGTTGCTTAGCTTGCACACATGAAAGGCACTTAGAACCTTTGGCTAAAGTGAAACTCGGGATTAAATCCAACTTAGCTAGCCGCGTCATAACACCGAAACTAATGTGACAAAGACGTGAATGCCAAACTTATGATTCATTAACATTCGAATGAATATGGTTCACGACTTTATTACAAAAATCTGCGAGGGAAAGGCGGAACATTCCTCCGCTCTCATAACCTTTTCCAACAAAGAGTCCATATTTCGTAACAACTAATTTATTAGACTCGAAAACCAACTTAAACCCTTCTCTACATAGAAGGGAGCCACTAACGAGGTTCTTCTTGATGGCGGGGACATGCTGCACGTTCTTCAGCTGCACGATCCTTCCCGAAGTAAACTTCAGATCGACCATGCCAACACCATGAACAGAAGCACTCGCGCCATTCCCCATCAATACGGACCCGTGGCCTGTGACCTGGTAAGAAGTGAACAATGAAATGCCAGCACACACATGAACTCCTGCACCCGTGTCCACCCACCAATCGTTGGGCTGAAACACTAAAAAAACAGTAAATAAATTACCGTACCCAGATGCACCATTGTCATTGTTGCCCACAATCATGTTGACAGACTTGGAGTCCTGTCCTGGCTTCTTGTACTTGTTTGGGCACTTGTTGGCCCAATGTTCAGCCGAACCACAAGTAAAGCAGCCCTCATCCTTCTTGTTCTTCTTGAAGGTCTTCTTACCCTTCTTCTTAAAGTCGGCATTGTGTTGGACACCGTTCTTTACCTTGGGCTTGTGGGAGTTGGAGTTCCTCTGGTTCACCATGTTGGCGACAGAAGTCCCCTCAACTGCTTTCCCGTTCGAGTCCTTTGCCCTTGAGTTCTGCTCAACACTCAGATGGCCAATGACATCCTCCACTGAGAATTCACGCCTTTGATGTTTCAGAGTAGTGGCAAAGTTCCTCCAGGAATTAGGGAGCTTAGCGATTATGCAGCCCGCGACAAACTTGCCCGGTAACTCGCACTTCAGAAGCTCAAGCTCCTTAACAATGCATATTATCTCACGAGCCTGCTCCAGCACAGGACGGTTTTCAACCATCTTGTAATCGTGGAACTGCTCTATAATATACATCTCACTCCCAGCATCGGTGGCACCGAATTTAGATTCGAGCGCCTCCCACAAGTCCTTGGCGACACGCACATGTAAATATGCGTCGACCAGTTTATCTCTGATCACGCTAAGAAGTGTTCCGAGAAATACGACGGTGGCCTCCCTGAACGCCTTCTCCTGTTCAGGAGCAATCGTTCCCGTGGGCACACCGGCGACCCAGAACACGTTCATAGCCGTGAGCCATAAAGTGGTCTTAGTCTGCCAACGCTTAAAATATGTACCGATAAACTTATCCGGTTTCAGTGCAGCGGCAAAGCCACTTGTTGAAAAATTCCAACACATAATAGGTTTTTGGATTGCTGAGTAAATAGGCAATTTTCCGATTAATTTAATCCACGAATTAACTACTAGCATGTCATTGACACAAATAATAGCATACTGATATTTAATCATGCAACCGCATACTACGCTAATTGTAGACAGATCTACGTATAACGCTAGCATGCCTAACACAGAAAACAGTAGGAGCGGGATAAACGAGTTATACCCTCCAGTAGGCCATGCAGAGGCCGCGGCGGCGGTGACGGCAGCAGCGTCCTCGGCTGCCTTCTTGTCGGCTTCGATCTTCTCGGCGGCGGCACGTTCGGCGTCGGTGGCCATGGTGATGACGAGGGCGACGCGGACGTAGAGGAAGTAGACGAACGGCGAGCAGTAGCGTAGTCGCTTCCCAAAAACCTATTCGCCCCTCTCCCGTACAGGATCCAGAGAGGCGAGGCTTCGGAGACCTGCTCTCCCGTCGACCGTGTACGCGGCGGACGGGATGGAGGCACCGGCGGCAGCAACAGCCAAGGGACGACCGCAGGCGTGGAGGCAGATGCGTTCTATTATGCGACGGCTAGGGTTGGCAGCGCCCCACATATATATGTGCGGCCGCGCGTGGAGAAACGTGGGCCAAACCCATGTCCAAGTCGGATCGTGGCCCTACCTGTCAAAGACTCTCCGTTCCTGACCGGCAAAAAGAAGCGCATAGGAGTGAGCTCGGCTCAATCCCGCAACCCGCGGCGCGTCGGGACGAGGCGTGGCGAGCAGAGGAGGAGGAGTGCGCGAGGGCCTCATCTCTTCTCAAGCTCCAATAGCATGAGAGAGAGAATCCCTTATAAACCACTCCAACTCTCCTTCCACTTCCGGGGTGGGACTAAACTTCCCACCACTTTGTCATGCCACCTACATGGGCCCTTAGAGATCAAATCTGAAATTGTCATATGGGCTCTAGGCCCATCTGAAAGTGCAACTAATCCCCGGGTGGTTTTGGTAATTAATAACAACATATATATCATTGAACTAATAGTTACTTGAGAATCATTTCAGAGAAGTTCAGTGATGCGGGTATGGAAATGACTGAAGAAGTGGACCCCTCAAAATGCTAAGGCAAGCATTGGCAAAAGCTCAAGACTCCATTTTTGGTTTAGTGATCAAAGATCACATTGAGTCCATAGGAAAAGCCAATACTATTAAAAGGGGATGAGGTTGTGTTGATGATCTGGTTGCTCAAGTGCTTAGTGATATATCTCCTTCAACTATCAGCAACTTTCACTACTATACACACTCATAAGTAATCTCGGACAAACCGATTTTCCAAACTCAGTCCCACCGAGATGAACCACCTCAGCCATAAGCCAAACCCTAGAAAAATCGGTCATTCCGAGTTTGAGTTCGGTCTCACCGAAACATGGGCTGCCAACCTTCTGTAACCGTTTGTCATCAAATCGGAATATCCGAGTTGATGATTTCGGTCCCACCGAAACTGGCAAGTTCCTGTCTTTGACTCAAATCGGACAAACCGAGATGGTATTTTCGGTCCCACCGAAAACCCCAACGTTCACTATATTTGAACTTGGTCTGACCGAGTTTCCACTTCGGTCTCACCGAGATTGCTCAATTATGTGTGTAACGGTTGGATTTTGTGTGGAGGCTATATATACCCCTCCACCCCCTCTTCATTCGTGAAGAGAGCCATCAGAAAGAACTACCACTCCTACCTTACACTTTCTGAGAAGAGAACTACCTACCCTTGTGTTGAGATCAAGTTGCTCCATTCCTATCATATGAAACTTGATTTCTAACCTTCCCAAGTTGCTTTCCACTCAATCCTTTCTTCCACCAAAGCCAAATCAGTGAGGAGAGTTGAGTGTTGGGGAGATTATCATTTGAAGCACAAGAGCAAGGAGTTCATCACCATCTACAACATCTATTACCTTTTGGAGGGTGGTGCCTCCTAGATTGGTTAGGTGTCGCTTGGGAGCCTCCGTCATCGAGATGTGGAGTTGAACCAAGAAGTTTGTAAGGGCAAGGAGATCGCCTACTTCGTGAAGATCTACCCCGAGTAAGGCTAGCCCTCCGTGGGCGTAGGCCATGATGGAATAGACAAGGTTGCTTCTTCGTGGACCCTTCGTGGGTGGAGCCCTCCGTGGACTCGCGCAGCCGTTACCCTCCGTGGGTTGAAGTCTCCATCAACGTGGATGTACGATAGCACTACCTATCGGAACCACGGGAAAAATCTCCGCGTCTCCAAATTGCGTTTGATCTTCTCCACCTCTCTTTACTACATGTGCAATTTACTTTCCGCTGCTTATACTCTAGAATTGCATGTGTAGGGTGATACTTGACTTGATCTTAATTGTGAAACTACCTAAAACTGTTCTTTGTCAAAGGCAGAATTTTTATATTTACAAGTAGTCTAATCACCCCCCCTCTAGACATACTTTCGATCCTACAAGTGGTATCAGAGCTTTGGTCTCCATTGTTTTGGTTTCCATTGCATTGGACTCCATAAGCTTGGTTTCACAACCTAGGAGAGTATGGCGTCTAGTGAGGGTAATTATCGTAGAGGTCCTTACTTTGATGGTACAAATTTTGCTAGTTGGAAGCATAAAATGAAAATGCATATTCTTGGTCATAACCCAGCCGCATGGGGCATTATTTGTGTTGGTATGCAAGGTGAATTCTTCGAGGAAGGAAAAGTTCCGGATCGCGAAGCTACACCGGAAGAGTTGAGGATGTTGCAAAACAATGCTCAAGCTTGTGACATTCTCTTCAATGCCTTGTGTCCCGAGGAGTTCAACAAAATCAGCCGTCTTGAGAATGCTAAAGAGATTTGGGATACTTTGGTTGAAATGCACGAAGGTACTGAATCTGTGAAGGAATCAAAGCTAGATATTCTTCAAGGTCAACTTGACAAGTTCAAGATGAAGGATGGTGAAGGAGTCGCTGAAATGTACTCTAGGCTTGCTCTCATCACAAATGAGATTGCCGGCTTAGGAAGCGAAGAAATGAC
Organism: Secale cereale; assembly: GCA_902687465.1. Classification (NCBI taxonomy): domain Eukaryota; kingdom Viridiplantae; phylum Streptophyta; class Magnoliopsida; order Poales; family Poaceae; genus Secale; species Secale cereale. The sequence continues at coordinate 926,860,897 of LR738711.1, read as the reverse complement.
CGACCGATTCATCATTAAGAAGATTCTCAGAGCTTTGGATGGAAAATATGACACCGTGTGCACTTTGATCCAAATGATGCCAAACTACAAGACTCTCAAGCCAACTGAAGTCATTGGAAGAATTGTTGCTCATGAGATGACACTTAAGGATAAGGAAGAGCTTCACAACAAGTCAAGCGGTGCTTACAAAGCTACAAGTGAAGCTCCCACAACCTCAAGTGACAAGTTAATTTCCAATGAAGAGATAAGCCTAATGGTTAAGAACTTCAATAAATTCTACAAGAATAGAGGCAAAGAGAGAAGCTCAAAGTCTAGATCATATGATGAAAAGAGATCTTCTTGCCGTGATCGAAACTGCTACAATTGTGGAAGACCCGGACACTACTCAAATGAGTGTACGGCTCCCCACAAGAGAAGAGAAGAATCTCCAAGAAGAAGATCAAGAGATGAGTCACCTCGGAAAGAGAGAAGGAGTAGAGATGATCGTTATGAACGAAGATCCTCTCGGAGAAGCAAGGATTCGGAGAGGAAAGACAAGTCATCAAGGAGCTACACAAGAAGAAGACATCAAGCTCATGTAGGTGAATGGGTCTCCGGCTCCGACTCCGACAATCAATCCGATGGAAGCTATCACTCCGACTCCGACTACAGTCAAGATGAAGGTGTTGCCGGTCTTGCTCTCGTATCCTCCAACTCCTACGACTTATTTGATTCACCAAATGAGGGAATTGGAAGATGCTTCATGGCTAAAGGCCCCAAGGTATCACACCCTGAATTCATTGACTTCAATAGTGATGAGGATGACTTGCTTGGTGAAGATGAGCTATTGCATGATAAATCTAGTGAGCTTAGTAACGATGAAAATGCTAGTAGTCTTTATAGTCGAGAAGAGTTGAATGACAATGCTATGAAGGAGATTGAGCGTCTAACTAAAGAACTAAACACTCTTAAGTTAGCTCATGAAACAACTCAAGAAGATCATAGAGAGCTCCTAAGATCTCATGAGAAGCTACGCTTCGAGAAGCTCACTCTAGAGCAAGAACATGAGTTTCTAAAAGCGATCAATGACGATCTTCGAAAGAAGAGTTCTTCATATCTTGCCAAACGACTTCTCTTGTCTAATTTCTTGCCACCTATTAAGACTAAGCATGACAAGCATAAGAAAAATTCTTCCTCTAGTAGTAACAATAACCATGTTAAATCTAATGTTGTTACTTCTAGTAGTTCTCTTGATTCCACTAACAATGTTTCAAGCCAAGTTACACTTGAGCAAGAAAATAGCTTATTGAAGGAAATCATAGAGAAAGGTGTCTACAAGAGTCTTGCCGGAAGCAAGAACTTTGAGGAAATTGTTCGCAAACAAGGAAGGCACCGGAAGAATCAAGGAATTGGTTTTGAGCGAAAGTTCAATGCCGAAGGTGTTGAGTGGGAAGAAGGTCAATACCCTACTCCACAGTTTGTTTCTCAAAAGGAGAAGTATGATCCTACTTCTTCCAATGTGGAACAAGCTCAAGATGACCTTCCACCACAAGACCACAAGCTAAAAGCCAAGGACAAGCTTCAAGAGGAGATTGATGCATTCATTGAAGCACCTCAAGCCATGGTCAAGTGGGTTCCCAAGGACACATCAAGTTCTACCTCGTCAAGCTCAACTACAACCCCAAGGATTCCCATCAAGATGATGTGGATCCCGAAGAAGAAGAACTAGAAGGTTCTTGAGGGTGACTCCGCCAACATACTTCACTCACATTCATTTTGGCAAGAACTTGTGCAAACAACTTCTACATCATGCACTAGTTCATGGAGTCACAAACCCTCTTGTTGGTAAGTCAAGGGACAAGGTAATCATTGCTTTCATGGACATCATCTATTGTGAACTTCAATCTATGTCTATGGATATCCTTGTTTGTTCCTTGTGGGACTAACCCATGTAGGTATTGAAAGTGCCCTAATCCAAAGGATAGCTCCCAACTCTTGATGATCTACATCAACATTGAGCATCCACATCTTCAACATCTACATGAAGTCTTCTACGACAACCCAAGGTTAGTTTGACCCTTTAAAAGGGGTTCTCACATCTAGGGGGAGTTTTGCTCTAAAAATTGAGCTAAAGCATCTCCAAATGATGTGAACACATCAATGCTTTATGTAAAAGTGGTAACCCCACTTGTGCTTAAACGATGAGTATGACCTATGATCAAATGTTCTCATTTGGCTCCTAAGTCAATATACTCATATATAGATGACCTAGTCATCGACAAATTGTGTGCTAGTAGCTAGAGTTTTGGTTGTGCATGTTTGACACATATTTCATTTGCTATCTTATTGTGTGAGCATGTTGAATGCATGATTTTATCCATTCGAGGACATCCATTTGTTGTTTTGGTTGTTTTGATTTTTCTGGCCAAATGGATGGACAAGAATGCCTAAGTACCTCCCCTAGCTATCTATGCTTTCTTGTCTCAAATTCTATTCATGCTCATATCACAAACTTTGAACAAGTCATTTTCGGACCCTCCGAGTAAGGAGCACTCGGAGCCACCGATCCGTCTAAGGCTGACTTCCAAAACCTTCTAAGTCAATTTCGGTCAGACCAACTTCTCCCACTCGGTCCAACCGAAACGCTTAGACTGATCTAGGTTTCATCTCGGTGAAACCGAGTTCTAAATCTCGGCGTGACCGATATGCGTAACTGCATAGCAGTTATCCATCTCGGTGTCACCGAGTTTTTCAACTCGGTCCCATCGACAGCAAGGGGATATAAATACTGAGGGCAGCGCGCGATTTTTCCTTCAAACGTTTTCGCCCCCAAGTCCCCTGCTGCCGTCGCCCTGATCTTCGGATCGTCGCCGTCGTCACCTGTGCGCCCTCGCCGCAGGTCTCCGCCGCCGTCAACGGTTTTCTCCTCCGCGCCGTTGCCGCCGTAGAGGGACTCCACCAAGTTAGGGTGAGTCTCGATCCCTCTCGTGCTCCCCATCTGATTCATTGCACGATTGGTTTGCCCTACATCTGGCCACGATTGAAAAATTCCTTAACATCAGATCGTTTCTAGTTTCGAGCAAAATTCTTAGGTTTAGGTTTCCACGGAACACATCTCGGTGAAACCGGTTTTAAATTCTCGGTGTGACCGATTCGGCCTCTGGCCATTGCACTGCACTTTCGGTCTAACCGAGTTGTGCAAATCGGTGTGACCGAAGTATGGTTTTAGTGAAACCCTAGAGTATCGGCAGGACCGAAACCCATTTCGGTCCAACCGAAAGTGGTGTGTAAGTTTCTGTTATACACTTCGGATTCACCGAAACTGAAAATCGGTTTGACCGAAATGCATTCTGTGAAAACTTAAAACTAAGATTTGAACTCATTTTGTTTGCAAAAACTTCTGCAGTTTGTGATAACTCTTCTACTCTGCCTATACCTTATCTATTCACAGGTTGTCAGCCATGTCAGATGCCAGTGACAGCCAGAACAGGTCAGAATCACCTTTTGCAGAGATTCCTGAGGCAGATACTAGTCCTGAGGCTAGTAGCCCTATTGATGATGGTGAGAGGAGTACACCTAGTGGTTTGCCTCCTGCAGCCACCAGAACCAGAAAGCAGAGAAATTCTGATGATGAGGACTCTGACTTCATTGCTGAGGAAGTAACCTCCAAGCCCAAGAGAAAGGTTGTTGCCAAAGAGCAACAAGGGCAGCAGTCGAAGAAAGGCACCAGCAAGGTCAAGCAGTCAGCTGTTGCCAAGAAGCTTAACTTGGGAGAGCCAGCCCCAAGTAAAGTGAAGAAAACTTCCAAGAGGAAGAGGGTAGTGTATGCTGATTCTCATGCAGATGCAGCAACCGAGGAAGATGAAGAAGAAGAAGCACCCCAGCCTGCTCCTCAGAAGCAGAAACTCATGGGTGATGCAATTAGGGCTCAAGCCACTTCTAAGCCCAAGAAGCCTGCTCAAGCTAAGGCAGCTCCAGCAAAGCCTTCTGCCAAGCCCAAGAGGACAACCAGAAACATTCCAGCCTCTGAGACGAACAAAGGTGATGTGCCACCGTCTGAGTCTGATGAAGAAGAACATGTGTTGCTGAAGCTCCGTCCAAAACTGCCGCTCCACAACGATGCTCATCCTCAAGCCGAGGATATGAAAGCAAGGAAGGATAGAGGTCTCAGGCTATGGAGACAGTCTGATCCATATGCCGTGAGGAGAAGGACTGCTGTGGACCCCAGATTTCACACCAGAGAGCAGCAGGACTTCTATGAGACTGTGCTGATGGATAAAAAGCCTATTGTTGCAGATACCAGATACGTTGACTGGAAGTACATTGACAGTGAAGAGCACCGAGACTTCTTTCCCCATGTGCATGAAAGCTTCACTGCATGTGGAGTTGATGAGTTTGTGGGTCAGAAACTGACAGATTGGAACGATGAGATGATTATGCAGTTCTACGCCACAGCCCACTTCTATCCTGATGGGAAGATCACCTGGATGACTGAAGGTCAAAGGTTTTCTTCGTCTGTTGAAGAATGGGCAGAACTTCTGAATGCTCCAGTGCAAAGAGAGGACGACATTGATGTCTATGGGATTCCCAAGAAGAACCATGATTCCATGAAGAACATGTACAAGGAGATCCCCGCAGCAGATTTGGAAGTGTGGAAGCTTGGCTCAGTGTACTATCTCCAGGCAGGTCTACCTACCACAAACACTATTCTGAGGCATACCTTGATGCCCAAGTCTGGAGACCATCGCATGATCCGAGGCTATTCTATCAACATGCTGCACATACTTGATGAGAAGGCACCTTTCAAGGTGGTGGACTTAATGGTAGAGACCATTAAGAGGACTGCAGCTGACCAGAAGAGGTCGTGTGGATTTGCCCCGCAGATTCAGATGCTTATCAATGCCAAGTTTGGCACGGGCAAATTCTTGTTGGATAGGAAGCACTTATCACTGCAGCCAGAGCATGAAGATAATGTTGTTGTGATGGACGAGGAGGATCCAACTTCTGTTGAAGGTCAAGCCAAGATTGAAGCTGCTAAGAAAGCCAAAGCTGATAAAGAGGCAGCAGCAGCAGCAGCTAAACCAAAGAGCTTCGGAGAGCAGATTCTTGAAGCTACCCAGAGGATTGAACAACGCCTGGCCAGCATTGAACAATCTCAGGAAAGCTTGGAAAAGATTGTTGACGAGAAGGTCCACGCTCTGGACGTGAAGCTGACTGAACTTCAGGTGACCGTCAACAAGCTTGAGGCAGACATGGAGGAAGCAAGGCAGGACAAGGCAGAGCTCATGCAGGATGACCTAGTCCAGGACTCTCATCGCCAGACTGCTCCGGTTCCCAGAGGATCCCGATCAGCTGCTATTCCCACAGCTCCAGCAGTCACTCCAGCCACAGCTCCAGCATCCACTCCTCCAGCGCAGACATCAGCTGAAGTCTTCGCCGATGCCATCATATCTACTCCGACATCTACCCAGACGGGAGCCGCCAGCAGAGCCCACAGTGACGTTTAGCTCTATGCTTTTTCGAACTTTTTGGTAACTTGTTGCCAAAGGGGGAGAAATTGTATAGATCATAGGGCTTCGAGAGAGAGAGTGCTCTTTCGTTCTTTTGCGGTTTCTTTGAGATACATTTGGTTCTTTTGGTTCTTGAAACTTTCAGTGTGCTTGATACTACGTTTGATGCTACCTTAATGAGTGCTTAGTCATACTATGCTTTAATGTGTGCTTAATGCTTATCATATGCTTTTCCTTTTTGTATGGCTATTTACTCTTGTCTTGGTGATTGGGTGCATGTTATTCATTCTTATCATTTTGTGCGCTCCACCAAGATGTATGTGACATGGAAGAGTGACCCATAATCCTAATCGATTGTGCATTTGCATTCGAACGCAAATTTTAAATAATGCACAAATTTAGGGGGAGCTCTTGTTTATCACATACTTCTCAAAGCGACGATATTATTCATTGATTATATCCTTTGTCGAAGCTTTGATCTATATGTTGTCATCAATTACCAAAAAGGGGGAGATTGAAAGTGCAACTAATCCCCGGGTGGTTTTGGTAATTAATAACAACATATATATCATTGAACTAATAGTTACTTGAGAATCATTTCAGAGAAGTTCAGTGATGCAGGTATGGAAATGACTGAAGAAGTGGACCCCTCAAAATGCTAAGGCAAGCATTGGCAAAAGCTCAAGACTCCATTTTTGGTTTAGTGATCAAAGATCACATTGAGTCCATAGGAAAAGCCAATACTATTAAAAGGGGATGAGGTTGTGTTGATGATCTGGTTGCTCAAGTGCTTAGTGATATATCTCCTTCAACTATCAGCAACTTTCACTACTATACACACTCATAAGTAATCTCGGACAAACCGATTTTCCAAACTCAGTCCCACCGAGATGAACCACCTCAGCCATAAGCCAAACCCTAGAAAAATCGGTCATTCCGAGTTTGAGTTCGGTCTCACCGAAACATGGGCTGCCAACCTTCTGTAACCGTTTGTCATCAAATCGGAATATCCGAGTTGATGATTTCGGTCCCACCGAAACTGGCAAGTTCCTGTCTTTGACTCAAATCGGACAAACCGAGATGGTATTTTCGGTCCCACCGAAAACCCCAACGTTCACTATATTTGAACTTGGTCTGACCGAGTTTCCACTTCGGTCTCACCGAGATTGCTCAATTATGTGTGTAACGGTTGGATTTTGTGTGGAGGCTATATATACCCCTCCACCCCCTCTTCATTCGTGAAGAGAGCCATCAGAAAGAACTACCACTCCTACCTTACACTTTCTGAGAAGAGAACTACCTACCCTTGTGTTGAGATCAAGTTGCTCCATTCCTACCATATGAAACTTGATTTCTAACCTTCCCAAGTTGCTTTCCACTCAATCCTTTCTTCCACCACAGCCAAATCAGTGAGGAGAGTTGAGTGTTGGGGAGATTATCATTTGAAGCACAAGAGCAAGGAGTTCATCATCATCTACAACATCTATTACCTTTTGGAGGGTGGTGCCTCCTAGATTGGTTTGGTGTCGCTTGGGAGCCTCCGTCATCGAGATGTGGAGTTGAACCAAGAAGTTTGTAAGGGCAAGGAGATCGCCTACTTCGTGAAGATCTACCCCGAGTAAGGCTAGCCCTCCGTGGGCGTAGGCCATGATGGAATAGACAAGGTTGCTTCTTCGTGGACCCTTCGTGGGTGGAGCCCTCCGTGGACTCGCGCAGCCGTTACCCTCCGTGGGTTGAAGTCTCCATCAACGTGGATGTACGATAGCACTACCTATCGGAACCACGGGAAAAATCATTGCGTCTCCAAATTGCGTTTGATCTTCTCCACCTCTCTTTACTACATGTGCAATTTACTTTCCGCTGCTTATACTCTAGAATTGCATGTGTAGGGTGATACTTGACTTGATCATAATTGTGAAACTGCCAAAAACTGTTCATGATCAAAAGGCAGAATTTTTATATTTACAAGTAGTCTAATCACCCCCCTCTAGACATACTTTCGATCCTACACCATCTCAGATTTCAACAAAGTTATACTCTAAAATATGTCTACATACATCCATATGTTTTATTTCATTTGAAATGTCTAAAAAAACTTATATTTAAGAACAGAGGGAGTACAAGTTTGTAGTATATCTACACGCACAACCTGACACTCAGACTTGGACCAATCTGATGAAATCAGAGTTGATATGTGTAGCTGATATAATACAGGCAGAGGATTAACCGTCGATTTTCGGTTTCAACATAAATTCGCCTAGCTAGAATTAACAAGGTAATGTCCCGAATCATACGCAGAATCAGCAGAGAAGAAAGCACATCAGAACCTCATGTTGTTACCTGATTGTCGACCCACCAGAACCCCCAATCAGCCAATTAGTCATATAAGCATGGCGCACCCGTTAGAGCAACTCTAGCAGGCCCGCATCCTCCCGACCCGTAAAATGTTTGTGCAGTTCGCGGGAAAACGTCTTTGCGGGCTGGCGCGGACGGCCGCAGTTGCAGGCCCTGCATAATGGACTCGTAAAAAAGATATTTCCAAAATATGCTTTTTTTACGGGTTGGGGTTGCGGCGTCTGATCTGGCGCAGCTCCTCTCGGCCCGCAAAACTTAAATTTGCAACTTAATTTGATCTAGCATATTGCATTGCTTTGCTTTATTAACATTCTACTAAGTAGTGCACCAACATCTATTATGTTTCTTTCTATCAATAAATCAATGTATTGGCCTTCCCAAAACTAAAATGAGCATTCATCGTCCTACACAAAAGAATGACCATGTTCGAAATGAGGATCCACAATTGAACTAAAGAATGAGCTATCAAATGAGCTACCGCAAGTGCACGCACCCCGTCGTTTTCGTATTTGAAGAACACCCATCCGGGGTGCTTCGGCGCGCCCGAAGTGAGCCGCAGCACTTTCCGCGTGCAGTCGTCGCACTGTATGAGCGGCATCGGCAAGCCACAAAGTCGCCGCGCGAGCGTCGAGCCCGGTGGATGGCCGGACGAATCCATACCCGCAAACCTTCGGCGATGGCCGACGGACAAACCCGTACCTGCATGCGGCGATGCGCCCTTGCCTGGGCTGCGAGAGAGGCTCCCCGACCACTCCATCGCTTGGGGCAGCAACTGGCGGCCGGGAAAAGCCAAATCCGACGGCCCGCGATGAAGTGCCGCAGATCTGCAAATCCGGCGGCCGGCCGACGCATGGGGGAGGGAGGGGAGGCCTCGTGCGCGTGGCGGCCTTCCGGCGTGCTTCTGCCGGCTGCGTTCGCCGGAATCTTGGGCTGCGTCCGGCGGCGGCGCGAGGGGGAAGAGGAGAGGTGGTTGGTGGGAGAAAGCGCGGGATGAAATGTCCCCCACCAACCGCTTCCGTTTATATGCAGGGCACCGCAGCCGCGAGGAGGAAATCGCGTTTTTCCAGGTTGGGGTCGGAATTTTGCCGCACCCCCTAAATTTTTTTACGAGTCGGGGCGGGATGCTGGGTCTGATCGGGCCGGTTTTTTCGCCTCAACCCGCATTTTAACGGTTATTTTACGGGTCTGGGCGGGATACGGGTCTGCTAGAGTTGCTTTTAGCGGATTGTCGTAGAACGTTATACAGCCTGCCAATCTGCCCAGCCCGGCAGCCCCTCGATTTAGGACGCCGCGGTCGCCGTCGCGGCTGCTTAGACCACGCCGCCGCTGCATAAGGAATCACAGTTGGAAGGTGCGATCCTTTTTTTGGTTTTGGAAAAGCAAGGGACGATCTCAGCGGTATCGTAGCATTTGTGAACGCTACTTTGATCCGGCCCAGTACGAAGCAACATGCAGGCTGGGTGCCGCCTTGCGTTAAGGGGCCCGGGGCGCTCGCCCTCCCCAAAACTACTTTGATTCGGACAGAACACAGGAGAGCAACAGAACACAGGAGAGCAATTAGTTAACGAGCCCTCACAACTATCAGCGTCACTTGGCCCGTTCTCACCCATCCGCCACGTGTCGCGTTCTGGGCGTTTTCTCCGGATTTTATTTTTTTAATTTTTGGCACGCGTTTTCAGCTTTTTAAATTTTTTTTGACTTCTGGTTTTCCACCCGTTTTACTTAGCTTTTGGAAAAAAATTATGGGAATTTTTTCTTTAAAATATATTTTTTTCAATTTCGCGAGAGGCATGCTTTTGCTTTCGCGAGAGTCACGGCCGTGTCTCTCGGAAACGGAAAAAAAATGCGTTTTCTATTTTTTTTCTTTCGCGAGAAGCACGGTTTTGTTTTCGCGAGATGCACGGTTGTGCTTTCGCGAGAGTCACGGCTGTGCCTCTCGGAAATGAATAAAAAACGTGTTTTCTATTTTTTTTCTTCTTCTGCGAGAGGCACGGTTTCGTTTCCCCGAGAGGCACGATTGTGCTTTCGCGAGAGTCACGGCCGTGCCTCTCGGAAACGAAAAAAAATGCATTTTCTGTTTTATTTTCTTTCGTGGGAGGCACGATTTTGCTTCCGCGACGGGCATGGTTATGCTTTCGTGAGAGGCACGCCCGTGGCACCTCGAAAAAGGAAAACAAAAAAGCATTTTCTCTTTTTTTTTCTTCTTCTGCGAGAGGCACCGTTTTGCTTCCGTGAGAGGCACGGTTCTGATTTCGGGAGAGGCAGGGTGTGCCTTTTTTGGAAAGGAAAAAAACCCGTGCTCCCGGATAGTTTTTTTCGTCTGTTTTTTTGGTGGATTTTTTTCCGTCAAAACCTATCAATATGGGAGCTGGTTTTTAATATCTCGACGCGAGGAATCCAACGATGAAAACGGTTCAAGATTTGGACGTACGGTTTAAGAGATAGAACATTTTGAATAAATGGATCTACGGAAAAAAAAAACTCCCAGGTTACGACAAGTGACGCGCAATCTAAAAAGGTGAGAATGATCTTTACAATAAATACTCCTCAATTACTGATTTTGAGAACAGATAGGGAGCACATAGGAAGTTACCCCAAAACTGGGCCACAATTGTTTTTCTTAGATAAACAATGGGCTGCAAGTGAATTGATGAATTCCCTACATACAGACGGCCCGGTCCATACCCAATAGATGCGGCCGGAGGTAGAGAGGCCTCACTTTTGAAGCATCAACTGAATGGTGTGATGGTCTAGCTGGGTCGATAGCAAGAACAAAGCAACTCTGCCTAGTTGCTTTGTTGACAATGGTAGAGAGGCCTAAACCAGGTAGCCATTCTGCCTACCCTAAAAAAAAAAAGGTAGCCATTCTGCCTAGTTGACGGTTCACGAGCGAACGCTCTATGCGATTCCTCCACAACTTGTCGCACATAGTGCGAAGTAGGAAAAATCATGACAGCTATATAGAGTGTGTTTGGTTACATCGCCAATCCAGTCTGGCCTGGCGAGCCTGGATCTAGTGAACCGGTTTGAGGGGATGCAGGCCAAAAAATCTCAGATGCACATAGTTTAGTTGCTTGCATGCCCATAGTTGCATGAGACAAACATTTCTGACCCGGCGTTTGGTTGCCCGCATTGCATTAGGCGCACATATGACATGGTGTTTGGTTGCAACCTGGATAAGGTGTTGTCACCACTTCTAACTAATGGTGAGCTTGCCACACACAATCTGAACATGTATCGACAGCTAATTAAACAAATGACAGTTCATCCTAACTATTATCAAATGACAGTTAAACAAATGTCAGTTTATCCTAACTACTTCCTCCTCCTCTTCCTCTTCTTCTGCTTCTGCTTCTGCCGCTGCTTCTGCTACTGCTGCTGTTGCTTCTTCTTCTTCTTCTTCTTCTTCTTCTTCTTCTTCTTCTTCTTCTTCTTCTTCTTCCATCTTCTTCAAATCCTGCACTGATCTCTATTAAGCCTCATTGCCTCTGCACACTCCAACCTTTTGTTCTTCCAAGCGTCATTGTCAAATGCCTGCACACCGTGGCCAGAGCTAACAACATCGCCAGGCTCGATCTCTTCCTCCTCAGGCACGTGTTCATCAAAGCCTCGCTGAAGGATCCAGTTATGCAGAATGCAACAAGCAAGCACAAGCTTAACCTGAGTGGAGTATGGGTGGAATGACTTTTGATCCAGGATCTTAAACCTATTCTTCAGAGCTCCAAATGCCCTCTCAACAGTTACTCTAAGGCTGGAGTGTCTGAGATTAAACAGCTCTTGTGCAGTCCTAGTATAGTTCCTACCAGAGAACTTGTTGAGATGGTACCTGGTTTTCCTGAAGGGTGGAAGAATACCCGGCCGACATGCATAGCTAGCATCTCCATGGTAGAACTTGCTTTCGGGGATGTTGATCCCACCAGGTAAACTCATGCTGTCAGTGAGAATGTTAGCATCATGCGCTGACCCCTCCCAGAGAACTTATTGAGATGATACCCGGTTTTCCTGGAGGGTGGAAGAATACCTGACCGACATGCATAGCCAGCATCTCCATGGTAGAACTTGCCTTCGGGGATGTTGATCCCATCAGGTAAACTCATGCTGTCACTGAGAATGTTAGCATCATGCGCCGACCCCTCCCAGCCAGCCAACACATATGCGAACTTCAGATCAAAGTCAACGAAAACAAGCATATTTTGGCTTGTGTAGTACTTCCCCCCTGTATGTTGCAGACTATGAGTTATGAACTCTGGCAGTGATATGAGTACCATCTATTGCCCCAATGCAATTCTGAAAATGGCATCACAAGCCTGTGTTAGTGCTCAACTTGAACAATTAAAGCATATCAAGCCATGAAAAATGTATATTGTCAATGCTCACCTTGAAGTATAGATACCATCTTGGGCTTCCGCGGATCTTGGGTGGAGTCTGACCAGATGGTCTCCTGATCATCTCTCCTCTAAGCTCCCCAATAGCAAAAAGCACCTGCTTGAAGTATCTAGAGATGGTCTCCATTGATCTCCTGAACGTGTTGTGAATGACTCTGAACCTATGGTTATGACCAACAACATGGAGGAACATGGCCACTTGCTCTTCGACACTGGTGTTGATGCTATCTTGTAGCAACCCCCCGCTCCTGAAGGTCTCGACAAGCCTGTCAAATGGTGCTATCTTCACTTGAAGCATCCACAGAGTCTCGATGTCATTGCAGTTGTAGATGTAGTTCAGATTTTGGATCCTCTCTTGTTCCCAGACAAACAATGGACCATAGCGGATCAAAGGTGTCCCAGCACGACGAACAACTCTCTGGTGCATGAACATGACCCATGCCTGAATCCTACTAATCAGTGCTACTGTCTGAATTATCAGCCTCATCCGTGCGTCCATACCAAGTCGACATCGACGGTTCATTTAGTGGGAAATCGATCCTACACCTAGCCTAACGGCCTAACCACCGAGCTAACAAAGGGGGAGAGGGTGCTGCTTACCGGCATCGGAGACGGGGACGGCGTAGGGGGAGCCATGACACATACTAGGTCGACCAGACGCGGCCAACAGCAAGGGGAGCACCAGATCCGCCGCAAACGCCGCCGCCTCTTCCGCCATCGCCGCCTCTTGCTCAGATCTAAAATCGCAGCCGCCCCCGCTGGTGAGGCAGTAGGGAAGAAAGGGGGGGGGGGGGCGGCACTGACTATGGGTGAGCGAGTGAAAGGGGGGTGATGCTAGATTTGACGCCAGGACGACGCGTCAGATTTCCATCTCCCGCAATCCCCCCTCGCCCTCGCGTCGCACCCGCCCGTGAGACCTCGTGCTCCAGTCAGCCTGGCTCGCTAGAAACCACCGATCCGAGCGTGTCCAACGAGCCAGGCTCTGGGCTGCCTTGAGAAAGCGTGCGATGCAGACCCAACATTGAATCCAGGCAACCAAACAGGCCTCTTCCTTCCCGCGCGGGTCTGGTTGGGCTCGATGCGGCAACCAAACACGCCCATATAGGCTGTACCGATTCTTATTACATCTCGAATCTGGCGTCTGCGCATTTGGCCCGCCTAAAAATCTGTTTCTGGCACGATCACTCACTTGGGTCACTGCTCGGGTTCGTTATTTGTTTCTGCTTTGCTCTCTAGCCCTCTCCTACAGGGAAAACGAAAGCAGGCCGGACCAAGATACATGTCAACTTTTCTTAATACACGTTGAACATTTTTTGTATGTAGATAGAACAATTTGTAGATACACATTAAACATTTTTTAAATACATGTTGAATATTAGTAAAATACACACCAAACATTTTTAAGTACATAGCGAACATTTTTGAACGCATGTTGCACATTTTTCTAAAATGCAAAAAAGGTGTTGGGACATTTTATTATAAAAGTCACAAAAATACTGTGAACTTTAAAAAAAGTTGCACAATTTTTTTTTTCATTTCATGAACATTTTTTAAGGATTACGCGAGCATATTTCTAGTTTGTCATAGAATGTTTAAAAAAATATCATGACCTATTTTTAAACGTGCTATATTTTTTTGATATGTTACGGACTTTTCTTTTAAATGGTATGAACATTTATGAAAAAATGCAACCAATTTTGTTACATTGCGTGAATAATTTCTGAATGCACGGTGAATGTCTTAAAGAATTGAAGTAAAGTACTTTCAAAGTATAGGAACATTTTTCAGAATTATTACGATTATATTTTTTAGAACATTTAGAAAACAAAAGAATAAAATTAAAAAGTTTGAAGAAGTGGAGAAAAACCGACGATGGCAAATGAGCAGGTCTGGCAGACGGGGCGCTGTCGTCACACACTGAGCCTGGCCCATTTACAAGGGTTGTGCAGGCGATGCCACGGTTGAGGTCTCTACAAGCGATCGTTAGACGGGAATTCCCTATATGATTCATTAAGGGAAACACTCTGTACCAGACGTCTGATGGAAGCCATCCGTCAGACGAGTCGCATGGCGTGGATTCAATTTAAATGTTAGGAATCAGTAGTCTGATTCCTAGTGCTTCCCATTCATTAAGCGTTAAAATGTCGGACGTTCGCATAGAGCCACCGTTCTCATCGCGGCAAAGGGCAGGGCTGGTTCATGGCAGAGAGGTGAGGGCAGCGAGGGGATTGGCAAGTCGCCTGCACGGGAGCACACGATGGAGACGAGGAGGAGCGGCGAGTGGGTTTGGGGCAAGTGAGATTTACGTGAGAGGAGTTATGGGAGAGGATTTGGCGTGAACGATGGGATGCACTCTAGGCCGTAAGATTTAAATTGAATCCACGCCATGCGGCTCCTCTGACAGATGGCTTCCATCAGACGTCTGGTACAAAGTGTTTCCCAGCTACCAATCAATTGGGCCGTGTATGGTCGTTTCAGTTTTAACCTGGTTTGGAAACCTACTAGAAGGTTCCTGAACAGGGTTTGTTCTTTTTTTTATTTTATTGGTTTTTATTTTTTTCTTTTCATTTTTTCTGTTTCTTTCCATTTTTTTATTTTCCTTTCTTTTTCAAGTTCTTTTTTCAAAATGTTTGAAAAACTGAAATATTGTTCAGAATTTCAAATATGTTCTAACTTTCAAAAATCTTTATAGGTTCAAAAAATATTCAGAATTTTTAAAAAAGTGTCTCAAAAGTTTTGTTTGCAATTTATAAAAATGTTCTATTAAAAGAATACGAAATTTATTTTTCCGTGATTATAAAAAATATTTACAGATTAAAAAAGTCCATGTTTTTAATTTTTGTTCAGAGTTCCAAAAATTCTTCCTGTTTTCCAAAAACATTCTTGTTTACAATTTTTCACTAAATATCTTGTTTAAAAAATTTATGCACGTTTTTTTGAGATTTTCAAAAGTATTCACATTTTCATAAAATATTCACGTTTTCATAAAATATTTGAGTATAAAATAAATTCACCCGCAAATTAAAAAAAACGTATTTGAACAACATACAGTTTTTTTTCAAAAAAAATTTGTGTTTTAAAATTTAAAAAATATTTTGGGTCTCGCGCTGCTGTTTAGTTTGTAATGTTTCCATGTTCTCTATTAGACACAAGCGCTAATTAGCAGTAGTGGCTAGCAACCCTCTTCACCATTGGGTAGGCTGTTGTTCGATCCCTCGCTGGCGCAAACTTTTTGGGGGAATTTTTCACTGTACGAAGCATTTGGTACAATATCCGTCAATGCCCTTGGCGAGATACATAAGAAGTTGTGCCATGAGGGGAGCGTGAGTTTGGCAACCTATAGAAAAAAAGTTGGTAAGCTCCAAAATCACCTTGATCGCCTGAGTGGATCCTCAATTGGTCATGGACCGTTGGAGGAGAAAAAAGTTGGTGTCGCGCAACTCTGTGAGGCGCTTCGGCAAGAGGAAGTTTGGTTAAAACATCGCTCGTGAGTGCAATGGTTACCTGAGGACGACCAAAACACATGTTATTTCCAAACCCAAGTTGATTATCCAAAAAGAATCAATCGCATCACCTCACTTGAAAAGGTGGATTGCCAGGTTTGTGTGGAACCAAAGGAGGTGAAGAACAAAAATCAGTAGTTTCTATAAAATGTTGCACCAATCCTGAGTGTGCCGACCTATGAATGACCTGCTGGATAGTGCTCTGGCCCGTGTCACTAATGATATGAACGAGGTTATTGAGAAAGACTATGTGTCTGAGGAAGTTAAACGTGAATTATTTGATATGGCACCTCACGGGAACCAGATGTTGACGGGGTTTCCGCTGGATTTTACCATATTAGGATGGTTTAGGGGATGATATCACTCATGTTGGGCTGAAGTTCTTGAATGATGGAGAACTGCCGTTGGGTCTAAATGACATGACAATTACGTTGATTGCCAAGGTGCGGTACCCACAAAAAACTCTCAGTTTCAAACGATTGCATTATGTCATGTTCAATACAGAATGTAGACAAAGTGATGACTAATCGTGTACAAGTTTTCTTGATGAGAGCATTGTTGGAAATATGCCCTAGAGGCAATAATAAATTGGTTATTATCATATTTCCTTATTCATGATAATCATTTATTATCCATGCTAGAATTGTATATTGATCAAAAACTCAAATACATGTGTGGATACATAGACAACAAGATGTCCCTAGTCAGCCTCTACCGGACTAGCTCGTTGATCAAAGATGGCTATGGTTTCCTAGCCATGGACATGAGTTGTCATTTGATAACGTGGTCATATCATTAGGAGAATGATGTGATGGACGAGACCCAAACTATAAACGTAGCATATAACCGTATCAAGTTTATTGCTATCGTTTTCTACATGTCAAGTATATATGTTCCTATGACCATGAGTTCATGCAACTGAATGTGCAACTAATCCCCGGGTGGTTTTGGCAATTAATAACAACATATATATCATTGAACTAATAGTTACTTGAGAATCATTTCAGAGAAGTTCAGTGATATGGGTATGGCAAGGACTGAAGAAGTGGACCCCTCAAAATGCTAAGGCAAGCATTGGCAAAAGCTCAAGACTCCATTTTTGGTTTAGTGATCCAAGATCACATTGAGTCCATAGGAAAAGCCAATACTATTAAAAGGGGATGAGGTTATGTTGATGATCTGGTTGCTCAAGTGCTTAGTGATACATCTCCTAAACTATCAGCAACTTTCACTGCCATATACACTCATAAGTAATCTCGGTCCCACCGATAATCCAAACTCAGTCACACCGAGATGAACCACCTCAGCCATAAGCCAAACCCTAGTAAAATTGGATTTTCCGATTCTGATATCGGTTTCACCGAAACATGAGTTGCCAAGCTTCTGTAACCTTCTGTCATCAAATCGGTGTCACCGAGATGATGAAGTCGGTCCCACCGAAACTGGCATGCTCTTGTCATTGCACGAATCGGACTAACCGAGATTGTATATTCGGTCCCACCGAAAACCCCAACGTTCACATTATTTGAACTTTCGGTCTCACCGAGTTGTCCACTTCGGTCCCACCGAGATTGCTCAAATATGTGTGTAACGGTTGGATTTTGTGTGGAGGCTATTTATACCCCTCCACCCCCTCTTCATTCGTGGAGAGAGCCATCAGAAAGAACTACCACTCCTACCTTACATTTCTGAGAAGAGAACTACCTACCCTTGTGTTGAGATCAAGTTGCTCCACTCCCACCATATGAAGCTTGATCTCTAGCCTTCCCAAGTTGCTTTCCACTCAATCCTTTCTTCCACCACAGCCAAATCAGTGAGGAGAGTTGAGTGTTGGGGAGATTATCATTTGAAGCACAAGAGCAAGGAGTTCATCATCATATACAACATCTATTACCTTTTGGAGGGTGGTGCCTCCTAGATTGGTTAGGTGTCGCTTGGGAGCCTCCGTCATCGAGATGTGGAGTTGAACCAAGAAGTTTGTAAGGGCAAGGAGATCGCCTACTTCGTGAAGATCTACCCCGAGTAAGGCTAGCCCTCCGTGGGCGTAGGCCATGATGGAATAGACAAGGTTGCTTCTTCGTGGACCCTTCGTGGGTGGAGCCCTCCGTGGACTCTCGCAGCCGTTACCCTCCGTGGGTTGAAGTCTCCATCAACGTGGATGTACGATAGCACCACCTATCGGAACCACGGGAAAAATCACCGCGTCTCCAAAATTGCGTTTGCTCTTCTCCACCTCTCTTTACTACATGTGCAATTTACTTTCCGCTGCCTATACTCTAGAATTGCATGTGTAGGGTGATGCTTGACTTGATCATAATTGTGAATCTGCCAAAAACTGTTCTTTGTTAAAAGACAGAATTTTTATATTTACAAGTAGTCTAATCACCCCCCCTCTAGACATACTTTCGATCCTACAGCAACTCACTGACACCGGAGGAATACCTTGTGTGTACCAAACGTCGCAACTTATCTGGGTGACTATAAAGGTGCTCTACAAGTATCTCCGAGGGTGTCTGTTGAGTTGGCATGGATCAAGACTGGGATTTGTCACTCTGTATGACAGAGAGGTATCTCAGGGTCCACTCAGTAATACAACATCATAAGAAGCTTGCAAGCAATGTGACTAATGGGTTAGCCACGAGATCTTATATTACGAAACGAGTAAAGAGACTTGCCGGTAACGAGATTGAACTAGGTATGGAGATACCGACGATCGAATCTCGGGCAAGTAACATACTGATAGACAACGGGAACTGCATACGAGATTAGCGGAATCCTTGACATTGAGGTTCGATCGATAAGATCTTCGTAGAATATGTAGGAACCAATATGGGCATCTAGGTCCCACTATTGGTTATTGACCGTAGAGGTATCTCAGCCATGTATGCATAGTTCTCGAACCCGTAGGGTCTACACACTTAACGTTTGGTGACGATATAAATATAGTTCAATCATTTTGGTGATTTCCGAAGGTTGTTCGGAGTCCCAGATGAGATCCTGGACGTGACGAGGAACTCCGGAATAGTCCGGAGGTGAATATTGATATATTGGACAAAGGGTATTGGAGTTTGAAATTGTTCCGGGATTACCGGGTGATGACCAACATCACCAAAAGGGGTTTCGGGGGGCCCCATGGGCCAAGGGGAGGGGGCAAACCAGCCCACTAAGGGGTCGTGCGCCCCCTCACCCTTTCCCATGTAACCAAAAGGGGTGGGGGCGCTCCCCTAGGGCACCCACCCCCTTTGCCTTGGGTGCCAAGGCTCCCGCGGGGGGGGGGGGGGGCACCAAAACCCATCTAGGGTTTTCCCCTGGTGGGCGCCCTCCCCTAGGGAACCCTAGGGTGCCCCTCCTCCTCCCTTCCCCCGAGATATAGATGGGTAGAGGGAGGGCAGCCGCACCCATCTATGCCACGACGCTGCCCTCCCTCTCCCTCGTAGCGTTCTTCCTCTCCGTAGTGCTTAGCGAAGCTGTGATGAGATTCCACCACCACCACCGTCACCACGCTGTCGTGCTGCCGGAGGACTCGATCTAGTACTTCACCATCGCTCACTGGATCGAGGAGGTGAAGGCGTCATCAAGCCGTAGGTGTGTTGAATGCGTAGGTGCCATCCGTTCGGCACTTGGATCGGGTGTTCGCGGGACGGATCATGATTGGATCGCGAAGACGTTCGACTACATCAACCGCGTTTCTTAATGCTTCCGCTTGGCGATCTACAAGGGTATGTGGATCCAATCTCTCCTCTCTTAGATGGTCATCTCCTAGATTGATCTTGGTGAGCGTAGGATTTTTTTGTTTCCCATGCAACATTCCCCAACAACGGCATCATGAGCTAGGTCTATGCGTAGATGACATCACAAATAGAACACAAGGAGTTTGTGGGCGTTGATATTCAGATTGCTTCCTTCCCTAGTCTTATTTTGATTCAGCGGTATTGTGGGATGAAGCGGCTCGGACCAACTTTACATGTCCACGTACATGAGACCGGTTCTATCGACAGACATGCAACTTGTTGCATAAAGATGGATGGCGGGTGTCTGTCTCTCCCACCTTAGTTGAATCGGATTCGACAAAGGCGATCCTTGTAGAAGGTTGAATAGCAATTTGCATATCACCGTTGTGGCTTTGCGTAGGTAAGAATCGTTCTTGCTAGATACCCATAGCAGCCACATAAAACATGCAATAACAAATTAGAGGACGTCTAACTTGTTTTTGCAGGGTATGATGTGATATGATATGGCCAAAGACATGATGGGATATATTTGATGTATGAGATGATCATGTTTGTATAGATTATCACGACTTGCATGCCGATGAATACGACAACCGGCAGGAGCCATAGGGTTGTCTTTAATTATTGTAGGACCTACGTGTCAATCATTATGTGCTATGTAATGCTTTACTTTATCGCTAAGCGGTAGCAATAGTAGTAGTAGCATGGTTGGCGTGACAACCCCGATGGAGACATGATGATGGAAATCATGATGACGGAGATCATGGTGTCATGCCAGTGACGATGGAGATCACGCCGGTGCTTTGGAGATGGAGATCAAAAGCACAAGATTATGGCCATATCATGTGATGCATGTGATGTTAATCCTTTTATGCATCTTATTTTACTTAGGACGACGGTAGCATTATAAGGTGATCCCTCACTAAAATTTCAAGATAAAATTGTGTTATCCCCAAGTGTGCACCGTTGTGAAAGTTCATCGTTTCGAAGCACCACATGATGATCGGGTGTGATAGACTCTACGTTCACATACAACGGGTGCAAGCCAGTTTTGCACATGCGGAACACTTGGGTTAAACTTGACAAGCCTAGCATGTACAGACATGTCCTTGAAACACAAGAGACCGAAAGGTCGAACATGTGTCATATATAGTAGATAAGATCAACATGGAGATGTTCACCATTGAAACCACCTCATCTCACGTGATGATCGGACTTGGGTTGGTGAATTTGGATCATGTTGCACTCAGACAACGGCAGGGATGTTGATTTGAGTGGGAGTTATTAGGTAATATGATTAATTGAACTCGTTATCATGAACAATAGTCTAAACAATCTTTGCAAATTACGTTGTAGATCAAAAGCTCGCGCTGCAGCTCCCTGTTTTAATACGTTCCTAGAGAAAGACTAAGTTGAAAAATATTGTAAGCAATTATGCGGACTAGGTCCGTAATATGAGGATTGTCCTCACTATTGCACATAAGGCTTATGTCTTTGATGCACCGCTCGGTGTGCCAACCCCTCTAGCGTCGTCCGTGGATGTTGTGAACATCTGACAGACATGTTTTGATGACTACTTGATAGTTTAGTGCGCCATGATTTATGGCTTAGAACCGAGACTTCAAAGGCGTTTTCAACGTCATGGAGCATATGAGAAGTTCCAGGAGTTGAAACTTATTTTTGTGAAAAATGCCAGGATCGAGAGGTATGAGACCTCCGATAAGCTCTATACCTACAAGATGGAGGAGAATAGCTCAGCCAATGAGCAAGTGCTCAGAATGTCTGGGTGCCACAATCGCTTGAATCTCGATTGTAGTGATACACATGTTCATTATATTGATGCCAAAAGATGTAGAGTTGATAATGATAGTACCACTTTCTTATGGCACTGCCGCTTAGGTCATATATGTGTAAAGCGCATGAAGAAACTCCATGTTGATGGACTTTTGGAGTCACTTGATTTTGAATCACTTGACACATGTGAACCATGCCTCATGGGCAAGATGACCAAAACCCCGTTTTCGGAACAATGGAACGGCAAGTGACTTGTTGGAAATCATACATACTGATGTGTGCGGTCCAAGGAGCGTTGATGCGTGCGGTGGATATCGTTACTTTCTCACCTTCATAGATGACTTGAGTAGATATGGGTATATTTACTTAATGAAGCAGAAGTCTGAAACATTTGAAAAGTTCAAGCAATTTCAGAGTGAAGTTGATAATCATCATAACAAGAAGATTAAAATCCCACAATCAGATCGAGGAGGAGAATATCTAAGTTATGAGTTTGGCAATCACTTAAGACAATGTGGAATTGTTTCATAGTTGATGCCACCTAGAACATGATGACCCACAAGTGTAGGGGATCTATCATAGTCCTTTCGATAAGTAAGAGTGTCGAATCCAACAAGGAGCAGAAGGAAATGATAGGCGGTTTTCAGTAAGGTATTCTCTGCAAACACTGACATTATTGGTAACAGATAGTTTTGTGATAAGGTAATTTGTAATGAGTAACGAGTAGTAAAAGTAAATAAGGTGCAACAATATGGCCCAATCCTTTTTGTAGCAAAGGACAAGCCTTTACAAACTCTTATATAAAGGAAAGCGCTCCCAAGGACACATGGGAATTATCGTCAAGCTAGTTTTCATCATGCTCATATGATTCGCGTTCGTTACTTTGATAATTTGGTATGTGGGTGGACCGGTGCTTGGGTACTACCCTTTCTTGGACAAGCATCCCACTTGTGATTAACCTCTATTGCGAGCATCCGCAACTACAAAACAAGTATTAAGGTAAACCTAACCATAGCATGAAACATATGGATCCAAATCAGCCCCTTACGAAGCAACGCATAAACTAGGGTTTAAGCTTCTGTCACTCTAGCAACCCATCATCTACTTATTACTTCCCAATGCCTTCCTCTAGGCCCAAACAATGGTAAAGTGTCATGTAGTCGACGTTCACATAACACCACTAGAGGAAAGACAACATACATCTCATCAAAATATCGAACGAATACCAAATTCACATGACTACTTGTAGCAAGACTTCTCCCATGTCCTCAGGAACAAAAGTAACTACTCACAAATCATATTCATGTTCATAATCAGAGGGATATTAATAGGCAGGATCTGAACATATGATCTTCCACCGGATAAACGAACTAGCATCAACTACAAGGAGTAATCAACACTACTAGCAACCCACAGGTACCAATCTGAGGTTTTGGGACAAAGATTGGATACAAGAGATGAACTAGGGTTTGAGAGGAGATGGTACTAGTGAAGATGTTGATGGAGATTAACCCCCTCCCGGCGAGAGGATCGATGGTGATGACGACGGTGACGATTTCCCCCTCCCGGAGGGATGTTTCCTCGGCAGAACAGCTCCGCCGGAGCCCTAGATTGGTTCCGCCAAGGTTCCGCCTTGAGATGGAGGCAATTCGTCCCGAAAGCTTCCTTCTTATTTTTTCCAGGGCAAAAGACACCTTATACCAGAAGATGGGCATTGGGGGGCTGCCAGGTGGCCCACGAGGCAGGGGGCGCGCCCAGGGGGGTAGGGCGCGTCCCTACCCTCGTGGACGGTGGGTGACCCCCGTCTGGTGCTTTCTTCGCCCGATATTTTATATATATATTCCAAAACAGACTTTCGTGGAGTTCCAGGACTTTTTGAGTTGTGCAGAATAGGTCTCCAATATTTGCTCCTTTTCCAGCCCAGAATTCCAACTGCCGGCATTCTCCCTCTTCATGTAAAGCTTGTAAAATAAGAGAGAAAAGGCATAAGTATTGTGACATAATGTGTAATAACAGCCCATAATGCAATAAACATCAATATAAAAGCATGATGCAAAATGGACGTATCAACTGCCCCAAGCTTAGACCTTGTTTGTCCTCAAGCGGAAGCCGATATCAAAAATATGTCCCCAAGTTTGGAGATAGAGGTGTCGATAAAATAAAATATGGACATGAGGGCACCATGATCATTCTTATAACAACAACATATATATATATTGTCATATGATTTCTTATGCTAAAGTAACAATCTATTCACAATGTCAAGTATAAATCGGAAACTTCATTGAAAACTAACAAACTATGATCTCGGTCATTGAAGCAATTGCAATTTATCATAAGATCGGAAAGAGTCAATATAAGAGCTTTACAGCAAGTCCACATACTCAACTATCATTTAGTCTTTCACTATTGCTAACACTCACACAATACTTATGGGTATGGAGTTTTAATCGGACACAGAGAAAGATAGGGGCTTATAGTGTTGCCTCCCAACCTTTTACCACAAGGGTAATGTCAACAATAATAGTTTATGATAACTTACATCCAATTGGGTATATATGTCAGGATCTTTCCAACACAACGTGCTTGCCAAAGGATAAAATGTAAAAAGGAAAGGTGAAGATCACCATGACTCTTGTATAAGGTATAAGGCAAGAACAAAAGATAGGCCCTTCGCAGAGGGAAGCAGAGGTTGTCATGTGCTTTTATGGTTGGATGTACAAAATCTTAGTGCAAAAGAACGTCACTTTATATTGCCACTTGTGATATGGAACTTTATTATGCAGTCCGTCGCTTTTATTGCTTCCGTATCACAAAATCGTATAAAGCTTATTTTCTCCACACTAATAGATCATACATATTTAGAGAGTTGCAACAATGACAACTTACTTGGAGGATCTTACTATATCCATAGGTAGATATGGTGGACTCTCATGGCAAAATTGGGTTTAAGGATATTTGGAAGCACAAGTAGTATCTCTACTTGGTGCAAGGAGTTTGGCTAGCATGAGGGGCAAAGGCAAGCTCAACATGTTGGATGATCCATGACTATATACTTTATTTCGGATATAAGAAGACATAACCCATTACGTTGTCTTCCTTGTCCAACCTCAACCTTTTAGCATGTCATATTTCAATGAGTGCTCACAATCATAAAAGATGTCAAAGATAGTATATTTATATGTGAGAACCTCTCTTTCTTTATTACTTCCTATTAATTGCAACGATGACCAAAACTTTTTGGAAATATGCCCTAG
Source organism: Secale cereale (assembly GCA_902687465.1). NCBI lineage: Eukaryota > Viridiplantae > Streptophyta > Magnoliopsida > Poales > Poaceae > Secale > Secale cereale. The sequence goes on along the minus strand of LR738711.1, from coordinate 926,836,383 downwards.
AGGCAATAATAAAATGTTTATTATTATATTTCCTTGTTCATGATAATTGTCTATTGTTCATGCTTGAATTGTATTATCCGAAAACAGTGATACATGTGTGAATACATAGACCACAACGTGTCCCTAGTAAACCTCTAGTTACTAGCTCGTTGATCAACAGATGGTTACGGTTTCCTGACCATGGACATTAGATGTCATTGATAACGGGGTCACATCATTAGGAGAATGATGTGATGGACAAGACCCAATCCTAAGCCTAGCACAAGATCGTGTAGTTCGTATGCTAAAGCTTTTCCAATTCAAGTATCCTTTCCTTAGACCATGAGGTTGTGCAACTCCAGGATACCATAGGAATACTTTGGGTGTGCCAAACGTCACAACGTAACTGGGTGGCTGTAAAGGTACACTACGGGAATCTCTGAAAGTGTCTGTTGAGTTGGCACGAACCGAGACTGGGATTTGTCACTCCGTATGACGGAGAGGTATCTCTGGGCCCACTCAGTAAGACATCATCATAATGAGCTCAATGTGACTAAGGGGTTGGTCACGGGATGATGTATTACGGAACGAGTAAAGAGACTTGCCATGACGAGATTGAACAAGGTATCGGTATACCGACGATCGAATCTCGGGCAAGTGCTATACCAAAGGGAATCGTATACGGGATTGATTGAATCCTCGACATCGTGGTTCATCCGATGAGATCATCGAGGAGCATGTGGGAGCCAACATGGGTATCTAGATCCTGCTGTTGGTTATTGACCGGAGATTCGTCTCGGTCATGTCTACGTGTCTCCCGAACCCGTAGGGTCTACACACTTAAGGTTCGGTGACGCTAGGGTTGTAGACATATAAGTATGCGGTAACCCGAAAGTTATTCGGAGTCCCGGATGAGACCCCGGACGTCGCGAGGAGTTCCGGAATGGTCCGGAGGTAAAGATTTATATATAGGAAGTCCAGTTTCGGCCATCGAGAGAGTTTCGGGGGTCACCGGTATTGTACCGGGACCACCAGAAGGGTCCCGGGGGTCCACCGGGTGGGGCCACCTATCCCGAAGGGCCCCATGGGCTGAAAGGGGAAGGGAACCAGCCCATAGTGGGCTGGTGTGCCCCCCTTGGGCCTCCCCCTGCGCCTAGGGTTGGAAACCCTAGGGGTGGGGGACGCCCCACCTGATTGTGGGGCAAGTCCCCCCCAGGGCCCCTATATATAGTGGTAGGGAGGGCAGCCGCACCCATGCCCTGGCGCCTCCCTCTCCCTCCCGTGACACCCCTTCCTCCTCCAGTGCTGCTTGGCGAAGCCCTGCTGGAATACCGCTGCATCCACCACCACGCCGTCGTGCTGCTGGATCTCCATCAACCTCTCCTCCCCCCTTGCTGGATCAAGAAGGAGGAGACGTCGTTGCTCCGTACGTGTGTTGAACATGGAGGTGCCGTCCGTTTGGCGCTAGGATCATCGGCGATTTGAATCACGACGAGTACGACTCCATCATCCACGTTCTCTTGAACGTTTCCGCTCGCGATCTACAAGGGTATGTAGATGCACTCCCCTCTCCCTCGTTGCTAGATGACTCCATAGATTGATCTTGGTGAAGCGTAGAATTTTTTTGATTTCTGCTACGTTCCCCAAAAAACTATGTTTGTCAACTCTCAACAACTTTTATTCATCATACTCTTTATATGTGAAGTCATTACTCTCCATAAGATCAATATGATCTCTTTGATTCTTTTTATTCTTTCTTTTATTCTCTCACGATCAAAGTGAGATAGTCAAGCCCTTGACTCAAAACTAATCTTTATTATATATATGGCTCACGGACTCGATTACATAGATAAGGATCATAAAGCAAAGCTCACAACTAGATCATACTAAGCTTTATTCTACTAGATCATACTAAGCTTTATTCTACTAGATCAAGATATTACCAAAATGATCGAACTAAGAAAACGGTAAAGATAGAAGTGTGATGGTGATACGATTCCGGGGCACCTCCCCCAAGCTTGGCAGTTGCCAAGGGGAGTGCCCATACCCATGTGTTTATGCCTTTCTCTTCGGGGCTGGTAATGTGATATTCTTGGCGATGATACCCCTCAGGATACGATTCTCCTCCTCGAGCTTGTTAACTTCCTGCTTGAGGTCCATTATTTCCTTGCGGAGCTTGCCCGTGATGGCTAAAGCTCCTTTCACCCAAGGATGTTGCATAGCTGTGGGAGAACAAGTAACACTCTTTTTCATATTTTCATAAGAAAGAAACTTGACATTGGAAGGGATGACCGAGTTTGGAATAGCTGAGCTCTGTAGTTCCTCCATCGTGAATCCGGCTCGAAACCGATAAGTAACTTCTTGATATTCCTCCATGTCATATATCCTTTTAAAGTCGGCCTCCATCTCTTCCTCCATTGATGGCCCAAAGTGGTCAGCATCGCTATCTGCTCCTGGTACCAGTGTCGGATGAGACACCCGACTCTCTCCAACTGACTCCTGAGAAGTCATCTTGCTCTAATCTGTGACAGAAACATCTCGAAACAAAAAACAGAGGATTTTGTCATGGTACCGTGGTCAAAACTTCCAGGAGATTATATAATGATTTTTTACCGACCAAAAGAAGTATCGTGCAAGAAGATATAGCCCGGAGGGCACACGAGGTGCCCACAAGGCAGGGGGCACGCCCAGGGGGGTAGGGCGCGCCCTCCACCCTCGTGGGTGCCTCGTGTCCTTTTCGGACTACTTCTTACTTTCCCATTTTCTTAAATACTCCAAAATGGAGAAAAATTGCCATTAGAACTGTTTTGGGGTTGGTTTACTTACCGTACCGCATACCTCTTCCTTTTTGGAGTCTGAATCATTCTGGAAAGTGTCCCTTATGTATTCCTCCGGGGTTACGGTTTCAATGACATCAGTTTCAACATTTATGGGATTACCTGAGATATAATGTTTGACTCTTTGGCCATTCACCACCTTTGGATTTGTGCCTTTGAAGTTGTTGATTTTTATGGCACTGGAACGATAGACCTCCTCGATAACGTAAGGACCTTCCCATCTAGAGAGAAGTTTTCCTGCAAAAAATCTTAAATGAGAGTTGTATAGCAAAACATAATCACCTACGTTAAACTCACACTTTTGTATCCTTTTGTCATGCAATCTTTTAACTTTTTCTTTAAACAATTTGGCATTTTCATAGGCCTGGGTTCTCCATTCATCAAGTGAGCTAATGTCAAATAACATCTTCTCACCAGCAAGTTTGAAATAATAAATGAGCTCTTTAATGGCCCAATATGCCTTATGTTCTAGTTCGAGAAGTTGGTGACATGCTTTTCCATAGACCATTTTATACGGAGACATGCCCATAGGATTTTTATATGCAGTTCTATAGGCCCATAATGAATCATCAAGTTTCTTGGACCAATTCTTTCTAGATCTATTAATAGTCTTTTGCAAAATTAATTTCAGCTCTCTGTTACTTAGTTCTACTTGACCACTAGATTGTGGGTGGTATGGGGATGCAATTCTATGATTAACATCATACCTAGCAAGCATTTTACGAAAATCACCATGAATAAAATGTGAACCACCATCAGTCATTAAGTATCTAGGGACTTCAAACCTCGGAAAAATAACTTCTTTAAGCATCTTAATAGAGGTGTTATGATCAACACTACTAGTTGGAATAGCTTCTACCCATTTAGTAACGTAATCAACAGCAACTAAAATATGTGTATACCCATTAGAGGAAGGAAACGGTCCCATATAATAAAAGCCCCAGACATCAAATGGTTCAATAACAAGTGAATAATTGATAGGCATTTGTTGACGTCTACTGATGTTACCAATTCTTTGACACTCATCACAAGACAAGACAAACTTACGGGCATCCTTGAAGAGAGTAGGCCAATAGAAACCAGATTGCAATACCTTATGTGCAGTTCTATCTCCAGCATGGTGTCCTCCATAAGCCTCGGTGTGACACTTGCCCAGGATCTGTTCATGTTCATGCTCAGGTACACAACGTCTAATAATACCATCTACTCCTTCTTTATAAAGGTGTGGGTCATCCCAGAAGTAATGCCTTAAATCATAGAAAAACTTTTTCTTTTGCTGGTATGTGAAACTGGTGGTATAAATTTAGCAACAATGTAGTTAGCATAATCAGCATACCAAGGAGTAGTGCGAGAAGCATTTATGACAGCTAATTGTTCATCAGGAAAGCTATCATCTATAGGTAGTGGGTCATAAAGAATATTCTAACCTAGACAAGTTGTCTACAATGGGGTTCTCAGCTCCCTTTCTATCAGTAATATGCAAATCTAATTCTTGTAACAAGAGAACCCATCTAATAAGTCTAGGTTTATCATCTTTCTTTTCCATAAGATATTTAATAGCAGCATGATCAGTGTGAACAGTTACTTTAGAATCAACAATATAAGGTCTGAACTTATCACAAGCAAATACAACTGCTAAAAATTCTTTTTCAGTAGTAGCATAATTTCTCTGGGCACTGTCTAGAGTTTTACTAGCATATTGGATAACATTCAATTTCTTATCAACTCTTTGTCCTAGAATAGCACCTACAGCATAATCACTACCATCGCACATAATTTCAAAGGGTAAATTCCAGTCAGGTGGCTGGACAATAGGTGCAGAGATCAAGGCTTTCTTAAGTATTTCAAATGCTTCTACACAATCATCATCAAAGACAAAATGAACATCTTTTTGTAAGAGGTTAGTCAGAGGCCTAGATATTTTTGAGAAGTCCTTAATGAACCTCCTATAAAAACCAGCATGACCAATGAATCTTCTAATACCTTTGATGTCCTTAGGACACGACATCTTTTCAATGGCATCAACTTTAGCTTTATCAACTTCAATACCCCTTTCAGAATTTTTATGCCCCAAGACAATACCTTCATTAACCATAAAGTGGCACTTTTCCCAATTCAAGACAAGATTAGTTTCTTCACATCTCTCCAAAACTCGATCAAGGTTGCTCAAGCAATCATCAAAAGAAGTTCCATAAACGGAAAAATCATCCATGAAAACCTCAACAATCTTTTCACAAAAATCAGAGAATATAGCCATCATGCATCTTTGAAAGGTAGCAGGTGCATTACATAAACCAAAAGGCATACGTCTATATGCAAAGGTACCGAAAGGGCAAGTAAAAGTGGTCTTTTCTTGATCCTCTTTTGACACAGGTATTTGAGAGAAACCAGAATAGCCGTCTAGAAAGCAAAAATGAGTGTGTTTGGATAATCTTTCTAGCATTTGATCAATAAAAGGTAAAGGGTAATGATCCTTTTAAGTAACTTTATTTAATTTGCGGAAATCAATTGCCATTCTATAGCATGTAACAAATCTTTGTGGGATCAATTCATCTTTATCATTAGGAACAACAGTAATACCTCCCTTCTTAGGGACACAATGGATAGGACTTACCCACTGACTATCAGCAACTGGATAAATTATACCTGCCTCTAGAAGCATTAGTATTTCTTTCCTTACCACTTCTTTCATCCTAGGATTTAACCGTCGTTGGTGATCAACAACCGGTTTAGCGTCTTTCTCCAATTTTATTTTGTGTTGGCATAGAGTGGGACTAATGCCCTTAAGATCATCAAGAATATATCCAATGGCAGCACGGTGCTTCTTCAGAGTTTTAAATAATTTCTTTTCTTCTTGCTCTGAAAGGTCCTTCTTTTCATCGAGATAAGCATACTTAAGAGTATCAGGTAAGGGTTTGAGCTCAAACACGGGATCACCCTTGGGTGGAGGAGGATCCCCTAGAATTTCAACATGCAAGTTGTGTTTCAATAAAGGTCCCTATTTAAATACTATTTCATCTATTTCCCTTCTCTCATTCATATACATATCATTTTTATGGTCTAGCAAATATTGTTCTAAAGGGTCGTTAGGAGGCACGACAATAGAAGCAAGACAATTAATTTCATCCTTACTAGGGAATTCTTTATCATGGGGTTGTCTACGAAATTTAGCAAAGTTAAAATCATGAGACATATCCCCTAAACCAATAGTAACAACATCCTTTTTGCAGTCTATCTTAGCATTAACAGTATTCAAGAAGGGTCTACCAAATATAATAGGGCAAACGTCATCTTGTGGGGAACCAAGAACAAGAAAGTCAGCAGGGTATTTAACCTTCCCACACAAGACTTCAACGTCTCTAACAATCCCCATTGGTGAAATAGTATCTCTATTGGCAAGCTTAATTGTAACATCAATAGCTTCTAGCCCAGCAGGTGCAATATCGTGCATAATTTCTTCATATAAGGAATGAGCTATTGCACTAGCACTAGCACCCATGTCACATAAGCCATGATAGAAATGATCTCCTATTTTAACAGAAATAACAGGCATGCCTACAACAGGTCTGTGTTTATTTTTAGTATCGGGTCTAGCAATTCTAGCAGCTTCATCACAAAGGTAAATAACATGCCCATCAATATCATCGACCAAGAGATCCTTAACCATAGCAACACTAGGTTCAACTATAATTTGCTCAGAGGGTGTAGGTGTTCTAGTATTACTCTTACGAACCACAGTTGAAGCTTTAGCATGATCCTTTATTCTAGCAGGGAAGGGTGGTTTCTCAATATAAGCAGTAGGAACAATAGGATCAACATTATAAGTAATAGTATTTTCTTGAACTTTAACAGGTTCAACTACTTTTACTTCAATGGGAGGATGATATTTAAACCACTTCTCCTTAGGGAGATCAACATGAGTAGCAAATGATTCACAGAAAGAAGCTACTATCTCAGAGTCAAGTCCATATTTAGTGCTAAATTCACGGAAAACATCGGTATCCATAAAAGATTTAACACAATCAAACTTAGTTGTTATACCTGACTCCTTACCTTCGTCGAGATCCCAATCTTCAGAGTTGCATTTAATTCTTTCCAATATATTCCATTTGAATTCAATAGTCTTCGTCATAAAAGAGCTAGTGCAAGAAGTATTGAGCATGGAGCGATTATCGAGAGAAAGCCGAGCATAATTTTTTTGAATAATAATTTATTTTGAGAGCTCATGATTGGGGCATGAATATAACATTGACTTAAGCCTCCCCAAAGCTTGAGTGACACTTTCTCCTTCGCGAGGCCAAAAATTATATATATAATTATGATCACGATGAACCTGATGCATAGGATAGAACTTCTGATGAAATTCCAATTTCAACCGGTTGTAGTTCCAGGATCCAATATCATCGCATAGCCTAAACCATGTCAATGCCTTTCCCTTCAAAGATAAAGGGAAGACCTTCTTCCTGATAACATCCTCGGGCATACCTGCAAGCTTAAATAATCCACAAACTTCATCCACATAGATTAGGCGTAAGTCGGGATGCAATGTTCCATCTCCTGTAAAGGGATTAGGTAGTAGTTTCTCTATCATACCCGAAGGAATTTCAAAGTAAACATTTTCAGTATGTTCAGTAGGTTGAGGAGCAATTCTTTGCTCTACTGGTCGGGGTGAAGATACCCCGAACAAGCCCCTCAAAGGATTATGTTCCATAGTAACAAGTGACAGTGAATTTCAGCACACTAGATAATTTTTTCCTTACCAAATTCCACTTACCAAAGGCGCTTCACTCCCCGTCAACAGCGCCAGAAAAGAGTCTTGATGACCCACAAGTGTAGGGGATCTATCGTAGTCCTTTCGATAAGTAAGAGTGTCGAACCCAACGAGGAGCAGAAGTAATGATAGGCAGTTTTCAGTAAGGTATTCTCTGCAAACACTGAAATTATCGATAACAAATAGTTTTGTGATAAGGTAATTTGTAATGAGTAACGAGTAGTAAAAGTAAATAAGGTGCAAAAATATGGCCCAATCCTTTTTGTAGCAAAGGACAAGCCTGGACAAACTCTTATATAAAGGAAAGCGCTCCCGAGGACACATTGGAATTATCGTCAAGCTAGTTTTCATCACGCTCATATGATTCACGTTCATTACTTTGATAATTTGGTATGTGGGTGGACCGGTGCTTGGGTACTTCCCTTTCTTGAACAAGCATCCCACTAATGATTAACCTCTATTGCAAGCATCCGCAACTACAAAAGAAGTATTAAGGTAAACCTAATCATAGCATGAAACATATGGATCCAAATCAGCCCCTTACGAAGCAACACATAAACTAGGGTTTAAGCTTCTGTCACTCTAGCAACCCATCATTTACTTATTACTTCCCAATGCCTTCCTCTAGGCCCAAACAATGGTGAAGTGTCTTGTAGTCGACATTCACATAACACCACTAGAGGAAAGACAATATACATGTCATCAAAATATCAAACGAATACCAAATTCACATGACTACTTGTAGCAAGACTTCTCCCATGTCCTCATGAACAAACATAACTACTCACAAATCATATTCATGTTCATAATCAGAGGGATATTAATATGCATAAAGGATCTGAACATATGATCTTCCACCGGATAAACCAACTAGCATCAATGTAATGCCCAGGATGCGACTATATCTCCTACGTGTCGAGGCACGACTTAGAGACATAAGCGCATTCTGGAATGATCGCAAGCGTGGTATCTTTGCACAACTCATGTAAAAGTTCAGGGATGAAAGAGTAAAATAGTTGGCTTACACTCGCCACGTCACATAATGAATACAATAACATACATTCATCCAAATAACAAAGGGTCTGACTACGGACGAAATCCAAACGAGAAAAGATACCACGAACACAAGTCCGGATCACTCCTAGTAGGAACCACTACTGATCATCGGGATACGTAACATAGAAGCGACCACGCTCTTCATCGAACTCCAAGTGAAGTTCCGATCCATCTCCTGCATTGTTCTCGGCTGTACCTACATCTGGTGTGTGTTGTAATCTATGAGCCACAAGGACTCAGCAATCCCATTCCCGGGTATCAAAACTAACAAAGCCTTTAGGTGTGGAGAGGTAATAAAGTGTTTGTAGCAAGCGCTAAGCAACTAGCTTACAAGTTCAGAGCGAGAGGAGATTATGTGCCAACGGTCGCCAAGTTGATCAAGAAGTGATCCTAGCTACTCACGTTCATACATAACCCCACCGTGTTCCTTTTCGAAGCCCTTCGGAAAGAGACCATCACGGTTACTCACACAGGTAGTGTATTCTTAAGGATATGGTGTCAAGTTATCTACATCCGGATATTAACAAATTCCCATCTGCCACATAACCGCGGGCACGACTTTCGAAGGTTCAAAACCCTGCAGGGGTGTCCCAACTTAACCCATCACAAGCTCACGATCTGCGGAGTCGCAACTCCAAATTGGGAAGACCAGAGTATTCTCGGAATCCCGTGCTCAAGATATTTCGACAAAGGTAAAACTAATCCAGCAAGACCGCCCGGCGTGCCGACACCCTGATTGTAGCCGCGCGTATCTCGTCTCAGGCCACGACTGGATGGGTGATCCTACAGGTAATACCAGATACCTCGGGTTTCCCCAAGGCGGCCCCGCAGAACCCCCAGTTTGGACCAACACTCATGAGGAGCACTGGCCCGGGTTGTTGATTAAGAACTCGGGTTTGCAACTCCATATGCAAGTTTTTGTGGTTAGGCAAATGTAGTACCAATGTTGGGTCTTGCTGGAAAAGCTTTAAGCAGTGCGAATTATCAAGGGGGGGGGGGCATAAACCCCAATTATGTTAGGAACGCAAAATCAAGGAACATAACACCGGTTTATCGGGTCCTAAGGTGGCATGAGTAGAACAAAACACCAAGCAGAAGGCCAAGCCTTCCACCCATTACCAATATATATGCGCATTAAGTTAATTAAGATAAATATTGTGTTATCCCAATAAACAAGTCCGAACGTGGAGCAATTTTCGAAAACTTCACCTGCAACTAACAACGCTATAAGAGGGGCTGAGCAAAAGCGTACTTAGCCAAACAACGGTTTGCTAGGAAGGCGGTTAGAGTGTTTCATGGCAACATAGGAGGCTGACAAAACAGGAATAGGCATCAAGGCATAGCTAAAGAGCGAGACAACTAGCATAGGCAAAGATAGAGGTGATATCGGGGAATGGTCATCTTTCCTGTTAAGTCCACGGAGGGACCGTAACCTTGCTCCTCAAACTCAGTCTCGACAGGAACCTCGAACACCGAATCGTCACCGGCCTCTAACCAACACAACAATACAAACACCGGAACGACAATCAATCACCATGCAATGCTCAAACACATGATGCAAGATATGATGCATATATGCATGGACAGGATATGATGCATCTCAAAAGAACATGAATGAGTGCACAAGTGGCATGGAATTATGCAAGAACACAATTCATGAAAGGGGACACAACATGCAAAGAGTGCAAGAACAACCATATTCACATATGTAGTTATTTAGTTGACTATCCAACCACCCAACATGTTTTTAAAAGTTGCTTAGCATGGCAAGGGGTGCAACTAAGAGCAACAACATCATGCAAGCATTTTGAATGGGCCAGAAGGAACAAACAACAATTCCGGAAACTCCCATGTGCATATAAATGAATTTAGAACAGATCCGATGCAACCATATTTTTGAGTTGTTAAACATGTAAAGTAACAACACCATCTTAATCTACACATTTTCCACCCCAAATACATATAAAGTTTGTCAAATTTGGAGCTACGGTTAGTTAGTTATGAATTAAACAAGTTTGAACAAGTTATTTTCAAAATATATAATGATCATGGAAGAACACTATGGCAGAATCGTTTCGGTCTACTTGTCTCGGATGTGATGCCTATATATAATGATCATGCCTAGATAGTCTCATAATTATTCGCTTTTCTATCAATTGCTCGACAGTAATTTGATTACCCGCCGTAGAATATCGGTATCATGAGAGAAGCCACTAGAGAACACTATGGCCCCCGGGTCTATTCTCAACATATCAATCTACATCTACTTTACTTTTTCCGCTTTTACTTTCTGTTCTTATAATAAAAAATACCAAAAATATAAACTATCAACTCTATCAAATCTCAGTTTCATAAGTGACCGTAAGGTATTGACAACCCCTTATCGCGTTGGCTGCGAAGTTTTTATTTGTTTGTGCAGGTGCGAGGGACTCGCGCGTGGTCTCCTACTGGATTGATACCTTGGTACTCAAAAACTGAGGGAAATACTTACACTACTGTGCTGCATCTCCCTTTCCTCTTCGAGGGAATACAACGCAAGCTCGAGAAGTAGCAAGGAGGTCGGAGTCGACGGTGAGGTTGATCGAATACCCGCGGTCGCCGGAGTTGACGACGACGAAGAAGAAGTCGCAGGAGAGGCGTTCGGCTCCGTGTAGTGGACGTCGTGGACGTAGTCGACGACGAGGAAGACGACGGACACCGTTGGGGAGGCAGAGGAGGACGGGGAGCACGCTGGCAACGAGGCCGTGCTCTCAAATTTGTTCGGGACGGTGGTGGCACGGCGGATCTGGTTGCCTAGAGCTCACCTGGTGGCGGGGAGTGGAAGAGGGGAACCCTTGCGAGTGGAAGGACACAAAGAGAGGGGTTAAAAGGGGCTAGGGCGACGGGGACGCACGACGGCGTGCTCGGCTTGCAGTCCCCTTGGCGCGATCGTGATGAGGAAGAAAAGGTGGGTGTGGGTGCGGCCGCGGTCGCTGAAGCACGGGCTCGATCCAGCCACGTGTAGGCGACGCAGTGGGGGGCGCGCGGGTGCGTGGGTGCAAAAGGGAGAGAGGGACGCAGCGGGCTGGCTAGCTGGGCTGCTGCGCTGGCTGCTGGGCCGAGGGGGAAAGCCAAGGCCCAGGCGGTGGAGCTGGGCTGCACTGCCCTGCTGCTGCAAGCTGCTGCTGTTGCTGTTTCTTCCATTTTCTTTCCATTTCTTCATGCAGAAATGAAAACAGAAAAGAACAGAGGGCTAGGGAAGGAGATAAAATGAGATAAAAATATCTCCATGCTCCTGGAATTATGCTCTATTTTATAAATATGGGTTGGACATTTTTAGAGGTAGAAAAATAAAACAAGTATGAATTACCTTCAAACTTGATATATTTTTAACCAAACCAAATCATCTTTAAACAGAGTGAAAATTTGGCATGGGTGTTCAATACAAGGTGAAAGAAAAGTTGGGGGAAGATGAACATTAAAGGAATAGGCTAGGTGCCACTTGCAAAATTTAAAGAAAGGGAAAAGAGAGAAAGGGAGTGGTGAAAGTTGGAAGGTTTTAAGGTTTGGGCATGACCTTGCATCAACCCACCATAGCAAGATCAAGAAAAACTCATTTGACAACAAGGATGAGAAAAGCACAATGACAAATGAAATGCCATATGATGACCATGATGCAATGATGGTGATGAAGCAATGCATGAATGCATAAAGAAAGAAAACATGACAATGCAATGAGATGACAAGGCATAATTGAAAAAGAACCCAGAAGGAAAGGATAAGGACCAAATGGTGATTGTATATATTGCCAATAAGGAAGTACTCCCTCCGTTCCCAAATATTTGTCTTTCTAGACATTAAAATGTAATATAACATACAGATGTATGTAGACATATTTTAGAGTGTACATTCACTCATTTTGCTTCGTATGTAGTCACTTGCTGAAATCTCTTGAAAGACAAATATTTAGGAACAGAGGGAGTATTACATTTGGGGTGTTACAATCAACTACAAGGAGTAATCAACACTACTAGCAACCCACGTGTACCAATCTGAGGTATTGGGACAAAGATTCGATAAAAGAGATGAACTAGGGTTTGAGAGGAGGTGGTGCTGGTGAAGATGTGATGGAGATTAACCCCCTCCCGGTGAGAGGATCAATGGTGATGACGACAGTGACGATTTCCCCCTCCCAGAGGGATGTTTCTCTGGCAAAACAGCTCCGCTGGAGCCCTAGATTGGTTCCGCCAAGGTTCCGCCTCGAGACGGCGGCGCTTCGTCCCAAAAGCTTCATTCTTAATTTTTCCAGGGCAGAAGACACCTTATACCAGAAGATGGGCATCGGGGGGCTGCCAGGTGGCCCACGAGGCAGGGGGGCGCGCCCCCACCCTCGTGGACGGTGAGTGGCCCCACTCTGGTGCTTTCTTCGCCCGATATTTTTTTATATATTCCAAAACTGACTTTCGTGGAGTTTCAGGACCTTTTGAGTTGTGTAGAATAGGTCTCCAATATTTGCTCCTTTTCCAGCCCAGAATTCCAGCTGCCAGCATTCTCCCTCTTCATGTAAACCTTGTAAAATAAGAGAGAAAAGGCATAAGTATTGTGACATAATGTGTAATAACAGCCCATAATGCAATAAACATCAATATAAAAGCATGATGCAAAATGGACGTATCAGAACACCACAGCGTAATGGTGTGTCCGAAGATCGTAATCGAACCTTATTAGATATCACTACTAGGGAAAACCTTATACACAGAATCTTAGCAACAGCGCGGCACAAAAAGCAGCGCTACTGCTAATTAGCAGTAGCGTGGATAAGGCCACGCGACTGATGTAAATTTAGCAGTAGCGCGTGTTGCCTAAACCGCGCTGCTACAAAAATCCACCGACAGTACCCACCAACCTAAGTTTACCAGCAGCGCGGTGCCACGAAGCGCGCTACTACTAATGCAGTAGTAGTAGCGCACTTTTTAGTCACGTCGCTGCTGCTAATTTTGAAATTGTCCACACGGTTGGCCCATTTAGCAGTAGCGCGTGCGACGAAAGGGCGATGCTGCTACGCTCTTAGCAGTAGCGCGTTTCCCCTCCCACGCTACTGCTAAGATGCAGCACCCCACCACCTTTACATTCGTCCTTCCCTCCCCCATCTTCTCTCCTCCCTTTCCCCTACCTCCCAGATCCTCCCTCTCTCACTCTTCTTCTTCCTCAATACTTCTCCCCCCATTGCTCTCGGAAAAAGGGAAAAGAAAAGTGAGAGAAAATAAAGGAAAAGAAAATAGAAGGAGACAAACAGGAAAATAGGTACTGGTTATAGCAGTAGGGCTTTTGTGAGAAACGAGCTACTGCTAGTCAAGATAGAAGTAGCGGTTTCTACACGAAACCGCTATAGCTACCTGGAGTAGCTATAGCACGTTTTTCGTAAACGCGCTACTGCTATGTCGACTTAACCCCCCAAATCCCCACTCCTCTCTTCATCCCGCCTCTTTTCCTCCAAATTCCCACACTCTCTCTCCCCCGTCGCGCCACCGGAGCCCTGCCCTCGCCGCGCCTCTGCGTTCGACCCCGAGCGACCCCGGCGTCGGCTTCGGCCCGGTCCCCGACCCCAACCCCAGCGCTCTCCCATGGCCCCGACCCCGGCCCCAGCCCCGACCCCGGCTCCGGCCCCGGTGCTCGCCCACGGCCCCGACCCCAACCCTAGCTCCGGCCCCGGCGCTCGACCCCGACCCCAACCCCTCCCTCTGTAAGCCCCCCACCGCTCCTCCCCTCTATGGTAGCTAGGTTTTTTGGTTACTTCACTTAGGTTTTAGTTAGGGCAGATGGTTAATTAGGTTATATATTTAGTTATAAATTTAGCTAGGTTTTTTCTTCAAGTTCTATATTTTTCTTCCTTTTATATGCAAATTTGAAGTGGACATGTGATATGTGAACATGTGATGTTTTGGACATGTCATATTTCGAATTTGGACATGTCATTTGGACATGATGATTATGTGCAGGGTAAATGATCCGAGTGGCCTATCTTACGCCGGAATGTTGATTCATTTCCGTTCCGGTGAATTTCAGGCGCTCGATATGTCCATTTTTTAGCAAAGGTCATGCCGAAATTTTCTGTGAATTTTGGCATGATTTGTGCTACACAGTAGGCATATTAAGTGCTGCGAGTTGCTGGGAAACGACATTCCGGCAAACATAGATTTCTTTTTTATGTCATTTCTCATATTTTTCATAGTTTTAGAATTAAACGAGGAGACTTAATCATAGGAAACATGTCAAACAACGAAGAAACTGGGCCTTCTGACCAAGATGCAGACGAGATGGATTATGAGGGTGAATAAGAGTACCTCGACTATTTGACTGCTAAGAAAATGCAAAGTCAAGGTTTGCAGGTCAACCTCGATGATGGTACTGACGCCGACATCGACACCGACGACGCAGGCATCGATGGCGGCGCCGAGACCGATGGCGGCGCTGAGACGGGCGGGGAAGGTACCGGCCGAGAAGATACCGATGGGGAAGTGTCACACCCTGCATTTTGTAACATGTCATTTGCATCAATAAAGCATGAAAATTTGGACAAGTAAATTTTTTTGGCATCATTTGGCTTCTATTTGGAATTAAGTTTTTCTCTCTGTGATTTTCAAGTGCTCTTTAAAGTCAACTACTCCCTCTTGTATATTTCATCTCCCTACCCCTAAACTTCTGCCCAATGATCAGAGTACCCCAAAACCACTTCTATTCAAATTCAAATTTGAACAACTTTACATTACCAACTTTTTACTTGGGGCTTCAAACGTTGTGGGCATGATCACAACCCCAAATGATGACACTACACCAAGTGGTGCATCAAGGAGGGATGATTTGCTCAACTCAAACATGGTGAAACCATTTATTTTGATTTCTAGGGTTCACCAAAGTTACATTGGCAAGTTTCTTCAAATAAGCCCAAACTTGGTGAAACACCCTATTTCCATATGCCATTTAATCTTGTTAAGTATCATGGCTAGTGGAGATCATTTGATTGCTCAAAACCACATCAAACACCTTCTGGTGATTTTCCAAAGTTACCACTTTCACCCCTTTCCTTAGTCTCCTTGAGCCCAACTTTTTACCACAGCTCCCTCAGGCTCCCCTGCACCTCCAGCAACTCTTCCCTGGCATCAGCTCCATGATTGAGTAAGGGTAAAACCCCAGTGTGCATTCTGGACAACAGTTTTCACCATTCTATCTCAGCCCCCTCTTCTTCTAGAAACTTTCCTGGGCATCCAACAACTCTCCTGCGTTGTTTACTCCCCCTAGAGCCAATGCACACGGTGGCCGCGCCCAGAGCGCGTGAGACACGACCATGCCGGCCATTTGGGCGCTCTGGAGCACGCTACAGTGCGCTCCCGCATTGTAGGCTCCTCCAATCAGCAGCACCCGACCACCTCGAGCTTCCCCCTCGCGCCAGTCGATGTGCCTCGGCGTCCGCAACGCGCCCCGGCTCTATCCCCCTCCTCCTTCTCCCTCTTGTGGCTGCCCTCGCATGCGCGCCGGCCGCCCGCAAGCTCCAATCTCTGGCTTCACACGCGCAAGCCCCCTGGATGCTTCCCCGCTCCTCCTCTTTCCTCCCGTAGGCGTAGAACTCGTCCACGATCAACCCCGACTCATTCGCGTGAGCCTGCATGGCCTCTGGCCTCGCCCATGACCTCACGGCGCACGAGTCCAGGGTGGACTGGAGCCCGGCTATATAAGCACGCCCCGAGCCTCTTCCCTGGCATCCATCCCACCTCCGCACCCCCTAGAACACGCCAGCACCACCCACTCCTCTCCAGACGGGCCCGAGCTCGAGATCGAGCTCGAGCTCCGCCGCCTCAGGTCGCCGTCGATCCAGAGGTACAGGCCCTCCTCGCAGCTCCTCTCGCTCGATCTAGCACCACAAGCCTTCACTGATCCTTTTCCCCCTCTTTTCCCTCTCTGCAGCTGCCGGAAACGACTAGAGCAACCTCCACCCGATGCCTCTCCGCCGTACCTCCTCATCGCCGGCGAACTAGGCCACTCCGGCGACCAACTCCACCTCCATCAGATCGGTGACTCCACGCTGACTCCGTCCCTGCCCTTAGCTCGCCCTGCCGTGCCCCGAATCGCCGCCGGTGAGCTCGCCGGCCCTCTGCCGGAGGGCTAGGGATGACAGGCGGGCCCCGCCTGTCAGCCTCTCTTCTCCCTCGCCTCTCTCTCCTCTCACTAACGCCGGGCCCCGCCCGCCAGGTTTGAAACCTGGCGCGCGCGCAGGCGCCTGTGCGCTGGGCTGGTTCCCATTTGGGCCTGCTGCACTGTGACCGTTCTGGCCCAGTTGCACAGCAGCCCTTTTTCTTTTTTTCTTTTATGTTAGATTTTAAATAATTCCATGGGATTAAATAATGATCCAAATGAATTAATTCCAGTTCCTAAAAACTTGTAAAATTCCAACCTATTTAATGATGTCACTTTCACCCATGTCCATGGACCTTTTCTGTTCTATTCAAATTTAAATCTAAATTTGAACACTAAAACCTCTTTTCAAAAATTCATATGCCCCATTCCATCACTCCAAATTCCAAACTAATAATTTTTGCCATCTTAGTTTTCCCTCTAGTATTTTATAAAAATAAGTTGACATTTTTCTGAGCACTTTGGTTTTTCTGTTTTTATTATTGTCTTATTTTCCCATTGTTTATTGCGACGATTAGATACCGTGTTTGACGAGGTTGCTGAAGAAGAAGGAGGGGAAGGATTTGAAGACCTTGAAGACCAAGCCAATCCAGGCAAGCAGCCCTTTGACCATGATACCCCTTGTGTTCCTCGAACCCTTTTATTTCCGAATGCATGATGATAAGAGTGACGGTGGTGAACTAGTTGAAAGCCACCACATGATGCATACCCTACTCATGACCTTTATCCATGTGCTTAGATGCAATGACAAATGATTAGTTGTGATGCTTAGTGATGCATATGTGCCATGAATCCTTTGTGGTTGCATTCTTTTCGAAAACCCCATCGGGTGCCCCTAATGCCCGAGGGTGATGTTGAGTGAAGGTCATCACTTGAGGAAGAAGTGGTGTGCCAAGAAAGTTCTCGTGTGTGGCTGAAATGATGGATTAGATTTATGTGTGATTACCGTCCCAACCAAACATGTGCAACCACTCTACCCCCTATGGGACGGGACATTATTGATTACTTAGGCTGATACTAGCATGGTGCCCACATCACTAGTGACGGGGGAGATTTGAGGTCACTCCCGGGACGGGGTCGTGCTTGGATAGGCGACCATGACTATTTTTACAGGGCACCGGACACACTGTTGGTCCCTTCGTGTACGCGTGACATTGTAAAACGGGCAAGTCCCATGATCTATCGTTTGTACACGAGGGCCGTGCACCAACGAGTGGACCCTATGTTAGTGTCGTCTAGGGAAAGGTAATGACCGGGTGCTTCTCCGAGTACTTGAGGTACTGCGGGATCGTGGGTGACACGAAAGCTTCCCGGATCTTGTGGGTAAAGTGTGCAACCTCTGTAGAGTGTAAAACTATTCGAATAGCCGTGTCCACGGTCATGGACAGTTGGGAGGTGCTACTTAAACTATGTCCAGAATTTTACAATCCCGATGAAAGTATGTGTATGTGTTGAGTCAAGGTGGTGACTTGACTCATTGATAATGAATTGGACTCTATTCATGTTGATATCTGTAACCTGTCTTCGAGGTTACCCAAGTTCATTGATGCATGTTTCACGATGGTAGAATAACTTAGCTAGCTTACAGCTAGGTTGCTTATTGTTATATTCTTGCATTGTTACCTTGAACCAAATCATGGGTTGCTTGCGAGTACATTCAAAGTACTCATTGGCTTGCCACTGGTTATTTAATTGGCCAGGCATGGAGGAGCAGGAATTTGAAGAAGAATTCTATGGAGACGAACATGCGAACTATGACGCTTTCCCAGTCAAATGCCTATAGGGTTAAGGCAGATGGCATGGGTTCTACTTATCTACGAAGACTTCCGCTATTCGAGTTTATTTGCTATTCAGCCCTTGAGGCTTTATCTATGTAAGACTTGGCCATAATGGTCATAATTTGTGTAAGACGGTATGTATGGATGTAAGACTCTTGTTATTCAACTTCTGTGTGTTCAGTGAGCATTGATCTCTAGGATCACTGTACACGTGCATTCGGTGATCTCGACTCTAGTCGGGGTCCCCACAGAGCTGGTATCAGAGCCATCCTAACTGTAGGAAGCCTTAGTTAGCATGGGCGTTAGTTAGATGGGACCCTTTTTTCAAAAACCTTCTGAACCTCTCTTCTTTTCTAAACCTTACCAAACCTGAGATATCATCAGCTTATTAACCTCTCCTATTCAACCTTTGTAGATGGCCGCTGTACCTGAAGAGCACCTGACCACTGGGTTTCCCTTGCTTCTCGAGGATAGCCTCCAGGAGTGCCAGTTCCACCGAGCACCCATCCTCACCTACCATGAGCATTGGGTTAACGACACTGAGGTGAAGTACCATGTGGAACTGATCGTGAAGGCAAACGATCCTCCCACAAGTTGGTTCTTCGAGGGACCCCAGATGGCAACACTACCCCTCGCTGTCGAGGCTGCTGCACTTAAGGCACTAACCCGTCTCCGTGAACTCCTTCCGGAGATGGCAGCCAAGATGACAACCCGCTTCTTGCCTTACCGGAAGGAAGGTGAAGATGAAAGCAGCGCGCAAGCCGCTCCACTGAAGGAAGGACTTCCACTTCGATTCCAGACCTACTTCAGCCTATGTGCCGACAGCTTGGCACAAGATCTGGCCTCGGAATCGATGAAGCTCCGAGAAGAACTCCACAGGACCAAGGCACTATTTCGTCGAGCACAAGAGAAGACGGATAGGATCAAGAAGGAAGGTGCGCCTCCCGGACGGTCCGCTATCGCATATCGAGGCAGAAGGCCCTCAGGAGATGTATCTTCCAAGGATGAAGAGCCACCCCAGCGACGCCGTATGACGGCAAGGGAATATCGCAAGCTTTTCCCTGCACCACCGACAAAACACCGCCGTATCCAACTCCTCCACTCCCCACACCCTCAAGTGATAAGGGGGCCCAGACAAATGAAGACAAGGAGGAAGACCCGGAAGAGCCAGAATACGCAACTGAGCATTCCACCGCTTAGGCATTATTCGCAACTCGGATATGCCAGTTCGTGAGCTCTACGGTAGGATAGGTCGTGTAACCCCTATGCGAAGTCGAGTCCTTGTATGGTTCATATGAAGCCATCTACTATTTGCTTTTGTTGTGTTGGATGTACGTCGTATCTTCCCTTCGGGAATATGTAAACGACTGCATCACCCATTTGGATTTTAATGAATGTGTTTGGCCCTTTCGGCCCTTGCATGAATGATTAGTGTCACACCCACCCCCTTACTAGGCACCCATCTTTATTGCTTTCCCTCTTCCAAATCATGAGACCTTTTACCGCTCCAACAGGATGCCTGTTGTAACTCGTACTAGTACCTCTACCCAGCAGCCTGAAGCCCGAGCATCTGCCCAATCAGAGGCCGGCCAAGACCAAACCCACGACTGTCATGGATATGACTATCGGGTATAAACCGGCCACAAGGGTCCGGATTACGCTGGTAAGGTTATATTATTAGAAGCCTAGTAGAGTATATAACAAGAGGTTATAGCCCACAGAGATTTAGGGCCCATGTATAAAGCCCATGGTCTGTAAACCATCATGCTATGTAACTTGGGATGTAAGATAGAAAGAGTAGAGACCGAGGCGGACACGTTTATGAGCCGGCCTCGGGACTCTGTAAACCGGACCGGGCGTTGCCTCCTATATAAAGGGACGACCCGGCGACGGTTCAGGGACAAGAAACAACAGCTCGAGACACAGGCAAGCAGATTCGCTCCCTGGTCATCGAAGCCCAAGCAATACCACACCAAACTAGATGTAGGCTTTTACCTTCATCGAAGGGGCCGAAGTAGTATAAAACTCCCTGTGTCCTTCGTCCGCTTTAACCCCATTAAGCTAACCCGGGCGATGGCCTCATGACTAAGTCCTTTAACCAGGACATCTGCCGTGCTAAATCCACGACAGTTGGCGCCCACCGTGGGGCTATCGCACGATGGTTTCAAGTTCTTGAAGGGCAGCTTTGAAGGGCTCAAGGGTTACGCAGTGGGCCGGATGACCAATAGTCGTCGCGGCCGGATCTACATCGACGATGCAGGCTGGGACCCCGAGGCTGATTCAATCGAATACGGGTACCGGGTCCCGTTCGGCGGCATCCACGTCTTCATCGGTAAGATCGGCGAACCGGGCCCTGAGTCGGACATCTTCCCCAACATCGTCGAGCCGGTTCAGCGTGCGAGATCAGCTCGGATTCAGCCCGCCGTGAAGCGCGTCTTCGTCGGAGCAGTGCATGGAGTACAAGCCGACGACGGATCGGATTCTGTTGGCGAGACAGTTGTCTATTCCTTCGATGAATCTTCATCCGGAGAGACCAAATCTTTGTATCTGTTGCAGGACGGCCGATCTGAGGGTGTGTCCGATGGCGATATTATTCCAGACCCCTTCGATCCGCCGAACAGGGTTGCTGTTTTCATGGCCGGATCACAACCCATGTAGCAGCCCTCAACAACCGGGGCGTTAACCTCTGAGGCAATGGGGGGCAGTGTTGGGGAACGTAGTATTTCAAAATTTTCCTACGATCACGCAAGATCTATCTACCAGATGCATAGCAACGAGAGGGGAGAGTGTGTCTACGTACCCTTGTAGACCGAAAGCGGAAGCGTTATAACAACGCGGTTGATGTAGTCGTACGTTTTCACGGCCCGACCGATCAAGCACCGAAACTACGGCACCTCCGAGTTCTAGCACACGTTCAGCTCGATGACGATCCCCGGACTCCGATCCAGCAAAGTGTCGGGGAAGAGTTCCGTCAGCACAACGGCGTGGTGACGATATTGATGTTCTACCGTCGCAGGGCTTCGCCTAAGCACCGCTACGATATGACCGAGGTGGAATATGGTGGAAGGGGGCACCGCACACGGCTAAGGAACGATCACGAAGATCAACTTGTGTGTCTATGGGTGCCCCCTCCTCCGTATATAAAGGAGCAAGGGAGAGGTCGGCCCTAGAGGGGGTGCGCCAAGTGTGGGGAGTCCTACTAGGACTCCCAAGTCCTAGTAGGATTCCCCTTTCCTTTCCGGAGTAGGAGAGAAGGAAAGAGGTGGAGAGGGAGAAGGAACAGGGGGCTGCACCCCTTGTCCAATTCGGACCAGAGGGGAGGCGCGCGCCTCCTTCCTTTTGGCCTCTCTCCTCTATTCCCGTATGGCCCAATAAGGCCCATATACTCCCCGGTGAATTCCCGTAACTCTCCGGTACTCCGAAAAATACCCGAATCACTCGGAACCTTTCTGATGTCCGAATATAGTCGTCCAATATATCGATCTTTACGTCTCGACCATTTCGAGACTCCTCGTCATGTCCCCGATCTCATCCGGGACTCCGAACTCCTTCGGTACATCAAAACTCATAAACTCATAATATAACTGTCATCGAAACCTTAAGCGTGCGGACCCTACGGGTTCGAGAACAATGTAGACATGACCGAGACACGTCTCCGGTCAATAACCAATAGCGGAACCTGGATGCTCATATTGGCTCCCACATATTCTACGAAGATCTTTATCGGTCAAACCGCATAACAACATACATTGTTCCCTTTGTCATCGGTATGTTACTTGCCCGAGATTCGATCGTCGGTATCTCCATACCTAGTTCAATCTCGTTACCGGCAAGTCTCTTTACTCGTTCTGTAATACATCATCCCGCAACTAACTCATTAGTTGCAATGCTTGCAAGGCTTAAGTGATGTGCATTACCGAGAGGGCCCAGAGATACCTCTTCGACAATCGGAGTGACAAATCCTAATCTCGAAATACGCCAACCCAACATGTACCTTCGGAGACACCTGTAGAGCACCTTTATAATCACCTAGTTACGTTGTGACGTTTGGTAGCACACAAAGTGTTCCTCCGGTAAACGGGAGTTGCATAATCTCATAGTCATAGGAACATGTATAAGTCATGAAGAAAGCAATAGCAACATACTAAACGATCGTGTGCTAAGCTAACGGAATGGGTCAAGTCAATCACATCATTCTCCTAATGATGTGATCCCGTTAATCAAATGACAACTCATGTCTATGGTTAGGAAACACAACCATCTTTAATTAACGAGCTAGTCAAGTAGAGGCATACTAGTGCCACTCTATTTGTCTATGTATTCACACATGTATTATGTTTCCGGTTAATACAATTCTAGCATGAATAATAAACATTTATCATGATATAAGGAAATAAATAATAACTTTATTATTGCCTCTAGGGCATATTTCCTCCAGTCTCCCACTTGCACTAGAGTGAATAATCGAGTTCACATCACCATGTGATTTAACACCAATAGTTCACATCTTTATGTGTTTAACACCCATAGTTCACATCGTCATGTGACCAACACCCAAAGGGTTTACTAGAGTCAATAATCTAGTTCACATCGCTATGTGATTAACACCCAAAGAGTACTAAGGTGTGATCATGTTTTGCTTGTGAGAGAAATTTAGTCAACGGGTCTGCCATATTCATATCCGTATGTATTTTGCAAATTTCTATGTCTACAATGCTCTGCACTGAGCTACTTTAGCTAATTGCTCCCACTTTCAATATGTATCCAGACGAAGACTTATAGTCATCTGGATCAGTGTCAAAACTTGCATCGACGTAACCCTTTACGACGAACCTTTTTATCACCTCCATAATCGAGAAACATATCCTTATTCCACTAAGGATAATTTTGACCGCTGTCCAGTGATCTACTCCTAGATCACTATTGTACTCCCATGCCAAAATCAGTGTAGGGTGTACAATAGATCTGGTACACAACATGGCATACTTTATAGAACCTATGGCTGAGGCATAGGGAATGACTTTCATTCTCTTTCTATCTTCTGCCGTGGTCGGGCTTTGAGTCTTACTCAATTTCACACCTTGTAATACAGGTAAGAACTCTTTCTTTGACTGTTCCATTTTGAACTACTTCGAAATCTTGTCAAGGTATGTACTCATTGAAAAAACTTATCAAGCGTTTTGATCCATCTCTGTAGATCTTGATGCTCAATATGTAAGCAGCTTCACCGAGGTCTTTCTTTGAAAAACTCCTTTCAAACACACCTTTATGCTTTGCAGAATAATTCAACGTTATTTCCGATCAATAATATGTCATTCACATATACTTATCAGAAATGTTGTAGTGCTCCCACTCACTTTCTTGTAAATACAGGCTTCACCACAAGTCTGTATAGACCTATATGCTTTGATCAACTTATCAAAGCGTATATTCCAACTCCGAGATGCTTGCACTAGTCCAAAAATGGATCGCTGGAGCTTGCATATTCTGTTAGCACCTTTAGGATTGACAAAACCTTCTGGTTGCATCATATACAACTCTTCTTTAATAAATCCATTAAGGAATGCAGTTTTGTTTATCCATTTGCCAGATTTCATAAAATGCGGCAATTGCTAACATGATTCGGACAGACTTAAGCATAGATACGAGTGAGAAACTCTCATCGTAATCAACACTTTGAACTTGTCGAAAACCTTTTGCGACAATTCTAGCTTTGTAGATAGTAACTCTACTATCATCGTCTGTCTTCCTCTTGAAGATCCATTTAATCTCAATGGCTCGCCGATCATTGGGCAAGTCAATCAAAGTCCATACTTTGTTATCATACATGGATGTCATCTCAGATTTCATGGCCTCAAGCCATTTCGCGGAATCTGGGCTCATCATCGCTTCCTCATAGTTCGTAGGTTCGTCATGGTCAAGTAACATGACCTCCAGAATAGAATCACCGTACCACTCTGGTGTGGAGCTCACTCTGGTTTACCTATGAGGTTCGGTAGTAACTTGATCTGAAGTTACATGATCATCATCATTAGCTTCCTCACTAATTGGTGTAGTAGTCACAAGAACAGATTTCTGTGATGAACTACTTTCCAATAAGGGAGCAGGTACAGTTACCTCATCAAGTTCTACTTTCCTCCCACTCACTTCTTTCGAGAGAAACTCCTTCTCTAGAAAGGATCCATTCTCAGCAACGAATATCTTGCCTTCGGATCTGTGATAGAAGGTGTACCCAACATTTTCTTTTGGGTATCCTATGAAGACGTACTTCTCCGATTTGGGTTTGAGCTTATTAGGTTGAAACTCTTTCACATAAGCATTGCAACCTCAAACTTTAAGAAACGACAACTTTGGTTTCTTGCCAAACCACAGTTCATACGGTGTCGTCTCAACGGATTTAGATGGTGCCCTTTTTAATGTGAATGCAGCTGTCTCTAATGCATAACCCCAAAACTATAGTGGTAAATCGGTAAGAAACATCATAGATTGCACTATATCCAATAAAGTACGGTTATGACATTCGGACACA
The DNA here is from genome assembly GCA_902687465.1 of Secale cereale. NCBI lineage: Eukaryota > Viridiplantae > Streptophyta > Magnoliopsida > Poales > Poaceae > Secale > Secale cereale. Next base: position 926,811,264 of record LR738711.1, on the reverse strand, counting down.
CCATTATGCTGTGGTGTTCCAGGTGGCATGAATTTGTGAAACTATTCCACATTGTTTTAATTGAAGACCAAACTCGTAACTCAAGTATTTGTCTCCGCGATCAGATCGTAGAAACTTTATTTTCTTGTCACGATGATTTTCCACTTCACTCTGAAATTCTTTGAACTTTTCAAATGTTTCAGACTTATGTTTCATTAAGTAGATATACCCATATCTGCTCAAATCGTCTGTGAAGGTCAGAAAATAACGATACCCGCCGCGAGCCTCAACACTCATCGGATCGCATACATCAGTACATATTATTTCCAATAAGCCAGTTGCTTGCTCCATTGTTCCGGAGAACGGAGTTTTAGTCATCTTGCCCATAAGGCATGGTTCGCAAGCATCAAGTGATTCATAATCAAGTGATTCCAAAATCCCATCAACATGGAGTTTCTTCATGCGCTTTACACCAATATGACCTAAACGGTAGTGCCACAAATAAGTTGCACTATCATTATTAACTTTGCATCTTTTGGCTTCAATATTATGAATATGTGTATCACTACGATCGAGATCCAATGAACCATTTTCATTGGGTGTATAACCATAGAAGGTTTTATTCATGTAAACAGAACAACAATTATTCTCTAACTTACATGAATAACCGTATTGCAATAAACATGATCAAATCATATTCATGCTCAACGCAAATGCCAAATAACATTTATTTAGGTTCTACACTAATCCCGAAAGTATAGGAGTGTGCGATGATGATCATATCAATCTTGGAACCACTTCCAACACTCATCGTCACTTCACCTTTAACTAGTCTCTGTTTATTCTGCAACTCCCGTTTCGAGTTACTAATTTTTTTAGCAACCGAACCAGTATCAAATACCCAGGGGTTGCTATGAACACTAGTAAAGTACACATCAATAATCTGTATATCAAATATACCTTTGCTCACTTTGCCATCCTTCTTATCCACCAAGTATCTAGGGAAGTTCCACTTCTAGTGACCATTTCCTTTGCAGTAGAAGCACTTAGTTTCAGGCTTGAGTTTTAGCTTTGGGTTTCTTCACGGGAGTGACAACTTGCTTGTCGTTCTTCTTGAAGTTCCCTTCTATCCTTTTGCCCTTTACTTGAAACAAGTGGTCTTGTTAACCATCAACACTTGATGCTGTTTCTTGATTTCTACATTCGCCGATTACAGCATCGCGAAGAGCTTGGGAACTACTTTCGTCATCCCTTGCATATTATAGTTTATCACAAAGTTCTACTAACTTGGTAATAGTGTCTAGAGAATTTTGTCAGTTACTATCTTATCTGGAAGATTAACTCCCACTTGATTCAAGCAATTGTAGTACCCAGACAATCTGAGCACATGCTCATTGGTTGAGCTATTCTCCTCCATCTTGTTGGCAATGTACTGTCAGAGGTCTTATACCTCTCGACACGGGCATGAGTATGAAATACTAATTTCAACTCTTGGAACATCTTATATGCTCCGTGGCGTTCAAAAACGTTTTTGAAGTCCCGGTGATAAGCCGCAAAGCATGGTGCACTAAACTATCAAGTAGTCATCATACCGAGCTTTTGTCAAAACGTTCATAACGTTTGCATATGCTCTTGCAATAGGTCTGTCACCTAGCGGTGCATCAAGGACATAATACTTCTGTGCAGCAATGAGGATAATCCTCAGATCACGGACCTAGTCCGCATCATTGCTACTAACATCTTTCAACTTAGTTTTCTCTAGGAACATATCAAAAACATAGTGGAGCTATAACGCGAGCTATTGATCTACAACATAGATATGCTAATACTACCAGGACTAAGTTCATGATAAATTAAAGTTCAATTAATCAAATTACTAAAGAACTCCCACTTAGATAGACATCCCTCTAGTCATCTAAATGATCACGTGATCCAAATCAACTAAACCATGTCCGATCATCACGTGAGATGGAGTAGTTTCAATGATGAACATCTTATGTTGATCATATCTACTATATGATTCACGCTCGACCTTTCGGTCTCCAGTGTTCCGAGGCCATATCTGCATATGCTAGGCTCGTCAAGTTTAACCCAAGTATTCTGCGTGTGCAAAACTGGCTTACACCCGTTGTATTTGAACGTAGAGCTTATCACACCGGATCATCACGTGGTGTTTCGGCACGACGAACTTTTGCAACGGTGCATACTCAGGGAGAACACTTATACCTTGAAATTTTTGTAAGGGATCATCTTATAATGCTACCGTTATTCTAAGCAAAATAAGAAGCATAATAAGATAAACATCACATGCAATCAAAATATGTGACATGATATGGCCATCATCATCTTGTGCTTTTGATCTCCATCTCCAAAGCATCGTCATGATCACCTTCGTCACCGGCGCGACACCTTGATCTCCATCTAGTATCGTTGTCGTCTCGCCAACTATTGCTTCTACGACTATCGCTACCGCTTAGTGATAAAGTAAAGCAATTACATGGCGATTGCATTTCATACAATAAAGCGACAACCATATGGCTACTGCTAGTTGCCGATAACTTTACAAAACATGATCATCTCATACTAAACCGTATAACGCATCATGTCTTGACCATATCACATCACAACATGACCTGCAAAAACAAGTTAGACGTCCTCTACTTTGTTGTTGCAAGTTTTACGTGGCTGCTACGGGCTTAGCAAGAACCGTTCTTACCTACGCATACAAAACCACAACGATGTTTCGTCAAGTATGTGCTGTTTTAACCTTCACAAGGACCGGGCATAGCCACACTCGATTCAGCTAAAGTGAGAGAGACAGACACCCGCCAGTCACCTTTAAACAATGAGTGCTCATAACGGTGAAACCAGTCTCGCGGTAGCGTACGCGTAATGTCGGTCCGGGCCGCTTCATCTCACAATACCGCCGAAGCAAAGTATGACATGCTGGTAAGCAGTATGACTAGTATCGCCCACAACTCATTGTGTTCTACTCGTGCATATCATCTACGCATAGACCTGGCTCATGATGCCACTGTTGGGGAACGTAGTATTTCAAAATTTTCCTACGATCACGCAAGATCTATCTACCAGATGCATAGCCACAAGAGGGGAGAGTGTGTCTACGTACCCTCGTAGACCGAAAGCGGAAGCGTTATAACAACACAGTTGATGTAGTCGTACGTCTTCACGGCCCGACCGATCAAGCACCAAAACTTTGGCACCTCTGAGTTCTAGCACACGTTCAACTCGATGACGATCCCCGGACTCCGATCCAGCAAAGTGTCGGGGAAGAGTTCCGTTAGCACGACGGCGTGGTGACGATCTTGATGTTCTACCGTCGCAGGGCTTCGCCTAAGCACCGCTACGATATGACCGAGGTGGAATATTGTGGAAGGGGGCACCGCACACGGCAAAGGAATGATCACGAAGATCAACTAGTGTGTCTATGGGGTGCCCCCTCCTCCGTATATAAAGGAGCAAGGGAGAGGCCGGCCCTAGAGGGGGCGCGCCAAGTGTGGGGAGTCCTACTAGGACTCCCAAGTCCTAGTAGGATTCCCCTTTCCTTTCCGGAGTAGGAGAGAAGGAAAGAGGTGGAGAGGGAGAAGGAAAAGGGGGCTGCACCCCTTGTCCAATTCAGACCAGAGGGGGGGCGCCTCCTTCCTTTTGGCCTCTCTCCTCTATTCCTGTATGGCCCAATAAGGCCCATATACTCCCCAGCGAATTCCCGTAACTCTCCGGTACTCCGAAAAATACCCGAATCACTCGGAACCTTTTCGATGTCCGAATATAGTCGTCCAATATATCGATCTTTACGTCTCGATCATTTCGAGACTCCTCGTTATGTCCCCGATCTCATCCGGGACTCCGAACTCCTTCGGTACATCAAAACTCATAAACTCATAATATAACTGTCATCGAAACCTTAAGCGTGCGGATCCTACGGGTTCAAGAACAATGTAGATATGACCGAGACACATCTCCGGTCAATAACCAATAGCGGAACCTGGATGCTCATATTGGCTCCCACATATTCTACGAAGATCTTTATCGGTCAAACCGCATAACAACATACGTTGTTCCCTTTGTCATCGGTATGTTACTTGCCCGAGATTCGATCGTCGGTATCTCAATACCTAGTTCAATCTCGTTATCGGCAAGTCTCTTTACTCGTTCCGTAATACATCATCCCGCAACTAACTCATTAGTTGCAATGCTTGCAAGGCTTAAGTGATGTGCATTACCGAGAGGGCCCAGAGATACCTCTCCGACAATCGGAGTAACAAATCCTAATCTCGAAATACGCCAACCCAACAAGTACCTTCGGAGACACCTGTAGAGCACCTTTATAATCACCCAGTTACGTTGTGACGTTTGGTAGCACACAAAGTGTTCCTCCGATAAATGGGAGTTGCATAATCTCATAGTCATAGGAACATGTATAAGTCATGAAGAAAGCAATAGCAACATACTAAACGATCATGTGCTAAGCTAACGGAATGGGTCAAGTCAATCACATCATTCTCCTAATGATGTGATCCCGTTAATCAAATGACAACTCATGTCTATGGTTAGGAAACACAACCATCTTTAATTAACGAGCTAGTCAAGTAGAGGCATACTAGTGACACTCTGTTTGTCTATGTATTCACACATGTATTATGTTTCCGGTTAATACAATTCTAGCATGAATAATAAACATTTATCATGATATAAGGAAATAAATAATAACTTTATTATTGCCTCTAGGGCATATTTCCTTCAGGCAGAGATGGAGACCTTCCCCCGTCGCCTTCTGATGTCCTATCCACCCTAGTCGACACTTTGACAACACTCGCAACAGCAGAAGTATCCCAGGCCGACAAGGAGCAGCATGATGCAGAGATCGCTCAGGTGAAGATCCGGATTGAGCGAGCTAAGTTGGATCTGGATGCGGAGAAAGTCAGGATGGCTACAAGACAGGTAGAGCTAGATTCCCAAGCTTTCCGGCTCAGGTTAGATCAGAATGCTTCGCAGGAGGTGATGTACAGAAGACAACGATCTCGTTTGCCGCCGGTTTATGAGGCAAGGAACCTCTTCAGCACACCAGGAGCAGGAACCAGTAACTATGAGGAGGTAAACCGGGGAGGAGCCCCGGGACGGGCGCGTCGGTTCAGCCACCAGCCGCGGAGCCAAACTACCAAGTGGTGCCGACACAGCATGTGCCCACCCCTCCTGGTCATTATTCTAACCCGTTCGACAACATCGTCGCCGCCGCTTCATGGCTGGCCGCCCTTCCCATTGAGGGGACGTCCCCCATAGCAATGGAGGCACGACGGGCCAAGGAATTACTGGACACATCATTAACACAGCAGCAATCTTATTCCTATAGCCGGGAGAGGATTCATTCAACCCCCCGCCCGAGCCGAAGTTACACGAGGCACCTGGATGAACCGGCTGTATCTAGCAGTGCGCGGAGACGGCACCGACAGAGGCAGGATAATCCGGCAGGAGCAGGAGCGCACGCCCAAGAGATGGTGGATAAGGCTAGGCACACTGCCCACAACGACACCCGTCAAGCGACGCCGGTTCACCCGCCACCACCGAAACAGGAATCATGTCCAGTTACTTAGGGGTGCAGTGTCTCATCCCCGCTTTACGGAACGTGAAATTACCCAAAGACTTCAAAGGTCCGTGCAAGGTACCCAACTACATGGTGGATCTGGCTCCGGAGGCCTGGGTTGAAAGTTATGAGATGGCTATGGAGATGCTTGATGTGGACGAAGCTACGTGTGCCAAATACTTCACAATGATGCTTGAGGGCACAACCCGGACATGGCTAAAAGGTTTACCACCTAACTCCATCGGATCATGGGGTGAGCTGCGTCGCCGGTTTATCAATAATTTCAAAGATACGTGCAAACAACCGATGTCCGTGGTTGACCTAGCAGCATGTGTTCAAGGAGAGCAAGAGACCACCAGCAGTTGGGTGCGGCGAGTGTCCGAAATCCTGCACTCCTCCAATAGTATCAATCCAAGTACAGCGATAGTAACCTTGGAAGGCAATTGCCGGTTTGAGCCTTTGAGGTTGAAGCTGGGACGGCTCAAACGTGATTGCAACGACATGGGAACGCTCATGGGCGCTTTGGTAAAATATGGAGACTCTGATAACACCAAGTATCCAGATGCAGACGGAGACAAGTCCGAGAAGGCAAGCAAAAACGGTAAACCGGCGCAAGCTAATCCGGCAGGTACAGGGTACAATGGCAAGCGTAAAGCGGAGGGCAGCTCAGACTTTGTGGCCAATACCAACGTTCAAGACAACGGGCAGCGCCGCAAGGGTAGACCGCCCCCACGCAACGGGAGGCCACCTATTAATCTAGATCGCCAGTTGAACGTGCCTTGCCCAAAGCACGGTACAGAAGAAAACCCATCTATGCATCTCTAGAAGGACTATTTTATTATGCAAGAGCTTATGAAACAGGCCAAGTATAACCACGGCCCCACCGGCGGGTCAGGTCCCGGTTTTCAAGGTCCGGGTTATCAGGGTGGTGGATCCGGATCAGGATACCACGGCGGTAACAATAACCACAATGGCAACAATCATCCTCAACATAACTGTCGGTGTACAAAAAGAGGGGTACACTTTTTGTACCCCTATGACTGTGCACGGGAAGTCTAAGCCACGGCGCCATCGCACCAAGCATGGCAAGGGAGGCAAGCCGGGGCAAGACTGAAGCTGGATGGAGACTGGAGCGATGCCAAGAACAAGACCACGAAGGGCAAAGAGACGAAGAGGCTTCCCCCGACAAGACCCTTGCCGCGGCAGCTCGCCCCGCGCCTACGGAGCGAGTCACCCTTGAGTCCACCCCCCCATGGGGCAAGGATTCGGGAGATATCCCCGTGGTGGCATGCAGATCTTTGTGAAGACCTTCAAGATCAGAAGCAAGATAAGAAGACGACGACCCTTGGCGGGATCCCAGCCAAGGAGGTCCACAAGGCCCCCGGCAAGCACCTTGCCGGGGATGACAGCAGGCGCCACGGCAAGACCCTTGCCGGGGCCCCGGCAAGGCCCTTGCCGAGGACACCCACGGGGCCACCATCAGGCCCGCACCAACTGGGTTTCCACCGACCCACGCAGCTGCCGACCCGACCAGCTGGACAGGCTCCCGCGTGGCAACCCACAGATCTTCATGGAGACCCGCCGTTGCGCCACCTCAGCTGCCTGTCTGCCTACATGGCACCTCAGGCACCGCTGGCCAGGGCGCGTGTCGACACGAGGAGGAGCGGCGATGGACAAGACGGGCGTCTCCCCTCGTCCCCGATAAAGCAAGGACACCTAAGCTGGGCGCATTAAATGCACCTTGTCCTATAATGCGAGGGATAACCTCGCATTACTGTACCGTTTCCACCTCCTGTGTGCCACTGTGGCAACCCCTTTTCCCTATAAAAGGAGGCCCGAGGCGACCAGGAGGGGGGTTCGGCTTTTTGAAACCCCTCACGACTCTTTTGGAACTCCTTGTTAGCTGAAGAACACCAACATATAATCCACCAAAGCAGGAGTAGGGTTTTACGCATCTTTGCGGCCCGAACCTGGGTAAAGGAACCGTGTCCTGATCGTTAGATCTGCTCTTCTCTCAACCCCGCGCCCCGCAACCGTAGTAGGGATTCTTGTGATCCCATAGGTGTCGATCCAAATACACCGACATCTTTGGCGCGCCAGGTAGGGGGCGCTTGCGCAGCTGTGAGAATCGGCTCTGGTGATCGGCCCGACGCTCTCTCGTCTTCGTGGCCCTTTGAGGAAGCCAGAAGACTTGCTTTCGAGCGGCTGCAAATAAAAGCTAAGTTACATCAAACTTTGGATATTTCTATCCTATCATTTAAAGTTATCTTCCTCGGAGCTGTCATTCCTTGTGCAAAAAGAAACCTGCACGCGGATGGGGCCCTTCCCGATCGGCGACGCCTTGTTCTGTTTCGAGTCAGCTCAACAGTTCAAACGGCTGCGTTGAAACGGTAGGGTAGCCTTCCGCAATAGACAAAGCTCTCGACTCTGAATCGATTCAAACTCGACAGTTCGAGCGGCTACGTTGAGAGCGGCAAGGCGGCAGACCCTTCTGCAATTGACAAAGTTCTCGACTCTGACTCGAGTCAAACTCGACAGTTCGAGTGGCTGCGTTAAGAGCGGCAAGGTGACAAACCCGGCAGCACGCTCACCCGGCAGGCCAATGGGGACCCGTCCCCAAGACGCCGCTTTGGGTATTTCGCGCCGGCAGGCCTACCCAGTTAACGTAGGGTGAAAACACAGGGAGGCAGCCAACAGGAAAATAACATGCATGATTCCGAAGATATTTCAAAGTTATATTACATCATGCCATCGCTGCGGTTCTAACTAAAGATAAAATTTATCTTGGGCATGAAATTGCAGCGGCAAAGAAGGACGGGATATCTAATCCCGGCGCTGGCCCTCCACCCTCTTGATTTTGTCGATGCGGCTGATGACAGGCTTGATGCGCTCCTTGAGCACCGTGAGGTTGGCATCCTCCGGCAAGCTGTCCATCGTGGCTTCGAAGTCGAGGGCGGGGTTCCAGAACGCCACCTTGGTGAGGACCTTGGTCATGACTCCTCGGCAGAGCCGCCGGGCCTCCCCGGCAAGCGTGGCCGTTCTGTTGGAGTGAAGATCAGTCAAGGCGCTGAGGACGCCCTCAAAGAACAGGGTCAGTTTGGCGTTGACGGACCCGCTCCATTCAGGAGCGTACCTCACGTTCGGCGCCCCCATGAGGGCCAACTATGAGGTAGCCCTGCCGGCGATGTCCTCCAGCCGGCTGATCCACCTGTTCTCCTCCACCACGTATTCTTGGTGGGAGGCGCCCTCGCCTGCCCGCAGCTGCTTCTCCTCCTCCAGGCTCTTGGCCAAGGCCCCCTCCCGAGCAGAGCTCTCCGCCAACGTCTTCTCAAGATTCTATAGCCTCAGCCTGAGATCTTTGATGGAGCCTTGTGCCTCGGAGAGCTCCCCAGTCTTGCTGATGACCACTCCCTGCGCCTCCGTCAAGGCGCGGTTGAGTCTGGTCTTGTCGTCAGACAGCCTGAGGGCCTGCTCCTTCAGCCCGTCCTGTTCCACTTCCAACTCTTGTATCTTGCCGGCGTGAGCCAGAGCCTGAGCATCGAGCGCCTCCTTGTGCCTCTGCCCCAGCTCGTGAGTCCGCCGCTCGACAAGAGCCTCAAGCTCCTCATCCTTGCCGCGGAGTGTCGCGGCAAGCTTCGCCTCACGCGCGGAGAGGTCTTCCTCCTGGGAATCGAGGGCGGCTTGATGCTGGTTCCGGGCGGCCTCCGCCGCGGCAGCCGAATTCGCCGCCTCTTCCTGGGCCTTCTCGATGGCGGCCATCTTCATGATGAGCTCCACGTTGCGCTGGGCCAGATCTTCCTGGGAGGCCCTCTGCTCCTCGTGGGACTAGTGGAACCAGGTTTGCGCCTCAGCGACGCGTGCCTGGAAGTCCGCCTCCGCCTCGTCCACCGCCGCCATTCTGGACTTAACCTTGTCCAAACGGGCGTGGTAGAGCGCCTGGAGCTTCCGGAAGTTGGCCCCCATGGCCCGGAAGAGCTGCTCCTCTGGGGAGCCGTCGCCGCCAGCGCTCGGTTCATTGACAACCTCGAGCCCGGCGGCGGTGAACACCTCACCGTCAAAGACTTCCTCCCCGGCGGGCGCCCGGGAGCTTGACGCCCCGGCAAGATGGACGAAGAGGTTGTCGCTCACCTTCAGATACTTGCCGGGGCCCGGGGGCGCGGAGGAAGAGGGCTGGTCATCAGTCGCCTCCTCCTCGGCTGTGGCCTTGCCGGCCTCCCCGGCAGGCCCACCGCCAGCACCCTCGGCGGCACCCTTGGCGGCGTCCTCGGCAGTCTCGTCCACGGCGGCCCCGGCGGCGTCCTTGGCGGCCTCCTCGACGGCGATCTCGTCGGCCTCCGCCGCGGCCTCCTCAGCGACCTCCTTGATGACGGCGTCCACGTCCTCCACATCCGTTGGAGGAGGGCCTGGGCCGTGACGGGGGAAATGAAGTCAAGAAAAAGCACAAGGGAAAGGCAAAGGCGAAAAGCGAGCAACTCACCAGCACCGGGCTGTGCAGCGGAAGTTCCCTCCCCGCCGGCGTCGGACGCCGGGGGCGGGCCACCAGCACCCAAGTCCTCCTCCTCCTCCATGCGTGTGGGCTCCATGCTTGGTGCCCTTGCCGGGGACGCCCCTCGTGGCGGCGTGGTCGATGGGGGTGGCGTGTTGGGAGTGACCCCCTGCGGCTCCTCCTGCTGCTGCTCCCGTCCTACAGAACCGGCAAGGTCGGCGCCTTCAACATCTAACGCCTACTGCATGTCGAGCGAGAAAAGGTTGGCGGACTTACGCTGGGGGTTGTGCCGGGGGCTGCCGTCGGAGCTGCTCAACACCACCAGTGGTGTCTCTGTAGCCCCGGCCGGGGGCTAGCCGCTCGCTGAAGCCTTGGCCCTCTTCACCCTCTGGGCCAACGTCTTTGCGTCCTTGAAGAAGCAAGAACAAGTCAAGATGAGTGGCATGACCAAGAGAGATGGGGATGACGATAGAGAATGGAATGCTTACTCGTCATCCATCTCCTCCTCCTCTGCCGTCTTCCTCTCCCTCTTCGGGCTGAGGGGCCCGAGGTCGAAGGGGAGCTCCGCGTCGCCCTCTGAATCGACGTCTGCCGGAGGAGGCGAAGGAGGGGGCGGAGTTCATGCGCGCCTCGACGGAGAGGGAGCTGCCGCTTTCTTCTTCTCGGCAACCTTCGTCAACTTCCTCGCCGCTGTGGCCCTCGTGAGGCGCCCGGACTCCTCCAGGGCCAATTGAGGCTGCGCAGTCTTGCCGGGACGGACCGGCTCGCCGGAGCAGGCCCGCCGCAAGACTCGCCCTCTTCCCCTGGTTGGCGCCGGGCCAGTCGCCACATCCTCCAACGACGACGACTCGTCGGCCGCGTCCTCAACCAATGGGGCCCCGGTGCTGGCGCTGCTAGCTTCTCCGGCAGCCGCTACGCACTGGGCGAACTCCTCCTCCTCCGCAGCCGCGACATCCTGGTCTTCCATACCTCCGGCGCTGCCGGCCTCCTTGATGAACTGTGCCTCCTTCGCCCTAGCGGCGATGTAGTCCAGCTCCTACGGGGTGGTGTCCCTGACGAGCCACCGCTCGGCATCGGGATTGACGCACACCTCGACCAGGGAATTGAAGAACTGCTGCACGACCTCGTCCTCCGGCTCCTGCCAGCTCGGGACGGGGCCGTGCATGCTACATTCCGGCATCATGGCGACGATTTCAGACTGGCGCGAATTGTTGCACAGCGGGACCACTCCCGCTGGCAGCTTGAAGAGCTGCCCCTTGACGGCCTTGCCGGCCTTAGCGGCAGCCTTCACAGCCTTGCGGGTCCGCTCGACCTCGCCGCCGTGACTCACATCCAGCTGGAAGAGCCGCTGACAGAAATGGGCATGTCCCCATCACTGTAAAATTGTGCTTGAGGCCAGTGCGGAGCCGCATGACGTCAGCCGTGTTCCTGAAAAGCTAGGCCGGCCTCCCCTTTTGGTGCAGCGGAGCGATCCGACGGCGGATGAAATCCGCCCAATCATCTCGAGGGTGAGTCGGGCTTGGACAAGCCGGGTGATCCTAGTGACAACAACAACGAGCTTCCCATCGGCAGCGTCGACGTTGCTCCAGTCGCTGCCGCGGACCGGCGGCAGCCGGCGGACCTTGCAGAATGTGGGCGGCTCGTCCTCCTCGATCCAGCACCACCGGCCGCGCCATTCGTCCCACCTCTCATTCACGGAGCCCTCCGGATACACCACCTTGAGTCTCGGAATCTAGGCAATGCCTCCGGAGACCGAGCCTCCCGGCTGGATCCGAGGGATGAAGTAGTGGCGGAAGAGCGCCATGTTGGGCTGCACTCCGACAAAGCCCTCGCAGAGGTGCGCGAAGAAGGCCATGCACGCCACCGCATTTGGGGTGAAATCCAAAAGACAGAACCCAAAAGTGTGCATGATGTCGCAGAAGAAATCGGAGAAGGGAGGACACAACCCGCAAGAGAAATAATCAACGAAGAAGGGGTACCGATTTGAGCTGGGCGGAGCGCAGGCGGCCGGAACGACGCGCGTCTCCGGATGGCCCAAGCCCTTCGCTCGATCCCCCGTCTCCGCCCCCCAAAGGGGTTTGAAGACGGCTCGGAGCTCGAAGACGTCGACCGATGACGGGATGAAGATAGCGGCCTTCGTCCGATCCCCCGTGAATACGCCCTCCGGCGGCGCCAAAGGCCCGACACCCTTGGCCGCACCTTTGCCCTGGGCGGGTTTGGACGCCATGGAGGCTAAATGGGAAGGCTAAGGGGAGGGCATGGCGAAGCAACGGCAGCGGACGACGGCGAAGGCTTCGGAAGGAAGGAAGCAAGGGAACAACGGCTCTGAGATTGGAAGAGGCGCGAGGAAAGTGGAGGAAGTGAGCAGCGCGCTCGCGGTTATTCCTTTTTATGGGGAAGGCGTGGGCCGCCTCCTTTCGCATTTACTGCGACATGACGCATGCGTGCGGAAACCGCCCCACGCATGCCGCCCACGTCACGCGGGCCCCTCCACCCCGCGCCGCGCGCGCGGGCCGTGGGAGGCGCAGCGCGCGGAAATTTTACCACGGTGAGAACCACCCCGCCTGCCCGTGCACCGTTCTTGGCCTGGCCCAACAACGTGCCGCGCTTATGTGTGGCCCAGGCCCGGGGGCTCCTGTCGGTGTACAAAAAGAGGGGTACACTTTTTGTACACCTATGACTGTGCACGGGCAGTCTGAGCCATGGCGCCATCGCACCAAGCATGGCAAGGGAGGCAAGCCGGGGCAAGACTGAAGCTGGATGGAGACTGGAGCGACGCCAAGAACAAGACCACGAAGAGCAAAGGGACGAAGAGGCTTCCCCCGGCAAGATCCTTGCCGGGGCTGGCTCTCGCAGCCCCGGCAAGACCCTTGCCGTGGCAGCTCGCCCCGCGCCTACGGAGCGAGTCACCCTTGAGTCCACCGCCCCCATGGGGCGAGGATTCGGGAGATATCCCCGTGGTGGCATGCAGATCTTTGTGAAGACCTTCAAGATCAGATGCAAGATAAGAAGACGACGACCCTTGGCGGGATCCCAGCCAAGGAGGTCCACAAGGCCCCCGGCAAGCACCTTGCCGGGGATGACAGCAGGCGCCGCGGCAAGACCCTTGCCGAGGACACCCACGGGGCCACCATCAGGCCCGCACCAACTGGGTTTCCACCGACCCACGCAGCTGCCGACCCGACCAGCTGGACAAGCTCCCGCGTGGCAACCCATAGATCTTCATGGAGACCCGCCGTTGCGCCACCTCAGCTGCCTGTCTGCCTACATGGCACCTCAGGCACCGCTGGCCAGGGCGTGTGTTGACACGAGGAGGAGCGGCGACGGACAAGACAGGCGTCTCCCCTCGTCCCCGATAAAGCAAGGACACCTAAGCTGGGCGCATTAAATGCACCTTGTCCTGTAATGCGAGGGATAACCTCGCATCACTGTACCCTTTCCACCTCCTGTGTGCCACTGTGGCAACCCCTTTTCCCTATAAAAGGAGGCCCGAGGCGACCAGGAGGGGGATTCGGCTTTTCGAAACCCCTCACGACTCTTTTGGAGCTCCTCGTTAGCTGAAGAACACCAACATATAATCCACCAAAGCAGGAGTAGGGTTTTACGCATCTTTGCGGCCCGAACCTGGGTAAAGGAACCGTGTCCTGATCGTTAGATCCGCTCTTCTCTCAACCCCGTGCCCCGCAACCGTAGTAGGGATTCTTGTGATCCCATAGGTGTCGATCCAAATACACCGACAATAACCAGCAACATGGTCAGGGTGGATACAATAACCAAGGCAATCAACATCGTCTGCAGCAGCAGCAATCCGGATATCAGAATAATCCGAAGGAGCTAACCAGTGGGCAATATCATGTTTTCACCACAAGTCTGTGCAAACGGGATCAAAAAGTTCTGAAGAGAGCAGTACACTCTGTTGAATCGGCGATACCACGTTTTTTGTGTTGGTCTGAGCAACCCATTGTATGGAGCAGAGAGGATCACCCGCCACGGGTTGATAATCCGGGTCAGTTGGCCTTGGTGGTAGCACCACAAGTGGGCGGTTATAAGTTCACAAAGGTGCTTATGGATGGAGGCAGCAACATCAATATCCTATACTATGAGACTTTTCGACGTATGGGGTTGATAGATAAGAAGCTCCGACAATCCAACACAGTGTTCCATGGGGTGGTGCCCGGTAAATCTGCTTACCCAGTTGGAAAAATCGATCTGGAAGTTACCTTTGGGATGAGCATGACTCTAGATCGGAGACGGTGACCTTTGAGGTTGTAAAGATCAGGAGCACATATCATGCTCTATTCGGGAGACCGGTTTACGCCAAGTTCATGGCTATACCGTGTTATGTTTATTTACAGCTCAAGATGCCGGGTCACAAGGGAACCATCACGGTTCACGGGAGCCGTAAGATCGCGTTGGAATGCGAGGAAGGAGACGCGACATATGTTGAGGTAGTTTGTGCTACGGAAGAGCTGAAGTTTTACAAGGACAATGTTGATCCGGCAGATATGTCCCCGTTGAAAAAGCCAACTACAGAGCATGATCCGGCATTGAAGTTCAAATCGGCAGAGGAAACCAAGCAGGTCGACTTTGTTCCGGGCGATTCATCCAAGCAGTTCACCATCAGCGCTAACCCAGACCCCAAATAGGAAGGCGCGCCCATCGAGTTCATCCGTGAGAACCGGGATATCTTTGCATGGAAACCTTCTGACATGCCAGGTATACCGAGGGAACTCGCTGAGCACAATCTTAATATTGATCCGAAGTTTAAACCGGTCAAGCAGTATTTGTGCCGCTTCAATGAGGAGAGGCGTAAGGCTATAGGTGAAGAAGTGGCTAGGCTCTTGGCCGCAGGCTTCATAGTTGAGGTGTTTCATCCGGAATGGTTGGCTAATCCGGTGTTGGTACTTAAGAAAAACGGAACTTGGAGGATGTGTGTTGATTACACAGACTTGAACAAAGCTTGCCCGACTGATCCTTTTGCTCTCCCCCGTATTGATCAAATTATTGATGCTACGGCAGGATGTGGGCGGCTAAGTGTTTTGGATGCATATTCAGGTTATCATCAGATAAAGATGGCAGTTAAGGACCAGGAGAAAACAACTTTCATAACTCCATGCCTTTTGGGCTGAAGAGTGCCCAAGCAACCTATCAGCGTTGTGTGCAGAACTGCCTACAAGAGCAGATTGGAAGAAATGTCCATGCATATGTTGATGACATTGTGGTGAAATCTAGGAAGGAGGAGACGCTGATAGAGGATTTAAAATAAACCTTCGACAACCTCCGAGTTTATAAAATGATGCTCAATCCGGAGAAGTGCGTCTTTGGTGTTCCGGCGGGCAAGCTCCTTGGATTCCTAGTGTCAAACAGAGGGATTGAAGCTAATCCGGAGAAGATCAAAGCGATCACATCCTTGACTAAACCGGCATGTATCAATGATGTTCAGCGCGTGGTGGGCCGTATTGCAGCGCTGAGTCGGTTCATCAGCCGTTTAGGAGAAAAGGCGATCCCGCTTTATTAGATGATGAAGAAGACGGACCGGTTTGTCTGGAGCGATGCTGCAAACGCAGCGTTTGAGTACCTGAAGCGGCAATTGGCAAAACCACCAGTCCTTGCTGCCCCGGTTGACAAGGAGCCGTTGTTATTATACGTGGCCGCTAATGCCCGTGCAGTCAGTGTGGCCATGGTGGTAGAGCGCAAAGGGGCAGGCAAAGAATATCCGGTTCAATGCCCGGTTTACTATATCAGTGAGGTGCTCATTGAGTCGAAACAAAGATATCCACACTGGCAGAAATTGGTATATGGCGTGTTCATGGCAAACCGGAAGTTGAAGCACTATTTCCAGGGCCACCCAATCACTGTTGTCTGTTCAGCTCCGTTAGGGGTTATAATCCAGAACAGAGAAGCCACCGGCAGAGTGGCAAAGTGGGCCATTGAGCTTAGCCTGCACGGATTAAAGTATGTGCCCCGTACTGCTATAAAGTCCCAAGCACTGGTGGATTTCATTAATGATTGGACAGAATTGCAAGCACCTGAGGAGAAGCCGGATCATACATACTGGACTATTCACTTTGACGGTTCAAGGCAATTGGAGGGCTCGGGGGCTGGAGTCGTGTTAACTTTCCCACGAGGTGATAAGTTCTGTTACGTCCTCCGTTTAATGTTTCCTTTTACCAACAATGTTGCTGAGTATGAAGCTCTCCTCCATGGTCTACGGATGGCTAAGGAGATGAACTTGAGCCGGGTTAAGTGTTTTGGCGATTCAGATCTGGTAGCACAACAAGTGTCAGGCAAATGGGATTCCAATGGTCCACTCATGGCAGCATATCGACGCGAGGTAGACGTAGTCGTAGGATACTTCAAGGGGTACCAAGTGGATCACATAGACCGGCGAAAAAATGAAGCAGCCGATGCGTTAAGCCGGCTGGGCTTTCAGCGTAAACCGGTTCCACCTAATACCTTCTTGGATGAATTGCATAATCCGTCAGTACAGATACCTTCAAAGGAGGACTTGACTGTTCCTGATCCGGAAGCACAGTTAGTCGCATCACTTCACGTTATTCCGAATTGGACACTCCCTTATTTGGCGTATATGAGCCGAGGTGAGTTGCCAGAGGACGAAGTTGAGGCCCGGCAGATAATCCGGTGGTCTAAGTCTATGACTATCATCAATGGAGAACTTCATCACCGCAGCGTTTCAAGGGCGTTTCAACGGTGTGTATCATCAGAGGAAGGCTGCGATATTCTTCGAGAGATTCATGAAGGGGATTGCGGTCATCACGCCGGTTCAAAATCCTTAGTAGCCAAAGCTTTTCGTCATGGGTTCTACTGGCTGACGGCTCACGCCGACCCAGAGGACTTGGTCAGAAAGTGTGACGCTTGCCAGAAATTTTCACGGCGTGCTCATGTACCGACGCAGGAGCTGCGGATGATTCCAATTACTTGGACATTTGCGACTTGGGGGCTTGATATGGTTGGACCCTTTAAAAGATCCCAAGATCAGAAAACCCACCTGTTGGTGGCAGTGGACAAATTTAGAAAGTGGGTTGAAGTAGAGCCTATCAGTAAGTGTGATGCGACAACAGCGGTTAAGTTCATCAAAAAGGTGATTTTCCGGTTTGGCTTTCCACACAGCATTATAACTGATAATGGCACCAACCTATCTAAAGGAGATATGGAGGAGTTCTGTCAAAGAGCACATATTCGCCTTGATGTATCATTAGTAGCTCACCCTCAGTCCAATGGCCAAGCTGAGAGAGCCAACCAAGAAATCTTGAGAGGCATCAAGCCCCGGCTTATGGTTCCTTTGCAAAGAACGCTGGGTTGTTGGGTGGAGGAGTTGCCTTCTGTCTTATGGAGCATCAACACTACACCTAACAGATCTACAGGGTACACACCTTTCTTCATGGTATACGGTGCTGAAGTGGTCCTCCCTAGTGATATCCGGCATGACTCAGCACGGGTGGCGGCCTACGTTGAAGCGGATAATGAACAAGCAAGACAAGACAACTTGGACCGGCTAGACGAGGAACGGGACACGGCAGCAGCGCGATCGGCGATTTATCAGCAAGACTTGCGCCGGTACCACAGCCGCCGGGTTAAGACCAGGACGTTCCAGGAGGGAGATCTGGTGCTCCGGCTCATCCAGGACCAGACAGATATGCACAAGCTATCCCCGCCCTGGGAAGGGCCCTTTGTGGTCAGCAAAAACCTGCACAACGGATCATACTACCTTGTCGATGTTCGAGAACATAAGGACTCACGTACGACAGAGGAGGAGACCAAGCGGCCATGGAACATCGCTCTTCTTCGACCTTACTATACTTGAGCCATTGGCCCCACTCTATGTACAATGTATATATTATGATTAATAAAATAAGCTGGCGCCCCCGGTAAACCGGGGAATCAGCCATCCTTTTCAAAGAGTATCACATGGGGGCTTCGAAAGAAACCTTCCATGGCCTCTTAAACCGGCGCCCCTGATAGAATCAGGGAATCAGCCATGTTTTTTTACACAAGAGTATCACATGGGGGCTTCAAAAGTAACCTTCCATGGCCTCTTAAACCGGCGCCCTTGATAGAATCAAGGAACCAGCCGTGTTTTTCACAACGGAGTATCACATGGGAGTTTCCACAGAAGCTTTCCATGGCCTCCTAAACCGGCGCCCTTGACACATCAAGGAATCATCCATCTTATCTATACGAACAAGAGCCACATGGGGGCTTCCGCGGGCAAGGAAGTTTTCCCATGGTCTCTTAAGCCTGCGGCGGTATGAAGCCCATCATAAGAGCACTGCTCTGGTTGCTTCGGCAATTTCCACATGATGATGAGGGGTAAAAGAGAGTTTTGGTGCCCAACCCAGCTCAAACATATGCCCCGATGAGCAAATGGCTCACACACTACCTGGGGGCTCGCATCGAGTTGAATACTCTTGTAGTGAACATGGCTTGGAAGCCCAATGCATGCACCTAAAACATCGGATTAACCTGCCTGCATCAAGTAAATCACGTCGTCCAGGTAAACCTGGTATGACCCGTCGAACCTGCCACAAGTCAATCCTTCGGGACCCTGAACTTGGCCACGTTAAATTGACGATCATCGAGTTGATTACCTAAAGACAAAATCTTTACAAGATTTTGAAACATTGGGTAGCTTGTCATCGATGATTTGGTTAAGGATTGCGGAGCATCTTGACAGGCTTTGCTAAAATGGTTAATGACAGTAGCCTGGCAGCTCAGAAAAAGCCTCGAATTTGGAGTCTGGCAGCTCGTAAAAAGCCTCGACTACATGGTCTTATTTGCCCAAAAAACCTTATTTTTATTTTTTATGATTTCACAAATCTTTGTCTTCAAGGTAATTGGTTTTTTTAACCAAGTCCATTGATGCGAGACTGGACAACTACAAGGTTGCCAATATGTATATAGAGTTAAAAGTCCGGGTCATGAACACCAGCGAGAGTCAAACCGGTCTTCATCATAAACCGGATCGGCTATCATACTAAGCCGACAAAAGAGCCAAGGGCTTCCTCAACACCCTCGTTTTACAATATTCCCACCGGTTTAAGGTCTTCAAGCACACTTAATCACAGGTATGTGATGTGTTTATGTTTATATGTAGTTCAAGCTATATATTTGAAACATGTATCAGGGTAGTATAATCCGTCCGATGGTAAACCGCGAGGACATCTTTTAGCATTGTTCATGCAGATACAGGTAAGATAAACTGTTGGAGCATTGCAAACAGACGATAAATTGGGGAGTGCCAATCAAAATAATACCATGACAGTGGGACAAAGGCAGTATCTCAACTATTATATTACAAGGCACTTGCAGGCCCGAATGGATCAAAGTTTCTTGCAAAGTATTCAGCAACTAAAAGTTAAACCGGACGATTTACGATTCTTCTTTAGCACGCAGCGAAGGCTGAGGGTCAGCTTGCTCCGGGTCTTTGTCGACTTCTGGCAGCTGCTGGAAATCAGGAGCGCTCCAGTCAATCTTGGCGAGGGCACGAAAATATACTTCATCGTTTATAAGATCTGACAGATCAATGTCTGGAGCGAAGGTGTGCTTACGAACAGGTGGGATCAGATTTTCGGTGTCGTAAACCGGCCGCTCCACCCGTGAATTCTCTAGATCGTAAGCCGGATGATACCTTGTTAAATCTGCTTCGTCAGCAAGCTTACTGGCAAGAGGGCGCATGTCCTTGGTTAGAGAACGGAGATCTTCGGAAGAGAAGGCTGACCCGTCCTCTTTCATGCTGGGGTAGGCGTTCATGGCCTCCGCCGGATCAAAATCGGGGACCCATGTTTTGGCTCGGGTCAACGCCATGAGAGAGCCAGCTCGTGCAGCAGACTTCTTCACCTCAACAAGTCACGCAGGCAAGACAGATAGCTTTTCCAGAGTGGCTTGGATGGTGGTCGGTGCCGGCTTATTGTGCGACATGGCACTGATAACCCTTTGAGCACCGGAGTAGAGCTGCTCCACCATGGTATAAGCAGCCTTGAGTTTCTTCCAAACATCATCTCCAAGATGAGTTATGCACCTCCCTATATGCAATTGGCGAGTTAAACCGGAGCAGAATAAAGATTGCAAGGATGCAAACATACGAAGACAGGTACTCACCGAAGATAGCGGATGTCATGCCATCTATTTGCTGTTTCAACCCGAATAGTTCTCGCGTCACCGGATTAAGAGCATCTTCGGCATCTTTTGCTCTTTTTTCTAGAGCAGCCCTTTGCACCTCCCAGGTAGACCGCTCTGCTTCAAAAATCCTTCTTGAGCTTTTCCATGTTAGCTAAATCAAGAGCAAGTTCTTCCTTTGTTTTGGTTGAGGCAGTTTCATGGAAAGCCAAGCTATTCCGGAGCTCCGGAGCTCAGTTGCCTCCGAAGCCCTCCGGTTCAAGTCAGCCTGCAGGAAAAGGAAAGTATTAGAAGGACAGTTTTATCAAAGTCTCAAGCACATAACAAGTTATGCACTCGACACTTGGGGGCTAATGTACAATTGAAGTAAATAAAGTAACTTTTCAGACAAGTCCCAAGCACATAAACAAGTTATGCCCTTGGCACTTGGGGGCTAATGTAAGTTCATTTTCAGACATAAGAGAAGTCCCGGTTCACCTACAGTGAAGTAAACCGGCACTTGGGGGCTACTATGGCCTAAAGGTATGATTGCAAAATACAAAGCAGAAACGAAAGGCAAAAGGAAAGAAAATTACCTCATATTTATCTTTCAGCATGTTGACTAAGCCTGCTTCATAGTCACGGCTGGTGAAGAGCCGGTTCAGATACCCAGAATGGAGCTCCTGGGCACTAAGCTGAGCATAACTTGACAAGTCTGTGCTCCACTTGCCTTTATCTTGCTGAAGTTTTTCCTCCTTGGCAGTATGCCTAGCCAAGACAACAGGCTCTGTGGGAGCAGAGAATCCTATCCCAGTTATTTCAACATCTTCCGTCGAGGTAGCGGTTGGCTGGAGGGGATCAGCAGTACGCGCCGTACTAACAGGAGCCGGGCTAGCTCGAGGAGGACTAACCCAGACATGGCTTGCCGGTTCAGCCGTGTTCTCCATAACATCACCCCCCGGAGCAGCAAGATCTTCATGATCCATCGGGGTGGGATCATCGTGCTGAACTTCAACATTCTCCTCTGGAGGGTTGGCCACTTTAGGATCCTCGGTCGGTTCAGTGGCAGTGTGTTCGGCAGCCGGTTTATTTAATTTTGCCTTTTTGCTAGGCTTGGGCATGCTGATAAAGGTTAAAAGAGCAATGAGAATCACAAAAGTTAAAACGGAAAGGTAAACCGGATGTTTGGAAAGATGACTTACCCCGGAATGGTCTTAAGCACCGGGACTTGAGTGGCAGTAGACTCACTGGAAGACAGAGGAGCCTCCTGATAGTTGGGATCAGACGGTTTAAGAGGTTTGCGAATAAGACTTGCTTTTGGATGAAGAAGGGTTGGAGTAAGCAAAACCTCTGAGCGGCGTGTGCGAGCTGGCGTGTGGGGTAAGCCGGACGATTCTACCACGTGGCCACTATGGCGTGTGGTCCGGCGAGCCTCATGCTGCTATTTCTTCGAAAGAAAGTGGGGATCCAATTGAGCATAAGGGTGAGAAAATGGATATTTCCGGGATGCTCGATGAATCTTGGGTGGCAATGGTTCTGAATCAGATGAGAGAGAAATTACCTCAACTTCATCCGCTTTACTTCCCTCGGCCAAATCCTGGGAAAAGACATTGTTGATATAAATATACACAAGGAGCATTCAAAGGACGTAAGAATCAAGCAGTACCTCAGAAGCCGGATCATCTTATTCGTGGTTTGAACCGGCAACGACAGCAGCTTTCTTCTTCTTTACGGCCAAGCCCTTCTTACGGGTTGGCTTCACCGGTTTATCTTGAGCTTTCTTTTTCCAGAAAGGATCGTTGGCCTGCATAAAGGAATAATAACATGTTGAAGACAACTAATGTGAACGGATTAAAGTGGAAAGAAATAGACAGAAGAGTCTTACCGGCGGTGGTTGGTTGTCTGCGCAGAAAGGAGCTAAACCGGTCTGGCTGCAGTCCTCCAGAGGGATATTCAGCATCTTCTTTGCGGATTCAGTAACTTCGTTGTCAGGAAGTACTATCTTTGTATGACGCTGAGGATCTTCCGGTTTACCAGTATATTCACACATTAAGCTTGAGCGCCGGCTTAATGGAAGAATGCTCCAAGAGAGCCAACATCGGACAAAATCAACCCCGGTTAAACCGTTAGCTACGAAAGCCCTGAGCTTGGAGAGTTGAGGGGCATATCGAGCCCGGTCTTGGGCACTTAGACGCCGCGACAAAGGATGACTTGGCGCCAGACGGTAAGCGCGGTAACCCGGCAGCGGATTTTCTCCTTCAGGTGAAGTATCTTTACAATAGAACCAAGTCTGGTTCCATTCTTTAGGGTGGCTGTGAAGAGCGGCGTGAGGAAAGCTTACATCCTTCCTCTTTTGGATGCTCACACCACCAAGTTCGGTTTGAGGCCCGTCCGAAAACTCAGTTCGGCGGTTCAGGGGGAAGAAATCCCGGAACAGCCCCACAGATGGCTCCTCTTGAAGATATGCCTCTGAAAAGACTTGGAAGTTGCATATGTTGGATATGGAATTGGGACCTATGTCCTGTGGATGGAGTTGGAACTTGGCTAGGACATCACGGAAGAACTTTGAACCGGGCGAACTAAAGCCCCGGGCCAGATGATCAAAGAAAACGATGATTTCTCCGTCCTTGGGTGTAGGAGGACATTCCTTTCCAGGGGCCCGCCAGTGCAGAACCTCTTTAGAACCCAGCATGCCAATTGAGGCCGCCTTTACTAGGTCGTCCTCAGTGATCCGGGAAGGGACCCAATTGCAAGCGATGAACTGTTTTGCCATCTTTTCCAATACAGGAGTGCTGAAAAATATAAAACAAGACCCGGTTTACAAATCTACTTAATGTAAACCAGAGTGTTCTGTGAGAGTATTGACCTAATCAACGGTTTAAGCAAAGGACTAATGGTACCCCCTAATCCGGATTGGGCGTGCACAAGATAGCCACCGGTTTATGATGATAGAAAGAAGAAGTTAAACCGTCGATTATGGAATGCATGTTTACATCTAAACCATCAGTGCAGGCATATGAGAAGCAGGCTATGATTAAACCGGTAACATAAGTAGATGAGTTGCAGATTTAAAGTGTGAGAAACAGCTTTCACATGAGGCAGAGGTGAAACATGGATCTACAGCGTAGGAAAAAGACAGAACAATTCAAGTTATATTCAATAAAGACAGCGGAAGTTTTTGTACAGATTCAATCCAAACTAGCAGTGCTGGAGAAACTAAAGTTATGACGATGGAGCGGAAGCACACGAACGAGGGTTGACCTAACAAGTTTTACATCTACAGGTAAAAGCAACCTACGGCGATGAACTACGAAGAACGAGGGTTCGCGGCGAGCTACAGAGAAACCCTAGAACTGAGATCTATGGGGAGGAAGACAACGTACCCGAGGAAGCAAAGGACAGCGGTGAAGTTTTCTGGACGCGTTCAGGTCGATGCAGCGGCCAGGCTTGTTGACGACGGCGAGCTCGAAGAACAGCGGCGGAGGCTGGAGCGCTGGAGATGAAGGAAGACGAAGCAGAAGGGGAAAAGAGATGGGCCTCGGCTGGATTTATAGGCCGAGGAGATAAAAATGGCAAGCGCGGGAATCGAGGAGGCCGGAAATCGGATATAGATTGAGCTGTCGCCTCGATCTTCGGAGCGGCAATAAAGAAAGGTAACAAACAGATGCGGGCGTTAAATGCGCAGATGATGTCACGACGGATTGAAGCGATTCCAGGAGATGACGTCATGGCCGGTTTATGAAGCATACAAGAGTTGCAGAAAGGGAAATTCGTACAAGACTTTGAAGACTGACATGAACAAGTTCAAATCAATCTGGGGCCTAATGTCAGGGATATGACTATCGGGTATAAACCGGCCAGGAGGGTCCGGATTACGCTGGTAAGGTTATATTATCAGAAGCCCAGTAGAGTGTATAACAAGAGGTTATAGCCCACAGAGATTTAGGGCCCATGTATAAAGCCCATGGTCTGTAAACCGTCATGCTATGTAACTTGGGACGAAGATAGAAAGAGTAGAGACCGAGGCGGACACGTTTATGATCAGGCCTCGGGACTCTGTAAACCGGACCGGGCGTCGCCTCCTATATAAAGGGACGACCCGGCGACGGTTCAGGGACAAGAAACAACGGCTCGAGACACAGGCAAGCGGATTCGCTCCCTGGTCATCGAAGCCCAAGCAATACCACATCAAACTAGACGTAGGCTTTTACCTTCATTGAAGGGGCCGAACTAGTATAAAACTCTGTGTGTCCTTCGTCCGCTTTAACCCCTTTAAGCTAACCCGTGCGATGGCCTCACGACTAAGTATTTTAACCAGGACATCTGCCGTGCTAAATCCACGACAACGACCAAGCTCCACCACCACCTCCTCCTAACATGGACATGGCTCAGCTTCTCCAAGCTTTCCGAGAGGAACGCCAAGCCAACACCGCAGCCCTTCAGATGATTGCTCAAGCTGTCACCAACAACCGCCAGCCGGCGGGGAATGGCAATGGACGTTCCACGTTGGCAGAGTTCAAGAAGCATGCACCGCCAACTTTCATCGAGACCGCTGAACCCCTGGATGCAGACGACTGGGTCCACACCATTGTGGACTTGCTGGAACTAGTCGGTTGCACCAAAGATTGCGTGAAGGTGGCTTATGCTGCCCACTGCCTCAAGGGGACTGCTAGAGCTTGGTGGGATGGATTCAAGGTCATGCATGCTGGGCAAGACATCACTTGGGACAACTTCAAGGCATAATTCCGCAAGGCCCATATTCCTTCCGGAATCATGGCTATCAAAAAGCGTGAGTTTCGAGCCCTGAAGCAAGGAAGTGGCACTGTCAAGGAGTACATGTAGAAGTTCAGTGTTCTGTCAAGGTATGCCCCTGAAGATGTCAACACTGATGCTGCGAAAAGGGAGCGCTTCATGGAAGGCCTCAATCAGACTCTGCAGTACTCACTTGTCGTGTGTGACTGCCCAACCTTCCCTGACCTGGTGAACAAAGCACTCATGCTTGAAGACAAGCGGCGTGATCTGGAAGACACCCGCAAGCGCAAGATGGTCAGCAAGGGAAGTTCCAGCAACCAGAAGCCTCGCCCGTGGCAGCCAACCCCGGTCAAGCCAACCTACCAGCAGCCAAGAGCTCCTGCACCTTGCACCAACTATCAGCCTCAGCAGTATGCCAACCCAAGGCCAGCATTCAACCCCAATAACAGTGGTGGCAACAAGATCAATAATCCAAACCAAGTCACTTGCTTTGGATGTGGCCAGTCAGGACACATCTCAAGGGTGTGCCCCAACAAGAAGCCTGATGCCCCGCGCCCCAATGCGCAGAACCCAGGACAAGGCCACGGGATGCCACCAAGGAACCAAACTCCTCGCAACCCGCCTAACCATGGGAAGTGGCGTGTGAATCACGTCACTGCTAAAGAAGCCCAGGAAGACCTGGACGTCATGCTGGGTACGTTCCTTGTCAACTCAGCACCTGCAATTGTCTTGTTTGATTCTGGAGCCACGCATTCATTTGTCACTCAAAGATTTTGCATTAAAAAGTGGCATGACCCCTACACCCCTGAATAACCCCATGGTGGTACAAACCCCCGGAGCAGAGATGAGAGCCAAGATAGGCTGTAAGGGAGTCAGTATTACCATTAACGGGGTAGATTTCCTAGCAGACCTTATCGTCCTGAGATCACAAGGCTTGGATGTGATCCTAGGCATGAATTGGCTCAGCAAGCACCAAGGCTTACTAGACTGTGCCAATCGGACTGTCACTGTGACCAATGACCAAGGAGTCGAGTTCAAGTTTGCTTCCAACTCCTCTTCTGCTCAAACCACTCAAGTCAACTGTCTGTCTGAAGTTGGACTGGAGCAAGTACCGGTAGTATGCGAGTATCCCGATGTCTTTCCGGATGAGCTATCAGGAATGCCCCCTGACCGTGACATTGAGTTCATCATTGAGCTCGTGCCCGGGGTAGGACCCATCTATAAGAAGCCTTATAGAATGGGGACGGAAGAATTAGCCGAGTTGAAGAAGCAACTGGAGGAGCAGCTGAGGAAGGGATTTATCCGCCCAAGTGCCTCCCCTTGGGGATCACCTGTTCTGTTTGTGGCAAAAAGGGACGGTACCATCCGCTTATGCATTGACTACCGTTCCCTCAATGAGGTTACAATCAAGAACAAGTATTCACTACCCAAGATTGAAGATCTGTTTGATCAACTCAGCGGAGCCAAGGTGTTCTCCAAGACCGACCTCAGATCTGGGTACTACCAGGTGAAGATCAGACCCCAAGATATTACGAAGACGGCATTTGTAACAAGATATGGCCTGTATGAGTTCACGGTCATGTCCTTTGGGTTAACCAATGCCCCAACTTACTTCATGTATCTCATGAATAAAGTCTTCATGGAATATTTGGACAAGTTTGTTGTTGTCTTCATCGATGACATTCTTGTCTTCTCGAAGACGGAGGAAGAGCACGAGCAACATCTGAGGATGGTCTTAGACAAGTTTCGAGAGCACCAACTATACGCCAAACTCAGCAAGTGTGAGTTTTGGCTGCATAAAGTTGGATTCTTAGGTCATGTCTTGACCGAAGAAGGATTGTGAGTCGATCCCGCGAAGATCGAAGTTGTGACCCAATGGCAATCTCCAACGACCGTCAAGGAAGTTAGAAGCTTCCTCGGACTTGCGGGCTATTACCGCAAATTCGTGGAAGTATTCTCTAGCATTGCCCGGCCAATGACTCAGCTCCTGAAGAAGGACAAGAAGTTCGAATGGACGCCAAAATGCGAAGAAAGCTTCCAAGAGCTCAAGAAGAGATTGACCACCGCCCCAGTTCTGGCAACACCTGATATTCACAAGGAGTTCGTGATATATTGTGATGCCTCTCGAACCGGATTGGGAAGCGTTCTGATGCAAGAAGGACGAGTCATAGCTTACCTCTCAAGGCAGCTACGACTTCATGAAGAGAACTACGCTACTCACGATCTGGAGTTGGCAGAAGTGGTTCATGCCTTGAAGACATGGCGACATTACCTCCTAGGGAAACGGTGTGAGATATACACAGACCACAAAAGTCTGAAGTATAGTTTCACCCAGAAGGAATTGAACATGAGGCAACGAAGATGGTTGGAACTAATCAAAGATTATGATCTTAGTGTTCAATATCACCCCGGGAAGGCTAACGTGGTAGCCGATGCCTTAAGCAGAAAGGCTTGCTCCCTGAATGCCATAATTCAAAAAAGGCAGCCAGCCCTGTTTGAAGAGCTAGAACAATTCAGTTTGGAATTGGTCACCCCTGGATTTTTGGACCATCTGGAAGTCAAATCAACCCTGATGGACGAAGTCAAGAAGGCACAAGGTGGGCACGCAAGCATTGAATGCATCAAGAAGAATATGAAGCTAGGCAAGGCCCCAGGATTCTCCGAAGACGAGCACGAGATTGTTTGGTACAAAGGCCGCATCTGCGTACCAAACAAGATGGAGCTGAAGAACCTGATCCTGCAAGAAGCCCACAACACTCCGTATCCATCCACCCTGGAGGAACTAAGATGTATCAAGCCTTTAAGGAAAGATTCTGGTGGCACGGTATGAAAAGAGATATTGCAACCTATGTTGCAAAGTGTGATGTGTGCCAAAGGGTCAAGGCTGAATATCAGCGACCCGCTGGATTGCTCCAACCACTCAAGGTTCCTGAATGGAAGCGGGATAAAGTCGGAATGGACTTCATCACTGGATTACCAAGGTCGAGTAAAGGAATGACTCCATCTGGGTCATAGTCGACCATTTGACCAAGGTAGCCCATTTCATTCCTGTCAAGACTACCTATGATGGCAACCAGCTGGCAACTCTCTACATCGACAAAATCGTAAGCCTTCATGGTGTTCCCAAGGAGATTGTGTCAGATCGAGGAACCCAGTTTACCTCAAGGTTCTGGAAGAAGTTCCAAGAAGCCTTGGGAACCAAGTTGTCTTTCAGCACGGCTTTCCACCCGCAGACCAGAGGTCAGACAGAGCTAGTAAATCAAATTCTCGAAGACATGCTCCGAGCCTGTGTCTTGGCATATGGAGCCAAGTGGGAAGATTGCCTCCCTTTTGCCGAGTTCTCCTATAACAACAGTTATCCGTCGAGCATTCAAATGGCACCATTTGAGGTGCTGTATGGACGCAAGTGTCGCACACCCCTCAACTGGTCAGAGACCGGAGAAGGACTAGTCTTTGGACCAGATATTCTCCACGAAGCAGACGAGCAAGTCCAACTAGTCAGAGAACGTTTGAAGGCAGCCAAGTCAAGGCAGAAGAGCTATGCTGACACTCATCGCCGAGATATGAGTTTCCGTGTCGGAGATCATGTGTACCTGCGAGTGACCCCTCCGAAGGGAACCAAGCGTTTACACGTTAAGGGGAAGGTCGCACCAAGGTTCATTGGACCCTTTGAGATCACTGCACGACGAGGAGAAGTGGCTTACCAGTTGGAACTACCACCTGAGCTATCCGATGTGCACAACGTATTCCACGTGTCACAACTCTGGAAGTGTCTCCAAGTTCCAGACAAGCCTGATCTCTACAAGGATGTTGATCAACAAGCCATTGATCTTCAGCCCGATTTAACCTACCGCGAGAAGCCCATTCGCATTCTGGATGAAGCAGAGCGACGGACGCGAAGCCGCACCATCAGGTATTTTAAGGTCCAGTGGCGCAACCACACGGAAGCAGATGCAACCTGGGAACGTGAAGACTATCTTAGATCCGAGTATCCCGACCTCTTTTAAGACCTAGTTTAGGAATCTCGGGGACGAGATTCTTGTAAGGGGGGTAGGTCTGTCACACCCTGCATTTTGTAACATGTCATTTGCATCAATAAAGAATGAAAATTTGGACCAGCAAATTTTTTTGGCATCATTTGGCTTCTATTTGGAATTAAGTTTTTCTCTCTGTGATTTTCGAGTGCTCTTTAAAGTCAACTAATCCCTCTTGTATATTTCTGTGGGGACCCCGACTCATAAGTCGTGATCACCGAATGCACGTGTACAGTGATCCCAGAGATCAATGCTCACTGAACACACAGAAGCTGAATAACAAGAGTCTTACATCCATACATACCGTATTACACAAATAGGACCATAATGGTCAAGTCTTGAGTATATCGTTGCAGCGGAAATCTTCAATGACAACATGGACCCATGCCATCTGCCTTAACCCTACAGGCATTCTGACTAGGAAGCGTCCTAGCTCGCATGCTCGTCACCAAGAAATCTTCATCATAACCTGTTCTCTCATGCCTGGCCAATAAAATAACCAGTGGCAAGCCAATGAGTACATTGAATGTACTCGCAAGCAACCCAAGTGTGATAACAGAATAATTATGCAAGGCTCTACTGCTAGGTTGGCAGTTTTGCGGAAAGCTAGTTTTTCATATGCAAGTATGATCAACATATAACATGGGCATGCATGTGTCTGCAACAAGTATCAGGAGGTCACAGACATCACTATCGAGAAAGATTCGTAATCAACTCATGCTCAAGCTCATTGTGACTTTCTCAATATCACATCAACAATATCTCTGAATCGTGTTGTTTCCCAGAAACTTATGGACATAGTCTAAGCAGCACCATCCAACTGTCCTTGACCGCGGACACGGCTATTCGAATAGTTTGACACTCTGCAGAGGTTGCACACTTTACCCACCAGATCCGGGGAACTTCCGTGTCATCCACGACCCGCGGTACCTCAAGTACCCGGGGTAAGCACCCGATCACTATCTTTCCCTAGACGACACTAATATGGAGTCCACTCGATTGGTAACAGCCCCGTGCCCCACATTTCACATCTCAAGATTTTTGGAGCCTCGCTCCGTATTCATCACATACCACAAGCACGGGGTACCAACGGTGTGTCCGGTGCCCTGTAAAGACAGTCATGGCCGCCTATCCAAGCACGACCCCGTCCCGAGAGTGACCTCATGTCACCCCCGTCACTAGTAATGCGGGCACCATGCTAGTATCGACCTAGGTAATCAATAATGCCCTTTTCCCATATAAGGGTAGAGTGGTTGCGCATGTTTGGTTGGGACGGTAGTCACACATAAATCTAATCCATCTCTGTAAACAACACTCTCAACAAGCCTCGGCACACTACTTCTTCACCAAGTAGTGCCCTAGTTTCCTATCAACTCCCAGGGGCATTAGTGGCACCCACTGGGTCATTTGCAAGTATGTCAGACCACACTTGTTTCACTCAATGCATAACCCTGACCCATTTTGCGTAGCCAACTACTATAGCATACATCTATCTACTCCCACACACATAACCCTCATAGGAAGGTAGGGTCATGTTTGATGCAAGTTTCAATAGTAAAGTAACAAAGGTACCAACCAAAGTGGTCACCTCTTCTACATGATTCCGATGCATTGAATATTAAGGTGCTATGAGACATGCATAAAAAGTTTCTTGAACATGGTCAAAGGGCTGCTTGCCTTATTCTTCCGAGACTTCAAACCTTCTGGTCCATCTCCGAGTACTCCGTTTATTTCGTCAACTAACGATGGGAACAAACACAATAAGCAACACAATCAAAGCAAAAATAAAAGTGCTCTAAAAATAGGAGTTGGACTTTTCTAGGATACCTCTGGTCATATGAAAAATAACCAAGGTGGTTTCATAGGTATTGGATCAATGAATAGCTTGGATCATTTCAATGTGATGGAACCAAGGGGTTTATGGATTTGGAAGAAGTATACAGAAATATTTTCTTGAATGATGAGTAAAGGCACCCATCAACAAGTCATGATTTTAGAAGCATCTAGGAGTTGGTTTCACTGGATTTGGAATTCAAATGAATTTCCTAGGATTTTGCAAAGCTGATAAATATGAAGAAATGGCTCAATATTTGGTGGGGTACAGAAAGTATTAATAAAAATGTTCCAAAACTAGGTTTGGATATGACAAGCATCTAGGAATTTGAAT
Organism: Secale cereale; assembly: GCA_902687465.1. Classification (NCBI taxonomy): domain Eukaryota; kingdom Viridiplantae; phylum Streptophyta; class Magnoliopsida; order Poales; family Poaceae; genus Secale; species Secale cereale. Next base: position 926,780,128 of record LR738711.1, on the reverse strand, counting down.
CACTGCATTTGGATCAAATTTGAGCCCTCTGTGATTTTCTAAAGTTCATCACAGAAAATGAAATAATGACATTTGATAAATATTTGTGTAGGGAAAGTTTCTGGAATAATGTGCATGTTGCACCATGTGATAGAGCATGATTTTAGAGACTACCAGAAATTTGAATCATGCAATTTGGAGTTCATTTGAATATTTGGGAGATTTTTGAAGTTGACTGGATAAAGAAAAGGAGAAAGAGAAAAGGGCTTATACCCTTGCGCGCAGGGCGAAGAATAGCTGCACAGCAACTGGGCCGGCCCATCAGCTCGGCCGTGTGCACAGGAGGGGGCGTGACGTCAGAGGCGCCTTCATGGGGGTACGCCTTCGCGCTGGGAAGGCGTCTTCCAGCCGCCCCACCTCCACTTAAACGGAGGGGCCCAGCTTCCAGGTCGCTGACGCGCGGGCCCGGCGCTCCGGCCATCTTCAACCTCCCGCCGTGCGTTCTTGCCGTGGGGTGAGCTGCTCCCGCCGGTGATTGCCGGGGCCACAGAGCGTCTCCGGCGACGCTCCGCCCACCGCTGTGCTCAGGAGGGCACGCCGCACCCATCCACGTGCTTAACGCACGCCGAGGAGGGCTGTAGCGGCGACAGCTTGGATGGCCGCAGAGGTGACCGTCGGCGGTCTTGGCACAGCGAGGAAGAGGCGGGGGAAGGAGGGACTGGAGCTTGGGGTGAGTTGGCGGTGGTGAGGAGAGGGTGCGGGAGTGTTCAGAGGGAAGAAAGAAGGGGCGAGGCCCACGGATTTAAACAGCGGCCGGCGGCCCTGCTCCGGCCGTAGAGATGGCTGGAGGGCACGGGGAGGGCATATGGCCTGTCGGGGAGGTGCACTAGAGGGAGAGGGGGCCATCGGAGCCGCGAGGGGGCTCGGGGGCGGCCTATAAATAGGTGAGCGCCGGTCCACCGAAGACGCATGCGCCGGCGAGGCCCTTGCTGTCGTTGCAAGCCACGGGGGCACCAGCGGGCATGTCCAGGCCGTTCGTGGGGCTGGTCCACGCTTAGAGGAAGAGAGAGGAGGAGCGGGGAGGTGCCAGAGGGGTCGCGCGTGCGAGCTTGCTCACTGGTGCCCGTGGTCGGCCGGTGCGCCTGCGAGCAGAGGTGAGAGAGGGGGAGAGAGGAGGGGGCCGACCTTCCAGCAGGTTGCGGACATCGAGGCAGCCTCGGGGGACACGAGGGGGAGGCCCAAGGCTGTCGGGAGCAGCCGATTGGAGGCGGCTACAGTGCGGGAGCGCACTATAGCGCGCTCCAGAGCGCCCGAATGGCTGGCACACCCGTGCCCTCGCCGCTCTGGTCGTGTCCAACCTGCCCAAAGTTGTCTAGTAGGTCAGGGGAGGAGTAAAGAAATGGCCTGTGGCCTTGGATGCTCTAGGGAGCCACTGGAATGAGGAGGGAGGTGAGGGAGAGGGAGTTTACTGCTGTCCAACAGTATGATTTGGGGTTTTACCCCCTCCAATGATTGAGCTGAGGCCATGGAGAGTTACTGGAGGTAGAGTAGGACTAGGAGAAGCTGTGGTAGAAAATTGAGCTCAAGAGAAAAAGTAAAAGGGGTCCAAACACTGGTTTTGGTAATATGACAGAAGGTGTTTGATCAGGTTTTGGGGAGGCAAATGACTTCCAATTGGCATGTGACTTAACAGGATGGAATGTCACAAACAATTAGGCCCCTACACCAAATTTGAGCTCATTTGGGCAAAGTGGCCAATGTAACTTTGGTGAACCCTAGAAATCAACAGAAATGGTTTCACCATGTTTGAGTCAAGCTAATCATCTCCCCTTGATGCACCACTTGGTGTAGTATCATCATTTGGGGTTATGATCATGCTCACAAAGTTTGAAGCCCCAGGTAAAAAGTTGACAATGTGCAGTTGTTCAAATTTGAATTTGAACAGAAATGGTTTTGGGGCACTTAGATCAAGTTATGCTTCTCCAAAACTTGTGCCATCTGGCATAGATGCATAATTACATCATTTTAGCATGTGCACCAAGTTTGAGAGCATTTGGACAAGTTTTGGCAATGTAAAGTTGCTCAAACTTCAAAATGGACAGAAATGGTTTTGAGGGGATTAGAGGATGTTTCCTTGATCTTCAAGGCATGAGGCTTTGCAAGATCATCAAATATGTCATATATGACATGATAGAATTTCCCTGGAATTTTTGGAGAATATTTCCTTTGTAAATATTTCAAAAGCTTGAAATATCCAGAAAGGGTTTTGGAAGGATTAGTCCAATATTTTGAACATGACCATGTGCTGAAACTCTTATATATGGACAATATATGTCCTATGAGTCTCCCTGAATTTTGGCAAATATTTTTGAAATAGTTAAATAATTTTTCCCTATTAAAGACCATTTCCGGCCTTAAGAAAAAGCTTTTAAATAAAATATAAAAATAACTTTTAAAATTATACTTTTGTGGTTTCAGGGAGTCCTATACCTAATAGGATCCAAATATACTTTTTGAAAGATTTTTCACACCCTAAATAAGGTACTTGCAGTGCAAACCTCAATTCAGGGGTTTTTGGAAAACTAATTTTAGAAAATACTATTTGGCCAAAATATTTTTATGAGAAAATTCTACACTGGTCTATACACATGGCATGATCATTGAAAAAAAAAGAAGTTTTGGATCAAGGAGATGAAGTATAAGAGTTGGAAGATTTATTTGATTTTTAGAGCACTAGCAAACAGCAGACAAAAGTCAAATCAAGCAAAGTCAAAAACACACAAAAGTTTTTGCAAATCCATTTTTTTAACATGATAATTAGCTTAAGCAATGTGACAAGAAAATCAGGGTGTGACAATTTCATCTCCCTACCCCTAAACGTCTGCCCAATGATCATACCAAGTGTATATAACAGTATAGTATTTTCTTACAAAAATAATTTGGCCAAAAAGTATTTTCAAAAATTAGTTTTCCAAAAACCCCTGAATTGAGGTTTGCACTGCAAGTGCATGATTTAGGGTGAGAAAAATATTTCAAAAAGTATATTTGAAACCTAGTAGATATAGGACTCCCATAAACCACAAAAATATAATTTTAAAAGTTATTTTCCTATTTTATCTAAAAGCTTTTTCTTAAGGCCAGAAATGGTCTTTAATAGGGGAAAATTATTTAACTATTTCAAAAATATTTGCCAAAATTCAGGGAGACTCATAGGACATATATTGTCCATATATAAGAGTTTCAACACTTGGTCAAGTTCAAAATATTGGACAAATCCCTTAGAAACCCTTTCTGAATATTTCAAGCTTTTGAAATATTTACAAAGGAAATATTCTATAAAAATTCCAGGGAAATTCTATCATGTCATATATGACATATTTGATGATCTTGCCAAGCCCCATGCCTTGGGAAGCAAGAAAACATCATCAAAACCCCTCAGAACCATTCTGTCCATATTTGAAGTTTGAGCAACTTTGCATTGCCAAACTTGTTCAAATGCTCTCAAACTTGGTACACATGCTAGAATGGTCTAATAATGCATCTAAACCAAATGGCACAAGCTTTGGAGATGGGTAACTTGATCAGAGTACCCCAAAACCACTTCTATTCAAATTCAAATTTGAACAACTTTACATTACCAACTTTTTACTTGGGGCTTCAAACTTTGTGGGCATGATCACAACCCCAAATTATGACACTACACCAAGTGGTGCATCAAGGAGGGATGATTTGCTCAACTCAAACATGGTGAAACCATTTCTGTTGATTTCTAGGGTTCACCAAAGTTACATTGGCAAGTTTCTTCAAATAAGCCCAAACTTGGTGAAACACCCTATTTCCATATGCCATTTAATCCGGTTAAGTATCATGGCTAGTGGAGATCATTTGATTGCTCAAAACCACATCAAACACCTTCTGGTGATTTTCCAAAGTTACCACTTTCACCCCTTTCCTTAGTCTCCTTGAGCCCAACTTTTTACCACAGCTCCCTCAGGGTCCCCTGCACCTCCAGCAACTCTTCCCTGGCCTCAGCTCCATCATTGAGTAAGGGTAAAACCCCAATGTGCATTCTGGACAGCAGTTTTCATCATTCTATCTCAGCCCCCTCTTCTTCTAGAAGCTTTCCTGGGCATCCAACGACTCTCCTGTGTTGTTTACTCCCCATAGAGCCAATGGACACGGTGGCCGCGCCCAGAGCGCGTGAGACATGGCCATGCCGGCCAATTGGGCGCTCTGGAGCACGCTACAGTGCGCTCCCGCACTGTAGCCTCCTCCAATCAGCAGCACCCGACCACCTCGAGCTTCCCCCTCGCGCCAGTCGATGTGCCTCGACGTCCGCAACGCGCCTCGGCTCTGTCCCCCTCCTCATTCTCCCTCCTGTGGCTGCCCTCGCACGCGCGCCAGCCGCCCGCAAGTTCCAATCTTTGGCTTCACACGCGCAAGCCCTCTGGATGCTTCCCCGCTCCTCCTCTATCCTCCCGTAGGCCTAGAACTCATCCACGATCAACCCCGACTCGTTCGCGTGAGCCTACACGGCCTTTGGCCTCGCCCATGACCTCGCCAGCGCACGAGTCCATGGTGGACTGGAGCCCGGCTATATAAGCACGCCCCGAGCCTCTTCCCTGGCATCCATCCCACCTCCGCACCCCCTAGAACACGCCAGCACCACCCACTCCTCTCCAGACGGGCCCGAGCTCGAGATCGAGCTCGAGCTCCGCCGCCTCGGGTCGCCGTCGATCTAGAGGTACAAGCCCTCCCCGCAGCTCCTCTCGCTCGATCTAGCACCGCAAGCCTCCACTCATCATTTTCCCCCTCTTTTCCCTCTCTGCAGCTGCCGGAAACGACTGGAGCAACCTCCACCCGACGCCTCTCTGCCGTCCCTCCTCGTCGACGGCGAACCAGGCCACTCCGGCGACCAACTCCACCTCCATCAGATCGGCGACTCCATGCTGACTCCGTCCCTGCCCTTAGCTCGCCCTGCCGTGCCCCGAATCGGCACCGGTGAGCTCGCCGGCCCTCTACCAGAGGGTTAGGGATGACAAGCGGGCCCCGCCTGTCAGCCTCTCATCTCCCTCGCCTCTCTCTCCTCTCACTGACGCCGGGCCCTGCCCGTCAGGTTTGAGACCTGGCGCGCGCGCAGGCTCCCGTGCGCTGGGCTGGTTCCCCTTTGGGCCTGCTGCACTGTGGCCGTTCTGGCCCAGTTGCACAGCAGCCCTTTTTCTTTTTTCTTTTCTGTTAGATATTAAGTAATTCCATAGGATTAAATAATGATCCAAATGAATTAATTCCAGTTCCTAAAAACTTGTAAAATTCCAACCTATTTAATGATGTCACTTTCACCCCATGTCCATGGACCTTTTCTCTTATGTTCAAATTTAAATCTAAATTTGAACACTAAAACCTCTGTTCAAAAATTCATATGCCCCATTCTGTCACTCCAAATTCCAAACTAATAATTTTGGCCATCTTAGTTTTCCCTCTAGTATTTTATAAAAATAAGTTGACATTTTTTGAGCACTTTGGTTTTTCAGTTTTTATTATTGTCTTATTTTCCCGTTGTTTATTACGACGATTAGATACCGTGTTTGACGAGGTTGCTGAAGAAGAAGGAGGGGAAGGATTTGAAGACCTTGAAGACCAAGCCTATCCAGGCAAGCAGCCCTTTGACCATGATACCCCTTGTGTTCCTCGGAACCCTTTTATTTCCAAATGCATGATGATAAGAGTGACGGTGGTGAACTAGTTGAAAGCCACCACATGATGCATACCCTACGCATGATCTTTATCCATGTGCTTAGATGCAATGACAAATGATTAGTTGTGATGCTTAGTGATGCATATGTGCCATGGATCCTTCGTGGTTGCATTCTTTTCGAAAACCCCATCGGGTGCCCCTAATGCCCGAGGGTGATGTTGAGTTAAGGTCATCACTTGAGGAAGAAGTGGTGTGCCAAGAAAGTTCTCGTGTGTGGGTGAAATGATGGATTAGATTTATGTGTGATTACCGTCCCAACCAAACATGTGCAACCACTCTACCCCTTATGGGACGGGGCATTATTGATTACTTAGGCTGATACTAGCATGGTGCCCACATCACTAGTGACGGGGGAGATTTGAGGTCACTCCCGGGACGGGGTCGTGCTTGGATAGGCGACCATGACAGTTTTTACAGGGCACCGGACACACCGTTGGTTCCTTCGTGTACGCGTGACATTGTAAAAAGGGCAAGTCCCGTGATCTATCGTTTGTACACGAGGGCCGTGCACCAACGAGTGGACCCTATGTTAGTGTCGTCTAGGGAAAGGTAATGACCGGGTGCTTCCCCCGAGTACTTGAGGTACCGCGGGATCGTGGGTGACACGAAAGCTTCCCGGATCTTGTGGGTAAAGTGCGCAACCTCTGCAGAGTGTAAAACTATTCGAATAGCCGTGTCCACGGTCATGGACAGTTGGGAGGTGCTACTTAAACTATGTCTAGAATTTTACAATCCCGATGAAAGTATGTGTATGTGTTGAGTCAAGGTGGTGACTTGACTCATTGATAATGAATTGGACTCTATTCATGTTGATATCTGTAACCTGTCTTCGAGGTTACCCAAGTTCATTGATGCATGTTTCACGATGGTAGAATAACTTAGCTAGCTTACAGCTAGGTTGCTTATTGTTATATTCTTGCATTGTTACCTTGAACCAAATCATGGGCTGCTTGCGAGTACATTCAAAGTACTCATTGGCTTGCCACTGGTTATTTAATTGGCCAGGCATGGAGGAGCAGGAATTTGAAGAAGAATTCTATGGAGACGAACATGCGAACTAGGACGCTTTCCCAGTCAGAATGCCTGTAGGGTTAAGGCAGATGGCATGGGTTCTACTTATCTATGAAGACTTCCGCTATTCGAGTTTATTTGCTATTCAGCCCTTGAGGCTTTATCTATGTAAGACTTGGCCATAATGGTCATAATTTGTGTAAGACGGTATGTATGGATGTAAGACTCTTGTTATTCAGCTTCTGTGTGTTCAGTGAGCATTGATATCTGGGATCACTTTACACGTGCATTCGGTGATCTCGACTCTTAAGTCGGGGTCCCCACAGGAAGGTACCGGCGCCGATGCCGTTACCGAAAGGAAGAAGCAGAAGAAGGAGAGGATACGAAAACCTAACAAACTAGGGATTGGACGACTGGTGATCACAAAGATGGCACGTGGCAAGTTTGAGCCATTATAGTCGGAAGAACCTCGCAAGTGCTATGGGAACCAAGTAGGATGCATCCTACGGGAATGCGCGAGCATCAACGACGATGACTTAAGGAGTAAAGAACATTTGACGCAGTTGCTCCTGACGAAGTTGCACAAGAGATTCAAGTTCCCCGACCGGGATGATAACATACAACAATCGTGCGATGATCCGAAGATGAAAAAGATTAATAATCACGCCATGGGCATGTTCAACAATGATTTGGCCTCCTGGAAAGGGAGGGTGAAATGAGCTATTGTGGCTGAGGAACCCCTGTCCAAGATTCTGGAGGAAAATCCGACACTTACGAAAGAGGAGTTCAAAAAGTTCAAGGACACTTGCGCTACCGAGGCAGCCAAGGCTAAGGCTGCGGAATTCAAGAGCCTTCAACAAAGGAACACAGGGAAGCATAGCCTCGGAAGCCGTGACTACCTCGGTAAAATGCCCATATGGGATAAGGAGGATGCGTAACGTGAAGCCGCGGGTATCCCAGACCCCTTCGCGAAGTTCACCAACCCCTTGGAGCGTGGCTCCATCAGGGCCCGCTACAAGTGGGTCAAGGAAAAGAAGGTTTTTTACACGGACCAGATCACGAGGAAATTGATTAGACTACTGGTAATTATTATTTTACCACCTTACATTTAGCTCCATATCTAGTCGACTACACATTCCTAAACGGTTCACGCTCCTTCTGCAGGAGAAGCAACACCAGCTAGCAGCCGAAAGCCCTACTTCTCCGATGAGGCCCAAGTGGGACACCCCTCTCAACCGTGCCTTGAAGGAACTTAAGGGACTCCCTTTGGGCCAGCGGCCGCAATATGGTCGTGTGCACGGCGCTGGAGACGGTGCCACGTGGAAGGTGTTTTACAACGAGGGCTCGGAGGCCAAGAAGCAGAAAAAGAAGTTTAGCCAAGCGGACATCGACGCGAAGGTGAAGCTTGCGGTTGAGAAAAAAGCAGCTGAGGACGCGAAAAAACAGCCGAGGAGAAAAATGAGTTGCTACAGCAGGTAGTCAATGCAGCTGTAACTGCGTGCAGAAATGATTTTGCTACTAACTTGGTTCCAGCTATCATCAACTGGACGAAGGAAAATCCAGACAAGGCGGTACATGATTTCCCGTTGCCCAGTTTCATCGGGAGCAACTCCATGAACAACAACACCACCACACCGGCACTTGCTCACACAACCGGGCCTCCTCTCGCAGTCGCTCCCGCTCATAGCAGCCCGTCCTCAGTCTCTGGCATGCTAGGTGGTCCTTCGTCTTTGGCTGAGCTCGATGCCGTCATGGTAATTACATGCCGCACCAACATATATATATATAGAATATTCCATTTTCGTTGCCTTTTGGATGTTTTACGCTACAGACATATGTGTTTGCAGGCCGAAGAAACCCCGTGCACCATACTCTACTTGATCAAAGGCCAGAAGGTGGACGTGGGAAAGGGGATGATAATGAACCCCTTGCAACCCACATTCCACAACCAGCCGATCCCTGCTGGGCACTTCAGGGTTAGCTTGTCCAGTGTGAAATCGGGGCACGAGGATTTGCCTCCTCCAGTACAACATGTGGGAGAGGACGACGAGACCCCGCCGCAGATTGGAAGCTGCAACGGTTGGGTGCTGCTATGGCCGAAGAATCTTATTCATCTAGACCCACCCGAGAGCACACCAATAACCACACATCAACAAGCATGTGCGAAGACCACCACCCCGCCTACGCAATTACCAACTCCTGTAGTGCCGGGTGAGAGCGGCGGACGACGTGACGAAGGGGGTCCTGTAGAACAGAGAATGTATGATGAGATGGAGGTTGACCCTATGGGTTTCCTCAATACAAACGTGTATGACTGTGACATAGATATGATGAGTCAACCATATGATGATCCGGGCTATCAGCATGCTAATGACGATATGGATGATCTACCCGGGCAGGAAGGTCGTAGCAGGGATTGCAAAAAGTCTCTGTTCATGAAATCCTCACAGGACACGCCTGAAGATGCCGACTCAACACAGGCTCAACTAGCCGGGGGTCGTACAGTGCTTAGCCCGGGAACACTGGGGCAGGGGTTAAGGAAGGGTCTAGATGGTGTGCCCAAGAAAAAGGAGAGGAAGAGATCGGGGAAGATAGCTGCCTCCAAACAAGCTAGAGCACATAGCAGCCAGACGATGGATTCTAAAGAGCGTCTACCCGTGAAAGGTGCGGCCATTTTCCATCTCACGGGCGAGCCGATGCTACCGCCGAAACCGCTGGAGGCACTATTAGGGGATCTCAGGAGACTGCACGACCATGTGTTGTCGACTGAGAAAAGCCTACTAGCCTCGAAGGATCCAAGATATCCGACATACGCGGCTCGTGTGCCTGAGGGGAAGTGCTACGTCGACACAGGGCCCGTGGAGGTGTTCTTCCTGTGGTTTGACCATATCTTTGAGATGTTTCTGACAAGGCAGCTCGATTTTACAATCGTCCGCCTTTTTGTGCTACATATGAGCTCTGTCATGAAGAGAGAAGAAGTCTCGCAAATCTGTGTGGCGGATCCGTACTACATGCACAAGTCTTTCTTGAGTCACGACGACTTTGAGCATGAAACTGTTAGGGACTACCTCCAAAACATCATGGTACAGAATAAGGACCAGGCAATTGTCCTCCTGCCTTATCATCCAAAGTAAGTCAGTTCCGGACAACCCTTTCGTACATTTCAATCATTCCTTCTCGCTCATATGGAGAATAATTTGAGGTGTCTTTTCCCCACAGCAACGGGCACGCCGTCCTTATCGTTCTTTACCCGCGAGTCTCCCACGCCGTGTATTTTGACCCTTCCAGAGACTACGAGAAAAAGGACTACACCCACATAATGAATATTCTAAATGATGCTCTCCAAGGCTTCAGCATTAGAGGTGGCCACGTGCAGATAAGGAAACAAATGAACAAGAAGATGGGTTTCGCGCATAAAACTAACTTCTGCTGCATCCATGTCCCAAAACCAAGCAAGAAGGATGGATTCTACATCGTCCATCTCATGATTGAGTTCAGCACAGATCACCAAAAGCTTCGCATGACAAGCAGAAATGATGATCATATCCACAAGTGGCTAGAATCTCATGGAGAAGCGGATTATAAACTTAGAGACGACTTCTTTCGCATCCGAAGGGACATTGCGACAATCATCATGAAAGAAGTCATCGATGAGAAGGGGATGTTCCACCACGGCCCTATATCGCGAGATGACGTTCGAACTCGCATAGGCATGCAACGTCTAGACCTCACGCTGTTCAAGAAGCTAGGGTCCATCCTCGATGATATGGAAGGATTGAACTTCTAGTGATTTACGATGCCTATGATGATGATATGTGTCGGTTGAACTTGTATACTTTCTGTAGCAATGAAACTTTGTGATGTCCATGGTCCCTGGCGAACTTGCGTAACACTACTTTGTTAGTTTGCGTACGATGACCTGCGTACCTCTAGTTATTTAGTTTGCGTACTATATGTTGCATCTAGTTGCTAACCCTGTCTTTTTAGTGTTGCTCTAGTATATTTTGTGGAATATGATTGTACATCCTCTTGATGAAGATGCATCTCTAACATGTACCTAGTTTCTTGATGGCGAGATGGCAGTGCTATGTTGTGTACAAAGGGAAGGTTCCAGGGGTGTACAACGAGTGGCTGATACGTCTCCAACGTATCTATAATTTTTGATTGTTCCATGCTATTATTTATGATGTTTTGGATGTTTAATGGGCTTTGTCATACACTTTTATATTATTTTTGGGACTAACCTACTAACCCAAAGGCCTAGTCCAGATTGTTGTTTTTTGCTTGTTTCAGGGTTTTGCAGAAAAGGAATATCAAACGGAGTCCAAACGGAATGAAACCTTTGGGAGAGATATTTTTGGAGAAAATCACGCGCGCGAGACTTGAGAACCACAGAGTAGGGGACACGTGGTGCCCACGAGGGTGGGGGGCGAGACCCCTAGGGCACGCCCCCTGCCTCATGGGTCCCACGTAAGGCCCCCGGTGCCCTCCTTCCTCCTATATAAGCCTACGTACCCCGAAACCATCGGAGGAGAAGAGAAAACCCTAGTTCCACCGCCGTAACCTTCTGTTCCCGTGAGATCCCATCTTGGGGCCTGTTCCGGAGCTCCGCCAGAGGGGGGATCTATCACGGAGTGCTTCTACATCATCATCATCGCCTCACCATGAGTTGTGAGTAGTTTACCATAGACCTTTGGGTCCATAGCTAGTATCTAGATGGCTTCTTCTCTCTCTTTGGATCTCAATACAAAGTTCTCCTTGGTCTTCGAGGAGATCTATTCGATGTAATCTCTTTTTGCGGTGTGTTTGTCGAGATCCGATGAATTGTGGGTTTATGATCAAGATTATCTATGAGAAATATTTGGTTCTTCTCTGAACTCTTTATGTATGATTATAATATCCTTGCAAGTCTCTTTGAATTATTGGTTTGGTTTGGCCTACTAGATCTATAGTTCTTGCAATGGGAGAAGTGCTTGGCTTTGGGTTCAATCTTGCGGTGTCCTTTCCCAGTGACAGTAGGGGTAGCAAGGCACGTATTGTATTGTTTCCATCGAGGATAAAAAGATGGGGTTTATATCATACTGCTTGAGTTTATCACTCTATATCATGTCATCTTGCTTAAGGCGTTACTATGTTCTTATGAACTCAATACACTAGATGCATGCTGGATAGCGGTCGATGTGTGGAGTTATAGCAGTAGATGTAGAATCGTTTCGGTCTACTTGTCTCGGACGTGATGCCTATATATAATGATCATGCCTAGATATTCTCATAATTATTCGCTTTTCTATCAATTGCTCGACAGTAATTTGTTTACCCGGCGTAGAATATCGCTTTCATGAGAGAAGCCACTAGAGAACACTATGGCCCCCGGGTCTATTCTCAACATATCAATATACATCTACTTTACTTTTTCCGCTTTTACTTTCTGTTCTTATAATAAAAAATACCAAAAATATAAACTATCATCTCTATCAGATCTCACTTTCGTAGGTGACCGTAAAGGGATTGACAACCCCTTATCGCGATGGATAGAAAGTTCTTATTTGTTTGTGCAGGTGCGAGGGACTCGCGCGTGGTCTCCTACTGGATTGCTACCTTGGTTCTCAAAATTTGAGGGAAATACTTACGCTACTGTGCTGCATCTCCCTTTCCTCTTCGAGGGAATAGAACGCAAGCTCGAGAAGTAGGAGTGGCCTAAGTGTCAGACGTTGTAGTTGCAAGTATTCGAGACTTGCATGTATCGCTATTTTCGAGATGATGACGAGATACCACTTTGTGTTGAATGATGATTATGATGAGACTATTTGTATGTATATGCTATGATTACATTTGTGGCCTCGCAGCCATTTGTATGTGTATCATGATGACATTTGTATCTGCTAAAGATTCTTGTATAAAGCATGTTCAAATACAAAACAAATATACAGAAAAAAAAACAAAAAGTACTAAAATTAGCAGTAGCGAGTGGGGAAAAGTTAGCAGCAGCGTGACAGTAGCACTAGCACGCCCAGCCAAAGCGCGATATAGCTATTAGCAGTAGCGAGCTTGCGCGAAGCACGCTGGTGCTACACTTGTATAGCAGCAGCGTCGTCGCGCACGCGCTGCTGCTAAGGGTTAGCTGTAGCGCCTTATTAGTAGCGCCGGTCCCCGCGCTACTAATCTACCTAGAACCCGCGCTGCTGCTAGGCTTTTCCCTAGTAGTGTATGGTGCGCTCTATGATGTCTCTTGCCGATGTGCCACTATCGTATTGGGGTTATGCGTTAGAGACAACTGCATTCACTTTAATAGGGCACCATCTAAGTCCGTAGACACGACACCGTAGGAACCCAAAGAAACCTAAGCCATTGTTTCTTAAGGTTTGGGGCTGCGATGCTTATGGCTTCAGGCAGAAAAGCTCGAACCCAAAGCGGACAAATGCGTCTTCATAGGATACCCAAAGGAGACGGTTGGGTATACCTTCTACCTCAGATCCGAGGGCAAAGTGTTTGTCGCTGAGAACGGGTCCTTTCTCGAGAAAGAGTTTCGCTCGAAAGAATTGAGTGGGAGGAAGATAGAACTTGATGAGGTTGTTGAACCTTTACTTCAACAAGAGACTAGCGTGGCGCAGAAAGATGTTTCTGTGGCACCTACGTCAGTTGAAGAGGAAGCTAATGATAGTGATCATGAAGTTTCAGATAAGGTTACTATCGAACCTCGTAGGTCGACAAGGGTACGTACTGCTCCTGAGTGGTACGGTAACCCTGTGTTAGAGGTCATGTTGTTGGACAACGATGAACCTACGAGCTATAGAGAAACGATGGTGGGCCCGGATTCCGACAAATGGTTAGAGGCCATGAAATCCGAGATGGGATCCATGTATGAAAACAAAGTGTGGACTTCGGAAGTATTACCACAAGGGCGAAAGGCCATTCAGAATAAATGGATCTTCAAGAAGAAGAGGACGCAGACGGTAATGTCACCGTCTATAAAGCTTGACTTGTGGCAAAGGGGTTTTCACAAGTTCAAGGAGTTGACTACGATGAGACTTTCTCACCCGTAGTGATGCTTAAGTCTGTCAGAATCAAGGAGTTGACATTATGAAATCTGGCAGATGGATGTCAAAACAACGTTCCTAAAAGGTTTCCTTAAGGAAGAGTTGTATATGATGCAACCGGAAGGTTTTGTCGATCCTAAGGATGCTAAAATGTATGCAAGCTCCAACGATCCTTATATGGACTAGAGCAAGAATCTCGGAGTTGGAATATACACTTTGATGAGGTGATCAAAGCTTGTGGGTTTATACGTACAAAGTTTGCAAGAAACTTGTATCTACAAGAAAGTGAGTGGGAGCACTACAACATTCTGATAAGTATATCTGGATGAAATATTGTTGATCAGAAATGATGCAGAATTTCTAGAAAGCAATAAGGGTTGTTTGAAAGGAGTTTTTCAAAGAAAGACCTGGGTAATGTTGCTTACATATTGGGTATCAAGATCTGTAGAGATAGATCAAGACGTCTGATAGACTTTCACAGAGCACATACATTGACATGATTTTGAAGGAGTTCAAAATGGATCAGTCAAAGGAGTTCTTGCCTAAGTTGTAAGGTGTGAAGTTGAGTAAGACTCAAAGCTCAACCACGACAGAAGAAAGAGAAATGACGAAGGTAGTCCCCTATGCCTTAGCCATAGGCTCCATATATACGGTATGCCATGCTGTGTACCGCACCTACGATGTGCCTTGCCACGTGTCTGGCAAGGGGGGGGGGGGGGGGGGGGGGGGTACAAAAGTGACATATGAGTGGATCACTGGACAATGGTCACAATTGTCCTTTGAGGAATAAGGAAATGTTTCTCGGTTATGGAGGTCATAAAGAGTTCGGTGTAAAGGGTTACGTCGATGCAAGCTTTAACACCTATCTGGATGACTCTGAGTAGCAAACTGGATACGTATAGTGGAGCAACCATTTGGAATAGCTCCAAGTGGAGCGTGGTAGCAACATCTACAATATGACATAGATATTTTCGAAGTACATGCAGATCTGAATGATGCAGACCCATTGACTAAAACCTCTCTCACAAGCATAACATGATCAAACCCCAAAACTCATTGAGTGTTAATCACATGGTGATGTGAACTAGATTATTGACTCTAGTAAGCTCTTTGGGTGTTAGTCACTGATACGTCTCCAACATATCTATAATTTTTTTTATAGTTCCATGCTGTTATATTATCATTCTTGGATGTTTTACAATCATTTTATACTATTATTTGGTACTAACCTATTGATATAGTGCAAAGTGCCAGTTGCTATTTTCTGATTGTTTTTAACATCGCAGGAAATCAATATCAAATGGAGTCCAAATGCAGCGAAACTTTGTGTGGATTTTTTTGGATCAGAAGACACCTGTTGGGACAGAGAAGCACCTGGGGGGGTGCCCCGAGGGGGCACAACCCACCAGGGCGTGCCTGGGCCCCCAGGTGTGCCCAGCTGTGTTGTTCCCACCCCGGTGGCCTCCCACACAACCTCTTTGCTTTATAAATACCCCAATATTCCAGAAACCCTAGGGAAGTCGATGAAAATCAATTCCAGCCACCGCAATTTCCAGAACAACCAAATCCAATCTAGACACCATCACGGAGGGGTTCATCAAGTCCATTGGTGCCTCTCCGGTGATGCATGAGTAGTTCTTCTATAGACCTACGAGTCCGTAGTTAGTAGCTAGATGACTTCCTCTCTCTCTTGATTATCAATACAATGGTCTCTTGGAGATCCATATGATGTAACTCATTTTGCGGTGTGTTTGTTGGGATCCAATGAAATTTGAGTTTATGATCAGATCTATCTTTTTATATCCATGAAAGTTATTTGAGTTCTCTTTGATCTCTTATATGCATGATTGCTTATAGCCTCGTATTCCTTCTCCGATATTTGGGATTTGTTTGGACAACTTGATCTATTTATCTTGCAATGGGAAGAGGTGCATTGTAATGGGTTCGATCTTACGGTGCTTGATGCTGGTGACAGAAGGGAAACCGACACATATGATGTTGGAAATATGCCCTAGAGGCAATAATAAAATGGTTATTATTATATTTCCTTGTTCATGATAAATGTCTGTTATTCATGCTTTAATTGTATTATCCGGAAACAATGATACATGTGTGAATACATAGACCACAACGTGTCCCCAGTCAGCCTCTAGTTGACTAGCTCGTTGATCAACAGATGGTCACGGTTTCCTGACCATGGACATTGGATGTCATTGATAACGGGATCACATCATTAGGAGAATGATGTGATGGACAAGACCCAATCCTAAGACTAGCACAAGATCGTGTAGTTCGTAATGCTAAAGCTTTTCCAATGTCAAGTATCCTTTCCTTAGACCATGAGGTTGTGCAACTCCCAGATACCGTAGGAATACTTTGGATGTGCCAAACGTCACAACATAACTGGGTGGCTATAAAGGTGCCCTACGGGTATCTCCGAAAGTGTCTGTTGAGCTGGCACGAACCGAGACTGGGATTGGTCACTCCGTATGACGGAGAGGTATCTCTGGGCCCACTCGGTAAGACATCATCATAATGAGCTCAATGTGACTAAGGGGTTGGTCACGGGATGATGTGTTACGAAACGAGTAAAGAGACTTGCCATGACGAGATTGAACAAGGTATCGGTATACCGACGATCGAATCTCGAGCAAGTACTATACCGATAAGACAAAGGGAATCGTATATGGGATTGATTGAATCCTTGACATCGTGGTTCATCCGATGACATCATCGATGAGCATGTGGGAGGCAACATGGGTATCCAGATCCCGCCGTTGGTTATTGACCGACGAGTCGTCTCGGTCATGTCTACGTGTCTCCCGAACCCGTAGGGTCTACACACTTAAGGTTTGATGACACTAGGGTTGTAGAGATATAAGTATGCGGTAACCCGAAAGTTGTTCGGAGTCCCAGATGAGATCCCGGACGTCACGAGGAGTTCTGGAATGGTCCAGAGGTAAAGATTTATATATATGAAGTCGAGTTTCGGCCACCGGGAAAGTTTCGGGGGGTCACCGGTATTGTACCGGGACCACCGGAAGGGTCCCGGGGGTCCATCGGGTGGGGCCACCTATCCCGGAGGGCCCCATGGGCTGAAGTGGGAGGGGAACCAGCCCCTGGTGGGCTGGTGCACTCCCCCTCCTTGGGCCTCCCCCTGCGCCTAGGGTTGGAAACCCTAGGGGTGGGGGCGCCTCCACCTGGCTTGGGGGGCAAGTTTCCCCACTGGCCGCCCCCCTTGGAGATTGGATCTCCTAGGGCCGGCGCCCCCCTAGGGGCCCTATATATAGTGGGGGGGGGGGGGGGAGGGCAGCCGCACCCTAAGCCTTGGCGCCTCCCTCTCCCTCCCGTGACACTTCTTCCTCCTCCCGCAGCGCTTGGCGAAGCTCTGCTGGAATCCCGCTACTTCCACCACCACGCCGTCGTGCTAGTGGATCTCCATCA
The DNA here is from genome assembly GCA_902687465.1 of Secale cereale. Lineage (NCBI taxonomy): Eukaryota > Viridiplantae > Streptophyta > Magnoliopsida > Poales > Poaceae > Secale > Secale cereale. The sequence continues at coordinate 926,762,902 of LR738711.1, read as the reverse complement.
ACCTCTCCTCCCCCCTTGCTAGATCAAGAAGGAGGAGACGTCCCCGATCCATACGTGTGTTGAACGCGGAGGTGCCGTCCGTTCGGCGCTAGGATCATCGGTGATTTGGATCACGACGAGTACGACTCCATCATCCCCGTTCTCTTGAACGCTTCCACTCGCGATCTACAAGGGTATGTAGATGCACTCCCCTCTCCCTCGTTGCTAGATGACTCCATAGATTGATCTTGGTGATGCGTAGAATTTTTTTGATTTCTGCTACGTTCCCCAACAGTGGCATCATGAGCTAGGTCTATGCGTAGTATCTTGCACGAGTAAAACACAAAGTAGTTGTGGGCGTAGATCATGTCAATTTGCTTGCCGCTACTAGTCTTATCTTGTTTCGGCGGCATTGTGGGATGAAGCGGCCCGGACCGACCTTACACGTACGCATACGTGAGACAGGTTCCATCGACTGACATGCACTAGTTGCATAAGGTGGCTAGCGGGTGTCTGTCTCTCCCAGTTTAGTCGGATCGGATTCGATGAAAAGGGTCCTTTTGAAGGGTAAATAGAAATTGGCATATCATGTTGTGGTTTTGGCGTACGTAAGAAACATTCTTGCTAGAAACCTATAGCAGCCACGTAAAAACTTGCAACAACAATTAGAGGACGTCTAACTTGTTCTTGCAGCATGTGTGTGATGTGATATGGCCAAAAGGATGTGATGAATGATATATATGTGATGTATGAGATTGATCATGTTCTTGTAATAGGAATCACGACTTGCATGTCAATGAGTATGACAACCGGTAGGAGCCATAGGAGTTGTCTTATTTTATTGTATGACCTGCGTGTCAATGAAAAACGCCATGTAATTACTTTAATTTATCGCTAACCGTTAGCCATAGTAGTAGAAGTAATGTTTGGCGAGACAACTTCATGAAGACACGATGATGGAGATCATAGTGTCATGCCGGTGACGATGATGATCATGGAGCCCCGAAGATGAAGATCAAAAGGAGCAAAATGATATTGGCCATATCATGTCACTATTTGATTGCATGTGATGTTTATCATGTTTTACATCTTATTTGCTTAGAACGACGGTAGTAAATAAGATGATCTCTCACTAAAATTTCAAGAATTGTGTTCCCCCTAACTGTGCACCGTTGCTAAGGTTCGTTGTTCTGAAGCACCACGTGATGATCGGGTGTGATAGGCTCTAACGTTCGCATACAATGGGTGTAAGCCAGATTTACACACGCAATACACTTAGGGTTCACTTGACGAGCCTAGCATGTACATACATGGCCTCGGAACACGGAAGACCGAAAGGTCGAACATGAGTCGTATAGAAGATGCGATCAACATAAAGATGTTCACTGTTGATGACTAGTCCGTCTCACGTGATGATCGGACACGGCCTAGTCGATTCGGATCATGTATCACGTAGATGACTAGAGAGATGTCTATCTGAGTGGGAGTTCATTAAATTGTTTAGATGAACTTAATTGTCATGAACATAGTCTAAATTCTTTACAATATGTCTTGTAGATCCAATGGCCCACGCTCATGTTACCCTCAACTTCAATGCGTTCCTAGAGAAAACCAAGCTGAAAGACGATGGTAGCAACTATACGGATTGGGTCCGTAACTTGAGGATCATCCTGATAGCTGCCAAGAAAACATATGTCCTTGAAGCACCGCTAGGTGACGCTCCCGCCCCAGCGAACCAAGACGTTATGAACGCCTGGCATTCGCGTTGTGATGATTACTCCCTGGTTCAGTGCGGCATGCTTTACAGCTTAGAATCGGGGCTCCAAAAGCGCTTTGAGCACCACGGAGCATATGAGATGTTCCAAGAGCTGAAAATGGGTTTCCAAGCTCATGCCCGAGTCGAGAGATATGACATCTCCGACGCATTCTACAGTTGTAAGATGGAGGAGAATAGTTCTGTCAGCGAGCATATACTCAAATTGTCTGGGTTGCACAATCGCTTGTCTCAGTTGGGAATTAATCTCCCAGATGAAGCAGTCGTTGACATAATCCTTCAGTCCCTCCCGCCTAGCTACAAGAGCTTCGTGATGAACTTCAATATGCAAGGGATGGAGAAGTCCATTCCCGAGGTGTATTCAATGCTGAAATCAGCGGAGGTGGAGATCAAGAAAGAACATCAAGTGTTGATGGTGAATAAAACCACTAAGTTCAAGAAAGGCAAGGGTAAGAAGAACTTCAAGAAGGACGGAAAAGGAGTTGTCGCGCCCAGTAAGCCAATTACCGGGAAGAAGCCAAAGAATGGACCCAAGCCTGAGACTGAGTGCTTTTATTGCAAGGGAACGGGTCACTGGAAGCGGAACTGCCCCAAATACTTAGCAGATAAGCAGGCATGCAACGTCAAAGGTATATGTGATATACATGTTATTGATGTGTACCTTACCAAGGCTCGTAGTAGCTCCTGGGTATTTGATACCGGTGCAGTTGCTCACATTTGTAACTCAAAGCAGGAGCTGCAGAATAAGCGGAGACTGGTGAAGGACGAGGTGACGATGCACGTCGGGAATGGTTCCAAGGTCGATGTGATCGCCGTCGGCACGCTACCTCTGCATCTACCTTCGGGATTAGTTTTAAACCTCAATAATTGTTATTTAGTACCAGCTTCGAGCATGAACATTGTATCTGGATCTCGTTTAATGCGAGATGGCTACTCATTTAAATCTGAGAATAATGGTTGTTCTATTTATATGAGAGAGATGTTTTATGGTCATGCCCCACTGGTCAATGGTTTATTCTTAATGAATCTCGAACGTGATGTTACACATATTCATAGTGTGAATGCCAAAAGATGTAAAGTTGATAATGATAGTCCCACATACTTGTGGCACTTCAGCCTTGGTCATATGTCAAACGTATGAAGAAGCTCCATGCAGATGGACTTTTGGAGTCTCTTGATTATGAATCATTTGACACGTGCGAACCATGCCTCTTGGGCAAGATGACCAAGACTCCATTCTCCAGAACAATGGAGCGAGCGACCAACTTATTGGAAATCATACATACCGATGTGTGCGGTCCAATGAGTGTTGAAGCTCGCGGTGGCTATCATTATGTTCTCACCCTCACAGATGACTTAAGTAGATATGGGTATGTCTACTTGATGAAACACAAGTCTGAGACCTTTGAAAAGTTCAAGGAATTTCAGAATGAGGTTGAGAATTAACATGACAGAAAAATAAAGTTCTTACGATCGGATCGTGGAGGAGAATATTTAAGTCACGAATTTGGCACACACCTAAGGAACTATGGAATTGTTTCACAATTGACGCCGCCTGGAACACCTCAGCGTAACGGTGTGTCCGAACGTCGTAATCGTACTCTGTTGGACAGGGTGCGATCTATGATGTTTCTTACCGACTTACCGCTATCTTTTTGGGGTTATGCTTTAGAGACTGCCGCATTCACTTTAAATAGGGCACCATTTAAATCCGTTGAGACGACACCGTATGAACTTTGGTTTGGCAAGAAACCTAAGTTGTCGTTTCTAAAAGTTTGGGGATGCGATGCTTATGTCAAGAAACTTCAACCTGAAAAGCTAGAACCCAAATCGAAAAAATGCGTCTTCATAGGATACCCTAAGGAAACTATTGGGTACACCTTATACCTCAGATCCGAAGGCAAGGTCTTCGTTGCCAAGAATGGATCCTTTCTGGAGAAAGAGTTTCTCTCGAAAGAAGTAAGTGGGAGGAAAGTGGAACTTGATGAGGTGATTGTCACCCCTTCCGAACCGGAAAGTAGCGCAGCGCAGGAAGATGTTCCTGTGGTGCCTGCACCGACTAGGGAGGAAGTTAATGATAATGATCATGAAGCTTCAGATCAAGTTACCACTGAACTTGGTAGGTCCACAAGGACACGTTCCGCACCAGAGTGGCACGGCAACCCTGTCCTGGAAATCATGTTGTTAGTCAACGGTGAACCTTCGATCTATGAAGAAGCGATGGCAGGCCCGGATTCCAACAAATGGCTTGAAGCCATGAAATCCGAGATAGGATCCATGTATGAAAACAAAGTATGGACTTTGGTGGACTTGCCCGATGATCAGCACGCCATAGAAAATAAATGGATCTTTAAGAAGAAGACTGATGCGGATGGTAATGTGACCATCTATAAGGCTCGACTTGTCGCTAAAGGTTATCGACAAGTTCAAGGAATTGATTACTCTTGACACACGAACACGTCATGTGTACCCTCGACGCCGGGAGTGATGCACCACAGCTCACGTCGAGGGTCAAATCGCTCGCGCAAAACAGATAATTACTCACGCAGCTCATCAGACACACCCATATATGTGTCTGGTTCCATGCGTCACATTTTGCTCTGTGGAGGGTCTCGCTGTGCGGGCTCTAACTTTTGCATACGACCTCGGATTGAGACGATCTTTATATCAAAATTGATCGTTTCGACGAGATGCACAACTTCCGTGTAGGACATTTCTCCATACAAGATCATTTGAATTAGCTTATGAGCCCATCTTCAACTTCTTGTTGGCTTGACTATCACAACCTCCACCCCGGCAGGCCTTCCACCCGGGTAAGCTTTCCACACCGATAAGGTTTCACCCTGGCAAGGTTTTTACACCGGCAAGGGTTCCTCCCTAGCAAGATTTCTCCCCCGGCAAGATTTCACATCAGCAAGATTTTACCTCGGCAAGGTTTCTACCCCGGCAAGAGTTCCTCCTCGGCAAGATTTCACACCGGAAAGCTTCTCCGTCGGCAAGCTTTCCACGCCGGCAAGCCTTCACACCGGCAAGATTTTACCCCGGCAAGGTTTTCATTCAGCCGGCAAAGGCCAAATTCTTTCTCACTCAGGGCCGGCCCGCGAAGTGTTGCCTCTAACTTTTCCATACGAACCCGGATTCGTGACCATGCCAAAATCTGGTGTCAACACATGCCCCCCTGTTTTTCGACAAAGCTTGTGTGCCGAAAAATAACTTGTATTGTGTTTGTTCTAAGGACGATGTCAACACCCGATCGACCATTTATTTTTCCTAGGGCGATAATTATGTATCGACCATTTTGTGCTAAGGGCGATAATCATATATCGGCCATTGCCCACTTAGGCTTCTTGCCACACACTTGGGTGGTATATCTTCAAGTACTTGCCATTGAGAGCTCGAGGTAACAGTGCCCCTTGTATGGATTCCACCAAATAAGAGTTTCCGGGAACTATTCTTGCAATTCTAAAAGGACCTTCCCAACTTGGAGACCATTTCCCGAATTTTCTGTCTCTTGAACCAATCGGGAGAATTACTTTCGAGACGAGATCGCCAACTTGAAAATTCTTCAACTTAACTTTCTTATTGTAAGCCCTTGCTACCCTCAACTTGTCCTTCTTTATGGCCTCCAAAGCAGCCAAACGTTTATCGGCAACCTCATCAATATTGTCCATCATCAAGTTATAAAAGTCTACTGCCAATAAATCATTTTGTTTGGCTATTCTTAAAGCATTCAAATTTACTTCCACCGGTAAAACAACCTCTTGACCATATACTAGCTCATATGGAGTCTCCTTCGTAGCACCATGCCTTGAGATCCTATGTGCCCACAAAGCCTCACACAACAACTCATGCCATCTCCTTGGATTATCCTCAATCTTCTCCTTGATGAGTTTGATTAAAATTTTATTGCTAGACTCAGCTTGTCCATTGGCTTGGGCATAATATGGAGAGGAATTGAGCAACTTTATGTTATAAGATTCGGCAAATTCTCTGACTTGGTGTGACATAAAAGATGAGCCTTGATCTGTAGTCAATGTTTGAGGACTGCCGAATCTATGAATAATGTGCTTGGTTATGAATTTAATTACCTTCGCATGTGTCATGTTCTTGAGAGGTACTGCTTCAGACCATTTAGTGAAATAATCGGCTGCCACCAATACGAACCGATGGCCCTTTGAGGAAGACGGATGAATTTATCCAATAAAGTCTAAACCCCATCCTCTGAAAGGCCACGGCTTGATAATGGGATGTAACATAGCAGCAGGTGCCAACTGAATATCACCAATTTTTTGACAAGCTTCACACCCTTTATAATATCTAAAGCAATCATTAATCATGGTCGGCCAATAAAACCCAGCACGTCGTAGTAACCATTTCTTCTTGGGAGCTGACTGATGAGTGCCACAAATACCTTCATGGTCCTCCCCCATAGCAACTCTCGCTTGGTCCTCGTCCAAGCACTTTAGAAGAACATCATCGACTGTTCGGCGATAAAGACCATCATCTCCCATTGTATACTTAAAAGCCATACGCCGAACAGCCATGTCCACCCTTTCACTCGGATTGCATAGGTAATCAATAATGGGTTCCTCCAGTCGGGATTGTCACCTGCACTAGACTTTTTGTTAATGGCCGAACTAGTGGGTTCAAGTTCAGCCTCTCCCATGTTGGCAAGACAAGACATTGGTCTTTGAGAGATATGAAACATGCCATGATCAACATGATATCCAGATGCTTGTTGTGCCAACTCATTTGCTTTCCAATTGTCATGCCTAGATATATGAGCAATGCTAAAACAATCCAAAGTAGAGATTATATCTAGACATTTATCAAGATAAACATTAAGTGATTCGTCTAAACACTGAAAGACTTTGGATATTTGTTGCACCACTAGTAACGAATCACCATAAGCCTCAATATGTGTAACACCTATAGCAATTAACATCTCTAGGCCGAATAACAAAGCTTCATATTCGGCCCGATTATTTGTGCAAAAGTATTCTAAGCGGCACGAGGCTTCGAAAACAACACCATGAGGAGATATATAAACAATACCAACACCCTGGCCATTGCTACAAACTGAACCATCGAAATATAATCTCCAAAGTACTAAAGAGACAAGGTTTATATCAATGTCATGCTTGTCATTAATCCGATGCTCAACAATGAAATTAGCAATGATTTGGCCTTTCATGGATTTTAGAGATTCATAAGCCAAATCCTACTCAATCAAAGCATAAGCCCACTTGCCAATTCTGCCACTAAGAATTGGCCTATGCAACATGTATTTAATGACATCGTGTGACGCCCGATGACCGACGTCCCAGAAGATTCTAGAAGATTCCAGATGTTCCGGGTTCTTCCGTGTGTTTCATTTGTGCTTGTGTTATTTATTTTTGCATTGCATCATGTCATCATGCCATCATGTCATATTTCTTTTGCATCTCAACCTAAATAAGTCGTGTGGACCTTCGGTCCATTTAAATCGAGGGAAGGATGACTTCTCTTTATAACATATCCTCTCAATATTATTAGGGAGCTATAATAAATATTCCATTTGTTTGGAATTAACCGCAACACACTTGCATATTTTTCCCCATGCCTTTTTCACTTCAAGTTTCACCGTCAAACCTTGCCAACAATTCTTATCCATTTTTATCGAGGGTCCTCCAAAATTCAAACATTTTTGGACACTTCCTAAACCTAGTCCTAGTTCAAAGTATTTGAATTTAATTCAAATGAGTTTGAATTTAATCTTGCAATCTTGCCCACTTCTATTTTCCTGGGATCAAACTCATTTTTATGAGTCCAGGAAAATTACCCCTGTGCCCAGACATTACCCCAAACACTTCCTTTTTTCTCCTTTTCTTCTTTGCTTTTTCTTTTCTTTTCTGTTTTAGAAAAGAAGAAGAAGAGCAGAGGTCCAGCCGGCCTGCGGCCTTCCCCCCCCAGCCGGCCCATCTGGCCCATTGGCCCAACTCCGATCCCTAACCCTAGCCCGAGTTGCTGCCCCCGATCCCCTGTCCGCCGTACCTCCCCATCCTCTCGATCTCTCCCCTCGCAGCGCCACTCGTCCCTCGCTCCTCTCCCTCGCGCCGCACCCAGCGCTTCGTCCCGATCCCATCTCGATCTCTCTCCCTCGAGCGCCCGAGCGCCTCCCTCCGACCAGACAGCACCGGCGCCGCCCCTGCCTCACCTCCAGAGCGCCTCCCTCCGCCGCGCCATGGCCCTGCGCCCTTCCCCTCCGGCCTCCAGCCAGCCTCCGCGCGGCTCCCCTCCTCTACAGCACCGCGCGCCTCCTCGTTCCTCTGGCCTCCTCCGCCTCGCTAGAGCACAGCGCCTGTGGGCCTCCTCCGCCTCGCAAGGTCCTCGTCGCCGTCTCCCTCAAGCCGCGGCCAGCCTCCGCCGCATCTCCTTCACGCTAGGAGCTCCCGACGCGCGCCCAGGCCCCAGCCTCCGCCGCTGAAGCAGCTCCCTGCGCGCCCCGGTCGTCCTCCTCGCCGGAGCCAGCAGCTGCCGCCGCCGTCCTCCGCCCCTGCTCCCTCCGGCCTCCTCTGCACCTCGCGCCGGCCGCCACTTCCCGACAGCAGCGCCGCGCCCCGAGGAACCTCCAGCGGCCTCTGACTTCCTCCAGCGAGGCCACGCCTCTGTCTCCAGCGGCCTCGTGGCCGTCATGCCCCGCACCGCCGGCTTCCCTCGCGCGAGCTGCTTCTGCCGCGTCTCCACCATCGCCTCCTGGGTTGCTGCCCCATGCATCTCCAGTTGTCTCGGTGCCTTCTGTCGTGTGCTACAACGAGTCCAGGAACCGCTTCTTTTCGCCAAGTGTGAGACCGAAGATCTTTGTTGCGTCAAGTTCCTCGCCGTGGCTCTACCGTCGCCAAGATCCGACCCCGACAAGTACCTCTCCGAGACAACGTGTACCCCGACGTCAACTACGACGCGACAAGTACCCCTACGGCAAGTACCACGACGAACGTTTTGAAGCGCCAAGTACCGCGACGCCCGGAGCACTCGAAACCGTCAAGTACATCTACGAAACGAGAACGCCAACTTCCTCTACGAATCGCGAGAACGGCTACATAACGAGTACCTCTACGGAACGACTACTTCCTCTACGACCCGTGTACCACTACTTCCTCTACGACCTCGAACTGCTCCGAGAACGAATGTTCCGAAGGTATAACCCCGAGACGATGACCTGTGGACGAATGCTCGTGTTGTATGAGATGTTTCCCTTGTGTGCACCGTGCCCGTTTAGTCTTTTGTCATGCTCCTCGGTTGCCTCGTCGCCGACCCGTGGGAACCCGGTGACGGGATCACCCCACCTTTCATCTTGTTCCGCTCGTCCACGCCACCTTTTCTTTTGCACCGGTCTCTCGACGAGTTACCGGAACCGAGATGTTGCGTTGCATCATTTTCGGATCGTTGCCGTGGCACCCTTTCCTTCCACCACGGTGACAATACTTCATGTCTCTTCTTGTTAACGTTTAACTAAAATTTGCATAAAAACTTGATCATGTCATCCGCATCATGTTAACAACATTTAAAATGTGTGAATTGTTGTTTGCTTAAAAAATTGCTAAACATGCTCATGGGGTTTTTCCCGGAATTGTTGTTGTTATTTCCGGCCTCATTTAAAATGCCTAAATAGGTAGTTAGCTCTTGCTTCACCTCTTGCCATGTTAACAAACATTTAATCTTGTCTTGTAAATACACGAGAGTCAACTAAATAAATAACATGTGGTGTTTCGTCAATATGCAACTCGTTGCATATTGAGCTCCACTTAACTTGTAGTGTTGTTTGTGCACTTTGCCATGCCATGCATATTTAAACCGGACATGCATCCTACTTGGATGTGCATCGTATGCCATGTTTATGCTTGTGTGTTTACCGTGTTGTTTGCTTCTTTCCGGTTGCTTCTCTTGTTAGCTTCGGTTCCGTTCCGGAGTTGTGAGAATCCGTTCGACTACTGCTTGGGCTTGTTCTTCTTCCTTGCGGAATCCCAGGCAAGATGATCATACCCTTGGATACCTTTACTACCATTGCCATGCTTATTTGTCTCGATGCTATCGTTACATGTCGCGCTACCCATCTTTTATGTCAGCCTCTCCTTGTTGCCATGAAACCTCTAACCTTTGACACCTTCCTAGCAAAACCAGTGTTTGGCTATGTTACCCGCTTGCTCAGCCCCTCTTATAGCGTTGTTAGTTGCAGGTGAAGATGAAGTTCGTTCCAGGAGGGAACTTGTTGTTGGAATATCACAATATGTTATATATACATAATAACACACCTATATACTGGGCATGGGTGGAAGGCTTGGCCTTTTGCTCGGTGTTTTGTTCCACTCATGTCACCTTAGGCGCCGATAAACCGGCATTATGTTCCTTGATTTTGCGTTCCTTACACGATGGGTATATGGGGACCCCTTGACACTTCGACTTTGAATAAAACTCCTCCAGCAAGGCCCAACTTTGGTTTTAATTTTCCTCATAATAACAACTTAATTAGTTAATCAAATTTGCATAGGGGGTCGCGTCCCCGGGTACTCTTTCTACATATCTGGGGGGCCAGTGCTGATGGTGTTGGTCCCAAATGGGCGGACTGCGGGAACCACCACGGGGAAACTCGAGGATTGGCTCCTGTAGGATGTCCCATCCGGTCGTGGCCTGAGACGAGATACGCGCGGCTACTATCAGGGTGTCGACACACCGGGAGGTCTTGCTGGACTTGTTTTACCATTGTCGAAATGTCTTGTGCACCGGGATGCCGAGCCTGATCGGATTTCCCTAAGATAAGGGGTGATGATATTATATTTATCACTTCAGCTAATCGTGAGAGCTTGTGATGGGCTAAGTTGGGACACCCCTGCAGGGTTATGATCTTTCGAAAGCCGTGCCCGCGGTTATGTGGCAGATTGGAATTTGTTAATGTCCGGTTGTAGAAAACTTGACAGAGGATCCGAAGTAAAACACACAACTGTGTGAGTAACCGTGACTGTCTCTTTTCACTTGGAGAAGAGAATACGGTGGGGTTATGTTTGATTCGTATGTAGTTCAGGATCTTTAGCGATCACTACTAGTTGCGACCGTTTGCGTAGATGCTCATCTTATTCTTGTACTCGTAAGCTAGCCACCATATTATGCTTAGCCGCTGCTGCAACCTCACCACTTTACCTCTTCCTACCCACAAAGCTTTGCTAGTCTTGATACCCATGGTTATGGGATTGCTAAGTCCTCATGGCTCACAGATACTACAACACCAGATGCAGGTTCAGCCGAGTTTGATGCAGGAGATGGATCAGAACTTCTGGGAGTTCCATGAAGAGCGTGGCCGTATGCTTGTGACGTTTCGACGATCAGTAGTGGTTTCTACTAGGGGCGATTCGGACCTGTGGCTTTATGTTGTTTTTGGTATCTTTCTTTTGGATCTTCGCCCGTAGTCGGGTTGTGATGTTTTGAATGATGTTTTGCTTATGTATGTATTGTGTGAAGTGGCGAGTGTAAGCCAACTATCTCCTTTTGCAATTTCATCCCTATTTTTACATGAGTCGTGCAAAGATACCAAACTTGAGATCATTCCAGAATGGGCTTATACCTTTAAGTCGTGCCTCGACACGTAGGAGGTATAGTTCCATCCTGGGCATTACAAGTTGGTATCAGAGCCTTCTCCGACCTAGAAGCCCCCACTGATTGATCGAATCGTTGACGGTTGAGTCTAGACACACACTTGAAAATGTTTTGAGTCCTATATATATATATCGGAGAGTAGGATTTCTTTTGCTCCTCATCTCTTTTCACTCTGGTGAGGACTCCTGACGATTACTTGTCTCTTCTATTTTCAAAATTCACCAAATTTTTTTTAGGATCACGCGAGTATTGTTTGGATTGTTCCGATGTCTTTGTGACGAGAACATTGTTCTCGATGCCTCCTGACATTAGGGGTTGTGGCAGTGTCCCGGGGAGTTGAGCTCCGAGGTGTTGTCGTCACAAATATATCGCATCAGTTCTAGAATACTTAAGACGGCCGACATCGAAAACTCTCCTATGCGGTTAGTGGCAAGATAACCCCGACATCACCCAGTACTGGGGAGGTAGTTCGGGAGTATTGCCATAGCTTATATAGCAGATGCGTTTCGAAGGTCCGAGGTAAACGGTTTCCGGAAATAACTGGTTATGTGTTGAAGGATGGATACAGCTGGATGTAGGATTAGAGTTGAGTGCGCGGTGCTTCCCCTGTATCCCCAACACCTGATTGCATAATTGAAAACTTTCGGAAATTAATAGGTGGGTTCATCTAGTAGCTCGTAGGCATTCTTCCAACAAATGCATGATATGGAGTTCGGGGTTCTACATTGAGTGAAGTGGTTTTATGGACATTGTTCCAATCGGGAGTTGCATCTTAAAGGGTCCTTGGCTATGCTGATCCGGGGATTGCAAAACCCTTTTGTAACACGTTCCATGAGCTTTCAGCACGAACATGTGGAACGAAACTTCTATCTTGTATTTGTCCTATCTGCTCCTTGTTGCTTTTATTTACCTTTTGTTCTCCCAAGTGGTTTCCTGACAAGTTGATGTACCATCAAGCTATGGAATTCATTCGTTCAATTCTCTGTTCAGATGATATTGTGAAGATTATGTTGCAACATATCTATCCTTTGTTTTTTTGTTTTGATTCTGGTATTCGAGTTGCTTCGATGTCAAATGTTGATTCCATACCTTTCCTAATCGGTGTTCTCATATTTCTATGGGAGTGCTAATTCGTCTTGACCATCGAGATCTTCATGTTAATCCTTTTCAACCGGTGTGCCTTCTCTTCAAGTTACTCCATACGGACGCCGTTGAGAAATCTGACGATTTGTCTGTTTCATTCATTCCAAATTGTCTTTGTTTTCCCCACCCTCCCACCCTTCTTCTTCTCGGAGCAAGAAATTCTCAGATGAAGTATCCATTTTATTCATGTGAGGTTTCTTCATTCATTTCCTTCAATGTTCTTATCCGGTGATTTATCGTGAAGATGCTCAAGAGCTTCAAGTTCATCATTCTTTTGTTCTCAAATTCTGCCGGTGGATGTAATTCAAGCTTCGGTGTTGATCATATATCTTCCTTTTGTTTCACATGTTTTCACATGTTGAAATTTCTTATCCGAAGGCTCTCTTATTTATTCAACTCTCCTATCCATATCCGGGGTGTACAAGGATCTCAGAAGATTCGTGTTTCTATTCTTATCCCGTTCAACTATTTTTGAGGATTGTTATCTTATTCAAGCCATTTAATTCAACCGGTGCAATACCTCTTAAGCAATCTCTTTCAACGGTGATTTCTTTAGTGGGCCCTAACCCACAGGTCTTTTCCCAGGATCTTACCTGACTCTTCTATTTTTCCGGAGTTATTCTAAAAATTCTTTTCAAAGTGTGACGTAAGTATGAATCCCATCAGTCACAGTCCTTCTCGAGGACCGCTTTCAAATTCTTTTTCATCATTGGTTCAACCTTTTAATTCTTCATTACGGAGTGCCTATATAATTCATGGTGGTGTATCTCATCGTCTTCTCAGATTTTGAAGACTCGAAGACGAGTTCATCTTGAATCCTTATCCGTTCTTCCAAGATTCGTGGTTCTAGCTTCATGCCATCCTCATTATTGTTCCGTTTATGAGGAATTCTTTTTATACCCATTCGAAGCATTTCATGAATCCTTTCCATTGTGGTCCTCCGAAAGCCATCATTTCAGAAGATTTCTTCGTTCTCAATTTTCAACTTCGTCCTCCAAATATTCTTCATTGACGTCTCTTCGTTCGTCTCCATATTCTTACAGTGGTTCTTTCAAATTTTCTCTTCCGTTGTTATCGTACCAATTCATTTGTTCTTTTCTTAATCCTACCAGTGCTTTGTGGAATATTTATCCATGGTTGTACTAGATCTCTCTTTAATTCTTTGCAACGAGAATAAGTAGTATGCCAAATCCTTTGGTTGTCATCAATTTAATTTGGTGAAGGATACTTATAACATAATTCTTATTCTTGTTCCTTCAAGTGTTTAATTCCTTTGTCGGGAGTTCGTTCATGATATCAAATTATTGGTTGTTCATCTTTTCTTTCGGAGTTCCAAACTCTCTCAATTATCTTGTCATGGAGCTCTATCTGTATTCATCGCAGGCCTTGAATCTTATTCTTTTCATCTTTCACTTCTCATGCTTTCATTACCGGAGTTCTTCATGGTGGTTCATCATCATTTAATTCATCCTCGAAGTCTTCATCAAGATTCTTGTTGGAGCTCAAGCATTTTTTTCATCATGCATTCCAATTGCAATCCTTTCTACCTTATCTTTTCAGATGGTGTTATGTCATTCTTGACAATTCGTTCATGGATTATGATTCCCGAGTTATCAAGAATGGGATATTTAAAACCATCATTTTTCCTTGTTCGGGAGATCTTTTCAACTCTTCAATTATTCGTTGGAGTAATCTTGGGTTGTATTTCACCTAAAAGCTTTCCTTGAGAATTGTTGCTATTATGGTGCTTATAAATGACCCAAATTCTTCATTTATCATTCCGGTAAGATAAGTTTATCGTCTCCTTGTTGATCTCAATCCAATCAAATGTTTTCGTAAGTGGCTGGTTGTCACCTCATAATTTTGAGATGAATTCCATAAGCTCACATCAAGCTTATTCTTCTCGTTGTTGAATTTCCAACAATTCTATTCAATCCATCGTTGTAAGGATGCTCTTTCAAATTCATTTGTGGGAGAAGTTGTCATGTTCTTCTCCGTTCTTTTCTTTCCAACGACCTAGCATATATTCTTTCATTCCGGAGGCATTGTGATATTGCCCTCTTTGTCCCATAATCTCGTTTTGTCAAGATCTTATTCTTCCCTTGTTTGTCTATTTAATCGGAGTGTTGTATTCTTCATTCTAGTTCTCTCATCTTATCAAGTTTTGCCTATCTTTTAACCGAAGTGCTGTCTGAATCTTTCTTACCCCTTGTGTCATTCTTTCAATTGTTTCAGAGGCTGTGTGTTGTTGTTTTCATCAAGTATATTACCATCTCCTCAAGTTCATGTTCAATTCCTTCCATTTTCAGAAGAGTGCTGTCCAAACTCTGTCATTCTTATTCCTTGGCTATGCCATTGCGGTTTCATATTCTTTTGGTTCGTAAGCTCTTGTTTAATGTCTTTCAACCTACAAGGTTCTCGTAATGTTCCTTGTTCCTCATTTTACCGGAGTGCTCTTAACTTCGTTCATCTCCGTTGTATTCTTTCAAGATTGTTCAACCTCTCAAGGTTCTTTGGTTTCACTCGTTTGTCGAAGAAGCAACTTTGTTTTACCTCTTCCTTTTCCGTTTTATCCGGTGCCTTCTCCAGGATCTCGGGTCGAGATCCTCTGTTAGTGTGGGAGAGTTGTGACGCCCGAAGACCGACGTCCCAGAAGATTCCAGAAGATTCCAGATGTTCCGGGTTCTTCCGTGTGTTTCATTTGTGCTTGTGTTATTTATTTTTGCATTGCATCATGTCATCATGCCATCATGTCATATTTCTTTTGCATCTCAACCTAAATAAATCGTGTGGACCTTCGGTCCATTTAAATCGAGGGAAGGATGACTTCTCTTTATAACATATCCTCTCAATATTATTAGGGAGCTATAATAAATATTCCATTTGTTTGGAATTAACCGCAACACACTTGCATATTTTTCCCCATGCCTTTTTCACTTCAAGTTTCACCGTCAATCCTTGCCAACAATTCTTATCCATTTTTATCGAGGGTCCTCCAAAATTCGAACATTTTAGGACACTTCCTAAACCTAGTCCTAGTTCAAACTATTTGAATTTAATTCAAATGAGTTTGAATTTAATCTTGCAATCTTGCCCACTTCTATTTTCCTGGGATCAAACTCATTTTTATGAGTCCGAGAAAATTACCCCTGTGCCCAGACATTACCCCAAACACTTCCTTTTTTCTCCTTTTCTTCTTTGCTTTTTCTTTTGTTTTCTGTTTTAGAAAAGAAGAAGAAGAGCAGAGGTCCAGCCGGCCTGCGGCCTCCCCCCCCCTAGCCGGCCCATCTGGCCCATTGGCCCAACTCCGGTCCCTAACCCTAGCCCGAGTTGCTCCCCCCGATCCCCTGTCTGCCATACCTCCCCATCCTCTCGATCTCTCCCCTCGCAGCGCCGCTCGTCCCTCGCTCCTCTCCCTCGCGCCGCACCCAGCGCTTCGTCCCGATCCCATCTCGATCTCTCTCCCTCGAGCGCCCGAGCGCCTCCCTCCGACTAGACAGCGCCGGCGCCGCCCCTGCCTCACCTCCAGAGCGCCTCCCTCCGCCGCGCCATGGCCCTGCGCCCTTCCCCTCCGGCCTCCAGCCAGCCTCCGCGCGGCTCCCCTCCTCTACAGCACCGCGCGCCTCCTTGTTCCTCTGGCCTCCTCCGCCTCGCTAGAGCACAGCGCCTGCGGGCCTCCTCCGCCTCGCAAGGTCCTCGTCGCCGTCTCCCTCAAGCCGCGGCCAGCCTCCGCCGCATCTCCTTCGCGCCAGGAGCTCCCGACGCGCGCCCAGGCCCCAGCCTCCACCGCTGAAGCAGCTCCCTGCGCGCCCCGGTCGTCCTCCTCACCGGAGCCAGCAGCTGCCGCCGCCGTCCTCCGCCCCTGCTCCCTCCGGCCTCCTCCGCACCTCGCGCCGGCCGCCACTTCCCGACAGCAGCGCCGTGCCCCGAGCAACCTCCAGTGGCCTCCGACTTCCTCCAGCGAGGCCACGCCTCTGTCTTCAGTGGCCTCGTGGCCGTCATGCCCCGCACCGCCGGCTTCCCTCGCGCGAGCTGCTTCTGTCGCGTCTCCACCATCGCCTCCTGGGTTGCTGCCCCGTGCATCTCCAGTTGTCTCGGTGCCTTCTGTCGTGTGCTACAACGAGTCCAGGAACCGCTTCTTTTCGCCAAGTGTGAGACCGAAGATCTTTGTTTCGTCAAGTTCCTCGCCGTGGCACTACCGTCGCCAAGATCCGACCCCGACAAGTACCTCTCCGAGACAACGTGTACCCCGACGTCAACTACGACGCGACAAGTACCCCTACGGCAAGTACCACGACGAACGTTTTGAAGCGCCAAGTACCGCGACGCCCGGAGCACTCGAAACCGTCAAGTACATCTACGAAACGAGAACGCCTACTTCCTCTACGAATCGCGAGAACGGCTACATAACGAGTACCTCTACGGAACGACTACTTCCTCTACGACCCGTGTACCACTACTTCCTCTACAACCTCGAACCGCTCCGAGAACGAATGTTCCGAAGGTATAACCCCGAGACGATGACCCGTGGACGAATGCTCGTGTTGTATGAGATGTTTCCCTTGTGTGCACCGTGCCCGTTTAGTCTTTTGTCATGCTCCTCGGTTGCCTCGTCGCCGACCCGTGGGAACCCGGTGACGGGATCACCCCACCTTTCATCTTGTTCCGCCCGTCCACGCCACCTTTTCTTTTGCACCGGTCTCTCGACGAGTTACCGGAACCGAGATATTGCGTTGCATCATTTTCGGATCGTTGCCGTGGCACCATTTCCTTCCACCACGGTGACAATACTTCATGTCTCTTCTTGTTAACGTTTAACTAAAATTTGCATAAAAACTTGATCATGTCATCCGCATCATGTTAACAACATTTAAAATGTGTGAATTATTGTTTGCTTAAAAAAATTGCTAAACATGCTCATGGGGTTTTTCCCGGAATTGTTGCTGTTATTTCCGGCCTCATTTAAAATGCCTAAATAGGTAGTTAGCTCTTGCTTCACCTCTTGCCATGTTAACAAACATTTAATCTTGTCTTGTAAATAAACGAGAGTCAACTAAATAAATAACATGTGGTGTTTCGTCAATATGCAACTCATTGCATAGTGAGCTCCACTTAACTTGTAGTGTTGTTTGTGCACTTTGCCATGCCATACATATTTAAACCGGACATGCATCCTACTTGGATGTGCATCGTATGCCATGTTTATGCTTGTGTGTTTACCGTGTTGTTTGCTTCTTTCCGGTTGCTTCTCTTGTTAGCTTCGGTTCCGTTCCGGAGTTGTGAGAATCCGTTCGACTACTGCTTGGACTTGTTCTTCTTCCTTGCGGAATCCCAGGCAAGATGATCATACCCTTGGATACCTTTACTACCATTGCCATGCTTAGTTGTCTCGATGCTATCGTTACATGTCGCGCTACCCATCTTTTATGTCAGCCTCTCCTTGTTGCCATGAAACCTCTAACCTTTGACACCTTCCTAGCAAAACCATTGTTTGGCTATGTCACCCGCTTGCTCAGCCCCTCTTATAGCGTTGTTAGTTGCAGGTGAAGATGAAGTTCGTTCCAGGAGGGAACTTGTTGTTGGAATATCACAATATGTTATATATACATAATAACACACCTATATACTGGGCATGGGTGGAAGGCTTGGCCTTTTGCTCGGTGTTTTGTTCCACTCATGCCACCTTAGGCGCCTGTCGGGGAAACTGACCGCCCACGAACACCTATGGGACCGGAGCCCCTTCTACGTTGCGGTAAGGGAGCGGAGGGAGCACGGAGAGCAGATCGAGGAGCACATGCGGGCGGTTTACCCAGGTTCGGGCCGCGCGTACACGTAAAACCCTACTCCTGCCTTGGTTGTATTGAGTTCTTGGGCTCGGGAGCTTGAAGATCTACAGTGCTAGGTACACCGAGCGTAGGAGTGATCGAGTTTCTGCGATCGAACCTCCTCTACGTTGTGCATGGGCCTCCTTTTATAGCTCAAAGGGGTCACCGACATGTGTCAACGTAGAGGAGGGTAAAAGTGTAAATTTGGTGGTAGTTGTAACAGTGCATGAACAGTATATGAACAGTGGTCTTCACCTAACTCTGACGGTGGGGGACAAGGGCATTGAATGCCCGTCGCCGTCGCCCCAAAAGCGTCCGTCCATGCGTCTCCGCTCGCCACGGCGATAGCCTCGTCACCGCGGCTCGCCACCGTGTACCCCAGGCTGCACAGCCATCTGCCACGTGCCCCTGGAAGGGCACCAGGGCGACGCGTGGCCAGATGAGCTGGAGCGCAGGCACACAGTGTAAGCTCCCCCCGGCAAGCACCTTGCCGGGGTCGCCATCTTGCCGGGCCCAGAAGCTTGTCGCTCTCCGGGGCCCGTCGGGGCGCGCGATGCGCCACGATGTCTCTTCTGGGGGGCTGTTCTTTGGGCTTCCTGGCAAGCTCCTCTTGCCAGGGTCTTGTGAGAATAGAGTGGTCTTGTGCTGGGAGCAGCCTTCCCGGCAAGCTCCTCTTGCCGGGGCCTTGATCTTCTGATTTATATACTTTGTTCATGAATGGCTTCAAAGGGGTCCAGAGTGGGCTTTGGCGGACGTGTGGTGAGCCAGACCACGGGAGGCTGCTACTGCCCGTGCACAAGTCGGGATACTAAGGTACCCCTACTCTAGTACACCGACAGGAGCCCCCGGGCCTGGGCCACCCACGGTGCCGAGCGCTGTTGGGCCAGGCCCTAAACAGTGCACGGGCACACGCGGCCCACGGCGCGCCGTTTCCCACTCCGCATCTGCCGCATCTCTCCCTAACGGCACGCGTCGATTGCGGCGTCGTGGGAGAGATCGTGGCCTGCTTCTTTTAATGAAAAATGCGAAACGTCCCCCGCTTCCCCCTTAAAAGCAGAGGAAGCAGGGGCAGTTTCCCTCCATTGCCTTCATTGCTCCTTGAATCTCCAGAAACCCCCGCCGCTCTCTGCCTCCGCAAGGGTCGACAGAGAGCCGAGCTCCACCCTCTCCTCTGCCGTCTCCAACATTCACAGCGCCGTCGCCCTCCCCGCCGTCCCTGCCATGGCCCCGAAGAGCGACAATGCGAAGAGTGACCAGGCGAAGAAGGAGAAGTCCGAAAAGGCGGCGAAGCTGGCAGCCATGCGGATAAAGAGGGTGGTCTTCCCGCCGAGGCTCAGCGCGAGGGAGCTGCGGGACAAGTACTACTTGTTCTGGGCGAGGGAGACGAAGGCTCATCCTCGCACCCGAGTCCTCCCCGCCGTAGCCGTCGACATGTTCCCGGGAGGTTACTACTATTTCGCTGCATTCTTCCATTGCGGTCTCTGTCCTCCGTATTCGGAATTCTTCTGTGATGTGATGAACACGTACGGATTCCATCTCTTAGACTTTACCCCGAATGCCGTCCTCACTTTGGCCGTTTTCGCACATCTGTGCGAAAACTATGTCGGGGTCCACCCAAATGTAGCCCTCTTCCGCCACTTCTTCACGCCTAGAGTAGAATCTGGATCCCCACTCTCCGGCGGTATCTCCTGGATCTTCAGGCTCGGCAAGAAGGAGGCGTACTTGATTGGAGAGCTACGCGGCAAGTGGGAAGAGTGGAGAGCTGACTGGTGCTGGGTCCTGGAAGATGCACCTGAGGAATTAACCTCGCCGCGCCGGACTGCAATAGTGCACGGCAAGGATTGGAGCGAATTGGCCCCGGAGGACGACAAGTTGCAGATTGCCCTCACTAGGATCCTTTGCCTCCGAGCCGCCAATCTGACTGTGGGTGAAGTTGGGGCTGATTTCCTCCGCCGCCGCATTGCCCCTCTGCAGGAAAGGAAAAGACCCGCTTGGGAGTTCGGCAACGCGGCAGACCGCATGAGGCTGCGCCCCGGGCTGAACTATAATTTCACCGTCTTGGAACTGAAGGGGATGGTCCGGGAGCTGTTCAAGCATGACCCCAAGCACCCGGAGTGGTTCAGACCGCCGGTCGGAGTAGTTCCTTTGTGCAACAATACTGCCCTCAGTGCCATCCGCGCGGTGATGCCCGAGTGCGACTCCCACGGGGTCGTCCCCACTTGGCTGGTGCCTTCAGCGGAGACCGTGCAGGCTTTCTTCGACAACCTGGTTGAGAAGCCACGCAACGCCGAGGAGAAAAAGGGACTCACCCGGGAGACCACCGACCGGGATGTTGCATACATTGCCTCCAGAATGGAGGAGGCCGCCGCAGCCGCGGCTGCGGGCGAATTTGGATATACTGTGGACGAAGCAGAGGCAGCGGACGCAGTGAGCCAAGCCGAGGAGGCGGAAATCCTCAAGCTGCTGAAGATTGCGCCCGAGGAGTTTGCCGGGGAGCCCGCCGGGACGAGCGAGGCCGCCGGGCAGGGCCCCGAGTCCAGCGAGCCCGCCGAGGAGGACGCCGAATCGGGCGATTCCGACGAAGACTCGGGCTGGTCGCTGAACCTGGACGACGACGCCTCCTCATCCTCAGAGAATTCTCCGCCACCACCGAGTCCTCCGCCACAACACAAGAAGCGCCTCCGCAAGGCCGCTGAGACGACGAGGCCACAGGCGCCCCGACAATAGCCGAAGCATCGTGCGACGCGCGCCACCACGACGAGCAAGGTCGTCAAGGAGGCGCCCCGGGCCCGAGCAACAAGCGGAGGGGGATCTTCCCGGAGTGGCTCTGGGGTTCCTTCTGCCCCTCGGTCCTCGGGGACGACCGGAGCGGGGTCTTCACAGCCCACGGCTCCGGAGCCCACCAAGTGCCAGAGGGAGCCTTCTCCTCCAGCTCCTCGCGCGGGAGCACGTGAGGCGCAGTTTGACTTCTCCGCCCTCAGCTCCGACGACGAAGAAGAGGAAGAGTAAGCATTTGCAATTTTTATTTCCTTTGATCTTGTCTTGATTTCTCTTGCTTGGTTCTGATCTTGCTTTGGCTTCCAGGACCTTGACCCAGAGGATGGCAAAGAGGGCCAAGATCCCTGTGGTTGACATCGAGGACGACGAGCCCGTCGCGGCGACAGGTGACGCGCCAGCGACAAGCTTGCCGGACCAGCCTGCTGCTCCGGAGAGCAGCCCCCAGCGCAGCCCCCAACGTAAGCTTTGTGTTCACTTTTCTGCTTGGTGGGCGCGCTTGAGGTTGTTATCCTTATTGATATCTTTGTTGTCTTGTGCAGAAGTGGAGCCGCAGCGGCAGGAGCACCAGGAGGTCGCCCCCGACGAGCCGCTTGTTCCACCCTCCCCGCCAAGGATGAGCTCCCCGGTGAGGGACAGCGCTCCGCCAAAGACGGGTACTCCGCCAAGGGCGAGTACCCCGCCAAGGGCGAGCAGCTCGACAAGGGTGAGCACCCCGCCAAGGGAGGGCGCAAGCAGCCCTCCGCCAGCAGGGGCCACTACTACGCCGCCAAGGGAGAGCTCCCCGGCGAGGGACCCCGTCATCGAAGAGGCCCGCGCAGGTGAACCCTTGTACTTTCTTCTTCTTGGATTCTTCTTTTTGGATATTTGCTTGATGATCTTCATTCTCTTTATCTTTTGCTAGATCCGCCCGCCCCGGAGTTGATGGAGACGGAGACCACCGCCGAGGAGGGCGTGTACGGCGACGCCGGCGACGCCACTACCGCCGAGGGAATGGCTGGAGCCGACGAGCCAGCCGCCGAGGAGACCGCCCCGACCGCTGACGCCGCGGCCGGGGAAGGGACCGGCGACCATACTGCTGGCCCGGAGGCCGCAGGAGCGTCGGACGCTGCGCCGGCCGCCGACCCCTCCGCCCCCGCAGCTGGGTCGGGCATCTACTTGGAGGCCGCCAACGGGGTCTTTATCCAAGTCCCGTGGGCGTCCTCATCCAGGGCACCCGCGAAGGGGGAGACCTTCGATGGAGAAGTTCTCGCCTCCGCCGGGTTGAAGGTTGTCGATGCGCCCGGCAGCAGCGACGAGCCCGAAGAGGAGCAACTCCTGCGTCGACTCCTGGGTTTGTACCGGGCCAGGCAAGCCAAGCTGGAGTCCCGAGAGGCTCTGGCTGCCAAGGCCGGCGTTGACTTGGAGAAGTGTGCTGCGGAGCTCCGTGTCGCCAACCAGGCGGCCCTCCGAAACTTGGCGGAGGAGCGCGAAGAGCTTGCCGGAGCACACCAAGCATTCCTCCTCGAGAAGGCCGAGGTGGAGGAGCAGCAGCGACTGGCCGCCGAGGAGCTGTCTCGGCGGGAGGGAGAACTCAACCAGCGGAAGGTCGACCTCGACAACCACGAGGACGACCTCACCGCTCGTGAGCAAGCCATTGGCGGGGCTCTGCAGGAGGCGAGGGGCGCCGCTGCTGCCGCAGAGACCGCCAAGAGGGATCTGGAGGCCAGGGTGGCGCAGATGGAGTTGAACTTGAAGGCGAGCCAGGACAGGGTCGCCGCGCTCAACGTGGCGCGGGAGAAGGACGCCCATACCAACTCGGAGCTGCAAGTCCGCCTCTCCGAGAAAGGTAAAGAGCTCACCGACGCCAGGGACTCTATTGCTGACTTGGAGCTGAAGGTTTCCACCCTCACCGATTCGCTTGACGCCGCCCGGGACCGCGAGACGAAGCTGAAGGACGATCTCCGTACTGAGAGGGCCTTGCTGGAAAGCGCCGCCGTCTCGCAAAACCACTTCCAGCGGACGGTGGAGCAGTGGACCGAGGAGCTCGTCGCCTCCGCCGCCAACATCGACAGGGATATGGTGGCGTTGAGGGCGGAGCACCTCGCGTACTCCCCCGACGAGAGCCTCCCCCACAGCGCCAAGCTGAGCCTGTTCTTCAGAGGGGTGGCGCCGGCGCTTGCGCGGCTACGGGAGAAGATCCCCGTGCAGCTAGCTGACGAGGCGCGCCGGCTTTGCATGGGTACTATGGAGCGAGTGTTGTCTAAGATTGTCTACCGCAACCCCGAGATCAACCTCGTCAACGTTCTCCGGACCCTGCCGCCTGAAGCTGACCAGGAGGCGTTGAAGGCGCAAGTTGCCCACATCGTGGCCAAGGCGGGAAAGATCCAGAGGGTCGATGGAGACCGTAGAGACTAGGCTTCCTTCTTCCCGCTTTCGTTGCCGCTGTCGATTAAGTCATGGGTAGTAGTTGGTTAGAACAGCGGCAAGTTATCTCTGTAATATATACTTTTATTTTGGGTAATCAATGCAGTGTTATCTCCCTTGCTTTAGTCCCTTCACTTTGTGTGATTTCCACCCTACGCTTTTAGGGAACTCGCCGGCAAAGGGACCCTTGCCGCGAGCGCTGAGTGCGGGACTCTTAGTAGCCTGCTGGCAATGCCCTCGCCGGCAAGAAACCTTGCCGCAGCTAGTCGCAGCACACTTAGGTTGTTGAGCGAACTCGAAAATGAAATAAGGGCGCGACATTTGTCGCAGCTCACTTAAGTCGTTGAGCGTGCTCGAAACAAAGTAAGGGTGCGGCTAGCCACGGGTAGGTTCCTCCGCGCACAGGTTTTCCATACAAAGTGTGGTTGTTCAAGGAAGACAACTAAGAATTGGAAATTTTTAAATTGCTCAAACTTTGGCAACTTATCTTTCATGGATTGTTTACTTCCCGGCAAGGCTTTCCTTTCTTGAACAGCACTTGGTCCGAACAACACTTGGTCCACGCCTCTATCTCCTTCCCCCCGGCAAACTTGTGCGCGAGGAACACTTCTTCTGTTTAAGAGAGAAAGGAAAAGAGGAGGAAACACAAGTATGGAGCTTCGCGGCTTGTTATTGCTTACCGAGGAGGCGTGCTGCACAAAGTGTCAAATGATGCATGCAAGTAAAAAAAAAAGAAAAGCATGAAATGACAAACAGTGTGTAGCACAAAAGTTTTACTGGTGCACGGGGTCTGCGCCCGGCTTTGTACAAAGGTTTACATGCAACAGCGGCAAGACTTGTACAAAAGGTGGTTGCCGGAGCGGATCACGGCAACCGCGCCTTATGGGTGAAACTTGCGAAGATGCTCTATGTTCCAGGAGTTGCTCACCGGTAAGCCTTCTTCGGTCTCAAGGCGGACATCACTGGGCCTTGTGACTTGTCTCACCCGATAAGGGCCTTCCCACTTCGGCGTCAACTTGTTGGAGCCCTTGGCGGATTGAACGCGCCGAAGAACAAGGTCGCCTTCCTCGAGACTCCTGGCCTTGACCTTGCGGCTATGATAGCGACGCAAGGCTTGCTGGTATCGAGCAGCTCGTACAGCAGCCTGGAGACGGTCCTCCTCAAGGAGCAATGCATCATCTTGCCGCAGTTGCTCTTGCTCGAGCTCATCATAAGCGAGCACTCGAGGAGACCCGTATACGAGTTCCGTGGGGAGAACTGCCTCCGCTCCATAGACAAGAGCAAAGGGTGTCTGTCCGGTGGCTCGATTTGGTGTCGTCCTGATTGACCCAAGAGCCGCCGGCAACTCCTCTATCCAGTTTCTTCCGCACTTGTGCAGCCTGTCGAACGTTCTTGTCTTTAGTCCGCGCAACACTTCAGCGTTGGCCCTCTCTGCTTGACCGTTACTCCTTGGATGAGCAACAGAAGCAAAGCAGACCTTGGCGCCAAGGTCTTGGACGTACTGCATGAAGGTGCGACTTGTGAACTGTGTGCCGTTGTCGGTGATGATCCTGTTAGGGATTCCGAAACGGCAAACAATTGACCTGAAGAACTTCACTGCTGACTGTGCTGTCACCTTTCTCACTGGTTCCACTTCTGGCCACTTTGTGAACTTGTCGATTGCAACGTACAAGTACTCAAAGCCCCCGACGGCGCGGGGAAAGGGGCCGAGGATGTCGAGCCCCCAGACCGAGAAGGGCCAGGACAAAGGGATCGTCTGGAGAGCTTGAGCTGGCTGATGAATTTACTTGGCATGGAACTGGCACGCTTCACACTTGGTTACTTGTGCAGTTGCATCTTGGAGGGCTTCTGGCCAAAAGAAACCTTGCCGGAACGCCTTCCCGGCAAGCGCTCTCGCGCCAATGTGGTGGCCACATATGCCTCCGTGTATCTCTGCCAACAGCTTCTGTCCATCTTCTCGGGAAATGGACTTCAATCTGACACCATCGAGTCTTCTTCTGTACAGTTCATTGCCGACGAACTAGTACATACTTGACTGCCTGGTAATCCTTTCTATCTCTTCTGGTTCTTCGGGAAGTTCTCCGGTTTGAAGAAAACGGACGATTTGCTGTGCCCATGCTGGAGCCTGAGGCTCAACAACAAGGACTAAAGGCATCAGGGCTGCTGCGGGAACCTCAGCTTCTACGACAAGAACCTGTGGCTCTGCCGGAGCTGAGTGTTCCCCGGCAAGCCTGCCGGGGCAAGACTTGTCGGTAACGCCTGCTTCAACTGTACAGACCCTTGGGTCCGCAGGAGCAGACTGTTCCTCAACATTTTGGTCGTTGATCTTGGGGATCTTGGCGGCGGCTTCAGGAAGATCCGCCGGCAAGTAGTCGCCGAAAACCAACTTCATCTTCTTGCTTTGCCCAACTGATGGTGTAACGGATGGTTGAGTTAGCTTGAGCATGAAGGTTCCTGGTTCCACAGGTAACTTCATTGCAGCACACTTTGACAGGCCGTCTGCGATATCGTTCTGAGCTCTTGGGACATGCTCCATCTGCAGGCCTTCAAAGTGTTCTTCAAGCTTCCTCACTTCATCGACATAAGCTTCCATCAAAGGGCTCTGATAACTCTTGTTTACTTGTCGGACCACCAACTGTGAGTCTCCCCGCACAATCAACTTCTTGATCCCAAGTTCGGCCGCAATTCTGAGACCGGCAAGCAAACCTTCATACTCGGCAGTATTGTTTGTCGCTTGCTCCTTGGGAAAGTGCATTTGAACAACATACTTGAGGTGCTCTCCGGTGGGCGCTATGAGTAACACGCCAGCGCCGGCGCCTTGCAGCGAGAAGGCACCATCGAAGTACATTATCCACTCCTTGCTTGCTTCTTGGACGGGGATGCTTGTCTCTGGAACTTCTTCATCTGGTGTTGGTGTCCATTCTGCTATGAATTCTGCCAAAGCTCTGCTCTGTATAGTTGAAGTACTCTCAAACTTGAGACCAAAGCTTGACAGCTCCAGTGCCCACTCGACGATCCTACCTGTTGCTTCTGGATTTTGCAATATCCTCTTCAACGGAAAGCGAGTGACCACTGTTATCTCGTGTGCTTGGAAGTAGTGACGCAGCTTCCTTGAGGCCATGAGGAGGCCAAAAAGCAATTTCTGCACCCCAGAATATCTTGATCTAGCCCCCCTGCAAGAGGGAACTTACAAAATAAACTGGGCGCTGCACCATCTTCCTTCACACTTCTTCTTGTTCCTGCGCAGACTTGTCCTTGTCGGGGCCAGAGCTTGTCGGGGAAGCCCCCTGCTTGTCGCTGGATGCACTTGCCGGGGATGTGGGTTCCTCATCTGCCTCCCTCTCCGCTACTAACGCAGCACTAACCACTTGATTGGTTGCTGCTAGGTACAGCAGCAACTTCTCTTGTGGCCTAGGTGCGACAAGTATTGGAGTGGAGGACAGGTATCCTTTCAAGTCTTGCAGCGCCGCCTCCGCTTCCGGAGTCCATTTCATAGGACCTGCCTTTTTCAAGATTTTGAAGAAAGGCAGGGCGCGTTCTGCAGACTTTGAAATGAACCTGCTGAGGGCAGCCACACAACCAGCAAGTCTCCTTACGTCCTTGACGCGCTTCGGGGCTTCAATCTGCTCGATGGCTTTAATCTTGTCGGGATTGGCTTCAATCCCCCTCTGGGACACAAAGAACCCGAGGAGCTTGCCGGAGGGGACTCCGAAGATGCACTTCTCGGGGTTCAACTTGAGCTGTATCTTGCGCAGATTCTCAAAGGTTTCTTCCAGGTCTTGAATCAGGGTATCCTTGCTCTTGCTCTTGACCACTATATCATCCATGTAGGCTTCTACATTCCTGTGTATCTGTAGTTCAAAAGTAGTGTGGACCACCCTTGCAAATGTTGAGCCCGCATTCTTCAATCCAAAGGGCATGCGTATAAAGCAATATGTGCCACATGGAGTAATGAATGCGGTCTTCTCTTCATCTTCCTCAGCCATGAATATCTGGTGGTAACCTGAGTATGCATCGAGAAATGAAAGCAACTCACATCCGGCGGTGGAGTCAACAATCTGGTCAATGCGCGGCAAGGGAAATGGATCCTTAGGACAAGCTTTATTCACATCAGTGAAGTCTATACAAAGTCTCCACTTCCCATTAGCCTTGCGCACGACAACTGGATTGGCGAACCACGTGGGATGTAGTACACCTCTAACAAGGCCTGCTGCTTCCAACTTCTTTATCTCCTCGGTAATGAACTCTTGGCGCTCCACAGCTTGCTTCCTGACCTTCTGCTTGACGGGCCGCGCATGAGGACAAACAGCAAGCTTGTGCTCAATTACCTTCCTGGGAACGCCGGGGATGTCAGACGGTTGCCACGCAAACACGTCCACATTCGCCCGCAGGAAGGCAATGAGCGTGCTTTCCTATTTGGGGCCGAGCGTAGCACTGATGGTGAAGGTACCACCAGTGCCGTCCTCCTTGGCGGACACCTTCTTCGTTGCCGGTGGAGCTGCCATTCCTTTCTTGCACTTGCCGATGGAGCTCGATGGTGCGTCCTCGACGGCAGCGCAGCACTCCGAAGAGGTGCGTTTGCCGGAGTGGGCTCCAGAGCTCTTGCCGGACTTGGTCTTTGTCTTCCCCCCGGGAGCTTCAGCGGCAAGTGCCTTGCTGTCTGCCGCGGCTACTGCATCCCGGTAGATCTTGTCGGCGCAGATAAGCGCATCTTTCTTGTCGCCGGGGACAGAGATGACACTTATCGGCCCCGGCATCTTAAGCATGTTGTATGCATAGTGGGAAGCTGCCATGAACTTGGCGAGCGCAGGACGACCAAGTATCCCATTATATGGCAATCGGATATCGGCGACGTCGAACGTTATCCTCTCCGTCCTGAAGTTGAGCTCTCCGCCAAAGGTCACTGGCAGCGTGATCTTCCCCTTCGGCTTGCTCCTTCCCGGGTTAATTCCTTGGAACGTCCCGGTTTCCTCGAGCTCGCTGTCGGGGATCTGCAGTTTGTTGATCACAGCGGAGGAGATCAAGTTGAGGCCGGCCCCGCCATCAACCAACATCTTGGTGACCTTGAGGTTGCGGATAGTTGGTGAAACCAACATCGGCAAACACCCGACTGCAGTTGTGCGGTCAGGGTGGTCCTCAAGGCCGAAGATGATGGGCGTGCCGGACCATTTCAGCAGCCCGCGTGACTCGACGGGTGGCTCAGCTGCATTCACTCCCCGCACCCATTGCTTGAGTTGGCGGTGGGAAGTGTGCAGAGAGGCACCTCCATCGACGCACATAACTTCTGTGGCCTTCTGGAACTCCTACTCGCTGTTATCCCCGTCATCCATATCCTCGTCATCGTCTTCGTCTTCATCCTTGTCGCGGCCCTGGGGAGGTCTGTATCCTTGCCGCTGCTTGGCCTTGCCGCGGCGTCCTTCCCGACCATTGAACGGCCGCTTCTTGCTGGGCTCTCCCCCGCCTCCTTGGGCCTTCTCCTTGTCGCGACGCTCGTATTCAGCCTTCTGCTGCTCTACGAGGTACTCTACCCTCTTACAGTTCTAGAGATCGTGGCCCTTGGTGCGGTGGATTTTGCAGTACTGCTTGTCGGAGCCATCCTGCTTGTCGGCTGCCGCTACAGGGGTGGACTCCTTGCCGGAACCACCAGCCTGTGTCTTCTTGGCGGGAGCCTCCTTGCCGGACTGCTCGACAACCAGTACCTCCTTGCTCTTCTTCTTCTTGTTCCGCCGCCGGTTTTTCCTTGCCGGGGCGGCATCCTCGCTGTCTGTTCCTCCTGCTCCAGTATCCTCTCCGGGGAGTCTCCTCCCCTCTTCAGCACGTGCACACTTGTCAGCCAGAGCGTAAAGCTCGCTGACATCCCGGATCTTGGTCATCACCATCTCCTCCCTCATCCGGCGGTTACGCACGTTCTGGTGGAACGCGCTGATAACCGCGGCAGGGTGGACATCGGGGATGTTGTGCTGAACGCGGCCGAACCTTTGGATATACTTTCGCAGGGATTCTCCCTCCTTCTGGGCAAGGATGTGGAGATCGCTCTCCTGGCCGTGGGGTTTGTGGCCGCCCGTGAAGGCGCCAACAAACTGGTGGCATAAATCCCCCAAGAAGATATGGAGTTCTTCGGCAAGTGCATGAGCCAAGATCTGACATTTGGCCTGAGCACGAGCGGGAAGTAGTTTGCTAAGATCTTCTCGTCGCGTCCCCCGGCAGCCTGCACCGCGATGGTGTAGATGCTGAGGAACTCCGAGGGGTGTGTTTTGCCGTCGTACTTCTCGGGTACGTCGGGCTTGAAGTTCTTCATGCTGGGCCACTGGACTTGCCGCAGCTCTCGGGTGAACGCAGGGCAACCTGCCGCGTACGGCAAGTCGCCCGGTTCACCGGGCGCGTGCATGTCGACAGCAGTCCCAGCGCGCTGGTCGGACTGTCTTCGGGCTTCTCTTCGACGCTCGATGCGGGTTCGAGCGTCCTCTTGTCGCCTGTCGTCTAGGACTTGGCGCTGATCGCGGCGAGCCCGCGGATCCGATGACGCTGTGGAGTCGTCGTCGACGTTGATCCGACGGGGTGGCGATTTCTGCTTCCGCGGCGGGGAGTGCACGGTAGTTGCGCCCCCGGCGGTCTTGTCTCCATCGGCCTTCGCCTGGTCGACTTGCCGTGGCCGTGACGTCGTCGGCTGCTGCGGCGTGTCGTTGTTGGCGAAGGCGATGAGGCTCTGGATCGTAGCCCTCCAGTCTTCGGCCTTGTCCGCCGCTGGAGGGAAGTCGAGGAGCAGTTGGGCTCTAGCAAGAGCTTCTGCTGGAGAGGAGGGAAGCAGTGGCGAGCGGTGCGAGGAGCGAGATACGCTCGGACTTCTAACCGCGTTAGAAGGAGCATGTTCCCGCCCCGGCGACCGCGCCTTGCTCGTGCCAGGACGTTGGCCTTGAGCGTCCCGCGACCCGCCGGCCTGGCCACGTCCCAGCAAGCGTATGGTACCTCCGGTACCACGTCGCTGCTGGTCTGGTACCTCCTGAGAAGGACGTGGTGCGTGCACGGACACCGAGGCTTTGGAGTTCGCCCGGTCATCCGTCTTGTCCTTGGATTTGGTGGCGCCGCGAGTTTCCCCACCGGCGTCCACCCTTCCGCCAGCGTCTCCTCCACCAACCGTCGGTTCTGGAGGTGGTGGGATTGACGCAGACGGGCCTCCGACCTCCGAAGCCTTCTTCTTCGGAGGCATGTTGACGTAGCCGATGAAGTTGACGAAGCTGGAGAGGTTGATGAAGACTGCGCCCGCGTGAGCGCCGGATCAGGTTCGCACGACCTCGACGCCCCCTACCTGGCGCGCCAAAGATGTCGGGGAAACTGACCGCCCACGAACACCTATGGGACCGGAGCCCCTTCTACGTTGCGGTAAGGGAGCGGAGGGAGCACGGAGAGCAGATCGAGGAGCACACGCGGGCGGTTTACCCAGGTTCGGGCCGCGCGTACGCGTAAAACCCTACTCCTGCCTTGGTTGTATTGAGTTCTTGGGCTCGGGAGCTTGAAGATCTAGAGTGCTAGCTACACCGAGCGTAGGAGTGATCGAGTTTCTGCGATCGAACCTCCTCTACGTTGTGCATGGGCCTCCTTTTATAGCTCAAAGGGGTCACCGACAGGTGTCAACGTAGAGGAGGGTAAAAGTGTAAATTTGGTGGTAGTTGTAACAGTGCATGAACAGTATATGAACAGTGGTCTTCACCTAACTCTGACGGTGGCGGACAAGGGCATTGAATGCCCGTCGCCGTCGCCCCAAAAGCGTCCGTCCATGCGTCTCCGCTCGCCACGGCGATAGCCTCGTCACCGCGGCTCACCACCGTGTACCCCAGGCTGCACAGCCATCTGCCACGTGCCCCTGGAAGGGCACCAGGGCGACGCGTGGCCAGATGAGCTGGAGCGCAGGCACACAGCGTAAGCTCCCCCCGGCAAGCACCTTGCCGGGGTCGCCATCTTGCCGGGCCCAGAAGCTTGTCGCTCTCCGGGGCCCGTTGGGGCGCGCGATGCACCACGATGTCTCTTCTGGGGGGCTGTTCTTTGGGCTTCCTGGCAAGCTCCTCTTGCCAGGGTCTTGTGAGAATAGAGTGGTCTTGTGCTGGGAGCAGCCTTCCCGGCAAGCTCCTCTTGCCGGGGCCTTGATCTTCTGATTTATATACTTTGTTCTTGAATGGCTTCAAAGGGGTCCAGAGTGGGCTTTGGCGGACGTGTGGTGAGCCAGACCACGGGAGGCTGCTACTGCCCGTGCACAAGTCGGGATACTAAGGTACCCCTACTCTAGTACACCGACAGCGCCGATAAACCGGCATTATGTTCCTAGATTTTGCGTTCCTTACACGATGGTTATATGGGGACCCCTTGACACTTCGACTTTGAATAAAACTCCTCCAGCAAGGCCCAACTTTTGTTTTAATTTGCCTCATAATAACAACTTAATTAATTAATCAAATTTGCATAGGGGGTCGTGTCCCCGGGTACTCTTTCTACATAGCAGGGGGGCCAGTGCTGATGGTGTTGCTCCCAAACGGGCGGACTGCGGGAACCACCACGGGGAAACTCGAGGGTTGGCTCCTGTAGGATGTCCCATCCGGTCGTGGCCTGAGACGAGATACGCGCGGCTACTATCACGGTGTCGACACACCGGGAGGTCTTGCTGGACTTGTTTTACCATTGTCGAAATGTCTTGTGCACCGGGATGCCGAGCCTGATCGGATTTCCCTAAGATAAGGGGTGATGATATTATATTTATCACTTCAGCTAATCGTGAGAGCTTGTGATGGGCTAAGTTGGGACACCCCTGCAGGGTTATGATCTTTCGAAAGCCGTGCCCGCGGTTATGTGGCAGATTGGAATTTGTTAATGTCCGGTTGTAGAAAACTTGACAGAGGATCCGAAGTAAAACACACAACTATGTGAGTAACCGTGACTGTCTCTTTTCACTTGGAGAAGAGAACACGGTGGGGTTATGTTTGATTCGTATGTAGTTCAGGATCTTTAGCGATCACTACTAGTTGCGACCGTTTGCGTAGATGCCATCTTATTCTTGTACTCGTAAGCTAGCCACCATATTATGCTTAGCCGCTGCTGCAACCTCACCACTTTACCTCTTCCTACCCACAAAGCTTTGCTAGTCTTGATACCCATGGTTATGGGATTGCTGAGTCCTCGTGGCTCACAGATACTACAACACCAGATGCAGGTTCAGCCGAGTTTGATGCAGGAGATGGATCAGAACTTCCGGGAGTTCCATGAAGAGCGTGGCCGTATGCTTGTGACGTTTCGACGATCAGTAGTGGTTTCTACTAGGGGCGATTCGGACCTGTGGCTTTATGTTGTTTTTGGTATCTTTCTTTTGGATCTTCGCCCGTAGTCGGGTTGTGATGTTTTGAATGATGTTTTGCTTATGTATGTATTGTGTGAAGTGGCGAGTGTAAGCCAACTATCTCCTTTTGCAATTTCATCCCTATTTTTACATGAGTCGTGGAAAGATACCAAACTTGAGATCATTCCAGAATGGGCTTATACCTTTAAGTCGTGCCTCGACACGTAGAAGGTATAGTCCCATCCTGGGCATTACACATCGATTTGACAAGCTACTATGCAAGCACTCGACACAATAATGTCTCAATTTTGTGCAAGCATAATACAAGCATAGACATAGTTTTTCAATAAATGTATACCTTGTCTCGGTGTCCAATAAGCATCTGCTTAAATATGTAATAGCATGCTCTTTTCCTTCGGTTTCTTGAGTCAAAACAGCACCAATAACACCTTCTTTTGCTGCAATGTAAAGCTTAAAAGGCTCCTTATGCTTGGGTGCTTTCATCACCGAAGGAGTGCACAAATAATTATTGATCATATCAAAGGCTTCTTGCTGTTTTGCCCCCCAAGTGAAATCAACATCATTCTTTAACCGAAGGATAGGTGTAAATGCATCAAATTTTCGTGACATATTAGCTATGAACCTTCTCAAATAATTGACCTTGCCAAGGACCTTTTGCCTATCTCTCTTGCATGTTGGTGCTTCCACTTTCTGTATAGCTTCTACCTTTTTGGGATCAATTTCTATGCCATCTTCATGAATAATGAAACCCAAAAACTTACCAGTTGACGCACACTTCAAAGGATTCATCTTCAGTCCATACTTTTTCATTCTTTCAAAAGCTAAACGCAAATCGGCCAAATGAGATTCAAAAGCATCCGATTTGACAACAATATCATCAATATAAACTTCAAGTATGACACCAAGTAAATCATGAAAAATCAAATTCATAGTCCTTTGATATGTGGCGCCAGCATTTTTTAATCCGAATGTCACCACCGTCCATTCCAATAAACCAAGGAAACTAGGGCATCGGAAAGCCGTTTTGGACATGTCCTCTTCGGCCATGAAAATTTGGTTATACCCCGTGTCAGGGATATTACTAGCAGGTATGAACCGGCTAGTATAAACCGGATTACTAGAATATACTTATCATTGTAATATTTAGGGAAGGCTACGGCCCATAAGATCTTAGGGCGCATGTATAGAGTTACGGTTTACAAATCGCCTGATCATGTAACTTGAGAGATAAGGAAGAAAGAGCAGAGACCGAGGCGGACACAAGTATGAGCCGGCCTCGGGACTCTGTAAACCGGGCCGGATGTCACCTCTATATAAAGGGACGACCCGGCGACGGTTCAGGGACAAGCAAGAAACAACCCGTCGAGACACAGGCAAGCAATCCGCTCCCTGTTCATCGACGCCCAAGCAATACCAAACCAAACTAGACGTAGGCTTTTACCTTCATCGAAGGGGCCGAACTAGTATAAACCCTCTGTGTCCTTTGTGTGCTTTTAACCCCTTCAAGCTAACCCGTGCGATGGTTCCATTATCAAGTCTGTTAAACCGGACATCTGCCGTGACAATTCCACGACAGTTGGCGCCCACCGTGGGGCCTCCGCACGATGGTTTCGAGTTCTTGAAGGGCAGCTTTGAAGGGCTCAAGGGCTACGTTGTCGGATGGATGACCAAGAGTCGCCGCGGCCGGATCTACATCAACGACGCGGGTTGGGCACCGGAGGCCGATTCAATCGAATACGGGTACCGGGTTCCCTTCGGTGGCA
This sequence comes from Secale cereale, assembly GCA_902687465.1. Taxonomy (NCBI): domain Eukaryota; kingdom Viridiplantae; phylum Streptophyta; class Magnoliopsida; order Poales; family Poaceae; genus Secale; species Secale cereale. The sequence continues at coordinate 926,728,267 of LR738711.1, read as the reverse complement.
TCCATCTCTTCATCGGCAAGATCGGCGAACCGGGACCTGAGCCGGACGTCTTCCCCAACATCGTCGAGCCGGCTCAGCGTGCGAGATCGGCCCGGATTCAGCCCGCCATGAAGCATGTTTTCGTTGGAGCAGTTCACGGGGTCCAAACCGAAGACGGATCGGAATCCGGTGGCGTGACAGTGGTCTTCTCCGACGACGGATCTTCATCCGGAGAGACTGCATCTTTATATCAGTTGCGGGACGGCCGGTCTGAAGGTGAGTGCGACGGAGACAGTATTCCGGGCCCCTTTAACCCGCCAAACCGGGTGGCTGTCTTTATGGCCGGTTCACAATCTACACCGCAGTACACGGTGATCGGGGCGACAGCAGAAGCTGGTGTAGGGGGGAGTGGCCCGGCCCTCTCGCCCACTGACGTTCTATCCACCTTAGTCGAGGAGTTCATAGCCCGAGCCATGGCAGAGGTAGCTCCAGCAGACAAGGCGCAACATGATGCAGAGCTCCTTCAGCTAAAAGGCCGGATTGATCAAGCAAGAGATGATATAAAAACAGAGAAGGCAATGATAGCAATAAGGCAGGCGGAGCTGAGTGATCAGGCTTTTCATCTAAGGATGGAGCAGGCCTCTGCACAGGGAGTAAGGAATCGGAGGTACCAGTCTTGTCTACCGTCGGTTTACGAAGCGACAGATCTGTTCAGGACGCCTGGGGCAGGGACCAGCAATGATCCGACGTTAAACCGGAGGGCGCCCCCAAGGGATGAGCCGGTTCAGCAACCTCCCGCAGAACAAGATCGACGGATTACATATGCGCCTCACGTTCCTACCCCTCCGGGTCATTATTCGAATCCTTTGGACAAAATATCGTTGCTGCTGCTTCGCGCTTGGCCGCTTTACCCGTTGAGGGGACATCTCCGGTAGCGTTGGAGGCACGCAGGGTCAAAGATCTGCTTAATACGGCGTTAATACAACAGCAAGCATATTCTCATAGCAGGGAGAGGCTGCATTCAACACCACGTCCCAGCCGGAGTTACACTAGGCATTGGGAGGAACCGGAAGTATCTAGCAGTGAACGCAGGCGGCACCGTCACAGACGTGATAACCCGGCAGGAGTGGACGCACATGCTCAGGATGCAAACCGGGTTAGATCGGTAGCCCGGGAGGAGGTCCGTCAAACGACGCCGGGTCACACAGCCACAGCAGAGACAGGAGTCACAACGAGTTCCTTTGGAGTGCAGTGTCTTATCCCCGCTTTACGGAGCGTGAAGCTGCCCAAGGATTTCAAAGGTTCGCGTAAGGTGCCTAATTACACAGCAGATTTGGCTCCAGAAGCTTGGGTTGAGAGTTATGAGATGGCCATGGAGATGCTGGATGTAGATGAAGCGGCTTGTGCAAAGTACTTTACTATGATGCTTGAAGGTACCGCCCGGACCTGGCTAAAGGGTTTACCCCCTAATTCCATCGGGTCATGGGGAGAACTACGTAGCCAGTTTATCAAAAACTTCAAGGATACGTGCAAGCAGCCAATGTCAGTGGTAGATCTAGCAGCCTGTGTACAAGGAGAATAGGAGTCTACAAGCGCATGGGTGCGGCGAGTATCAGAAATTTTACACTCTTCGAACGGTATCAATCCTAGTACGGCAATAGTGACTTTGGAAAACAATTGCCGGTTTGAGTCTCTAAAGCTGAAACTAGGACGGCTTAAACGGGATTGTAATGATATGGGAACTCTCATGAGCGCTCTGGTGAAGTATGGGGACTCCGACAACACTAAATATCCAGAAGCGGAGGGGGATAAAGCAGGAAAAGTTAACAAGCCTGGTAAACCGGCGCAGGTTAATCCGGCTGCTGCAAGCTTCTCAGGCAAGCGGAAGGCGGAAGGTGGCTCTGATTTCGTGGCCAATACCCAAGTTCAAGAGGGTTTCCAGCGCAATAGGGGTAAACCACCCCCACAAACCGGCGGAGGAGATATTAGTTGGGACCAGGAGTTAAGTCAGCCTTGTCCGAAGCATAGCACAAGGGGACGACCAGCGAAACACACTATAGGAGAATGCAGGCCCTTGATGGAAGCCATAATGGGCCGCTTCAATTCTAATGACAGGCCTCCAAATGGTGGTTCAGGCCCGGGGTTCTATGGTCCGGGTCATCAGGGGAACAACTCCGGATCAGGATATCGGGGCAATAACAGTGGTTATCATGGCCGGGCCGGTAATCAATATGGTCAAGGTGGTTATAATAACCAAGGCAATCAGCCGCATGGTCAGGGTGGTTACAATAACCAAGGCAGCCAACAGCCGGGCCAAGGTAATCACAACAACCAAGGTAACCAGCAGCGTCAGCAACAGCAGCAGCAATCCGGATATCAGAGCAATCCGAAGGAGCTAAGTAGTGGGCAATATCATGTGTTCACCACAAGTTTGTGTAAACGAGATCAAAAGGTTTTAAAGCGGACAGTCCACGCGGTTGAACCGGCGACGCCGCAGTTCCTGCGCTGGTCAGAGCAGCCCATCATCTGGAGTAGGGAGGATCACCCGATGCGGGTGGATAATCCGAGCCACTTGGCCTTGGTGGTAGCACCACAGGTGGGTGGCTACAAGTTCACTAAAGTTCTTATGGACGGCGGCAGCAGCATCAACATTCTGTATTATGAGACCTTCCGTCGAATGGGTTTGACGGATAAGAAGCTAAGACAGTCAAACACGGTTTTCCATGGGGTGGTTCCAGGTAAATCAGCTTACCCAGTCGGGAAAATTGACCTAGAAGTCACCTTTGGAGATGAGCATGATTCCAGGTCAGAGGTGATAACTTTCGAAGTCGTCAAGATCCGGAGCCCTTATCACGCTCTATTCGGGAGAACGGTTTATGCTAAGTTTATGGCTAGGCCGTGTTATGTTTATCTGCAGCTCAAGATGCCGGGTCACAAAGGCACGATCATGGTTCATGGAAGTCGCAAGATAGCATTGGAGTGTGAAGAGGGAGACGCTGCTTATGCGGAGGCAGTATGTGCCACCGAAGAGTTGAAGTTTTATAAGGATAATGTTGATCCGGCAGATATGACCCCGTTGAAGAAGCCGACTACGGAGCATGATCCGGCGTTGAAATTTAAATCAGCAGAGGAAACCAAGCAAGTTGATTTTGTGCCAGGCGATTCATCCAAGCAGTTCACGATCAGCGCTAACCTTGATCCCAAATAGGAAGGCGCGCTCATCGAGTTCATCCGTGAGAACCGGGATATCTTTGCATGGAAACCTTCTGACATGCCAGGTATACCGAGGGAACTCGCTGAGCACAGTCTTAATATCGATCCGAAGTTTAAACCGGTCAAGAAGTATCAGCGCCGCTTCAACGAAGAGAGGCGCAAGGCTATAGGGAGGAAGTGGCCAGGCTTTTGGCTGCAGGGTTCATAGTGGAAGTTTTCCACCCAGAGTGGTTGGCTAATCCGGTGCTAGTGCTAAAGAAGAATGGAAAATGGAGAATGTGTGTGGACTACACAGACCTCAATAAGGCTTGTCCAACGGATCCTTTTGCTCTCCCTCGCATTGATCAGATCATCGATGCTACAGCAGGATGTGAGCGGCTAAGTTTTTTGGATGCATACTCGGGATATCACCAGATCAAGATGGCAGTTAAAGACCAAGAGAAGACAACTTTCATAACTCCTTTTGGTGTTTTTTGCTATGTATCTATGCCTTTTGGGCTCAAGAGTGCCCAAGCAACTTATCAACGTTGCATACAGAACTGTCTTAAGGGGCAGATAGGAAGAAATGTTCATGCCTATGTGGATGATATCGTGGTGAAGTCAAGGAAGGAAGAGACATTGATAGAGGACCTCAAGGAGACCTTTGACAATCTTCGGGCCTACAAGATGATGCTTAATCCGGAGAAGTGTGCTTTTGGTGTTCCGGCAGGCAAGCTCCTTGGATTTTTGGTGTCAAACAGAGGAATCGAAGCTAATCCGGAGAAGATCAAGGCGATCACATCTTTAACAAAACCTGTTTGCATTAATGATGTTCAGCGTATCGCTGGCCGGATCACAGCATTGAGCCGGTTTATTAGCTGTTTGGGGGAGAAGGCAATTTTGCTTTATCAGATGCTGAGGAAGACGGATCGATTTATATGGAGTGATGAGGCAAATACTGCGTTTGAGGATTTGAAGCGACATCTAGCGAGGCCACCGGTCCTGGCTGCCCCTGTTGATAACAAACCTTTGCTGTTATACGTCGCCGCCAACGCACGGGCAGTTAGTGTGGCGATCGTGGTGGAACGCAAGTAAGCAGGGAAGGAATATCCGGTTCAGCGTCCGGTTTATTACGTGAGTGAGGTACTCATTGAGTCTAAGCAGAGGTACCCACATTGGCAGAAGCTGGTGTATGGTGTGTTCATGGCAAACCGGAAGTTGAAGCACTATTTCCAGGGTCATCCAATAACTGTGGTTAGTTCAGCACCGTTGGGGGACATAATCCAGAACAGGGAAGCTACGGGTAGAGTGGCAAAGTGGGCCACTGAGCTCAGCCCACATGAGTTGAAATATGTGCCACGCACCGCTATAAAATCTCAGGCATTGGTGGATTTCATCAATGATTGGACAGAATTACAAACACCTGAGGAGAAGCCGGATCTTACATATTGGATGATTCACTTTGACGGTTCAAGACAGTTAGAAGGCTCGGGGGCTGGAGTTGTCTTAACTTCCCCATGAGGTGATAAGTTCTGTTACGTCCTCCGTTTATTGTTTCCTTGTACTAATAATGCAGTAGAGTATGAAGCATTACTCCATGGCTTGCGGATGGCAAAGGAGATGAACTTGAGCCGGGTTAAGTGCTTCGGCGATTCAGATTTGGTGGCGCAGCAAGTTTCAGGCAAGTGGGATTCGAGAGATCCCCTCATGGCAGCTTACAGACGAGAAGTGGAAGCAGTTGCTGGATATTTCAAAGGGTATCAAGTGGACCACATAGTCCGGCGAAGGAATGAAGCGGCCGATGCTTTAAGCCGGTTGGGTTCTCAACGTAAACCGGTACCACCAAATACTTTTTTGGATGAGCTGCACAGTCCATCAGTACAAGTACCATCAGAGGAAGACCTGGCTGTTCCTGATCCGGAGGCACAGCTAGTGGCAGCACTTCATGTTACTCCGGATTGGACGCTGCCCTATTTGGCATATCTGAGCCGAGGAGAGCTACCGGACGATGAGATAGAAGCACGACAGATAGTCCGGCGTTCTAAGTCCATGACAATTGCAAACGGGGAACTTCATCATCGCAGCGTCTCTGGAGCGTTTCAGCGGTGTGTGTCAGCTGAGGAAGGTTGTGAGATTCTTCGCGAGATCCATGAAGGGGATTGTGGTCATCATGCCGGTTCAAAATCATTGGTGGCTAAAGCTTTTCGACATGGTTTCTATTGGTTAACAGCTCATGCTGATGCGGCGGATATAGTCCGGAAGTGTGATGCTTGTCAGAAGTTTTCGCGACGTGCTCTTGTTCCGGCACAGGAGCTCCGGATGATACCAATAACCTGGCCGTTTGCGACTTGGGGGCTTGATATGGTTGGACCCTTTAAGCGATCCCAAGATCAGAAAACTCATCTACTTGTGGCGGTGGATAAGTTTACAAAGTGGATTGAGGCAGAGCCTGTGAGCAAGTGTGATGCAGCCACAGCAGTCAAATTCATCAAAAAGGTAATTTTCCGGTTTGGCTTTCCACACAGCATCATCACAGACAACGGCACCAATTTATCTAAGTGTGAGATGGAAGAATTTTGTCAACAAGAACATATTCGCCTAGATGTATCTTCTGTGGCCCACCCTCAAACCAATGGTCAAGCTGAAAGAGCAAACCAGGAGATTTTGCGAGGTATCAAGCCCCGGCTTATGACTCCCTTGCAAAGAACCCCGGGATGTTGGGTTGAGGAGTTACCATCTGTCCTTTGGAGTATCAACACTACGCCAGACCGGTCCACAGGTTATACACCTTTCTTTATGGTATACGGTGCTGAAGCGGTCCTTCCAAGTGATATTCATCACGATTCACCAAGGGTGACAGCCTATGTTGAAGCGGCCAACGAGTAGGTGAGACAGGACAGTTTAGACCGGCTGGATGAAGAGCGTGATATAGCACCAGCACGATATGCGATTTATCAACAAGACTTGCGCAGGTATCACAGCCGCCGGATCAAGAGCAGGACATTCCAGGAGGGAGACTTAGTACTCCGGCTCATCCAAGACCAAACAGATATGCACAAGCTATCCCCACCTTGGGAAGGGCCCTTTGTGGTCAGCAAGAATCTGCACAACGGTTCATACTACCTGGTGGACGTTCGAGAACACAAGGACTCACGGACATCGGAAGAGGAGACAAAGAGGCCGTGGAACATCGCCCTCTTACGGCCCTATTATACCTAAGCCATGAGCTCCACTGTATCCTATGTATATATTATGATTAATGAATAAACCGGTACCCTCGGTAAACCGGGGGCTCAGCCTTTTTTCCAATACAAATATTTTATGAGGACAACCATACATATATTATCATATGTCATATTTCAAACATATCGATCGGTTTTAAACTGATTTTGCAGAATATATGCACTCAGAAGCAATAAACTCCCTGAAGAGCGTAAGGTTATATCCGGCCCAAAGAGGACGCTTCATGGAAGCCCTCTGGATGGTAATCCATCCAGTGATTGGTTCAAGATTTACCCATGGTTCCTATGGAACCATGGAGGCCCTCTGGACAGGCGACAGCCATCCAGTGATTGGCTAAAGATTTACCTATGGTTCTATGGAACCATGGAGGCCCTCTAGACAGGCGACAGCCATCCAGTGATTGGCTAAAGATTTACCTATGGTTCTATGGAACCATGGAGGCCCTCTGGACAGGCGACAGCCATCCAGTGATTGGCTAAAGATTTACCTATGGTTCTATGGAACCATGGAGGCCCTCTGGACAGGCGACAACCATCCAGTGATTGGCTAAAGATTTACCTATGGTTCAATGGAACCATGGAGGCCCTCTGGACAGGCGACAGCCATCCAGTGATTGGCTAATGATTTACCTATGGTTCTATGGAACCATGGAGGCCCTCTGGACAGGCGACAGCCATCCAGTGATTGGCTAAAAAATTTCTTATGGTTCCTGTGGATGGTACCCACATCCATTGACCGGCCCTCTGGATGGTAAGCCCATTCCATTGATTGGCTGAACCTTGCTTTTGAGCCTAGCAGCTCGTAAAAAGCCTCGACTACATGGTCTTCCTTGCAAAACTTGTATTTCTGGTGTTTATGTTTTATGATTCGTTAAACCGGAGTGGAACAGCTCCAGAAGTTGGCCACATATCTATAAAGTTAAAAGTCTGGGTCACGAATACCAGCATGAGATAAACCGGTGTTCATTATAACCCGGATCATCCATCAGGCAAAAGCCAAGTTTAAGCTACAAATTTTTGGACAAAGTTTTAGCGTGATATAAACCGGTGTCTTTTATCAAACCTGGGATCATTATTGGATTTATCAAGGTTCCCATCAGGAAATTTCAAATTCTACCGGATGAAAAGTATCAAGCATATTTGATCTCAGGACATATTTTCAATATTATCTATGCAGGAACAGATGGGATATAAGATAATCCATATCAGACCAAATTGGCAATGTTAAAACAAGAAGTCGGAGTATCCGGATCAAAGCGGACAATGTTTTCAGCTATCCTATTACAAGGCATAGCAAGCCTGACGGATTAAAGATTGTTCGGCAAAATAAGACTGCAACTACAAAGATATGCTATGAGCTACGCTCCCTCCTGCTGCGATGGCTGGGCATCAACTTGGTCCGGGATCTCCTCCTCTTCTTGAAGCGGCTGGAAGTCAGGGACGCACCAATCGATTTTCGTTAAGGCACGAAAGTACATCTCTTCATTGATGAGTTCAGACGGATCAATATCTGGAGCGAAGGTATGAGGGCGCACTGGTGGGATTAGATTGACGGTATCATAAACCGGCCGCTCCACCCGCTCGTTCTGCAAATCATACCCCGGATGATACCTGGATAAATCTGATTTGGCCGCAAGTTTGCTGGCCAGAGGACGCATCTCCTTCGTCAAGGCATGGAGATCCTTTGCGGTAAAAGCCGATCCGTCTTCTTTGGTATTTGGATATCCATTCAAAGCTTCTTCCGGATCAAAGTCCGGAACCCACGCCTTCGCTCTGGTAACCGCCACGAGGGAACCGGCTCGAGCGGCAGACTTCTTAACTTCCTCCAAACGAACCGGCAAGACAGACAGCTTTTGCAATGTGCCATGGATGGTAGTAGGGGCTAGTTTATTGAAAGATGTTGCACTTATGATCCTTTGAGCGCCGGAATACAGCTGCTCAACCAAAGTATAACATGCCTTGAGTTTTTTCCGTAAGTCATCCCCAAGATGGGTGACACGGCGCCCTGCATATGATGATCACAGTTAAACCGGCACCGATGGAAGATTACAAGGATGAAAGCAGGGATACAGATTAAATACTTACCGAAGACTGCAGAAGTCATCAACTCTATTTGCCTCTTTAAACCGGTTAACTCTTCAGACACCGGGTTAAGGGCTTCTTCAGCATCCTTTGCCCTCTTTTCTAAGTCCTTCTTCTGAACTTCAAAGGCGATCCGTTCCTCTTCAAAGAATTTTTTCAGCTGTTCAGCAGTCTTCAAGCTCACCTCCAAGTCTTTCTTGGCCTTAGAAGCAGCAGATTCCATTTCAGCAAGTCTGTTCCGGAGTTCACTGATTTCTTCAGCCCTCCGGTTTAAATCAGCCTGCAAGGAAAATCAAGTGTTAAACAGCAGCGATTCAAAGACAAAGTCTCAAGCACACAAACAAGTTGTCTACTTGACACTTGGGGGCTAATGGGCAATTGAAGTGTTAAACAGCAGCGATTCAAAGACAAAGTCTCAAGCACACAAACAAGTTGTCTACTTGACACTTGGGGGCTAATGGGCAATTGAAGTGTTAAACAGCAGCGATTCAAAGACAAAGTTTCAAGTACACAAACAAGTTGTCTACTTGACACTTGGGGATTAATGGATAACTGAAGTATTAAAGGAAAAGTCAGGCAAGTCCCAGGCATATAAACCGAGTTATGCCCCTGGCACTTGGGGGCTAATGTACGATCATTTGATTAATCAGGAAGTACCGGTTCACCTTCTAAACATAGCTAAACCGGAACTTGGGGGCTGATACGGTATGGACAGAAGTACATTGAAAGTCAAAAGAAGATGTAAGGGATTACCTCATACTTGTCCTTCATCATGTTAATCAAGCCTGCTTCATAGTTTCGACCGGTGTGGAGCCGGTTCAAGTACCCAGAATAGAGTTCCTGGGCACTCATGTCAGCAAAACTGGACAGTTCGGTACTCCATTTACCCTTTTCTTTGTGCAGCTTCTCCGCTTTAGCCGTATGTTTGGCTAAGACAGTGGGCTCAGCAGGAGCAGTATAAGCCGTGTGAGTTATTTCCACCTCTGGAGAAGCAGTTGTTGGTGGTGGGGTCGCAGTGTGAACCGGACTGGGAGGAGCCGGATTGGTCTGAGGAGAGTTGGCCCGGGCAGGACTTGCCGGTTCACGAACATCTGCAGTGTTAGGATTCTCAGGTGTAGTGGTATGATCCGTAGGAGCGGGATCTTCAAGCGGCATTGTGGGCTCGCCTTCTGGAGGGACGGTTGTATCTGGATCAACCGCCGGATCATCAATGGCAGTCTCAGCAGTGGGTTTGTTGGCTTTCGGTTTTTTGCTAGGCTTTGGTTTGCTGGAAGAAGTTGGAAAAACAAGTTAGGACTATAAAGCAAAGTGTAATCATAAACCGGATAAATTAAAAAGACTTACCCTGGGATAGTTTTCAGGGGTGGAAGTTGTGTGGCAGTTGATTCACCAGAAGAGGATAACGGAGTCTCCTGATAATCAGGGTCAGACGGTTTAAGAGGTTTGCGTATAAGCCCGGCCTTGGGATGAAGGAGGGTTGGAGAGAGTATAACCTCAGAGCGGCGCCTCCGAGCCGGAGTAAGAGATATCCCGGATGATTCCACTGCAAGACCGCTATGGCGAGTGGTCCGGCGAAGGGCTTCATGTTGTTGTTTCTTCAAAAGAAAATTAGGATCCAATTGAGCATAAGGGTGAGAAAACTGATATTTCCGGACTGTCCGATGACTTTTTTGTGGAAGTGGTTCTGAATCGGAAGAAAGGATAGTTACCTCAACTTCGGCCGGTTTATCTCCTTCAGCCAACTCCTGTGAAAAGTTACCATTAAATACAGATATGGGCAAAAGTGAACAAGTCAAGGCCGGGTTAATTTATACCTCAGAGTCCGGATCGTCATCCTCAGCATGAGAACTGGAGCCACCAGCCACTTTTCTCTTCTTGGTAGCAAAGGTTTTCCGGCGTGCCTGTTTTCCAGTTTTCTCCTGAGGATTCCTTTTCCAAAAGGGATCCTCAGCCTGTTCAAAAGAAGAAAGATAATTGAAAGAACGGTTTAAAGGAACAGATTACAAATACATGAGAGAGAATAAGACTTACTGCGGGTAGTTTGTTTTTCCTGTAGTACGGAGCCAACCCGATTTGGCTGCATTCGTCTAAAGGGACATTGAGCATTCTCTTGGCCGATTCAATAACTTCCGACTCGGAAAGTTTTTCCTTGGTAAACCGTTGAGGATCATCCGGTTTACCAGAATACTTACACATCAAGCTTGGACGCCGACTCAAAGGAAGGATGCTCCAAGAGAGCCAGCAGCGCGTAAAATCCACTCCGGTTAAACCGTTGGCCATAAAGGCCTTTAGCCTGGCAAGTTGCGAGCCAAACCGGGGCCGCTCCGCGGAACTGAGGCGCTGTGGCAGGGGGTGATCTTCCGGAAGACGGTGCTCGCGATAGCCCGGCAATGGGTTTTCCCCCTCAGGTGAAGTGTCAGTACAGTAAAACCAAGATTTATTCCAGTCTTTGGGGTGTGTGTGGAGAGCGGCATGAGGAAAGACTGCATCTTTTCTTTTCTGAATGCTGACCCCGCCCAGTTCTTGATGCGGTCCACTAGTAAATTCAGTTCGCCGGTTCAAGTGGAAAAAATCCCGGAATAGGTCGACTGACGGTTCTTCTTGCAAATACACCTCCGAGAACACCTGGAAGTCGCAGATGTTGGAAACAGAGTTGGGACCTCTGTCCTGAGGATGGAGCTGGAAGGCAGCAAGTACGTCCCGGAAATTTTTTGAACCGGGAGGAGTAAAGCCCCGAGCAATGTGGTCGAAGAAGACAATAATTTCCCCCTCTTTGGGAGTAGGAGGGCATTCCTCTCCTGGAGCCCGCCACTTTAAAACGGACTGAGGGCCCAGAGTACCAACTTCAACCGCTTTAGCTAAACCTTCCTCCGTAATAGTGGAAGGAACCCAGTTGCAAGAGACAAATTGTTTGGCCATATCAGCAAAAGAGCAAGTGCTGAAAGGGTAAAGTGTAAAACCGGATTATTCGAGTACAGTGGCATAAACCGGAAGATATATGCAAGGATTACGCAACGGTTTAAGCAAGGGACTAATGACATGGATAACCCGGCAATAAACAGGAAACTGCATTATTACCGGTTCATGACAACCACAGTGAAGAAGCTAAACCGTCGCGTTTATCATTGAATTTTTACAGAAGCAGCATATGACAGTTTAAACCGGAGCATACTTAACAGTTCTACGAAGGAGGAGAAACAAGTTTTCACAGACAGTTAAAGTAAAACAGATCTGAGCATCCAGAAAAAGAAAAGTAAATACAAGGATATTACGGGAAGAACTACAAGGGTCCTGTACAGAGTGGATAAATCTACAGGTTGAACATAAATGACGGGATCTAAGGCATATATCAGCGGAGTAGAGGCAAGATCTAAAGGCAAGATTTAAAGGTCAAAAAATTCTGCGAACTTGGCATTTACGATGAACAGACGAAATTACCGCTGAAGTTTAATGGCGGAGATGCGAGAAAGAACCCTAGAGGTTACGGATCTACAGTGAGAAAGAAGATGGAGTACCTGAGGAGTGGCGGCGGAGTTTTCTCTAGTCAAGCTCAGGTCGATGCAGCGGCCGCCGAAGACTTAGATTCGACGGTCGACGGCGGCGGCTCGAGCTCGGGCGACAATGGAGTCTGGAGCTCGGGCGATGGAGGAAGAAGAACGAACGGAGGGAGGTAAAGAATGGGAGTAGCAGTATTTATAAGAAAGCCAGAGCTGAAGCGACAGGTGCAGGATTCGAGGAGGCAAAAGATTGGATAAAGATCCTCTGTCGCCTCGATTTTCGGGATGACCCTTAAACAAAGCCGACAGACAGCTGGGTGCGTCAAATGCGGAGGTGATGTCACGGTCAGATCAAGCGATTCTCGAGGATGACGTCAGGGCCGGTTTACAAAAATGAGAAGACACAAGAAGGAAGATTATGCAAGACTGGGAAGATTGATGTGAACAAGTTCAAATCATTCTGGGGCCTAATGTCAGGGATATTACTAGCAGGTATGAACCGTCTAGTATAAACCGGATTACTAGAATATACTTATCATTGTAATATTTAGGGAAGGCTACGGCCCATAAGATCTTAGGGCCCATGTATAGAGTTACGGTTTACAAATCGCCTGATCATGTAACTTGAGAGATAAGGAAGAAAGAGCAGAGACCGAGGCGGACACAAGTATGAGCCGGCCTCGGGACTCTGTAAACCGGGCCGGGCGTCACCTCTATATAAAGGGACGACCCGGCGACGGTTCAGGGACAAGCAAGAAACAACCCGTCGAGACACAGGCAAGCAATCCGCTCCCTGTTCATCGATGCCCAAGCAATACCAAACCAAACTAGACGTAGGCTTTTACCTTCATCGAAGGGGCCGAACTAGTATAAACCCTCTGTGTCCTTTGTGTGCTTTTAACCCCTTCAAGCTAACCCATGCGATGGTTCCATTATCAAGTCCGTTAAACCGGACATCTGCCGTGACAATTCCACGACAGTTGGCGCCCACCGTGGGGCCTCCGCACGCTGGTTTCGAGTTCTTGAAGGGCAGCTTTGAAGGGCTCAAGGGCTACTCATGCCACCTTAGGCGCCGATAAACCGGCATTATGTTCCTTGATTTTGCGTTCCTTACACGATGGTTATATGGGGACCCCTTGACACTTCGACTTTGAATAAAACTCCTCCAGCAAGGCCCAACTTTGGTTTTAATTTGCCTCATAATAACAACTTAATTAATTAATCAAATTTGCATAGGGGGTCGCGTCCCCGGGTACTCTTTCTACATAGCAGGGGGGCCAGTGCTGATGGTGTTGGTCCCAAACGGGCGGACTGCGGGAACCACCACGGGGAAACTCGAGGATTGGCTCCTGTAGGATGTCCCATCCGGTCGTGGCCTGAGACGAGATACGCACGGCTACTATCAGGGTGTCGACACACCGGGAGGTCTTGCTGGACTTGTTTTACCATTGTCGAAATGTCTTGTGCACCGGGATGCCGAGCCTGATCGGATTTCCCTAAGATAAGGGGTGATGATATTATATTTATCACTTCAGCTAATCGTGAGAGCTTGTGATGGGCTAAGTTGGGACACCCCTGCAGGGTTATGATCTTTCGAAAGCCGTGCCCGCGGTTATGTGGCAGATTGGAATTTGTTAATGTCCGGTTGTAGAAAACTTGACAGAGGATCCGAAGTAAAACACACAACTGTGTGAGTAACCGTGACTGTCTCTTTTCACTTGGAGAAGAGAACACGGTGGGGTTATATTTGATTCGTATGTAGTTCAGGATCTTTAGCGATCACTACTAGTTGCGACCGTTTGCGTAGATGCCATCTTATTCTTGTACTCGTAAGCTAGCCACCATATTATGCTTAGCCGCTGCTGCAACCTCACCACTTTACCTCTTCCTACCCACAAAGCTTTGCTAGTCTTGATACCCATGGTTATGGGATTGCTGAGTCCTCGTGGCTCACATATACTACAACACCAGATGCAGGTTCAGCCGAGTTTGATGCAGGAGATGGATCAGAACTTCCGGGAGTTCCATGAAGAGCGTGGCCGTATGCTTGTGACGTTTCGACGATCAGTAGTGGTTTCTACTAGGGGCGATTCGGACCTGTGGCTTTATGTTGTTTTTGGTATCTTTCTTTTGGATCTTTGCCCGTAGTCGGGTTGTGATGTTTTGAATGATGTTTTGCTTATGTATGTATTGTGTGAAGTGGCGAGTGTAAGCCAACTATCTCCTTTTGCAATTTCATCCCTATTTTTACATGAGTCGTGGAAAGATACCAAACTTGAGATCATTCCAGAATGGGCTTATACCTTTAAGTCGTGCCTCGACACGTAGAAGGTATAGTCCCATCCTGGGCATTACACATCGATTTGACAAGCTACTATGCAAGCACTCGACACAATAATGTCTCAATTTTGTGCAAGCATAATACAAGCATAGACATAGTTTTTCAATAAATGAATACCTTGTCTCGGCGTCCAATAAGCGTCTGCTTAAATATGTAATAGCATGCTCTTTTCCTACGGTTTCTTGAGTCAAAACAGCACCAATAACACCTTCTTCTGCTGCAATGTAAAGCTTAAAAGGCTCCTTATGCTTGGGTGCTTTCATCACCGGAGGAGTGCACAAATAATTATTGATCATATCAAAGGCTTCTTGTTGTTTTGCCCCCCAAGTGAAATCAACATCATTCTTTAACCGAAGGATAGGTGTAAATGCATCAAATTTTCGTGACATATTAGCTATGAACCTTCTCAAATAATTGACCTTGCCAAGGACCTTTTGCATATATCTCTTGCATGTTGGTGCTTCCACTTTCTGTATAGCTTCTACCTTTTTGGGATCAATTTCTATGCCATCTTCATGAATAATGAAACCCAAAAACTTACCAGTTGACCCGCCGAATGCACACTTCTAAGGATTCATCTTCAGTCCATACTTTTTCATTCTTTCAAAAGCTAAACGCAAATCGGCCAAATGAGATTCAAAAGCATCCGATTTGACAACAATATCATCAATATAAACTTCAAGTATGACACCAAGTAAATCATGAAAAATCAAATTCATAGCCCTTTGATATGTGGCGCCAGCATTTTTTAATCCGAATGTCACCACCGTCCATTCCAATAAACCAAGGAAACTAGGGCATCGGAAAGCCGTTTTGGACATGTCCTCTTCGGCCATGAAAATTTGGTTATACCCCGTGTCAGGGATATTACTAGCAGGTATGAACCGGCTAGTATAAACCGGATTACTAGAATATACTTATCATTGTAATATTTAGGGAAGGCTACGGCCCATAAGATCTTAGGGCGCATGTATAGAGTTACGGTTTACAAATCGCCTGATCATGTAACTTGAGAGATAAGGAAGAAAGAGCAGAGACCGAGGCGGACACAAGTATGAGCCGGCATCGGGACTCTGTAAACCGGGCCGGATGTCATCTCTATATAAAGGGACGACCCGGCGACGGTTCAGGGACAAGCAAGAAACAACCCGTCGAGACACAGGCAAGCAATCTGCTCCCTGTTCATCGACGCCCAAGCAATACCAAACCAAACTAGACGTAGGCTTTTACCTTCATCGAAGGGGCCGAACTAGTATAAACCCTCTGTGTCCTTTGTGTGCTTTTAACCCCTTCAAGCTAACCCGTGCGATGGTTCCATTATCAAGTCTGTTAAACGTATATGATCCAGCCGGAAGGTTTTGTCGATCCTGAGAATGCTAACAAGGTATGCAAGATCCAGCTCTCAATCTATGGGCTGGTGCAAGCATCTCGGAGTTGGAACATTCGCTTTGATGAGGTGATCAAAGCGTTTGGGTTTATACAGACTTGGGGAGAAGCCTGTATTTACAAGAAAGTGAGTGGGAGCTCTGTAGCATTTCTCATATTATATGTGGATGATATATTGCTGATGGGAAATGATGTAGAATTCTTGGAAAGCATAAAGGCCTACTTGAATAAGAGTTTTTCAATGAAGGACCTTGGAGAAGCTGCTTACATATTAGGCATCAAGATCTATAGAGATAGATCGAGACGCCTCATTGGTCTTTCACAAAGCATATACCATGATAAGATATTGAAGAAGTTCAATATGGATCAGTCCAAGAAAGGGTTCTTACCTGTATTGCAAGGTTTGAGATTGAGCACGGCTCAATCCCCGACCACGACAGAAGATAGAGAAAAGATGAGTGTCATCCCCTATGCCTCGGCCATAGGTTCTCTTATGTATGCCATGCTGTGTACCAGACCTGATGTGAACCTTGCCATTAGTTTGGTGGGGAGGTACCAAAGTGATCCCGGAATGGAACACTGGACAGCGGTCAAGAACATCCTGAAGTACCTGAAAGGGACTAAGGATATGTTTCTCGTTTATGGAGGTGACGAAGAGCTCGTCGTAAAGGGTTATGTCGATGCTAGCTTCGACACAGATCTGGATGACTCCAAGTCACAAACCGGATACATGTATATTTTGAATGGAAGGGCAGTCAGCTGGTGCAGTTGCAAGCAAAGCGTCGTGGCGGCATCTACATGCGAAGCGGAGTACATAGCTGCTTCCGAAGCAGCACAGGAAGGAGTCTGGATGAAGGAGTTCATCACCGACCTAGGAGTTGTTCCAAGCGTGTCGGGTCCAATGACTCTCTTCTGTGACAACACTGGAGCTATTGCCATTGCCAAGGAGCCCAGGTTTCACAAGAAGACCAAGCAAATCAAGCGCCATTTTAACTCCATCCGGAATTATATTCAAGATGGAGACATAGATATTTGTAAAGCGCATACGGATCTGAATGTCGCAGATCCGTTGACTAAACCTCTTCCACGAGCAAAACATGATCAACACTAGAACTCTATGGGTGTTCGATTCATCACAATGTAACTAGATTATTGACTCTAGTGCAAGTGGGACACTGTTGGAAATATGCCCTAGAGGCAATAATAAAATGGTTATTATTATATTCCCTTGTTCATGATAAATGTCTGTTATTCATGCTTTAATTGTATTATATGGAAACAATGATACATGTGTGAATACATAGACCACAATGTGTCCCTAGTAAGCCTCTAGTTGACTAGCTCGTTGATCAACAGATGGTCACGGTTTCCTGACCATGGACATTGGATGTCATTGATAACAGGATCACATCATTAGGAGAATGATGTGATGGACAAGACCCAATCCTAAGCCTAGCACAAGATCGTGTAGTTTGCAACTCCCGGATACCGTAGAAATACTTTGGGTGTGCCAAACGTCACAACGTAACTGGGTGGCTATAAAGGTGCACTACAGGTATCTCCGAAAGTGTCTGTTGAGTTGGCACGAACCGAGACTGGGATTTGTCACTCCGTATGACGGAGAGGTATCTCTGGGCCCTGTCGGGAAGACATCATCATAATGAGCTCAATGTGACTAAGGGGTTGGTCACGGGATGATGTGTTATGGAACGAGTAAAGAGACTTGCCATGACGAGATTGAACAAGGTATCGGTATACCGACGATCGAATCTCAGGCAAGTACTATACCGATAAGACAAAGGGAATCGTATACGGGATTGATTGAATCCTCGACATCGTGGTTCATCCGATGAGATCATCGAGGAGAATGTGGGAGCCAACATGGGTATCCAGATCCCGCTGTTGGTTATTGACAGGAGAGTCGTCTCGGTCATGTCTACGTGTCTCCCGAACCCGTAGGGTCTACACACTTAAGGTTCAGTGACGCTAGGGTTGTAGAGATATAAGTATGCGGTAACCCAAAAGTTGTTCGGTGTCCCGGATGAGATCTCGGACGTCACGAGGAGTTCCGGAATGGTCCGGAGGTAAAGATTTATATATAGGAATTCCAGTTTCGGCCACCGGGAAAGTTTCTGGGGGTCACCGGTATTGTACCGGGACCACCGAAAGGGTCCCGGGGGTCCATCGGGTGGGGCCACCTATCCCGGAGGGCCCCATGGGCTGAAGTGGGAGGGGAACCAGCCCCTGGTGGGCAGGTGCGCCCCCCCTTGGGCCTCCCCTGCGCCCTGGGTTGGAAACCCTAGGGGTGGGGGCGCCTCCACCTGGCTTGGGGGGCAAGTTTCCCCCCTGGCCGCCGCCCCCTTGGAGATTGGATCTCCTAGGTCCGGCGCCCCCCTAGGGGCCCTATATATAGTGGGGGGGGAGGGAGGGCAGCCGCACACTAAGCCCTGGCCCTGGCGCCTCCCTCTCCTTCCCGTGACACTTCTTCCTTCTCCCGCAGTGCTTGGCGAAGCCCTGCTGGAATCCCGCTACTTCCACCACCATGCCGTCGTGCTGCTGGATCTCCATCAACCTCTCCTCCCCCCTTGCTGGATCAAGAAGGAGGAGATGTCCCCGATTCATACGTGTGTTGAAAGTCGAGGTGCCGTCCGTTCGGCGCTAGGATCATCGGTGATTTGGATCACGACGAGTACGACTCCATCATCCCCGTTCTCTTGAACGCTTCCGCTCGCGATCTACAAGGGTATGTAGATGCACTCCCCTCTCCCTCGTTGCTAGATGACTCCATTGATTGATCTTGGTGATGCGTAGATTTTTTTTGATTTCTGCTACGTTCCCCAACATATGTATCATTGCTATTAAGGATAGCAAGATGGGTTCTATCTCTACATAAATAGATCTTGTCTACATCATGACATCGTTCTTATTGCATTACTCTGATTTCCCATGAACTTAATACACTAGATGCATGCTGGATAGCGGTCATTGTGTGGAGTAATAGTAGTAGATGCATGCAGGAGTCGGTCTAGTAATCTTGGACGTGATGCCTATATAATGATCATTGCCTGGATATCGTCATGATTATTTGAAGCTCTATCAATTGCCCAACAGTTATTCGTTTACCTACCGTTTGCTATTTTTCTCGAGAGAAGCCACTAGTGAAACCTACAGCCCCCGGGTCTCTTCTTTAATATATTTGCCTTCGCGATCCATTTTATTTGCTTTTGTTTTCAGATCTATTAAACCCAAAATAAAAAAATACCTTGCTGTACTTTATTTTAATTGGCGTTCGATCTATCAAATTATTACATCTTTCTCACATCCGTTTGCGAATTTTTGGCTCCGTTACCCGACAGGGATTGATAACCACTTTAATACGTCGGGTTGCGAGTATTTGTTATTTGTGTGCAGGTGCCATTCACGTAGTGTTGCGTGGTTCTCCTACTGGTTCGATAACCTTGGCCTCAACACTGAGGGCAATACCTACTGTTGATGTGCTGCATCATCCCTTCCTCTTTGGGGAAGTACCGACGTAGTTCTAGCAAGCATCAGCCACATGGCGATATCAAGCATGAGTGTTAATCACATGGCGATGTGAACTAGATTATCAACTCCAGTGCAAGTGGGAGACTATTGGAAATATGCCCTAGAGGAAATAGTAAATTGGTTATTATCATATTTCCTTGTTCATGATAATCATTTATTATCCATGCTAGAATTGTATTGATCGAAAACTCAAGTACATGTGTGGATACATAGACAACAAGATGTCCCTAGTCTGCCTCTATCGGACTAGCTCATTGACCAAAGATGCCTATGGTTACCTAGCCATGTACATGAGTTGTTATTTGATAACTAGGTCACTTCATTAGGATAATGATGTGATGGACGGGATCCAAACTATGAACGTAGCATATGATCGTATCAAGTTTATTGCTATCGTTTTGTGCATGTCAAGTATATATGTTCCTATGACCATGAGATCATGCAACTCACTAACACCGGAGGAATACCTTGTGTGTACCAAACATCACAACATAACTGGATGACTATAAAGGTGCTTTACAGGTATCTCTGAGGGTGTCTGTTGAGTTGGCATGGATCAAGACTAGGATTTGTCACTCCGTATGACGGAGAGGTATCTCAGGGCCCACTCGGTAATACAACATCACAAGAAGCTTGCAAGCAATGTGACTAATGGGTTAGCCATGAGATCCTGTATTACGGAACGAGTAAAGAGACTTGCCGGTAACGAGATTGAACTAGGTATGGAGATACCGACGATCAAATCTCGGGCAAGTAACATACCGATAGACAAAGGGAACTGCATACGGGATTAGCAGAATCCTTGACATTGAGGTTCGACCGATAAGATCTTCGTAGAATGTGTAGGAACCAATATGGGCATCTAGGTCCTGCTATTGGTTATTGACCGTAGAGGTGTCTCGGCCATGTATGCATAGTTCTCGAACCCGCAGGGCCTACACACTTAACGTTTGATGACGATATAAGTATAGTTCAGTCATTATGGTGGTTACCGAAGGTTGTTTGGAGTCCCGGATGAGATCCTGGACGTGACGAGGAACTCCGAAATGGTCCAGAGGTGACGATTGATATATTGGACAAAGGGTATTGGAGTTCAGAATTGTTCCGGGGGTACCGGGTGATGACCAGCATCATCGAAAGGGGTTTCGAGGGGCCCCGACAAGTGTCGGGGGGCCCCATGGGCGAAGGGGAGGGGGCAAACCAGTCCACTAAGGGGCTGTGTTCCCCCTCGCCCTTTCCCACGTAACCAGAAGTGTTGGGGATCGTGATTGGATCACAAAGAGGTTCGACTACATCAACCACGTTTTTTAGCGCTTCCGCTTAGCGATCTACAAGGGTGTGTGGATCCTATCTCTCCTCTCGTGGATGGTCATCTCCTAGATTGATCTTGGTGATTGTGGGATTTTTTTGTTTCCCCTACAACGTTATCCAACAAGCATAGGGAATAACAAGGCACATTTGTTCCAGGTTGTTTGATTACTAACAATGTGGTAGTTTCTTATGAAAGTGTTCATGGCTTCATGCTATCAAAATGCGGGGGGAAAAGGCAAGAATGCTTGTTGTGTATAAATTGTCTCAACGAAAGTTTTAACCCCATCCTTATTGAGTGAAACTAGCTCTTAACCTATGATATGCTTTCCATCGGGGTTGGCTTCAGTACATGTCTAAGGAAATGTAAGAAGAGCTGATCAAACCTACCAAGCAATGGTTAGTTGTGCGGTGTATAGTTTCGCCATTAGCGATGAATTGGATTTATTAGTAAGGGAATGAATGAAGCGGACTGGAAAGAAGACATATTTTGGAATAGAAAGAATTCCTCTTCTAGGTTTCTGCTTCAAGCAGTAAGCAAATGATCCTACCTGCTTGTCTAAGACCTTGGCGTCCTCTAGTTCTTCTATCTAGTTTATTATCCAAGCGCGAACGAATAAGCTTACACAAATGATTTCTCTGACAAAAGTTTTTTCTAGTTGATTTGTCCTTATATATAAGTCATATTATAGTATAATAAACTGCTATCTCTTTTGCCTATTCATAAATCAACTATTTGTCACCAAAGCATCATATATCGCGTGTTTTCTCATCAATCAAAGTAGACTCATCACTGCTAATAAGCAAGAAAGAAGTTTATTGAATAAATTTCTCAACTCAACAAGTAGTGGAAGCAAATTTATCATTTCATTACCAAGAAAGGGATTCGGTAGCTAGCGGAGCCCTTATTCATGGGTTAGGGACTAGCAATGAACAAAGTTGGTGACATCCGAAGAAAAAGTGAATGTGCGAGTAAATATTCTAAACATGAGGGTAAGTTATACGTCTCAACGTATCTATATTTTTTTAATTGTTGATGCTATTATAATATCACTTTTTAATACTTTTCTGGACTAACCTATTAAAATAGTGCTTAGTGCCTGTTGTTGTTTTTTGTATGTTTTCGACTTTTTAGAAAATTAATATCTACGAGGGTCAAAATGCCATGGGGATTTAACATGATTCTTTCTCCATGAGAAGAGTCTAGAAAGTACAATAGGTAGATGAGAGGGCTGCTAGGGCCTCCCCGTGTCTACCTGGCACAACCAGGGCCTCCCTCGTTCCCCTAGGCCGTGTTGGGCCCCCTATGCACATCCCCAACTCCATTCTTCCACCTATAAATCTCATACTTCATGAAACCCTCGGTGCCAATTTTCTCGAATTGTTTCCGGCACCACAAGTTTATGTTCTGAGGAGACCCAATCTGAAGCCCTGTTCTGACACTTTGCCAGAGGGTGAATCAATTGTCAGTGGCTTCTTCATCAACCTTACTGCCTCCATGACCATGTGTGAGTAGTTCCCTTAGGACCTTAGGGTCCATAGTAGTAGCTATATGGCATTCTCTCTCTCTCTCTCTCTCTCTCTCTCTCTCTCTCTCGTTCTTCAATACCAAATTCTTGTTAGCTGCCTCACATGATCGGGGTCAATCTGATGTAATCGGCGTTGTGCTTGTTGGCATATGATGACTTTTCACTTTATAATCAGATTGTTCATTGAAATCAATTGAATATTTCGAAGTTTCTTCGTTGTATAATTGAATAGCCTTGTATGCTCTCCGATCTATTTTTCTTCTTTAGCCAAGTTTGATGGGTAGATCTGCATATGGAGTGGTGCATTGTAGTGGATTCTAATCTTGCGGTGATCTATATCCAAGTGATAGAAAGGAACAAGGCAGGTATTGTATTGTTGCCACCAAGGATAAAATGATGGTTTCTTGTGTACATTATGTCATCTTGATTATTGCAATGCTCTATTCATTATGAACTTAATACTTCGAGATGCATGCTAGATAGCGGTCTTTGGGCGGAGTATTGGTTGTAGATGCAGTTGGGTAACATTATACATATCATAGACGTAATGCATATATGAGACTATAACATGAATGATCATAGTCATAAACATAAATATTATAATTTAATCGCCACCCAATTGTAATTTGTTCACTTCTATGCTTATGAAAGATGGCACCAGTGAAACTATCACTAGTACGCGTCGGTGCTATACAAACGGTTTTAACCCCTTTCCGCGATGGCATTTGGAACCGTTGCCTAGTGAGTGACGGCAATAGGGGGGGTCCTTCCCACAAGACCCAGAAACCGTCGGGGATAGGGACCCTACAGTACTCCAACTCGTTTATGCTCGCATTGCCATCGTAGTCGGTATTCTGTGGAGCTACGTTTACGATGGGCGGCCCATCACAAACAGTTCACTATTATAGAACATGTATGATGCGCGGCCCATCACACACGGTTCACTATTAAGAAGATTAGCTAATCATCGTACGCGTGTCGGATAGGATTGCGAAACGTCGGACCGTCGTAACATTGTCGTACACGACAACTATCGCACACGCTATTCTATGGTGCAACGTTTATGATGCATACTTCATCAAAAACAATTCATGGTTGCGAATCGTGTACGGTAAGGCAACTAACACAAACGTTTAGTTTGCCCGCACCATTTGTGATAGTGTCTGACATCGCACACGCTTTGCAAACGGCAACTGTGTGCTTGCTTGGACGCGTTTCCTCTCTGTGAACCGTCTCGGATTATGGTGTATATCACAAACGTTTGTGTTTTACCAACCGTGTGTGCCGTAACAACCTGGAGAGCGTAATTTCACCGTAATTTAATGCTATTTCAAATTGTACCGGATTTGAATTTGAATTTTAATTTGAATGCATGCTACAACTTTATTCATATCCATCAGGTTCAAACAACCAATGCAATATTCGATTCATTGGTACATATGTTCAAGAATTACACAAGAACCAAATAAAGAATGATGAACCACAGTTGTATACTTGTACTATTAAAGACGGTAAAGAAAGAGACGAAATACATTATGGTTGCTGAACAAGGTGAAGCGGAATGCCCATATTGTTCCCTCCTCCATGTAGAAGGCACGCACGACTCTAGTCCAACCCCTTGTGATGGCCGACCGCCCATCCTTCACGGTCTTCAAGAAAACATTTAGATAATCATCGTGATGTGGTAGAAATACTTTAACCTTTGCATGCCCACCAATCTTGTAGTTTGAGAGGTAATCTTGAGTAAACTGCTTTGGCAACCACTGCAAAGGAAAAAGATTCAAACATTGTCATATAACACAACTCATTATGGGCAGTAAAAAGAAGGCTGTAGAGTTCTTACTTACCATCCTGCAGTTCGTTGTTGTGTTGCATATAGTGTAAAAAAATAGTTTAATTGCCATCTTTGGACCCATTTTCTTAACAATCTTTATCAGCTTCCTCACTTGATGCTGGTTCATCAATATCTCATTGCGCCATACCCAGAAAGGGTCGAAGCTTGGATCTTTACCAATGACATATGTACCTAAAAGCACCAAGTTAATATCAGAAGCTAAACATCAATTGCACAATGATGTAGTACAACACTCTTTTATAATACTCCCCCCGTTCCTAAATATTTGTCTTTGTAGCAATTTCTACAAGTGACTACATACGGAGCAAAATGAGTGAATCTACACTCTAAAATATGTCTATATACATCCGTATGTGGTAGTCCATTTGAAATCTCTAAAAAGACAAATATTTAGGAACGGAGGGAGTATCTTATAACATCCAATATACTCACATATTAGATGAATTAACATCTTATATTATGGGCTGGAAGGAGTTTAGTGCATTCTTACAAATTATCGGCTGATTAACTGCTGCTGTATCCATGGGTTACATTTAGTTTGAGCTAGTTCGGGCTCAAGTAGCCCTAAAGTATATCTAAACATGAGGGTTAGTTTGAGCTAGTTGCATCTATAACCCACCCAAAAAACTATCCAACCCAAGAGGTGCTAGTTGGAGCTAATTCTCCTAGTGCATGTATTGTCAATCTAACCCTGCCATCCAAACAACTCTTTGGATGGAGTTAGTTCAGGGTTACTCATGAGCTAGAAACTAACTCTAAGCTCTACCTAAGTTGAGTATCCAAACAAGGTTGTGTTGTTGTTGCTGTTGCTGCTGCTCTTCTACGTATATCTAGACATCATTAGAACATTAAGGTAACACTCTTCCTTGTTGCTATGTAGCCTAGGATTGCATATTTAGACATTAAGTACAGTGCATGTTGCTATGTAGCCTCAGATATATTACATATGGCCCTAGTTAACCTAACAATAAATGGGTTACAGATATATTCAGTTAAAAGTATGATTCACCGATTAGTCCCTTATCAGCCACCGGCCTATATGGTACCAGCTACCGATATCCTGAACAATGAGCAGATATAAGCCATGGGGATGAAACTAACCTCGATGGAAAATAGCAATCGTTCCCAAAATTGTCCAGTGTAGCTACATCGAGAAGCATGTTAAGCACACCAGGCTAAACATCAAGCAAAATTATCCATGGCAGACAAAATAATCTCCAAAAGATAGCTTCAGTGTGCAGGTTTAAGCATGCTAGCAAAGCAAAACAAGTGGAAAGGTGTGTTAACTGCAACATGCCTAACATTTAACAAGAAGCAAACATAGTCATTCAAACTGGTATTGTGCCGGTCTAAGTACACTGGTTATTGTTAAATAAAAATGGAAAGGCGTGTTAACTACAAGATGCAGCAACCAAATGTAGTCATTCATAGTGGTATTGTTGAAACTGGTACTGATGAAATTGAACTGCACAGTTCATACTTGCACATATAGAACATCACGTTGTGAATAACTGGAATAAACAAGGCATACTACGAAAAACCAAAGATAGCATTTGAAACTGGACATATGGTAACTACAAACAACCGAACAATCAAAAAACTTTAAAAGAGGAATATGCTAGCTATAACAGGCTTAACAACAAGCAAATATATGCATACCTATCGGTATGTTTAAAACTGGATTGATGAAATGTACAGCATGGTAAATAATTGCACATATAGAGCATCACATTATGAACAACTGAAATAAACAAGGCATACTGCAAACAACCAGATATAGCAATTAAAACTGGACATATTCTCACTACACTACAAAAGGGACTCGACAAAACAAATCAAGGGTTTCCCCCTGTGAGGAGGCATGGCAAAACAAATCATGGGTTTCCTCACTTGTCACAGATGGGCTCGTTCCCCTGGGAAGAGCACGAACCCTGGATGCGCTCCATGTTGTCGCAGATGGGATCCTTCCCATGGGAAGAGCACGGCTGTAGGGTGCCCTCCCTGATGTTGCAGACGGGCGCTTTCCCCTTGGAAGAGCAGATGGGCTCTTTCCACTTGGACGAGCGGGAGAGGTGCACTCCTCGTGGTCGCCGTCGATGAGGTCTGACTTGGAAGCTGTGGATCCCAAGCCAGCGTCACAGAACGTGTCCTTTAGAAATGACAAAAGGGGTTCGATGGCGATGTAGGATGGCAAATTGTTGACAGCGAGCAAGAGGAGATCAGCGACGAGGCCATGGATGAGATCGACGGCGGTTGAACCCGAGGGGTTGGGGGTGGGCCACTTAACCTATGACATAGCCCGCCTCAGGCCATTGCTGTCGATGAGCTCGATGTCGTAGACGGCGGCCGAGACATGCCCGCATACTCTAGCCTGCTGTTTGAGTGCCTAACGCCAGTAATGGTCGTCAGCTTCCTCGGCGACGTCGGGCGAAGAGACTTCTGTAGGATCGAAAGTATGTCTAGAGGGGGGGTGATTAGACTACTTGACCAAATAAAAATCTAGCATTTTCCCAATTTTAATTCTTGGCAGATTTTAGCAACTTAGCACAAGTCAAGCAATCAACCTACACATGCAATTCTAAGAGTATAGCAGCGGAAAGTAAAACAATTGCATATAAAGGTAAAGGGAGGAGTTTGGAGGGAGCAAACGCAAGTGTAGACACAAATTTTTTTGTCGTGGTTCCGATAGGTGGTGCTATCGTACATCCACGTTGATGGAGACTTCAACCCACGAAGGGTAACAGCTACGCGAGTCCACAGAGGGCTCCACCCACGAAGGGTCCATGAAGAAGCAACCTTGTCTATCCCACCATGGCCATCGCCCATGAAGGACTTGCCTCACTAGGGTAGATCTTCACAAAGTAGGCAATCTCCTTGCCCGTACAAACTCCTTGGTTCAACTCCACAATCTCGTCGGAGGCTCCCAAGTGACACCTAACCAATCTAGCAGACACCACTCTCCAAAAGGTAATAGACGGTGTGTTGATGATGAACTCCTTGCTCAAATGCGTCAAATGATAGTCTCCCCAACACTCAAACAGCTCCTCACAGATTTGGATATGGTGGAAGAAATATTTGAGTGGAAAGCAACTTGGGGAAGGCTAGAGAACAAGATTCATATGGTAGGAATGGAATATCTTGATCTCAACACTTGAGTAGGTGGTTCTCTTCCCAGAACATGTATGATGGAAGTGTAGGTATGCTCTTATGGCTCTCTCCATGAATGAATAGCAGGTGGAGGGGTATATATAGCCTCCACACAAAATCTAGCCGTTACACACAATTTACCAAACTCGGTGGGACCGATTCAGAGAACTCGGTCAGACCGATTTAGTTCATAATGTGACCTTTAGGCATTTCGGTGGGACCGATATGATCAACTCGGTAGGTCCGATATCATTAGGGTTAGGGCATAACGTAATCTCGGTGAGACCGATAACACAAAGTCGGTGGGACCGATTTTGGTAATAAGCACACCAGAGAGTTGGTCAGGCAAACTCGGTGGGACCGATTCGCTCGTTTCGGTGGGACCGAAACATTATGAAGGGGAAATAGAGAGTTTGCATTGCGAACTCGGTGGGACCGATCACTCATCTCGGTGATACCGAAATGTTACGAAGGGAAACAGAGAGTTTGCAATCCCATCTCGGTGAAACCGAAATGATTAGGGTTTAGTGCCAGTAGCTATGTCAAATGAACTCGATGGCACTGGATAGAACTTTTCGGTGGGGCCGAGTTTGACTTTTGGTTTGGGACATATGTGGATGTGAGAAAGTGGTTGAAGGTTGTTGTAACACCCCAAATTTTTGACTTGGTTTTTCTTGCAAAACTTTTGGCCTTTTTGAAAGGGTATTGGTTGATCTTTTCTTTTGCCCTTCTAAAATCCCTTTTTGCCAAAGTTTGTGTGTCTTCTCAAGCTTGGTTTTTAGCTTTGAAGTTCTCCTCTTGTGTTTGGCTCAAGCACAAGTTGAGATTCAAATGGAGTTGTTTGAGTTCACCACTTTTTGTTTTAAAATTCCCAAGTTGGCCTTGACCTATCTCCCCTCCAACCTTCATCTTGCCATGATCCCAACATGAGCAATCCTCTCCAAGACTCTCTTCGC
Source organism: Secale cereale (assembly GCA_902687465.1). Classification (NCBI taxonomy): domain Eukaryota; kingdom Viridiplantae; phylum Streptophyta; class Magnoliopsida; order Poales; family Poaceae; genus Secale; species Secale cereale. The sequence goes on along the minus strand of LR738711.1, from coordinate 926,700,207 downwards.
ATCATGGGACAAGCATTTCTTCAATTCCAGCAAGTTTGAACCTCATTGGGATTTTTCTCCTATTTATTTCACTTCAAAACAAATTCTGTCTTTTATAATGGACCTTGGTGACTTACAAAGGAACCACCTTTTTCATCTACCTATTTGACTCCAAACAAACTCTCCTAGATAGTCTTTAATACCCACAACCTAGATCCATCTTGTTTCACTGGTCCATAGTTCAAAATTTTCAAATTTCACCTGCTGCAAGTTTGGACCAGATTTGCAAAATTTGGTGAAATTCATATTTATCTTCTTCCAAAAATTCTGTGAAAAATCATGCAGCCTCTAGATACATCAAGAGGCCAGTCCACCAAAAATCAGCCCCGGAGACATTGCACAAATACCAGAATCATTTCATCAAACACCTAACCTACCCTGAACTGTTAACTGTTAACTGAAACTGTCGACAGTTAACACTTCGTCAGTTTCGTCAGTTTCGACAGTCGTCGGGCGCGGCGACAAAACGCGTCTGTATCTCCCTTGGCTCGACGCTGCACTGCTGCTTCTTCTTATCTGCGCGCTGCACGGTCACTTGGCAGCTTCTGGGCGTCGGTGGCGCCCTGGCCCGACCGCGCCGGCGGCTGCCACGGCCACAGCGCCGCCCGTGGCGGCTGACAGACGCAACGCCGCAGCTCCGCGCCGTTTCGCACCGCCTAGACCACCCCAGTGCACTGCGTGTCCTTCTCCACAGCCAGCGAACGCCTGGCATGCCGTTGCCGTGGCCTGGCACGCGCAGAGCGCCGTTTCTGCCGCCGACATGCCGCACGGCCGTTCCGTCGGTGACAGGTCGTAACACCACCTCTACTTCCAAGTTAAGCGCGGGAATGGAGCTCCTACAGGTCATAGATGATGCTCAAGCCCCTAGCCCCGCCGTCCGACCACTGCAGCACCGTAATTAGCTCGCCGGACTTATCCGTTCGCGGCAGCCACCTCGAGCCGCCTATAAAAGGCACCCCCGAGCTCGTGCTCGAGCACACACGCCTCCACTACTTCCCTAGACCACGCCAAACCTCTGGGAGAGCCCCGAGAGGCTCTTCTTCTCCGGCTCCGGCCAGCTGCCTCCGCCTTGGGCTCCAGCTCCGTTCACTCCGGTGAGGGTTCCTCCGCCGCCGTGAGCTTGAACGTAGTACCCTGGCATCCCCCTAGTCCTAACCCCCAGCCCAATTTCTCTCCAGAAACCTTCCCCAATGAACTCCACGAACACCCGAGCCGCTGTCCGCCGGAGATAAGCTCGCCGTCGACGTGGGACTCGCCGGCACCCAACTCCACCACCATTCGACGCGGAAGACCACCGTGAAGCTATAGGAACCACTGCCCTCCCCTATCTCGCCGTGGATCGACGCCGGCGGTCACCGCAGCACCGTCGCCGGCGCGACTTTGTTTTGTTTTTCAAACCTGACAGGTGGGGTCCCTCTGTCGGTCTCTCACATCTCCCCTCGAACCGTTTTCTGTTGGGGTATTTGAGCAAAGTGCGTCTCCCCTCTGCGGGTGACGTACTGCGTACCGGTTCGTTTTGTTCTTTTCTGTTCTAGCCGCTGGATCTTTTCTGTTTCATTACAGATAGGTCCCTAGACAGAAACCTTAATATCTTGTAAACTAAAAGTGATTTTGAGTTGATTCTTTTTCTGTCCACCTTGGTTTTCTGTCTAGTTTTTCGTCATATTTATGTAGAAATATTTTGAGCAACTTTATTTGCACGCGCGGTATTTATGTTAGTATGTATTTGGTTGAATACATATATACCGGAGGCCGTGACGGAGACACGAATCACGCCAACTTAGACTCCGACTTTTCAGAACCAGGCAAGCATGTTTGAACTCTTGATATGATGAGTGTATTGCATGTTTGCTCGAGTAGCTCGTCCATAAGCATGATTATATGAGCATATGTGTATGGCATATTTCATGCAAGTGATGCTTCGGGTGAGTCCCGAAGGAGTATGTCGAACCACCTCGATCATATGGTGATATGATGGGGTGGAATACTGGTATTGTTGGAGCATGCCAGTTGTTGGTCAACTCAGTATCAACGGAGATCATGTCACGATTCCGTTCGACTCCTTTTCAGTACTATCATAGGCCATCCGTTGGGAATACGGTCTAGTCGGTTGTAAACCACTTTCCGAGTACACACCAAGTAGAGGGGCCGGGATGAGGGTTCCATGGCCCTGGATTAAAGCCCGTCATCCGGTCAGGGGGCATGGGTGTTTCCGGTTGGGACCGAGAGGGGGGCACCCCTTAGAGCGCGCATATAAAAATTTGATCCCATGCTATTCGAGGTTGTAGCCTCCCCGTCTTAAAGTTTTCCGTGAATGTCGTCACGGGTGATTCCAGACGACAGGATGTTAAATGGGTGTGTACTGGTTAGTTGAGTTTCTGCTAAAACACCGTAGACGGGACTAGCCCCCGTGGCTAGTGGAACCCGTTGGCTATGAGTTAATGGTCCAAGCTCTGCAGAGTTAAATTCCTTCAGTAGCCATGTTTATGGCCTAGGGTCAATCTTCATGTCAACCCGGTGACCGTCTCTAGTATATTCTCGGGAGTAACCAGAGTAATATTTCTGTTAAGTTCATTTGGTAGATGAACTCACCAACCAACTCAGTATTTATTTTCAGAAGTATTTCATTATCATACAACGGTTATTTATAAGCCCTTTATGTGATGTCGCTCAGATGTCCGACTGTGGCATTATTTTCTTTTCTAAGCCCTTTATGTGATGTCGCTCAGACGTCCGACTGTGGCATTATTTTCTTTTATAAGCCCTTTATGTGATGTCGCTCAGACGTCCGCCTGTGGCATTATTTTCTTTTCTAAGCCATTTATGTGATGTCGCTCAGACGTCCGACTGTGGCATTATTTTCTTTTCTAAGCCCTTTATGTGATGTCGCTCAGACGTCCGACTGTGGCATTATTTTCTTTTCTAAGCCCTTTATGTGATGTCGCTCAGACGTCCGACTGTGGCATTATTTTCTTTTCTAAGCCCTTTATGTGATGTCACTGAGACGTCCGACTGTGGCATTATTTTCTCTTATAAGCCCTTTATGTGATGTCGCTCAAATGTCCGACTGTGGCATTCTTTTTATTTATAAGCCCTTTATGTGGTGTCGCTCAGACGCCCGACTGTGGCCTGTTATCATTTATTATTTCCTACGAGGCATCACCCAGACCCTCGTTTGGTCCTGTTATTTTTATCTTTTGGATTTCGGGAGGATTATCGCCCGACTTCCAGTCTTTACTTCCGTGCATCCATATTTTGTTCCGGTTGCATTTTTGCTGGAATACTCATATGCTTTCATGTTGGCATTTGTTATATTTTAAGTCCGGACTGTCTTGCGAGTACATTCAAAGTACTCACCTGGCTTGTTGATTTGGCCAGATGTGGACGAAGGCGATCTCATGGATGAAGAGTTCGGTAGCGAGTCCGACACTTAGAGGAGTCCCAGTCAGTCCCTTGCGATCCTGGAGTTGATCACTGTTTTATACCGCTTCTGCCTACCACCAAATAAATTCATCGGGTCTCACTCCGACACTCGATGGACTGTAAAATATTGGAGTCACACCACCCACTTCACTGTGACATATTCCACCGCCTTTTATTACGAGTCAGTAGTATGCCACCCTGCCTTGTGCCATATCCGCCTCTATGTAATATATTGGCGCGCTTGTAATAAAATCTGTTGAGCCATCCTTGACTCAACCTTGTATAATTTTCAGTGTACTGGAAATTCTGTATCAAGGAATTGTCTGCCAGCAGGAATTTTATTCCTCGCCGGTTTAATAAAGCAACCGGTCTTCCGGTAATTATTTTACCGCAGGACCGGTGGCGACAACCTTGGTATCAGAGCCAGGCTGACTGTAGGAAGCCACTAGGTGCGCTCCCTAATCGGTTATTAGCGAAAAATCTGCTTTTCAGCATTTTACATCTGTAGCAATTTTCTGTTGGTCGGCATAAATTTATTGCCTGACTATTCGGAATTTTTGTCTACTTTTGTAGATGGCCAACAACGACTGTGATGTACTGGTGTTCGCCAACATTCCTGAGGGGTTTGTAAAGCTCCTCATCGCCATCACCAAAGTCGGAATCAGGCCATCCAATCGTCCCGAATTTACACTCTATCGTCACAAGCTCAACGACAACGTGTCTATGCATCAGGCTGTGGTACACTTTAGAGGTGGGCGTTCTGAAGCGCGCCGCCTTCGATTTGTGGGCAGAGCCATGCCTACGGAGAGGCATGCTATGCAGATGGCTGCCCGTGAGGCGATAGCTCGTCTCCGGGATATTCTGCCTTCGATGAAGACTCGTCGCTTTCGTTACCTCCCGTGCCACGTACCATATACGTGCCACTATGCATTTGCATGTGCAAGTGGGGAGCGTGACGAAGCCATTGAATCAATGGTTGAATACCTCAAGGCACTTGAGGCAGCCTTTGATAATCTGGTGGATGATCTGGTGGCCGCCCGTATGGAGATGGTCCAGAGTGGCTCCGCCAACAGGAGAGAGCTGCGCCATACCGCACCACCAATGACTTTTGTCTCGTCCGCCGCCTCCTATACACCTTCCATCATGGCCACCGCTCGCCGTCTGCCTACCACTGAGGAGTTTGACCAAGTCATTGATCCTACTCCAGTCAGAGCTGCACCGCCTGCTGCACCTGCTTTGACACCTCGTACTCATACTCCGCGCCTGGAGCCCATCAGTGAGGAGGAAGTTGAGTCTCCAGCACCGTTGGGCCTTACCCTCGGCAGGCCGAGGGAAATCTTCAACATCTCCGACTAGCGCGTCATCTCGCGACGCGCCGCGCTCGCTTGTAATATTTGTGCGATATGTAAAATAGGTAGATGGGAGTAGTCTGTTTGCGCATCATGTAGGGCCTTGGAGGAGTGCACTAGTTTCTAATAACATGTCAGGATGTGTACGCACACCCTGAGTGGCGTATGTATAATTAGGATCTGAGTGTAACATATGTACTAGCAGCCTTCTCCGTGCGCAATCGACCAGTTTATTTCAAAAATCTTTTTTCGAGCTCGTGTTTGACCGCTTTTGCAAAATCTTGGTTTATTTTGCTGCTCGGTTCTTCTCAGGTTTTCTACTTTGTTACCCCAGAGTAAGAAATGACTCGTCCCTGGACACGTTCCATGCCAAGTCCGCCAGAGGAAAATTATGGCACGCAGACAAACAACAATTTCTCACAGGGGCAGTCAAGTCAGGAGGGCAGTGAGACAGCATTTTCTCAAGTATGCCGCCTTTACGAGCAAAGTCAGCAACAACACCAAGAAATGATGAACCATGTCATTAACATGGGAAATCACTGCGAGCCATACCAGCAGCACTCAAAATTGTCTGAATTCCAGAAGGCGCGTCCCACAACATTTTCTCACACAGACAAGCCTCTTGAGGCCGATGACTGGCTTCGAGATATTGAAAGGAAATTAATTGTGGCACAATGCTCAGACCATGAAAAAGTGTTGTACGCACCGCATTACCTCGCAGGAGCAGCCGCATCATGGTGGGAAAATTTTCTGCTTATGCATCCCGACATAAATAATATCACCTGGGAAGATTTCAAGGAAGGCTTTCATGGAGCACACATCCCTAAGAGTATTATGAAAATCAAGAAAAAGGAATTTGATGATCTCAAGCAAAGAGGCATGACAGTACAGGAGTACAACAGCCAGTTTGCGCAGTTATCACGATATGCCAACGAAGAGCGAATGACAGAAAATAAAAAGATGGAGAAATTCCTGGACGGACTGGCACTAGCACTAAAATGCCAGTTAGTCGTACACACCTTTCCAGATTTCAAGACACTGGTAGACAAAGCTATTACACTGGAAAATGAACGTCGCAGTCTGGAGGATATTCGCAAGAGGAAAAGGGATCAGACCAACCACCCCCGCAACAACAAGAATAAAATGAATTTCCAAAGGAATGTTGCGAACAGACCCACGACCAACGACACACGTCCAAATAAGAATTTTCATGCAAGAGACAAGGATTTCACCTATCGCCCGGGTGTTACCTGCTATGCATGTGGAGAAGAAGGACACTATGCTAAACAGTGTCCTAAGCCAAGAAGCTCAGCGCCAAAGCCGAACAACAACGGGAACAATTCAGCGCCCAAGCGTAATAATTTCAACCGCAATAACGATCATAGGAAAGGCCACCTGAACCATGTGACCAAGGAGCAGGCACAGGATGCACCGGATATCGTACTCGAGTTTTGCTTTGCAACATGGTTTTTCAATGCTTCCCTTGGGAAAATCAATGACCATCAAGTCCCCCGGAAGTAAGCAGATCACTCAAAATTACTGCCGAGGTTTGACCATTGAGATTGAGGGATTGAAATTCCACACAAACCTCATCGTGTTGGAAAACAAAGGACTGGACGTTATCCTGGGTATGGACTGGCTGACCACTAATAAAGGATTTATCGACTGCTTCAACAGAACAGTGATGCTTAGTCATCATCATGGAAAAACAATAAGAGTCGCAGCTCAGGAGAGACCAGTATCTCGGCAACCAAAATTAAACAAAGTTGATACATCTGAGTTAAGCAAGGTTCCAGTTGTATGTGAGTTTCTAGACGTATTTCCCGAGGAATTACCAGGCATGCCGCCAGACAGAGAAATAGAGTTCATTATTTAGCTAGCACCAGGAACCACACCCATATATAAGAAACCATACAGAATGGCGCCATCCGAGTTGGTTGAATTAAAGAAGCAAATAAAGGAATTGCTGGACAAGGGATTTATACGGGCCAGCTCATCACCTTGGGGCTCGCCGGTATTATTTGCCAAAAAGAAAGATGGGACCATGAGGCTGTGCATAGACTACCGAGCACTCAACATGGTCACAATCAAAAATAAATATCCGATGCCACGGATAAATGATTTATTTGACCAGCTCGCACAAACCAAGGTTTTCTCAAAGGTTGACTTGAGGTCAGGTTATCATCAGCTGAAAGTACGCACAGAGAATATCCCAAAAACAGCATTCACCTCAAGATACAGACTTTATGAATTTACGGTGATGCCGTTCGGACTGCCCAACGCCCCCGCATATTTCGTCCACCTCATGAATAAGGTATTTATGAGATTCATGGACAAATTTGTGGTGGTATTTATTGACGATATTTTGGTATATTCCAAAACACCGGAAGAACATGCTGAACACCTCCGCATTGTACTGGGAGAATTAAGGAAACACCAACTTTACGCCAAATTCAGCAAATGTGAATTTTGGTTGAGACAAGTGGGTTTCCTAGGACACGTATTGACACAAGAAGGAATTGCTGTGGACCCAGGTAAAGTCAAGGCTGTACTTGGCTCGAAGTCGCCAGCCAGTGTGACAGATATACGCAGTTTCCTTGGTATGGCCGGATATTACAGAAGGTTTATTGAAGGATTTTCTACCATAACCAAACCAATGACACAGCTACTCAAGAAGGATAAGAAATTCGAGTGGACCGAAGCATGTGAGAAAAGTTTCCAAGAGCTCAAAAAGAGGTTAACGACAGCCCCAGTATTAATTGTGCCAGACATACACAAGAGCTTTGAAGTATATTGCGACGCATCCCGGAAAGGCCTCGGATGCGTACTGATGCAAGAAGGCAGAGTAGTCGCCTACGCATCCCGACAATTGCGAAAACATGAAGAAAATTATCCTACTCACGATTTGGAGTTGGCAGGAGTCATCCTTGCACTCAAGGAATGGAGGCACTTCTTACTTGGAAATCGCTGTGAAATATATACGGACCATAAGAGCCTCAGCTATATTTTCACACAGTCAGATCTAAATTTACGACAACGACGCTGGTTGGAACTGGTAAAAGATTACGACGTTGGTATCCACTATCACCCCGGGAAAGCAAACGTGGTAGCCGATGCTCTCAGCCGTTACCCCAGCCAGAACAGTGGCAGCATACAGAACCTGAGACCCGAATTTCAGCAAGAGTTCGCCAGGCTCAACCTAATGATGGTCACGGAGGGCGAAGTATCCAAGCTGGAAATACAGCCTACACTGATAGAGCAGATAAAGGAATCTCAACTTGGACACCCCAACATCGAAGGAATAAAGAGAAAAGTAAGTCAAGGCAAGGCTTCAGAATTCACCATAGACAGTGAAGGAATATTATGGTTCGGAGACAGACTTTGCGTACCCAACAGCAGCGACCTCAAACAGCAAATTCTAGCGGAAAGTCATACCGCTCCATACTCAATCCACCCTGGAGGTGCAAAAATGTACAAGGATATTCAGAAAAGATTTTGGTGGCACGGCATGAAAAGGGATATAGCCACATTTATTGCGTGCTGCGATTCATGTCAACGCATTAAAGCCGAGCACAAAAAACCCGCAGGGATATTACAGCCAAATAAGATACCAGAGTGGAAATGGGATGATATCGGAATGGACTCATTGTTGGACTACCACGGTCACAACACGGTAACGATGCCATATGGGTCATCACAGAAAGACTGACCAAGGTGGCACATTTCATACCCGTCAAGACAACACACACCACTCAAAAGCTCGCCAAGCTTTACCTCGCCCGGATAGTATGCCTACATGGTGTGCCCAAGACTATAATATCCGACAGGGGCACTCAGTTCGTCTCAAAATTTTGGGACCAGTTGCAGCAAGCCCTCGGAACGCAACTAACATTCAGTACGGCTTACCACCCCCAGACTGGAGGACAAACGGAACGAGTAAATCAAATACTCGAAGACATGCTAAGGGCATGTGTCCTTACCTATGGGGCCAGTTGGGAGGAAAGCCTACCATATTTCGAGTTTGCATACAACAATAGTTACCAAGCTAGCCTGCAGATGGCACCTTTCGAAGCATTGTACGGACGAAGATGCCGTACTCCATTGAACTAGTCAGAAATAGGGGACAACCGCATATTCCGCCCCGATATGTTAAAGGAAGCCGAGGAGAGAGTAAAAATGATACGGGATCGGCTCAAGACCGCCCAAAGCCGACAAAAGAGCTATTACGATCAAAAGCATCGGGAAATAAGTTTTGAGCTCGGTGACGACGTATACCTGCGGGTGTCACCGATGAGAGGACTACAACGATTCAAAGTCAAAGGGAAAATAGCACCACGATTCATCGGACCCTTCCGTATAATTGCACGAAGAGGCACAGTAGCTTACCAGCTGGACCTTCCCAAGGAATTGTCTGACGTCCACGATGTGTTCCACGTCTCGCAACTACGAAAGTGTGTAAGCAACCCAGAGAAACATGTGTCACATGAAAGTCTTGACGTGCAACCAGATCTTACATACCGAGAACACCCAGTGAAGATTTTGGAGGAGTCTGAAAGGAGGACCCGTCAGAAAACTATTAAATTTCTCAAGGTTCAGTGGAGTAACCACACGGAGGATGAGGCAACATGGGAAAGGGAAGATTTCTTTCGGACAGAACATCCGCACCTATTTGAGGATCAGCTGAAATCTCAGGGACGAGATTTTTCCTAAGGGGGTAGGTGTTGTAACACCCCAAATTTTTGACTTGGTTTTCCTTGCAAAACTTTTGGCCTTTTTGAAAGGGGATTGGTTGATCTTTTCTTTTGCCCTTCTAAAATCCCTTTTTGCCAAAGTTTGTGTGTCTTCTCAAGCTTGGTTTGTAGCTTTGAAGTTCTCCTCTTGTGTTTGGCTCAAGCACAAGTTGAGATTCAAATGGAGTTGTTTGAGTTCACCACTTTTTGTTTTAAAATTCCCAAGTTGGCCTTGACCTATCTCCCCTCCAACCTTCATCTTGCCATGATCCCAACATGAGAAATCCTCTCCAAGACTCTCTTCACATCATGGGACAAGCATTTCTTCAATTCCAGCAAGTTTGAACCTCATTGGGATTTTTCTCCTATTTATTTCACTTCAAAACAAATTCTGTCTTTTATAGTGGACCTTGGTGACTTACAAAGGAACCACCTTTTTCATCTACCTATTTGACTCCAAACCAACTCTCCTAGATAGTCTTTAATACCCACAACCTAGATCCATCTTGTTTCACCGGTCCACAGTTCAAATTTTTCAAATTTCACCTGCTGCAAGTTTGGACCAGATTTGCAAAATTTGGTGAAATTCATATTTATCTTCTTCCAAAAATTCTGTGAAAAATCAGGCAGCCTCTAGATACATCAAGAGGCCACTCCACCAAAAATCAGCTCCGGAGACATTGCACAAATACCAGAATCATTTCATCAAACACCTAACCTACCCTGAACTGTTAACTGTTAACTGAAACTGTCGACAGTTAACACTTCGTCGGTTTCGTCAGTTTCGATAGTCGTCGGGTGCGGCGACAAAACGCGTCTGTATCTCCCTTGGCTTGACGCTGCACTGCTGCTTCTTCTTATCCGCGCGCCGCACGGTCACTTGGCAGCTTCTGGGCGTCGGTGGCGCCCTGGCCCGACCGCGCCGGCGGCTGCCACGGCCACAGCGCCGCCCGTGGCGGCTGACAGACGCAACGCCGCAGCTCCACGCCGTTTCGCGCCGCCCAGACCTCCCCAGTGCACCGCGTGTCCTTCTCCACAGCCAGCGCATGCCTAGCACGCCGTTGCCATGGCCTGGCACGCGCAGAGCGCCGTTTCTGCCGCCGACGTGCCGCACGGCCGTTCCGTCGGTGACAGGTCGTAACACCACCTCTACTGCCAAGTTAAGCGCGGGAATGGAGCTCCTACAGGTCATAGATGATGCTCAAGCACCTAGCCCCGCCGTCCGACCACTGCAGCACCGTAATTAGCTCGCCGGACTTATCCGTTCGCGGCAGCCACCTCGAGCTGCCTATAAAAGGCACCCCCGAGCTCGTGCTCGAGCACACACGCCTCCACTACTTCCCTAGACCACGCCAAACCTCTGGGAGAGCCCCGAGAGGCTCTTCTTCTCCGGCTCCGGCCAGCTGCCTCCGCCTCGGGCTCGAGCTCCGTTCACTCCGGTGAGGGCTCCTCCGCCGCTGTGAGCTTGAACGTAGTACCCTGTCATCCCCCTAGTCCTAACCCCCAGCCCAATTTCTCTCCAGAAACCTTCCCCGACGAGCTCCACGAACACCCGAGCCGCTGTCCACCGGGGATAAGCTCGCCGTCGACGTGGGACTCGCCGGCACCCAACTCCACCACCATTCAACGCGGAAGACCACCGTGAAGCTATAGGTACCACTGCCCTCCCCTATCTCGCCGTGGATCGACGCCGGCGATCACCGCAGCACCGTCGCCGGCGCGGCTCTGTTTAGTTTTTCAAACCTGACAGGTGGGGTCCCTCTGTCGGTCTCTCACATCTCCCCTCGAACCGTTTTCTGTTGGCGTATTTGAGCAAAGTGCGTCTCCCCTCTGCGGGTGACGTACTGCGTACCTGTTCGTTTTGTTCTTTTCTATTCTAGCCCCTGGATCTTTTCTGTTTCATTACAGATAGGTCCCTAGACAGAATCCTTAATATCTTGTAAACTAAAAGTGATTTTGAGTTGATTCTTTTTCTGTCCACCTTGGTTTTCTGTCTAGTTTTTTGTCATATTTATGTATAAATATTTTGAGCAACTTTATTTACACGCGCGGTATTTATGTTAGTATGTATTTGGTTGAATACATATATACCGGAGGCCGTGGCGGAGACGCGAATCACGCCGAGTTAGACTCCGACTTTTCAGAACCAGGCAAGCATGTTTGAACTCTTGATATGATGAGTGTATTGCATGTTTGCTCGAGTAGCTCGTCCATAAGCATGATTATATGAGCATATGTGTATGGCATATTTCATGCAAGTGATGCTTCGGGTGAGTCCCGAAGGAGTATGTCGAACCACCTCGATCATATGGTGATATGATGGGGTGGAATACTGGTATTGTTGGAGCATGCCAGTAGTTGGTCAACTTAGTATCAACGGAGATCATGTCACGATTCCGTTCGACTCCTTTTCAGTACTATCATAGGCCGTCCATTGGGATTACGGTCTAGTCGGTTGTAAACCACTTTCCGAGTACACACCAAGTAGAGGGGCGGGGATGAGGGTTCCATGTCCCTGGATTAAAGCCCGTCATCCGGTCAGGGGGCATGGGAGTTTCCGGTTGGGACCGAGAGGGGGGCACCCCTTAGAGCGCGCATATAAAAATTTGATCCCATGCTATTCGAGGTGGTAGCCTCCCCATCTTAAAGTTTTCCGTTAATGTCGTCGCGGGTGATTCCAGACGACAGGATGTTAAATGGGTGTGTACTGGTTAGTTGAGTTTCTGCTAAAACACCATAGACGGGACTAGCCCACGTGGCTAGTAGAACCCGTTGGCTATGAGTTAATGGTACAAGCTCTGCAGAGTTAAATTCCTTCAGTAGCCATGTTTATGGCCTAGGGTCAATCATCATGTCAACCCGGTGACCGTCTCTAGTATATTCTCGGGAGTAACCAGAGTAATATTTCTGTTAAGTTCATTTGGTAGATGAACTCACCAACCAACTCAGTATTTATTTTCAGAAGTATTTCATTATCATACCACGGTTATTTATAAGCCCTTTATGTGATGTCGCTCAGATATCCGACTGTGGCATTATTTTCTTTTCTAAGCCCTTTATGTGATGTCGCTCAGACGTCCGACTGTGGCATTATTTTCTTTTATAAGCCCTTTATGAGATGTCGCTCAGACGTCCGACTGTGGCATTATTTT
>LR738711.1:926663678-926675197 GCA_902687465.1 Secale cereale | reverse complement strand
CACACACACACCGCGAATCCCCACCGCAACTACAATGCATGTTAAATTAGTTACCCCACGGCGAACATATGTTACCAAAGGAGGGGCATTTTAATTTCAAAAAAATCACAGAGATCATTAAGACGTTTTAGTACATTAATTGATTGATTTTCTACGGGTATAATGTGCAAAAATCAAATTTGACCTACATGCACACGTGGCAGTGCACCTAAATGGATTGCAAAAACACATGTGTCTCACTGGGTGCATGTTTACTCCCTGTGCAACAAATTTCAAACATTGAGAATCTTGATTTTTAAATTCTAGTACAACCAAAACTTATTTGAAGTTCATGAAACTTATTGTGTTGTCATATGGACACCAATACAAAGTGGCATTGTACTTTTTTTTGTCAAATTTGAGACCAATTTTGATGTAATCTTTATCTAATTACAAATGGGAGATTATTAATAATTGGGAACCGATATCCCAAATGGATTACTTATTCGAACCGTGAGCGTTAGAACAACAATCGATACGTGCCATGCTTTGGTTAAGCAATAAAGCGGCAGTATTACTCATCCAAATAGAAAAACAATATACGTGCCGCCGCGTGACCCATGTGCCGTGCGAGTAGGCGTGAGTTGACGGGACGCATGCGAGCAGTCCGCCCCGTATGCAGACGGGGAGGCATGCTTGCATGTGTGTGAATTGACGGAGGCGTGCTCGCTGCGCAGTGTCATCGGGAGGTGCGAGTAGATGTGTGAAACTTTGGTAGGCATGCCAGCAGTCCTGTGCTCACCGGGAGGTGAGGCATCGGTTTGACCGCCGCCCGCCTCTCCCCCACAACTCCCACTACTCTATATTAATGGTGCGCCCGAGCGGCCGCACCCCCCATCCTCGCCACACACACAATATTCGATCTCTGCTTGCATCCTCGACGCCGCTCTCAGTCCTCAAAGCCGTCAGTGTATGAGGATGCCGCCGAAGCGCCCCATCGGAGGGAGTGGCGACGCCGGGGCTGCTAAAGCACCGGAGCACGGCGTGGAGATGGAGACAGAGGTTGCTGTCATCGCCGGCGAGTTATCGTTGCACCCTGACGTCGTCGAGGGCGTCGAGCTTCCACAGCCGGAGGCGGAGTTCCACACCGACTCTGGTGACGACCCTGACGACGACTCCGGCGACGACCAGTCCGGCGATGACGAACAACTGGTTACTCATCTATACCCATTTATGTGTCAAATAGATCATATGGTTTCTCTAGTTACTCTTGCCTCCCCCTTTTTGGAATAGAAATCCTTTGGTTATGTTCTCCCAATCCATGAAATCTGAGTAAGTTTCGGTAGATCCGTGTAGTGTATTGATTGTTTGAATGGTACAAGTGATAAGTGATTAGTTGTTTCATCTATGCAAATGATTTTTGCTAGTAATCCGACTAGGGTTAGTGTTCGTGCTAATAATTCCTAGCCAGGACATGACAATTGATTTTGAATGACCTACATATGTTTGTGCCATTATTTTCTTCAAGATTGGTTTGTACATAGGCAAATGTGCTTAAAAATTGAGCCATAATCTCTGGATATGTATAAATAACTAGCCATAAATTCCTAATCCTACTTCACGGAATGTAATCGTTGATTTGATGCCAATTTTGGCAACTGCCAAATGTTTGATAGAGATTAGTTTGTAGCCAATAATTTGATGCCACGTTTTTTTTACTATTTGTATAGATGCCGTCTGATGATGTGGATAATGAGAATGAAGATGTCCAGAGGAGGTACAAGAGGCAAATCCCGAGGGAGCTTTATGCGGGAATGCATAACAGGCGTATTAGGACCTGGAACGACGGCTATCGATGCCCATTTTGCAACCACAAACTTCATGACGCGTATCAAAGTGTTCTGGTGCATGCAAGAGGACGGGCCGTTGGCTCCTTCAAGCAGAACTATTCTCGCAGGTTGGAGCACGACGCACACGCCGAGTACCTGGAGAAGCTTCAGGATCATGCCGGCATGTGAGATGAGATGTGGGATCGAACTATGTACGCTTGAGCAATGTTTAATGACGGTTGAACTATGTAGTTATGGTTGAACTATATATGCTTGTGCTTATTATCTATGTCTGAGTATGTTTAATCTATGTTTACTTATGTCTAACCGTGGGATATGGATGCAACCAATTCGGTTGATGGAATCTACCTCCGTCTTGTTTTATTGGCCCCCTTTGTAATTTGTGTTAAATTTTGAGCAAAGGTTTTACTGACAAAATGTTAGTGCAGGTTAGCAAAAATTATAGCATTGGATGGGTATTTGAGCATAGTGTTCAATGATATTATTTTTGGTGACATGCATAAACATTTTTTAGTTAAATATTTGGTCAAAATTATAAAGGGGGGCCAATAAACCAGGACGGAGGTAGTACGTCAATCACACACGCAATGACTTTCAGTTTGCCTGTTGCGTAAATCACACACGATTCCCAAAAATGGAACCGTGTGCAATGACTTTCATTTTGCCTGTTACGTAAATCACACACGGTTCACAAAAACGGAACCGTGTGCAATGACTTTCATTTTTCCTGTTGCGTCAATCCCACATGGTTTGCTCTAGCAAACTGTCGCCTCCAAAATTCTTTGTGGGACGGAAAACCCTCACCACCCAATTCAAAAAATAAAAATAAAACCCTCACCATCCCCATGTCACAAAAACCCTCACTCCCGCCCGCCACCCCCTCCTGTACCCATACACACCTACACAAGCACCTTCACGTCTATGCCATGGCACCGCCTATCGCGATAGTAAACACTTAGGTCGATGCCTTCAACCGCCACCAGGCTGCCGGCAAAGCCCACCGCATTTCGCCACTTCCGCTTGCCGCCGCCTATCACCATCGACTTTCTTGACGTTGTTCGCGGTCGACCCAGCTCAACTCGGTTGGGGAATCTGCCGTACTGAGGGTTCTTTCTCATGGACGACCAGGTACCTATTTTAATGAGATATTATCTCATCTGTTATCCCAGTTCATCTGCCTCCTTTAATCACCCGGCGGAAATCGCCGTGAATTCATTTTTATTTGAGCTGATTTGAGGGTTTTCTTTCATTCATAGAATGTATAGTGCGCTGACACATCAGGACTTTGCGACCTCCGCCAGAGATTCCATCTCACCGTACCAGATCGCTTGATAATGCGCGCGGTATGTTCAATCTTGCCCTAAATCGGTTGGCCTGACCTACTCATATTCTAAATATTTCTACATTTGGATAAAAGGTTCCACATGCACCATATACGTCAAAAGTGATTTCCCCCTCTTCTTTCTATATTAGGAAAATTAATGATGTATTGTTCTTTTGATTACTCTCATATTTCCATGACATCATATTTACACTATCTTTTTAATTATAGATTTTTGTCCTTCTATTTCAACTGCTGTACAGTTCTTTAAATTTGGGCCCATATTTGCTTGTTACCATATTTTCTTTAACAATCCTACCATTTTCTGCAGCGCATCCCTTGCTATGGAACAAATTATGTAGTGCACAATCTTTCCCTTTACATAGATCAAGGCTGCACGGATGTCATACTGCACACAAACCATGGATTTATAATCGTTGCTACTGTAGGACTTGATGAACGTGGTGACTCCTATTTTGACACTCACTTTTGGAATGAAATTTCTATGTTTTATGTACTGAAAGCTGACACTAAAATTGCACTGCACATAAAAGGGCCTGGTCATGAGATATATGCTAACTTCTCCAACAAAATCATCCGTCCAGACTTTGTTTGAAGTAAGTTCTCTTTTCAACTATCTGCATGTTGACTTAACCAGCAATGTCAAATGAATTGTGTAGTATTTAAGCAACCAATTGTTAGTCCCTTTTCTTACTATATTCCTACCTAATAATTTCTAGTTACCAATACACTTTTCTATTGCCCTATTTTAACTAAATATTCCCTGTACTCCCATTTCTATCAGAAAGCGCCGCTGACAAGGAGACTCCGGAGGTGGAGAACGGGGCTGCCAACAAGCGGAGGCGGGGCGAGCTAGAACCGCAAGCGACTCCAGCAGGCCTAGACTTCATCAGCAGCCTCCCCGATGATATGTTGACAGTCATCATCGCCCTCCTCCCAATCAAATATGGGGCGCGGACAACCATATTTTCTCGGCGGTGGCGCCCCCTATGGAACTCCAGCCCTCTTGACCTCATCGACACCCATGAGCTCTGCCATGGCTATCGCAATAGCTTGGATGCGTTCTCCAAGATCCTCGAGAGTCACCTTGGCCCAACCAGAGGCCTTAGAATGGGCAAGTTCCGTTCCAATGGCAATGACCGAGCCAAGCTTGAGGAGTGGTTCTGATCCCACACCCTAGATCAGCTCCAGGAGCTCACTTTTGATGATGGGCATATGCGGTCGCTGCCAACGTCCGCACTCTGCCTCGCGCCCACGCTGCGCGTCGCCAAGTTCAGGAACTGCCATCCCCCCATTAATGACGCGCCCGCTCTTATTCTACCACGACTGAAGCACCTCGAGCTCGTCGCCGTCTGCCTCTCAAACGGTGACATGGAGCGCCTGCTCCATGGCTGTACTGCACTCGAGTACCTTCGTCTTCAGGCGATCAATGGGTTGAGTACCTTCCACATCACCTCCATGACTCTCCGGACTATTTATGTGTGTTGATGGTGCGACAGGAAGACATCACAAGATGTGTAGCACGGTATGGCTGCACTTGAGAGATTACTTGTAGTTGATCAAGAAGGTCCAACAAGAATCAATGTCATTTCTGCGCCGAAATTGACAGTGGTGGGCTACTCGTCCAACAAATACTTCGAACTTGTTGTTGGATCCACACCCGTTCAGGTACAATAGCCGCCTTCTACCTCTCCTTCTACAAATTAACATTATTTGTAATTTTGAAGATGTTTGTTCGTCTGTCCTTCAGAAAATGATTCCGACAAGCTTGACCCCAAAACTGTGCACAGTGAAGGTCTTGGCACTAGAATATATCGGCCCCTACCTGGAGCAAGTTGTCAGTTTCCTGAGATGCTTTCCGTGCCTGGAGAAGCTATATATACAGGTGATGTTCCTTTCCTGTTAAATGTTAACCATAAGGGAGTTCAATTTGTGACACCTTTTTCCCAGTTTACAATGACAATGTACTACGATATCTGAATGATTCTTTTGGAGGATTTTAGTACATACATGTTCCACCCCCCATATTGGTTGCTTGATCCATATGGTTACAATCAATAAGCATTTGTCCTTTGGATTCATCTGCCCATGTTAATCATGTCAGATCGAAGATGGCATGTTAGTGCATTTACAAATCATGCAAAACAAATAGGCACTAACACGTTTTCTTCTTTTACAGATAAGATTAGGCCCAGTGGTGGATAATGTGATAGAATATAACAATCACATCGAATGCCTAGATCTGCATCTCTCAGAAATTACTTTGAACTCCCACCGAGGGACCTTACCGGAGATTATATTCGCCAGTTTCTTTGTTCTCAGAGCAAGGGTGCTGAAGGAAATGAGATTTTCCCTACATTTATTTCGCAAAAATGAATGGTTTGTTGATCAGGGCCGGCGCCTGTGATAGAATAGAATAGGCTCCAAAAATGCAGAATTTCATTTTGGAACTTCAAATGACAGAGTAATCCGAAGTCATCGTGTCAACCCAATACATGACTTCTCAGTGGCTGACCCCTTTGCAAAAATTGTGAGGTTTCGAAACCAGACTAAGAAGTCGTAATATTAGTTTGAACCTCTCTGATATCCATGTTCAGCGGATCAACGCGAGCGTTTGTAGCCGATGAGCTGAATTTCATTTCTAATATCAGTTTGAACCTTGAAATCTTCGAATTTGAGCCATATAACTCTGGAATTTGAACCTTGTAATATTTCGTGCTTTTGTGGTACAATCGTTGAAATGGCATCATATGAGACTCATATATTGGTAGCACTATTTTGACCTTAATATGCAATGGTCTTAGATTTTATTAACCATTCTCGAATCAATTTACCTTGTCGATCTCACAGCACATGATCTATATAGCTAACTCGACTGCGATCTTTGACATTATTGCACATAGTTGGTTTCTTCCACTTTTAGTCGACGCGTGGCCAAACTAGCCGGGCGGGAACCTTGCGCGGTAAACTGCACGATAGCGCGGGAACAGGCTCACCGACGATACATTTGGCGCATCTTCAAGCCCACGCGTGCAGTGCGGTGTTGTCTAGCGTGCACTGGAATCCTCCGCTATGAACGCCGTGACAAGACGTGACGATTACAGGCCGGTCGGCCCCCATTTATTACAGCAGCCCACATTTTGATCGCGCCCCACCATTGCAAGAAGCACACCCACCACGAAAAAATCTTAGAGGGTATCCTGCGCGGCTCCAATGGCGCTTCGAGCGGCTATCGACGATGAGCAGTAGTTCACCATGCGTGCCGTGGTGGACACCCATAGAAGGTTCATTGACCTCTCAGTGGTGTACACCAACGACCCGGTCTAGGTGTAGCACTCCATCCACATCATAGAGCTGTTGCTTGCCGAGGAGAAGTACAAGGTGGTCGGGTTCGACCTCGATACACCCGCGCTCGTGCTGGGTCCCGTCCCAAGGTCGCCGTCGCCCAGATGTGCATACGCCACCACGTCCTCGTCTACCACTTCTGCCTGGCCACAAGGCCTTGCGAGCGTTTCGCCATGTTTGTCAATAGCCCCCAATACATGTTCGCTACGGTGGACATCACCAATGATGTAAAGGCGCTGAAGAATTCGGGCATCGCCTGCCAGAATCTTGTCGACATCCAGGGCCAATACAAGATCTGGGGCAACAAGGAGCATGAGAAGGACTCACTGGTTCACCTCGTCGAGGCCATCATAGACCCCTACTACAGTGACATGAAGGATTTGTGCAACAAGGACAAGCGTGCCGGGCACTCGGCCTGGATGGAGAAACTCGATGAAGCTCACATCGTGTACGCGGCCAAGGAGGCGTACACGAGCTACGGCATGTACAGGAGGATCGTTGACATGAGGAAGTGCCTCCTTACCCAAAACGGCCAGGGATCCAGCCGGAAGCAGAGCAATGGCAAGCGTCATCACAAAAATAAGTAGATGATTAGATCCTCGTTTCTCCTACTTCAGTATGCAGTTAATTGCTTACTTTAGTGTGTGGAAATCTTATGTGTGTAGTCACTTGTGTAATTGTATGCTTAATTTGGTTATGCAATGCTGTCTTTTTAAGTATATATGTTGATGCTGTGTAGACAAAGCATAGATGTTGTGCGGACAAAGAAAATCACATCGCACACGGACTAAACAATGGAACCCGTCGGTGATTATTTTCATAAATCACTCACAATTGTATAGCAACAATCGTTTGCTTGCAACACACACGCTTGTTAGCAGTGATCGTCTGTGTTGTTATAGGTCTTCGCACACGTTTCCGATTTCAGACCTGTTTGCCGCGTATCACATACATCTTGTTAAGTTGAACCGTTTCTGTTCTCATCTCTCAACGCAAACAGTTCATCTGAGTGAACCGCGTGCCGTATATCGCACACACCTTGATCTGGCTGACCATTTCTTTTGTGTTGCTTCATCACAAACAGTTCATCCGACTGAACCCTATGCTATACATCGCACACGCCTTCATCTGGCAACCTGTTTCTTTTGTTACTCCTCATCGCAAACAGTCAAATGAACTGAACCGTCTGCCCATTATCGCACACACAACCAAAATCTGAACCGTGTTTGATGCATCCTCCATTGGGAGTGTTTTGCACCCTTTTTGACTTGTTTTTTACACCCCCGTTTTCGATTATGGCATAGCACACAGTTTCGTCGAAGAGTCTCTGATCGTAGTGTCGCATTAACAGCATCCTGCTGTAGTGTATGGTCCCCTGGGTCTATTCTCTATTACTGGAAACTCTATCAAAATTATTATTTTTGCTCCACCGTTTGTTTTATTCAATCTACCTATCAATTCCTATGATACAGTGCAATTTAATCTTGGAACTAGCAAAATAAGAAGCCTGGCAACCTTCCTGATGTGTTGAAGACAAATTTGTTTTGTGTGTAGGTACCAGTGACTTTGTTTGCTGGAAGAACTCCTTCTGATTTGATAAACCTTGGTTCCATATTGATAAAAGTATTTACTGCTAGGCCACTTAACCCTTATACTTGGGTACTGAGGGAGTCCTGGATTAAGGGGTCCTCGGGTGGCCGGATTACTCATTATGGACCGGACTGGTGGGCCGTGAAGATCACCACAGAAGATTATCCCTCGTATTCGTCTAGGACTCCTATATGTGTAGAATGGCAAGTTTAAAGTCCGGGTGTAATGTTTCCTGCCTCTGCAAGATGATTATGTACAACCCTAGATCCCTCCAGTGCATATATAAATCGGAGGGTTTAGTCCATAGGAACAATCACAATTACCATAGGCTAGACTTCCAGGGTTTGGCCAATACTATTTTGAGGTAGATCAACTCTTGTAATCCTCATATTCATCAAGATCAATCTAGCAGGAAGTAGGGTATTACCTCCATCAAGAGGGCCTGAACCTAGGTAAACATCGTGTCCTTGTTTCCCCCTATTACCATCGAGCCTTAGATACACAATTCGGGACCCGCTACCCGAGATCCGCCGGTTTTGACACGGACATTGGTGCTTTCATTGAGAGTTCGTCTATGTCGTCGACAGAAGGATTGATGGCTCGCTTCAGCAATGGCGCCACCCCTAGGGAGATCTTCCTCCCTAGTCAGTTTTTCGTGTTTGGTGGCTTCGTGCTACGCGCCAACTCGGAGGGCCACCTTGAGAAGGTTGACATCTATGCCCCAGGTCATCAGATCAGGTTTGGAAGTCTGAATTACGTTGCCGACATCCGAGGAGATTTGATCTTCGAAAGATTCGCGCCTTCCGCTGTCACTCCCTGCCTACATGACGAAGACATCTCAGATCTATCATCAGATCCCGTCCAGGGGTCAACATCCGTGTCCGCTCTGGCCCTAGATCCGGAGCAGATCACCTTGTCCGAAGATGGGAGGATAAACCACACCGGAATCCCCCCTCCATCGAACCTTGTGGGGACCCCGACTTAGAAGTCGAGATCACCGAATGCACGTATACAGTGATCCCAGAGATCAATGCTCACTAAACACACAGAAACTGAATAACAAGAGTCTTACATCCATACATACTGTCTTACACGAATTATGACCATTATGGCCAAGTCTTACATAGATAAAGCCTCACGGCTAAATAGCAAATAACTCAAATAGCGGAAGTCTTCGATGATAGGTAGAACCCATGTCATCTGCCTTAACCCTATAGGCATTCTGACTGGGATAGCGTCCTAGTTCGCATGATCGTCTCCAAAGAACTCTTCCTCAAATTCCTGTTCTTCCATGCCTGGCCAATTAAATAACCAGTGGCAAGCCAATGAGTACTTTGAATGTACTCGCAAGCAACCCATGATGTGGTTCAAAATAACAATGCAAACTGAACAATAATGAGCAATCTAGCAATGGGCTAGAATAAATATTCTACCATCAAGTGTATGCATCAACGAGTTCATGTAACCTTGAAAACAGGTTACCGATATCAACATGAATATGTTTCAACTCATCGAGTCAAGTCACCACCTTGACTCTCATACACACACATGGTTTCGCAAACATTGGACGTAGCCCAAGAGCGGTTACCCAACTGTCCTTGACCGTGGACACGGCTATTCGAATAGTTTTACACTCTGCAGAGGTTGTACACTTTACCCACAAGATCCGGGAAGCTTTCGTGTCACCCACGATCCTGCAGTACCTCAAGTACTCGGGGGAAGCACCCGGTCATTATCTTTCCTTAGACGACACTAACATAGAGTCCACTCGTTGGTACACGGCCCTCGAGTACAAACAATAGATCACGGGTCTTGCCCTAATTTCAATGTCATGCGTACCCGAAGGGACCAACGGTGTGTCCGGTGCCCTGTGAAAACAGTCATGGTCGTCTATCCAAGCACGACCCCGTCCCGGGAAAGACCTCAAGTCTTCCCGTCACTAGTAATGCGGGCACCATGCTAGTATCGGCCTAAGTAATCAATAACGCCCCGTCCCATAAGGGGTAGAGTGGTTGCACATGTATGGTTGGAATAACGGTCGCAACTTAAACCAATCCGTTTGAAAAACACACACTTGTCTCGGTACACCACTTCGTCATCAAGTGGTTACCCAACTCATCATCTCCCTCGGGCATGAATGGCACCCGACGGGGTTTTATGCAAAGATTTCAACCACGAAGGTTCATGTCACACATGCATCACTAAGCATCACTACTACCATTTGCATGTCATTTAGCACATAGCAAGATCAAGATCAAGGCATGCATCGTGTGGTGGTTCAACTAGGTCACCATTGTAATGCTACCGTCATGCATCGGAAACAAACGGGTTCCGAAGAACAAGTGTATCATGGTCAAAGGGCTGCTTGCCTGGATTGGCTTGGTCTTCAAAGTCCTCAAATCCTTCTCCTTCTCCTTCTTCAGCAACTTCGTCAAATACGGTATCTATACGTCGCATAATAACAACGGAAAAATAAGACCACAAATAAAACAGAAAAATCAAAGTGCTCAGAAAAATGTCAACTGATTTTTGTTAAATACTAGAGGGAATTCTAAGATGGAGAAAATTCTTAGTTGGACTTTTGGAGTGATAGAATGGAATCTAATGATTTTAGAACAGGAGTTTTATTGCTCAAATTTGAATTTAAATTTGAACAAAACAGAAAAGTTTCATAGATGTGTGTGAAAGTGACACCATTAAATAGGTTGGAATATTACAAGATTTTAGGAGTTGGAATTATTTCATTTGGACTAATATTCATTTCTGTAAAATTATTTGAAATAATTACAGAAAGAATAAAAAGAAATGGCCATGTGCTACTGGGCCAGAGTGGCCACAGTGCACGGCCCAGGGCATCCAGCCCAGCCGCTCGGGCGCCAGCGCGCGCACGTCAGGTTTTCAAACCTGACAGGCGGGGCCCGGCGGTCAGCGACTCTGAGGGGAGGGAGAGAGGGGTGAGGATGACAGACGGGGCCCGCCTGTCATCTTCAACCTCACGGCCACGGCCACGGCGAGCTCACCGGCGACGATTCTGGCCACGGCGACGGCAACGGAGGGCAGGGATGGGTTCAGCAACGAGTCGCGGAGGTAGTGGTGGTGGTGCGGCACGCCGGGGAGGTCGGGTTCGTCGGCGGCGAGGTGGGACGGCGGAGGGTCGTCGGGAACCTGCTGGCTGGCTCGTTTCCGGCAGCTGCAGAAGGGGAAAAAGAAGGGGAATGCATCAGTGATGCATGGCGGTTCTAGATCGAGCCAAAGGAGGGGCGGAGGAGGCCCGTACTGCGAGATCGCCGGCTGCCCGACGCGGCAGAGCTCCGGTCGATCCCGAGCACTGGGGCTCTTCGGGGAGGAACAAGTGATGCTGGGGTGTTGCTCGGGATGAGGAGAGGCCGTTGGTGCTGAGAGGAGGGCTCGGG
>LR738711.1:926631335-926663622 GCA_902687465.1 Secale cereale | reverse complement strand
GCCGGCGAGCTTCTGCTCGACGCTACAGCGCACGGGAGGCGACGGGAGTGTGTCTGCGGCGTTTCTGGACGAGCCCTACGCCCATTAGAGGAGAGAGGAGGAGCGGGGAGGCTTCCAGATCGTGCGCGCGTGTGAGGCCGAGGAGTGGACGTCGCGGACGGCCGGTGCGCGTGTGGAGACGGCCACTGGAGGGCGCAGGAGGAGGGGGACAACACTGGTGGAGGCTGCGGACGTCGAGGCGCGTTGAGAGGCACGAGTGGGGAGCCCGAGGCTGTCGGGGGCAGGAGATTGGGCGAAGCTACAGTGCGTGGGCGCACTGTAGCGTACTCTGGAGCGCCCTTATCGCATGCTATGGCATGCCATTGGCCCTCTGGACGCGTCCACCGTGTCTGGGGGGTCCAGGGTGATGCAAGCACTACGGTTGAGGCTTTGGATGCTCTGGAGATGCTGCGAGAGAGAAGAGGAGCTGGTGACTTGGTAGAAAATGGTTGTCCAGCAGGGTGAACTAGGGTTTTTACCCCTCAATCATGGAGCTGGGGTCCTGGGAAAGTTACTGGAGGTAGCTAGTGACTAGATGAACGTGTGGTAGAAAGTTGAGGCCAATGTGAAAGGTAAAAGTGACCAAGAAGATGGTTTTGGTAAAAAGCCAGAAGGTGTTTGATCAGTGTTTGGTCAGGCAAATGATCTCCTCTTGCCATGAAACTTAACAGGATTGAAAGACATGTGAAAATAGGGTGCTTCACCAAATTTGGGCTCATTTGAAGGAACTAGCCAATGTAACTTTGGTGAACCCTAGAAAACAACAGAAATGGCTTCATCTTGTTTGAGTCAAGCTAATCATCTCCCCTTGATGCACCACTTGGTGTAGTTTCATCATTTGGGGTTATGATCCTGCCCACAAAGTTTGAAGCTTCAGGTAAAAAGTTGGTAATGTAAAGTTGTTCAAATTTGCATTCGAACAGAAAGGGTTTTGGGGTATTCTGATCAAGTTTCTCTACTCCAAATCTTATGCCATTTGGTCTAGATGCCTTATTAGGCTAGTCTAGTATGTGCACCAAATTTGAGAGCATTTGGACAAGTTTGGCAATGTAAAGTTGCTCAAACTTCAAATATGGACAGAATGGTTATGAAGGGTTTTGATGATGTTTTCTTGCTTCCCATGGCATGGGACTTGGCAAGATCATCAAATATGTCATATATGACATGATAGAATTTCCCTGGAATTTTTGGAGAATATTTCCTTTGTAAATATTTCAAAAGCTTGAAATATCCAAAAAGGGTTTTGGAGGGATTAGCCCATTATTTTGAACATGACCAAGTGTTGAAACTCTTATATATGGACAATATATGTCCTCTGAGTCTCCATGAATTTTGGCAAATATTTTTGAAATACTTAAATAATTTTTTCCGTATTAAAGACCATTTCTGGCCTTAAGAAAAGGCTTTTAAATAAAATAGGAAAATAACTTTTTAAAATTATACTCTTGTGGTTTCTGGGAGTCCTATGACTACTAGGTCTCAAATATACCTTTTGAAATAATTTTCTCACCCTAAATCAAGCACTTGCAGTGCAAACCTTAATTCAGGGGTTTTTGGAAAACTAAATTTATAAAATACATTTTGGCCAAATTAATTTTGTAAGAAAATACTATACTGTTATATAACACTTGGCATGATCATTGGGTAGGAGTTTTGGGTATGGAGATGAATTCTACAAGAGGTAATAGTTGACTTTAATGAGCACATGAAAAAGCACATGAAGAAAAACTCAATTCCAAATAAAAGCCAAATGATGCTAAAAAAATTTGTTGGTCCAAATTTTCATGCTTCATTGATGCAAATAACATGTTACAAAATGCAGGGTGTGACAGACCTACCCCCCTTACAAGAATCTCGTCCCCGAGATTCCTAAGCTAGGTCTTAAAAGAGATAGGGAAACTCGGATCTAAGATAGTCTTCACGTTCCCAGGTTGCTTCTGCTTCGGTGTGGTTGCTCCACTGGACCTTGAAGTACTTGATGGTACGGCTTCGCGTCCGTCGTTCTGCTTCGTCCAGAATGCAAATAGGCTTCTCGCGGTAAGTCAAATCAGGCTGCAGATCAATGGCTTGGTGATCAACATCCTTGTAGAGATTAGGCTCGTCTGGAACTTGGAGACATTTCCGAAGTTGTGACATGTGGAATACGTTGTGCACATCGGATAGCTCGGGTGGTAGTTCCAACTGGTAAGCCACTTCTCCTCGTCGGTCGGTGATCTTGAAAGGGCCAATGAATCTCGGCGCAAGTTTCCCCTTAACGTGGAAACGCTTGGTTCCCTTCAGAGGAGTTACCCGCAGGTACACATGATCTCCGACACGGAAACTCATGTCTCGGCGTCGAGTGTCAGCATAACTCTTCTGCCTTGACTTGGCTGCCTTCAAATGTTCTCTGACTAGTTGGACTTGCTCTTCTGCTGCGCGGAGAATATCCGGTCCAAAGACTAGTCCTTCTCCAGTCTCTGAGCAGTTGAGGGGTGTGCGGCATCTGCGTCCGTACAACACCTCAAATGGTGCCATCTGAAGGGTCGACTGGTAACTGTTGTTATAGGAGAACTCGGCAAAAGGGAGACAATCTTCCCACTTGGCTCCATATGCCAAGACACAGGCTCGGAGCATATCTTCGAGAATCTGATTGACTCGTTTTGTCTGTCCTCCGGTCTGTGGGTGGAAAGCTGTGCTGAAAGACAACTTGGTTCCCAAGGCTTCTTGGAATCTTTTCCAGAACCTTGAAGTAAACTGGGTGCCTCGATCTGACACAATCTCCTTGGGAATGCCGTGGAGGCTCGCGATTCGGTTGATATAGAGAGTTGCCAACTGGTTTCCGGAATAGGTGGTCTTGACAGGAATGAAATGGGCCACCTTGGTCAAATGATCGACTATGACCCAGATAGAGTCATGTCCTCTATCCGACCTTGGTAATCCAGTGATGAAGTCCATTCCAACTTTATCCCACTTCCACTCAAGAACCTTGAGTGGCAGAAGCAATCCAGCGGGTCGCTGATATTCAGCCTTGACCCTTTGGCACACGTCACACTTAGAAACATAGGTTGCAATCTCTCTTTTCATCCCGTGCCACCAGAATCGTGCCTTCAAGTCTTGATACATCTTGGTTCCTCCGGGGTGGATGGAATACGGAGTGTCGTGGGCATCTTGCAGGATCAGGTTCTTCAGCTCTGTGTTGTTTGGTACGCAGATGCGGCCTTTGTACCAAACAATCGCGTGCTCGTCTTCAGAGAATCCTGGGGCCTTGCCTAGCTTCATCTTCTTCTTGATGCCTTCAATGCTCGCGTGTTCATCTTGTGCCTTCTTGACTTCGTCCATCAGGGTCGGTCTGACTTCCAAATGATCCAGAAATCCAGGGGTGACCAATTCCAAACTGAATTGTTCGAACTCCTTAAACAAGGCTGGCTGCCTTTCTTGAATAACGGCATTCAAAGAGCAAGCCTTCCTGCTTAAGGCATCGGCCACCACGTTAGCCTTCCCGGGGTGATATTGAACACTGAGGTCATAGTCTTTGATGAGTTCCAACCATCTTCGCTGCCTCATGTTCAATTCCTTTTGGGTGAAAATGTACTTCAGACTTTTGTGGTCTGTGTATA
Organism: Secale cereale; assembly: GCA_902687465.1. NCBI lineage: Eukaryota > Viridiplantae > Streptophyta > Magnoliopsida > Poales > Poaceae > Secale > Secale cereale. Next base: position 926,659,987 of record LR738711.1, on the reverse strand, counting down.
TCTCACACCGTTTCCCTAGGAGGTAATGCCGCCATGTCTTCAAGGCATGAACCACTGCTGCTAACTCATGATCGTGAGTAGCGTAGTTCTCCTCATGAGGTCGTAGCTGCCTGGAGAGGTAGGCTATGACTCGGCCTTCTTGCATCAGAACGCTTCCCAATCCGGTTCGAGAGGCATCACAATATATCACGAACTCCTTGTGAATATCACGTGTTGCCAGAACTGGGGCGGTGGTCAATCTCTTCTTGAGCTCTTGGAAGCTCTCTTCGCATTTTGGCGTCCACTCGAACTTCTTGTCCTTCTTGAGGAGATGAGTCATTAGCCGTGCAATGCTAGAGAATCCTTCCACAAATTTGCGGTAATAGCCCGCAAGTCCGAGGAAGCTTCTGACTTCCTTGACGGTCGTTGGAGATTGCCATTGGGTCACAGCTTCGATCTTTGCGGGATCTACTGATAATCCTTCCTCGGTCAAGACATGACCTAAGAATCCAACTTTATGCAGCCAGAACTCACACTTGCTGAATTTGGCATACAGTTGGTGCTCCTGAAGCTTGTCTAGGACCATCCTCAAATGTTGCTCGTGCTCTTCCTCTGACTTCGAGAAGACAAGAATGTCATCGATGAAGACAACAACGAACTTGTCCAAATATTCCATGAAGACTTTATTCATGAGATACATGAAGTAGGCTGGGGCATTGGTTAACCCAAAGGACATGACCGTGCACTCGTACAGGCCATATCTGGTTACGAATGCCGTCTTTGGAATATCTTGGTGTCTGATCTTCAGCTGGTAGTACCCAGATCTGAGGTCGATCTTGGAGAACACCTTGGCTCCGCTGAGCTGATCAAACAGATCTTCGATCTTGGGAAGTGGATATTTTTTCTTGATTGTAACTTCATTGAGGGAACGATAGTCAATGCATAAGCGGATGGTACCGTCCCTCTTTGCCACAAACAGAACAGGAGATCCCCAAGGGGAGGCACTTGGGCGGATAAATCCCTTCCTCAGCTGCTCTTCCAGCTGCTTCTTCAACTCGGCTAATTCTTCCGTCCCCATTCTACAAGGCTTCTTATAGATGGGTCCTGCTCCGAGCATGAGCTCGATGATGAACTCAATGTCACGGTCAGGGGGCATTCCCGGTAGTTCATCCGGAAAGACATCAGGATACTCACATACCACCGGTACTTGCTCTAGCCCAACTTCAGACAGACAGTTGACCTGAGCGGCTTGAGCGGAAGAGGAGTTGGAAGCAAACTTGACTTCGACTCCTTGGTCATTGGTCACAGTGACTGTCCGATTGGCACAGTCTAACAAGCCTTGGTGCTTACTGAGCCAATCCATCCCTAAGATCACATCCAAGCCTTGCGATCTTAGGATGATGAGGTCTGCTAGGAAATCTACACCGTTAATGGTAATACTGACTCCTTTACAGCCTATCTTGGCTCTCATCTAGGCTCCGGGGGTTTGTACCACCATAGGGTTATTCAGGGGTGTAGGGGTCATGCCACTTTTTAATGCAAATCTTTGAGTGACAAATGAATGCGTTGCTCCAGAATCAAACAAGATAGTTCCAGGTGCTGAGTTGACAAGGAACGTACCCAGCACGACGTCCGGGTCTTCCTGGGCTTCTTCAGCAGTGACGTGATTCACACGCCCCTTCCCATGGTTAGGTGGATTGCGAGGAGCTGGATTCCTTGGTGGCATCCCGCGGCCTTGACCTTGGTTCTGCGCATTGGGGCGCGGGGCATCTGGCTTCTTGTTGGGGCACACCCTTGAGATGTGTCCGGACTAACCACATCCAAAGCAAGTGACTTGGTTTGGAATGTTGATCTTGTTGCCACCACTGGTATTGGGGTTGAAAGCTGGCCTTGGGTTGGCATACTGCTGAGGATGCTAGTTGGTGTGAGGTGCAGGAGCTCTGGGTTGCTGGTAGGTTGGCTTGGCCGGGGCTGACTGCCACGGACGAGGCTTCTGGTTGCTGGAACTTCCCTTGCTAACCATCTTGCGCTTGCGAGTGTCTTCCAAAGCACGCCGCTTGTCTTCAAGCATAAGTGCTTTGTTCACCAGGTCAGGGAAGGTTGGGCAGTCGCACACGACAAGCGAGTATTGCAGAGTCTGGTTGAGGCCTTCCATGAAGCGCTCCCTTTTTGCAGCATCAGTGCTGACATCTTCAGGGGCATACCTTGACAGAACACTGAACTTCTGCATGTACTCCTTGACAGTGCCACTTCCTTGCTTCAGGGCTCGGAACTCACGCTTTTTGATAGCCATGATTCCGGAAGGAATGTGGGCCTTGCGGAATTCTGCCTTGAAGTTGACCCAAGTGATGTCTTGTTCAGCATGCATGACCTTGAATCCATCCCACCAAGCTCTAGCAGTCCCCCCGAGGCAGTGGGCTGCATAAGCCACCTTCTCGCGGTCTTCGGTGCATCCGACTAGTTCCAGTATGTCCTCAATGGAGCGGACCCAGTCGTCTGCATCCAGGGGTTCAGCAGTCTCAATAAAGGTTGGCGGTGCATGCTTCTTGAACTCTGCCAACGTGGAATGTCCATTGCCATTCCCCGCCGGCTGGCGGTTGTTGGTGACAGCTTGAGCAATCAGCTGAATGGCTGCAGTGTTGGCTTGGCGTTCCTCTCGGAAAGCTTGGAGAAGCTGAGCCATGTCCATGTTCGGAGGAGGTGGTGGTGGTGGAGCTTGGTCGTTGGTTTGGTCTTGGCCTGCCTCTGACTGAGCGGATGCTCCGGCTTCAGGCTGCTGGGTAGAGGTACCAGTATGAGTTACAACAGGCATCTTGTTGGAGCGGTAAAAGGTCTCATGACTCGGAAGAGGGAAAGCAAGATAGATGGGTGCCTAGTAAGGGGGTGGGTGTGACACTAATCAAATCATGCAAAGGCCGAAAGGCCAAAACACATTCATTAAAATCCAAATGGGTGATGTAGTCGTTTACACATTCCCGAAGGAAGAATACGACATACATCCAGACACAACAAAAGCAAATACTAGATGGTTTCATATGAACCATACAAGGACTCGACTGCGCATAGGGGTTACACGACCTATCCTACCGTAGAGGTCACAACTGGCATATCCGAGTAGCGAATAATGCCTAAGCGGCGGAATGCTCGGTCGCGTATTCCAGCTCTTCTGGGTCTTCCTCCTTGTCTTCATCTGTCTGGGCCCCCTTGTCACTTGAGGGTGTGGGGGAGTGGAGGAGTTGGATACGACGGTGCTTCGTCGGTGGTGCATGGAAAAGCTTGCGATATTCCCTTGCCGTCATCCGGCGTCGCCGAGGTGGCTCTTCATTCTTGGAAGATACATCCTCGGAGGGCCTTCCCCTCGATATGCGATAGCGGACTGTCCAGAAGGTGCTCCTTCATTCTTGATCCTATTTGTCTTCTCTTGAGCTCGACGAAGAAGTGCCTTGGTCTTGTGAAGTTCTTCTCGAAGCTTCATTGATTCCGAGGCCAAGTCTTGTGCCAAGCTGTCGGCACATAGACTAAAGTAGGTCTGGAACCGAAGCGAGAGTCCTTCCTTCAGTGGAGGGGCTAGTGCGCTGCTTTCTTCATCACCTTCCTTCCGGTAAGGTAAGAAGCGGGTTGTCATCTTGGCTGCCATCTCCGGAAGAAGCTCGCGGAAACGGGTTAGTGCCTTGAGTGCAGCAGCCTCAACAGCGAGTGGTAGTGTTGCCATCTGGGGTCCCTCGAAGAACCAACTTGTGGGAGGATCGTTTGCCTTCACGATCACTTCCACATGGTACTCCACCTCAGTGTCGCTAACCAAATGCTCAAGGTAAGTGAGGATGGGCGCTCGGTGGAACTGACACTCCTGGAGGCTATCCTCGAGAAGCAAGGGAAACCCAGTGGTCAGGTGCTCTTCGGGTACAGCGGACATCTACAAAGGTGGAATAGGAGGGGTTAATAAGCTGATGAAATCTCAGGTTTAGAAAAGAAGAGAGGTTCAGAAGGTTTTCGAAAAAGGGTCTCATCTAACTAACGCCCATGCTAACTAAGGCTTCCTACAGTCAGGATGGCTCTGATACCAGCTCTGTGGGGACCCCGACTTAGAAGTCGAGATCACCGAATGCACGTGTACAGTGATCCCAGAGATCAATGCTCACTGAACACACAGAAACTGAATAACAAGAGTCTTACATCCATACATACTGTCTTACACGAATTATGACCATTATGGCCAAGTCTTACATAGATAAAGCCTCACGGCTGAATAGCAAATAACTCAAATAGCGGAAGTCTTTGATGATAGGTAGAACCCATGCCATCTGCCTTAACGATACAGGCATTCTGACTGGGATAGCGTCCTAGTTCGCATGATCGTCTCCAAAGAACTCTTCCTCAAATTCCTGTTCTTCCATGCCTGGCCAATTAAATAACCAGTGGCAAGCCAATGAGTACTTTGAATGTACTCGCAAGCAACCCATGATGTGGTTCAAAATAACAATGCAAACTGAACAATAATGAGCAATCTAGCAATGGGCTAGAATAAATATTCTGCCATCAAGTGTATGCATCAACGAGTTCATGTAACCTTGAAAACAGGTTACCGATATCAACATGAATATGTTTCAACTCATCGAGTCAAGTCACCACCTTGACTCTCATACACACACATGGTTTCGCAAACATTGGACGTAGCCCAAGAGCGGTTACCCAACTGTCCTTGACCGTGGACATGGCTATTCGAATAGTTTTACACTCTGCAGAGGTTGTACACTTTACCCACAAGATCCGGGAAGCTTTCGTGTCACCCACGATCCCGCGGTACCTCAAGTACTCGGGGGAAGCACACGGTCATTATCTTTCCTTAGACGACACTAACATAGAGTCCACTCATTGGTACACGGCCCTCGAGTACAAACAATGGATCACGGGTCTTGCCCTAATTTCAATGTCACGCGTACCCGAAGGGACCAACGGTGTGTCCGGTGCCCTGTGAAAACAGTCATGGTCGTCTATCCAAGCACGACCCCGTCCCGGGAAAGACCTCAAGTCTTCCCGTCACTAGTAATGCGGGCACCATGCTAGTATCGACCTAAGTAATCAATAACGCCCCGTCCCATAAGGGGTAGAGTGGTTGCACATGTATGGTTGGAATAACGGTCGCAACTTAAACCAATCCGTTTGAAAAACACACACTTGTCTCGGTACACCACTTCGTCATCAAGTGGTTACCCAACTCATCATCTCCCTCGGGCATGAATGGCACCCGACGGGGTTTTATGCAAAGATTTCAACCACGAAGGTTCATGTCACACATGCATCACTAAGCATCACTACTACCATTTGCATGTCATTTAGCACATAGCAAGATCAAGATCAAGGCATGCATCGTGTGGTGGTTCAACTAGGTCACCATTGTAATGCTATCGTCATGCATCGAAAACAAACGGGTTCCGAATAACAAGTGTATCATGGTCAAAGGGCTGCTTGCCTGGATTGGCTTGGTCTTCAAAGTCTTCAAATCCTTCTCCTTCTCCTTCTTCAGCAACTTCGTCAAATAGGTATCTATACGTCGCATAATAACAACGGAAAAATAAGACCACAAATAAAACAGAAAAATCAAAGTGCTCAGAAAAATGTCAACTGATTTTTGTTAAATACTAGAGGGAATTCTAAGATGGAGAAAATTCGTAGTTGGACTTTTGGAGTGACAGAATGGAATCTAATGATTTTAGAACATGAGTTTTATTACTCAAATTTGAATTTAAATTTGAACAGAACAGAAAAGTTTCATAGATGTGTGTGAAAGTGACACCATTAAATAGGTTGGAATATTACAAGATTTTAGGAGTTGGAATTATTTCATTTGGACTAATATTCATTTCTGTAAAATTATTTGAAATAATTACAGAAAAAATAAAAAGAAATGGCCCTGTGCTACTGGGCCAGAGTGGCCACAGTGCACGGCCCAGGGCATCCAGCCCAGCCGCTCGGGCGCCAGCGCGCGCACGTCAGGTTTTCAAACCTGACAGGCGGGGCCCGGCGGTCAGCGGCTGTGAGGGGAGGGAGAGAGGGGTGAGGATGACAGGCGGGGCCCGCCTATCATCATCAACCTCACGGCCACGGCGACGGCGAGCTCACCGGCGACGATTCCGGCCACGGCGACAGCAACGGAGGGCAGGGATGGGTTCAGCGACGAGTCGCGGAGGTAGTGGTGGTGGTGCGGCACGCCGGGGAGGTCGGGTTCGTCGGTGGCGAGGTGGGACGGTGGAGGGTCGTCGGGAACCTGCTGGCTGGCTCGTTTCCGGCAGCTGCAGAAGGGGAAAAAGAAGGGGAACGCATCAGTGATGCATGGTGGTTCTAGATCGAGCCAAAGGAGGGGCGGAGGAGGCCCGTACTGCGAGATCGCCGGCTGCCCGACGCGGCGGAGCTCCGGTCGATCCCGAGCACTGGGGCTCTTCGGGGAGGAACAAGTGATGCTGGGGTGTTGCTGGGGATGAGGAGAGGTCGTTGGTGCTGAGAGGAGGGCTCGGGGGGGTCCTATTTATAGGGGAACGGCGAGGTCCCGTGGACCTGTGCGCCGGCGAGCTTCTGCTCGACGCTACAGCGCACGGGAGGCGACGGGAGTGTGTCTGCGGCGTTTCTGGACGAGCCCTACGCCCATTAGAGGAGAGAGGAGGAGCGGGGAGGCTTCCAGATCGTGCGCGCGTGTGAGGCCGAGGAGTGGACGTCGCGGACGGCCGGTGCGCGTGTGGAGACGGCCACTGGAGAGCGCAGGAGGAGGGGGACAGCACCGGTGGAGGCTGCGGACGTCGAGGCGCGTTGAGAGGCGCGAGGGGGGAGCCCGAGGCTGTCGGGGGCAGGCGATTGGGCGAAGCTACAGTGCGTGGGCGCACTGTAGCGCGCTCTGGAGCGCCCTTATCGCATGCCATGGCATGCCATTGGCCCTCTGGACGCGTCCACCGTGTCTGGGGGGTCCAGGGTGATGCAAGCACTACAATTGAGGCTTTGGATGCTCTGGAGATGTTGTGAGAGAGAAGAGGAGCTGGTGACTTGGTAGAAAATGGCTGTCCAGTAGGGTGAACTAGGGTTTTTACCCCTCAATCATGGAGCTGGGGTCCTGGGGAAGTTACTGGAGGTAGCTAGTGACTAGATGAACGTGTGGTAGAAAGTTGAGGCCAAGGTGAAAGGTAAAAGTGACCAAGAAGAGGGTTTTGGTAAAAAGCCAGAAGGTGTTTGATCAGTGTTTGGTCAGGCAAATGATCTCCTCTTGCCATGAAACTTAACAGGATTGAAAGACATGTGAAAATAGGGTGCTTCACCAAATTTGGGATCATTTGAAGGAACTAGCCAATGTAACTTTGGTGAACCCTAGAAAACAACAGAAATGGCTTCATCTTGTTTGAGTCAAGCTAATCATCTCCCCTTGATCCACCACTTGGTGTAGTTTCATCATTTGGGGTTATGATCATGCCCACAAAGTTTGAAGCTCCAGGTAAAAAGTTGGTAATGTAAAGTTGTTCAAATTTGCATTCGAACAAAAAGGGTTTTGGGGTATTCTGATCAAGTTGCTCTACTCCAAATCTTATTAGGCCATTCTAGTATGTGCACCAAATTTGAAAGCATTTGGACAAGTTTGGCAATGTAAAGTTGCTCAAACTTCAAATATGGACAGAATGGTTATGAAGGGTTTTGATGATGTTTTCTTGCTTCCCATGGCATGGGACTTGGCAAGATCATCAAATATGTCATATATGACATGATAGAATTTCCCTGGAATTTTTGGAGAATATTTCCTTTGTAAATATTTCAAAAGCTTGAAATATCCAGAAAGGGTTTTGGAGGGATTAGCCCATTATTTTGAACATGACCAAGTGTTGAAACTCTTATATATGGACAATATATGTCCTCTGAGTCTCCCTGAATTTTGGCAAATATTTTTGAAATACTTAAATAATTTTTTCCCTATTAAAGACCATTTCTGGCCTTAAGAAAAGGCTTTTAAATAAAATAGGAAAATAAATTTTTAAAATTATACTCTTGTGGTTTCTGGGAGTCCTATGACTACTAGGTCTCAAATATACCTTTTGAAATAATTTTCTCACCCTAAATCAAGCACTTGCAGTGCAAACCTTAATTAAGGGGTTTTTGGAAAACTAAATTTATAAAATACATTTTGGCCAAATTAATTTTGTAAGAAAATACTATACTGTTATATAACACTTGGCATGATCATTGGGCAGGAGTTTTGGGTATGGAGATAAATTCTACAAGAGGTAATAGTTGACTTTAATGAGCACATGAAAAAGCACATGAAGAAAAACTCAATTCCAAATAAAAGCCAAATGATGCTAAAAAAAATTGTTGGTCCAAATTTTCATGCTTCATTGATGCAAATAACATGTTACAAAATGCAGGGTGTGACAAACCTTTAGCCGGAGGCTCAACGGCGATCGTGCCGCGCACAGACCCAAAATCGAATGGGACTCTCCCCGCCACTGGGAAGCCGGGCTCGTTTCCAATTACGACATCAAAACTCTTGGGATCCGCACTCTCCGCGCTCGACCCAGTGGTCATCATCGAGCCCGGCTTCGCAGACCCCCAGACTCCTGTCCATCTCCCACTCTTAAATGGGGCACTGTACTTACTGCAATCTCTCAACATTACGGAGGATTCTCCTCCGAACTATGCCCAGTTAAAACTGGGGGCTGAGATTAGGGAATTTTGCTTCCCACCCACCAACCACTTAGTAGTCACGGTCGAAGACTTAACCGACGTACTAGACTATGCTTCCGAAGATTTCGATGGCATGGACCATAACATCGAAGCTGATCTAGGTTAAAACCCACCCATCACCGGGTGATGGATGACCACTTCTACCTATGACGTATACATGGTGGACACACCCCAGGAGAAGGACGGCGATGGCGACCAAGATCCAGAAGAGGAAAAGCCCGTCCATGAACCTCATAAGCGCCAACGTCGGTGGTTCCGCTCACGATCGTGTTGAGAAAGGGAAAGTAATATCGGCACCGGAGAGAATGAGGCTTCGGAGGACGCCGAAGACCCCGTAGAGCCAGCGTTGGAGCAGGGCGAACAGAAGGATGACCAATGCAGTCCCGAACAACTCACCGATCACAATAATTCCGACGACGGTAACTACCTACCTGTCTCCGAAGAGGATGCCAGCTGGACCGACCACCTCGTGGACAGGACAAAGTGGCTAGCAATGACGTATATCAACCCACACCTCCCAACCTTAAAGGAAAGGATACAACGGATCATGGCCACAAGTACGACCAACGTCAGGACCTGAACAAAAAAGCCGGTGCTACCTCTTGAGCTTGCATTGTTTTTCCCTTGAAGATGAAAGGGTGATGCATCACTGTAGCGTAAGTATTTCCCTCAGTTTTTGAGAACCAAGGTATCACTCCAGTAGGAGACTACATGCGAGTCCCTCGTACCTACACAAACAAATAAGAACCTTGCAACCAACGCAATAAAGGGGTTGTCAATCCCTTCTCGGCCACTTGCAAAAGTGAGATCTGATAGAGATACTAAGATAAATATTTTTGGTATTTTTGTTATATAGATTGAAAGTAAACATTGCAAAATAAAAGTAAAGTAAAGATAAATAGTTGATGGAAGATTAATATGATGGAAGAGAGACACGGGGGCCATAGGTTTCACTAGTGGCTTCTCTCAAGATAGCAGATTTCTACGGTGGGTGAACAAATTACAGTCGAGCAATTGATAGAAAAGCGCATAGTTATGAGAATATCTTGGTATGATCATTGTATATAGGCATCATGTCCTTGACAAGTAGACCAAAACGATTCTGCATCTACTACTATTGCTCCACACATCGACCGCTATCCAGCATGCATCTAGAGTATTAAGTTCATAAGAACAGAGTAACGCTTTAAGCAAGATGACATGATGTAGAGGGATAAACTCATGCAATATTATATAAACCCCATCTTTTTATCCTCGATGGCAACAATACAATACGTGCCTTGCTGCCCCTGCTGTCACTGGGAAAGGACACCGCAAGATTGAACCCAAAGCTAAGCACTTCTCCCATTGCAAGAAAGATCAATCCAGTAGGCCAAACCAAACTGATAATTCGAAGAGACTTGCAAAGATATTTAAATCATACATAAAAGATTTCAGAGAAGAATCAAATATTGTTCATAGATAATCTTGATCATAAACCCACAGTTCATCGAATCTCGACAAACACACCGCAAAAGAATTACATCGAATAGATCTCCAAGAAGATCGAGGAGAACTTTGTATTGAGATCCAAAGAGAGAGAAGAAGCCATCTAGCTAATAACTATGGACCCGAAGGTCTATGGTAAACTACTCACAACTCATCGGAGAGGCTATGGTGTTGATGTAGATGACCTCCGTGATCAATCCCCCCTCCCGTGGAGCTCCGGAACTGGCCCCAAGATGGGATCTCACGGGTACAGAAGGTTGCGACGGTGGAATTAGGGTTTCGTGGTGCTCTCGGATGTTTTCAGGGTATATGGGTATATATAGGAGGAAGAGGCACGTCGGTGGAGTTACGGGGGGCCCACCAGCCCCTGGGCGCGCCCCCTGGCTCGTGGCCACCCCGTGGCTTCCCTGACATGTGCTCCAAGTCTTCTGTGTTGTATTTGTTCCAAAAACGATCCTCCCGAAGGTTTTATTCCATTTGGACTCCGTTTGATATTCCTTTTCTGTGAAACACTGAAATAGGCAAAAAACAACAATTGCACTAGGCCTTGGGTTAGTAGGTTAGTCCCAAAAATAATATAAAAGTGTATAATAAAGCCCATTAAACATCCAAAATAGATAATATAATAGCATGGAACAATAAAAAATTATAGATACGTTGGAGACGTATCAAGTATACCCAAGCTTAATTTCTGCTCGTCCTCGAGTAGGTAAATGATAAAAACAGAATTTTTGATGTGGAATGCTACCCAACATAATTCTGAATTTAAGTTTCTTTATTGTGGCATGAATGTTTAGATCCGAAAGATTCAAGACAAAAGTTTAATATTTACATAAGAATAATAACACTTCAAGCATACTAACAAAGCAATTATGCCTTCTCAAAATAAAATGGCCAAAGAAAGTTCATCCCTACAACATCATATAGTTTGGCAATGTTCCATCTCCGTCACACAAAATACTCAAATCATGCACAAACCCGGTTTCAGCCAAGCAATTGTTGCATACTCAATTTTTTTCAAACTTTTTCAACTTTCACGCAATACATGAGCGTGAGCCATGGATTTAACACTATAGGTGGAATAGAGTGGTGGTGGTGGAGAAGACAAAAGAGGAAGATGGTCTCACATCAACTAGGCGTATCTATGGGCTATGGAGATGCCCATCAATAGATATCAATGTGAGTGAGTAGGGATTGCCATGAAACGGATGCACTAGAGCTATAAATATATGCAAGCTCAACAAAACAAACTAAGTGGGTGTGCATCCAACTTGCTTGCTCACGAAGACCTAGGGCATTGGAGGAAGCCCATCGTTGGAATATACAAGCCAAGTTCTTTAATGAAAATTCCCACTAGTATATGAAAGTGACAAAACAAGAGACTCTCTATCATGAAGATCATGGTGCTACTTTGAAGCACAAGTGTGGAAAAAGATAGTAGCATTGTCCCCTTTTTTTCTTTCTTTTTTCTTTTTTTGGGCCTTTCCTTTTTTTCTTTGGCCTTTCCTTCTTATTTTTATTTTTTTTCTTAGGACAATGCTCTAATAATGAGATCATCACACTTCTATTTATTTACAACTCAAAGATTACAACTCGATGCTAGAACAAAATATGACTCTATATGAATGCCTCCGACGGTGTACCGGGATGTGCAATGAATCAAGAGCGACATGTATGAAAAATTATGCATGGTGGCCTTGCCACAAATACAATGTCAACTATATGATCATGCATGGCAATATGACAATGATGAAGCGTGTCATAGTAAATGGAACGGTGGAAAGTTGCATTGCAATATATCTCGGAATGGCTATGGAAATGCCATAATAGGTAGGTATGGTGGCTGTTTTGAGGAAGGTATATGGTGGGTGTATGGTACCGGCGAAAGTTGCGCGGTACAAGAGAGGCTAGCAATGGTGGAAGGGTGAGAGTGCGTATAATCCATGGACTCAACATTAATCAATGAAATACCTCATGCTTCAAATTTGTCACACAACGGTTACCATACGTGCATGCTACGGGACTTGCAAACCTCAACACAAGTATTTATCAAATTCACAACTACTCTACTAGCATGACTCTAATATCACCATCCTCATATATCAAAACAATCATCAAGTATCAAACTTCTCATAGTATTGAATGCACTTTATATGAAAGTTTTTATTATATCCATCTTGGATGCCTATCATATTAGGACTAATTTTATAACCAAAGCAAATTACCATGCTGTTCTAAAAGACTCTCAAAATAATATAAGTGAAGCACAAGAGATCAATAATTTCTATAAAATAAAACCACCACCATGCTCTAAAAAGATATAAGTGAAGCACTAGAGCAAAACTATCTAGCTCAAAAGATATAAGTGAAGCACATAGAGTATTCTAATAAATTCTGATTCATGTGTATCTCTCTCAAAAGGTGTGTACAGCAAGTATGATTGTGGTAAACTAAAAATAAAAGACTCAAATCATACATGACGCTCCAAGCAAAACACATATCATGTGGTGAATAAAAATATAGTCTCAAGTAAAGTTACCCATAGACGAAGATGAAAGAGGGGATGCCTTCCCGGGGTATCCCCAAGCTTAGGCTTTTTGGTTGTACTTGAATTTTACCTTGGGGTGCCTTGGGCATCCCAAAGCTTAGGATCTTGCCACTCTTTGTTCCATAGTCCATCAAATCCTTACCCAAAAACTTGAAAACTTCACAACACAAAACTTAACAGAAAATCTCGTGAGCTACGTTAGTATAAGAAAACAAACCACCACTTTAAGGTACTGTAATGAACTCATTATTTATTTATATTGGTGTTAAACCTAATGTATTCCAACTTTTCTATGACTCATACCCCCCGATACTACTCATAGATTCATCAAAATAAGCAAACATCACGCGAAAAACAGAATCTGTCAAAAACTAAACAGTCTGCAGCAATATGTAACTTTTGAATATTTTTGTAACTCTAATTTTTTTTGAAATTAATTGGTGGACGTGAGGAATTTTTCTATTAATCATCTGCAAAAAGAATCAACTTAAAAGCATTCTCCAGTAAAAAAAATGGCAGCAAATCTCGTGAGCGCAAAAGTTTCTATTTTTTACTCCAAGATCGCAAAAACTTCACCCAAGTCTTCCCAAAGGTTCTACTTGGCACAAACACTAATTAAAACACAAAACCAAATCTAACCAGAAGCTAGATGAATTATTTATTACTAAACATAGGCAAAAGCAAAGAAAATAAAATTGGGTTGCCTCCCAACAAGCGCTATCGTTTAACGCCCCTAGCTAGGCATGATACAGCCATTTTGACCTGGGAGAGAGCCCTTAGCCCCTTTTTGCTCAGCCATTTTGACAAAGCAACCGATAAAACACACGGAGCAAATAAAATAAAAAAGGGCGAATAAAACGACAAAGGTGAATTGGGGGAGAGGAAAATGAGAGGCAAATGACAAATAATGTTGTGCGAGGGATAAGAGTTTGTGATGTACTTGGTATATGACTTTTGCGTAGATCTCCCCGGCAACGGCGCCAAAAATTCTTCTTGCTACCTCTTGAGCTTGCGTTGTTTTTTCCTTGAAGAGGAAAGGGTGATGCATCACAGTAGCGTAAGTATTTCCCTAAGTTTTTGAGAACTAAGTTATCAATCCAGTAGGAGACTACGCGCGAGTCCCTCGTACCTACACAAACAAATAAGAACCTTGCAACCAACACGATAAAGGGGTTGTCAATCCCTTCTCGGCCACTTGCAAAAGTGAGATCTGATAGAGATAATAAGATATTTTTTTTTGGTATTTTGTTATATAGATTGAAAGTAAAGATTGCAAAATAAAAGTAAAGTAAAGATAAATAGTTCATGGAAGATTAATATGATGGAAGATAGACCCCGGGGCCATAGGTTTCACTAGTGGCTTCTCTCAAGATAGCATATTTCTATGGTGGGTGAACAAATTACTGTTGAGCAATTGATAGAAAAGCGCATAGTTATGAGAATATCTAGGCATGATCATTGTATATAGGCATCACGTCTGTGACAAGTAGACCGAAACGATTCTGCATCTACTACTATTACTCCACACATCGACCGCTATCTAGCATGCATCTAGAGTATTAAGTTCATAAGAACAGAATAACGCTTTAAGCAAGATGACATGATGTAGAGGGATAAACTCATGCAATATGATATAAACCCCATCTTTTCATCCTCGATGGCAACAATACAATACGTGCCTTGCTGCCCCTACTGTCACTGGGAAAGGACACCGCAAGATTGAACCCAAAGCTAAGCACTTCTCCTATTGCAAGAAAGATCAATCCAGTAGGCCAAACCAAACTGATAATTCGAAGAGACTTGCAAAGATATTTAAATCATACATAAAAGATTTCAGAGAAGAATCAATTATTGTTCATACATAATCTTGATCATAAACCCACAATTCATCGGATCTCGACAAACACACCGCATAAGAATTACATCGAATAGAACTTTGTATTGAGATCCAAAGAGAGAGAAGAAGCCATCTAGCTAATAATTATGGACCCGAAGGTCTGTGGTAAACTACTGACAACTCATCGGAGAGGCTATGGTGTTGATGTAGAAGCCCTCCGTGATCGATTCCCCCTTCGGTGGAGCTCCGAAACAGGAACCAAGATGGGATCTCATGGGTACAGAAGGTTGCGGCGGAGGAATTAGGGTTTCGTGGTGCTCTCAGATGTTTTCAGGGTATATGGGTATATATAAGAGGAAGAGGCACGCCAGTGGAGTTACGGGGGGGCCCACGAGGGTGGGGGGCGCGCCTACCCCCCTAGGGGCGCCCCCTGCCTCGTGGCCACCCCGTGGCTTCCCTGACATGTGCTCCAAGTCTTCCATGTTGTATTTGTTCCAAAAACGATCCTCCCGAAGGTTTCATTCCATTTGGACTCCGTTTGATATTCCTTTTCTACGAAACACTGAAATAGGCAAAAAAAAATAGCAATTTGCACTCGGCCTTGGGTTAGTAGGTTAGTCCCAATAATAATATAAAAGTGTATAATAAAGCCCATTAAACATCCAAAACAGATAATATAATAGCATGGAACAATCAAAAATTATAGATACGTTGGAGACGTATCAGCCGGTCAGGCCAGATCGATCTATGGGTCAAGATAACGTGCTCCCACATGGGATGGTGGCTATCAAGCCAAGCATACCAGATATAATCAAGTTCAGAGTCAACACCGAACACAGATGCCGCCCGAACTACGTCATGATGTCGCATGATACCGGGGCGCCGCGCACCCTCCGTGCTTTACCGGTGAGGTGATGGATCACCAATTTCCGGAAGAGTTTAAACTCGTAAACATCGAGGCGTATGATGGAACAACAGACCCCGCTGTATGGATTGAAGACATTATTCTTCACATCCACATGGCTCGTGGAGATGACCTCCATGCCATCAAATACCTCCCTCTAAAGCTAAAGGGGCCAGCACGACATTGGTTTAAAAACCTCCCAGAGAACTCCATTGGAACCTGAGAAGATTTGGAGGATGCTTTCCGGACTAACTTTCAGGGGACTTATGTCCGGCTACCAGATGCTGATGATTTCTGTCACATAATCCAGCAACCCGAGGAGTCAGCCCGCAAGCTTTGGAATTGGCTCTTAACTAAAAAGAACCAAATCGTCGACTTTCTGGACGCCGAAGCCTTAGCGGCATTTAAACACAGCGTCCGCGATGAATGGCTCACGCGACACCTCGACCAGGAGAAGCCGAAGACAATGGCAACCCTTACTACACTTATGACCCACTTTTGCATGGGCAAAGACAGCTGGCTGGCTCGTAGAAGCAATAGTACCAGCGACCCTGGCACTTCCGATGTCAGGGATGGCAATGGTAAGCCACAACGCAATAGTAAGAAGCATCGAAACAATAACAGAGAAACAAATGACACGGCAGTAAACGCCGGATTCAGTGGCTCCAGGTCCGGCCAACGGAAGAAACGGTTCAAAGGCAACAGGGATGGTCCATCCAGCCTGGACAAGATATTAGAGAGACCTTGCCAGATTCATGGCACCCCAGACAAACCTACAAATCACACCAACAGAAATTGTTGGGTCTTCAAGCAGGCCGGCAAGTTAAATGCCAAACACAAGGGTAAAGGGCCTCAAAGCAAGGACGAAGACGATCCTCTCTCACCGAATACTGGGGGATAAAAGCAATTTTACCCTGAGGTGAAAACAGTGAATATGATTTACGCCACCCATATCCCCAAGAGGGAGCGCAAGCGAGCACTATGGGACATTTACGCCGTAGAGCCCGTCGCCCCCAAGTTCAACCCATGGTCGGCTTGTGCGACCACCTTCAAACGCAGGGACCACCCAACCAGTATCCGTCATGGAGGTTAGGCGGCCCTAATACTCGATCCTATAATTGATTTATACCATCTTACTCGAGTCCTTATGGATGGCGGCAGTAGTCTCAACTAGATATATCAGGACACTGTCCGCGAGATGGGGATAGACCCGTCAAGAATCAAGCCTAGCAGCACTACCTTTAAAGAGTGATACCCAACGTAGAGGCCCGCTGCACGGGCTCATTAACACTGGAAGTGGTATTCGGCTCTCCAGACAATTTTTGAAGCGAAGAGTTAATCTACGACATCACTCCCTTCCGCAGTGGCTATCATGCACTGCTTGGAAGAACTGCCTTCGCCCGCTTTAATGCAGTCCTGCACTATGCTTACCTCAAGCTTAAAATGCCTGGACCTTGCGGCATCACAACAGTCAATGGGAATATGGAGTGCTCCCTCCGTACAGAGGTGGATACTGCGGCCCTGGCGGCCAAAGTTCAAAGTGGTCTATTCAAGCCAAATAATTCATCGGTCGTTAAGACCAGAGACACTGCTAAACGTGTCTGACCCGTACTACAATGCGGCAGCTCAGATGAACCTGAGCTTGGTTAGCAGCTACGCCTCCGCCGACTGCTCTACAAGGTTGTGGTATACGTACCTTGTGTACACAACTACGCCCTTAAAATACATTGGGCAGCGCCGGGGGCACACTACGGAAAAACAGTCCATAGTACGGCTTGACCCTATATGGACCCTACATATATTTTCATTACGAGTTCATTAAAAGAACCCACCTTATCTATGGTTGTGCAGGGAATTCTTTTCCAAAGTTTCTCTTCCTTTTTCACAGGCGGCCATCAAACCTCTCTCCTTTAAGGATGTGTCACAAAGGAGAAACAGCGCAGACGTGCAGCAGAGCTTCATTGGGATTTTTGCATTATTAGTATCTTAGGCTTTGCGTAAACCTTTCCCTTTATTATTTTCTTATTTGGCATGTAAAATGTCCAAGATGCCGTTGGAATTATCTGTAACCAAATGGCTCGCTGTATTAATCAGGGTATAAAAGAAACAGTTTGGTGCCACTTTGCTTGGAGTTTATTTTACATTACCATCTGTGTTCTCTCCCTACCTCAGATTGCCACATGTGCTTCAATCCAGACTTAACACCGGGGGCTGTACGCGGCCTGGCACACCACAAAGTCTGAACACCCATAGGGAACTGTTCGACATCCCGGATATTTTATTATATGCATCGGCTCCGAGTCATGTCTTGGGTCTATAGTTGGGTTGCCCGGCTCCTGTGCTTACCACCTTACGTTACACATTGTTCGGCTAAGGTAGTAAAGGGAGAACTACTGCGATTGTATTTCTGGTTCACCCGGTCAAGTACCTCAGTAGATAAAGCCGAAAACTGACTGTCATGATAAGCGAGAGCTGGTCGGCGATTCGGTGACTTAGTATTATACTACAGATCGTTAGCGATCCACTTCGTGTTACACGAGGGGCTGGTTTTCGCTCAGCCACATAGAGTGGGCACCATAATCTGGATAGCCGCACACACACAAGGGGCTAGTACTTAGCCCCATAGTCAAACTCCTATGGCCAAGTGAAAGAAATAAAGCTGCATAGTCTGATTGCCTGGTTCACTTTGCGGACACCTCCTTTACGGACCAAGACGTTGGGTAAAGCATAGTCACACGACATGCCGAACACCCCTGTAACATCTACATGGGGGCTGAAGCCGACGACTAGAAACTTTTAGATATAAAACTTAAACATCCACGCATGAGGAAAAGTCGTTTGAAATATAAGGCGCACAAATATATACATATTGGTTCATAAGCATAGTCTTTACAACCCGAATACACTTAATCAAAAGCCACGTCCTTTGAGCACTGGCCCTCTACAATGCGGGCTCCTTCTAGGATGTCATCAAAGTACCTCTCTGGCCTTCGATGATCCTTTCCCTCGGGCAGGCCGGCGGTCACCACTTCGGTGGCCTTCATCTTCGCCCAGTGCAAAGGCCATCCGGGCACCTTCTATACAGGCCGAACGCTTCACAGCGTCGACCCACGGCCTCACATCGATGAGCCGCTTCACCAATCCAAAGTATCTACCAGGGATGGGCTCGGCGGGCCAAAGCCGGACTATTAAGTCCTTCATGGCTGCACCCGCCATGTTATGCAACTCGACCAGCTACTTCAACTGGTCATTGAGAGGCACTGGATGTCCTGGTGAAAGGAATTGCGACCAGAACAACTTCTCCGTTGTGTTCCCCTCCTGGGCTCTGAAGAATTGGGCGGCGGCGGCAATACTCTTCGGGAGATCCGCAAACGCGCCTGGAGAACTCCACAATCGTGTCAGCGACACATACTTCTGACCTCCAAAGATAATCTCCAGAAGAAAGGCCTTACCAGCCGCTATCTGCCGCGCCTGTTTGATCTCCTCACGAGCACTCTGGGACTCGCTCCGCGCATCCTTGGCAACATTGAGAGCCTTATTGAGCTTGGATGTTTGGTCCGAAGTCTTCTCCTCCAGCTCCTCGCATTTGCGAATGGTGTCTCACAGCTCTTGTTCGACTTCGGCAACCCGAGACTAATGTTGACGGCGGGAGGCATGTTCGTCCTCCAGCTCGGCAACCGCTTTGTCAGTGGCTGCCTTGTTCATCCCGGCCTTCTTCTTGTCCTGAGCAAGGGCGCCCTTGAGGGTCTCGACCTCGTATGCGCCAACTGTGACATAATCACATCACACAATGAGTTTGCACTCTTAAAATAAAGACATATCATCTTTTTGACATAATAATTTTCAAAGTCCGCATACCTTCCGTTTTATCAAACCTCATGTTAATGCAGTCGAGTTCCTCGCCAGCTTTTTGAAGTTTCTGATTGAGCTCGGAAACCTCTGCGGCCTCTACGGATGCCACTAACAAGGAAGCCTACTTAGGTAGATGCCACAATATGTTGTATTAGCAGATACTATGCGGATCCTCCCTTCGATTCCTTTCAGAATCGAACAGAGCATCAGGGGCTAGAGTCCCCACACAGGTTTATTATCCTATACAAATAAAAAGTTCGCTTAGAATATTACATCGCATACCTCAAAGCCGGTCAGCAGGCTGTTGAAGGCTTCATTCCGCTTTTGGCGGACTAAATCTTCCCCATAACCGCACCCATCAGAGTGCAGTGTTCTGCCACGATGGAAGCACCTTGCAGTGCTTCCTCCAGCGTGCTCGGCGCCTCCAGATTAATGGAGGACTCCATTGGAGCTGGTGCTCCTCCCCCTATCATAGGGGGTTGCCTTCCCGATTCAGGAGCCATGCTGGCCTCCGGAATGGTGTTCGGCGGGAGCCCAAATTGCTTGGGCTCCCCGCCGTCGGTTGCCCTAGGGACTGTTTCCCCTTGGCAGACAATGGCCGAGGTGTTGACCTCGGGCACCCTCTCGCCCGGCCCGCTCCCACCTCCTCGCGCAGGGGACGCCCGCAGGGAGGACACTTCGGTGTCCCCTAGTACGATGGGCGATTGAGCCCGCGACGGTGTGTCGCTCTCCGCCATGTCAGCTGACAGAGAGATCCCTGAGATAATGGTGTGTTGGGGAGTATGTTGGGAGGACTGCAAAACAACAAATATAATTTCTTATGCAATAATAACAAACTGACCGAAGGTAACAGCAAAAGTCTGAACACTTATGATTCGGCCACGGGCTTGCTCCTGGGTTGTCTTTGGAAATCAGCTCCGAACGCTGAGTCCGAGCTATCCGGGAGGTTCAGCTTCCTCCTGGCCGCCCCCTTTCCCGTGTCTTCAGGGACCACCCTCTTCTTCCCCTTTCCCTTGATGGGGAGTCACTTTCCACCTCCTCCTCCTCTTCCTGTTCGTCATGGGAGGAGTGGGCATCGGTCTCTCCGGACACAGTATCCGAAGGACCCTTAGGGAGGGGCCCACTCTTGACCTCCTTGCCCTTCTTCTTGGCCTTCTTCCCCGGCGCCTTGTACGACGCCGGTACCAGCATCGCAGTTAGCTGAGGCGTGGCTGGGTTCTCAGGCAGCAGAGCGGGACAGTCGACCTGCTCCGCTTTCGTTATTGTCGGCATACTGGGAACCAGGGTACCCATACTTGCCTGTCTGCGGGCCGTGATGCGCTCCTACAAAGGGCCTGGTACGGCTCAGTTGATCAAGCAGCTGCCCAAGACCCTCGTGAGGAGGCCAATCCTTGCGAGGAGAATGACGTCAAGACCTCCTCAGGAGTAGCCTCGACAAGGTGCTCCGGAGGGGCGGAGAACCCAAGGCCAAGTCTGCCTCAGGAGGAGGCAGTGATATCAGCGGTGACGCACCGCGCCACCGGGTGCCAGCGTACGCCAGCGGCGCAGTTACCATTTCGGTGCAAGAGGGACAACGCAGCCGCAAGTTCTCGAGGAGCGGGGCAAAGGTTTCCTCATTGGTGCAACGAGACCGAAGAATGCAAGGACGATAAGGACGATGTCACTGTCGAGCCCACCACTGTGTCACCGCCTGATCCTTTTGTAGGCGAAGACTGCTTTTGTCAGGGTAGGAACGTCCTTGTGTTCCCGCTCAAAAATGGCCGTTGTGGGATCCCTTCCCGCCTAAACATTTCGGGGGAAGAGGACCGTGGCCGCCTATATAAGTAGCTAGAACTCTCACTGCAAAGGGGGATGGAGTCACCAACTCACACACTTGACCACCGCACAAGGAGCAAGAACACTAGCCTCCTGACCCTCTTGAGCTCGCCTCCTGAGCCAGGAACCCTTGTACTAGTTCATATTCTAGCTCGCCCGGAGCCAATCCACCAAAGCAGGAAGTAGGGTCTTACACCACATGGTGGCCCAAACCTGGATAAACTCTTGTGTGCTCGTTCGTTGTTTGCTTGAATCCTTCCACCGAGACGAGAGCGAGGCGCTAGGTAGACGTGTGTGGGAGAGATCTTCGTTCATGCCCCTGTGTTCGAACTTATCGGGTTTTGCGGAGCCCTGAATCCGACATTTGGCGCGCCAGGTAGGGGGCGTGACGAGATCTCGCCTCTCCGACGACCTCGCCCGGTCTCGCCCATCAACCCCGCGTTTTCCAGCTTCGACAAACCGCGACCACGGTGACGGAGGCGCACCAGACGCGTGCGGAAGCCCGTGGCGTCCGCGCCGCTCAGGTATCGCCCTTTGGCCGCGGGACCCGCCGCCACCTGTCTTTGATCGGGGCCGATGACACGATGAGCATCACCAACCTACCGCCAGAGGACCGGCAGCATCCTCCACCCAGTCGATGCCAAGGCTGTGCGGCAACACGGGCGGCCGAACACGCGGCGGTAAGCTCGCGGGACCGGCGCAAAATGGCGAACATGAGGGCTGCTATACTAGTGGCAAGGGAACTGCTAAGGTGCCGGCTGCTCGACAGCGGCCACGACGCGCTGCTCCTCAGGGTGGCCGAGCTCCTCGACGCAGCCAGCACCGGAGCCGAGCCGTTCTGCGTCCACATGATGATGTCGGGGACCGGGTGCCACCCCAGCCACGCCCGGTCGCCTGTATGGTCGAGACCCGCGGCGACCTACGAAGACGACATGGGGTATGATCCGCTAAACCCTGCATATGACGCCGCCCCTCTGCCTCGAAGCCCTTTGTATTCAGAAACCGCCCCCGTCGAGGGGCCACCGGAGAGCGACCTCAGGGCTACGCCAAACGCCAGATGCAACCAGGCGTCGGCGCAAGGGAGCTCAGGAGCGGGAGGTCAGGAGGCGGATCCCCCGCTCGTGGCCGTCAATCCTTCACCATCATCGCCCACGGCCATGGAGCGGGGATAAGACGCGCGCAGGTGCCTGCAGGGGCCGGCCCCGCGGCACCGGCCATAGGCCACGGGCCAGCAATGCCTCTGGCCCAGGCCTCGGCGGGCCAGGGGGTTACTCTGGTTACCACATCGAGACAGAAAGGGAAGGGAAGGCCCGGGTCAGGGCCTCGTCCCCCGCGCGTGACCCGTCGCGCATGGGCCCACCCTGGATTTCACCAGGGGCTCACCGGCGGCGGGTACGATGCGCGTGGGGAGGGGCCTTCTCCCCCCCTTCGTTCAACCTCAAGACGTCGTGCCTCCTGGCGTACCATCCCCCGGGCTGTGGAGGGTGCATCTGGAGGCGGTACGGCGGCCCATCCTACGCACACTACGAGGGCCCAAGACCGCGGCTCCGTCCTCCTGCTCACGAAATCCCGTACCCAATGGGCCCGACCCTGATCAGGAAGCGCTCAGGGGCCATTAGGAGCGTGGGTAGGGCGGGGTCCCCCTCGCACCTCAGGACGCCGCGTCTCTGAGCGACGTTAGCCCTCAGGGGCGAAACGCTTTCGGAGATCGCGTAAGCGGCGCGCCTGGTGCTAGGAGGGGGGCCTATGGCCAAGGTCCCATCCCCCCATCATGCGCAGTGTCCCACTTCATGGATGCCGCCTTCGGGTGAGTTCATGAGGGAGCGGACTAGCGTGGGGCGGGGCCCTCAAAGCGAAGGGGCGGGCACGTCAGAAGATCTCCGCTCGTGACACTCTCACGTAATAGTGAGTGGGGCTGTACATGCCCCGGAGTCTCCGGAGCGTCGCCCTAGGACCTCCGGGGCTCCCTCCCACACCGTGTGGAAGCACCATGCTTCGCGTTGGCCATCGACACTGCCCCCCAATGGCTATGCCCACATCCGCCGGTGGTAGCCCTACGCTCCGCGTTGGGGAGAACACTGAAGACCTGCTCAGGGGCCGGACGCGGCCCCTCCTTTTGCTATTCGCATTTTCTCCTTCTGTATCTGCTTTCTCAAGCCAATCTCGCCGCCGTGCGACTCGTTTCTTGAATAAAGGGGGATTTTGTCTATGTTTCGCAATTTCCGCCGTGTTTCTTTTCGCCAGTTTGTCTTTTCACCTCGCTTAGCCGGGCTACGTCCGCAACCCCGCCCTGTCACTCCTCGCGAGCAGGGGCCGTGGCATGGGCACACGTTCTGTCTGGTCGGATGCCACACCGCCAACCACTCTTGTGCTCACAGCAGGTACTCGTGACACGCGCCCAGACGAGGCCGGCGGACGCTCCGTCCTCACATGCGACAAGGGCTTAAGGCCACGACCTCAGGAACAAGCAAGGGAGTGCTTAAAAACCCATCCGTACAGTGTTCAATTACATCATCAAAGGTTCAAACCTTGTGACACCCACCTCACCAGGCTTTGGAGCCACAACCAAAAGGCAAATTTATGGCAGGAACTGGATTAAGCTTCGACGCCTTCGCCGGAACTGTCGGTGTCGCCCGCCCTCAGGCGCTGGCGCGTCCTCGATAGCTGGAACGAGCTCCGTCACCAACGCGTCCACATGGTCGCTCACCCAATTCTCCGAGGGGCCGGTGACCGCCTCAGGCTCGGGCTCCAGCAGGGCCTTGAAGTCCGCATGAGGGTCAAGACGGTGCAAGTTTCCGAAGATACGGGAAACAGCGCTCCTCGGGACGTCACGGCTTTGCTCCTCGACGCGCTGCCGAGCCTTCCTAACCCCGCCTTCGAGACACTCCACCACCCTGGTAAAGAACCCAAGGTACCCGGCATCGTCATTAACCAGGGGGCCAGCGACCCCCGAGCCAAGAAGTTCTCCTAGGGCCCGGCCGGCCCGGTGCCGCAGGGCCTCAAACATCTCCGAGTAGGTGTGCTGCATTCCACGGACTCGTGCAGCGTCCTCAGAGGTTTGAGCCGCGAGGGTGGAAACGTCCTCCACTTGCTGGTGGAGGCAGGACAATTCCGCCCTGGCGGCAGCGCGAACCTTCTCCGACGCTCACTCGCGGCGCTCCGCCTCGGCACAAGCCTTCTTCGACGCCCGTTCGCGACGCTCGGCTGCAACGCAAGCCTTCTCCGACACCTGCAGGCGACGCTCGGCATCCGCGAGGCTACTCTTAAGTGCCGTGATCTCCTTCTGGAGCTCCTTTGCGCTTGTCAGCAAAGCGAGTCTCGTGAAGCGCCAGCTTCTTGCGGTAATCCTTCCGGAGGCGCTCCGCCTCCCCGACAGCCTTTTTCGCCACGACCTCGCGGTCATCAAGGTTGCCCTCGGCCTCGGCTAGTTGGCGCTCCATCGTCTCTAGGCGCTCGCGCTCCATGCTCAGCTCCATCGCCTCAAGTGCCATCGCCTCCTCCCATGCCGAGAGGCCAGCCGGACTATCATCATCAGCCACAGGTGTAGCAAGGGCAACCCTTCGGGCACGAACCTGGCGCTCAAGCGCGGCGTTTGAAGCTTCGAGCTCGTGCTCACGCTCCTTCGCGGCCGCGCAGCGGCGCTCGGCGTCTCGGGCCTCCTTCAGGGCACGGTCGCAAGCCTCCCGAGCCGCGACGACCGATGCTTCTGCCTTCCTCAGGGCGGTTTCGTGCTGCATCTGGCTCAGGTTGACGGTGGCCCACAGCTGGCGCCAACCCCTTGCCAGATGCAGACCCTCGGGCTCGACGCGTTCATCGACTTCAGCAACCTCGACCTCGAGACGCTTCAGGGCGTCCGACGCCTCCCGCACAACGGCATGGCGGACCACGCTCCGGCGCACCGCAAGTTCCAGGAGACGACCGGGCTCGTCCCCGGCACCCGCGTCGCCCAAAGGGGGCTCCCCCTCTTCCTCGGCTTCAGCGTGTACCCCGGAGCTAGTTCCGGGGGCGCGCGGCACCTCCGGCGCTGGGAGCAGGTATGGTCTTGACGGACGGATAGCTGCTCGAGCCGCCTCAAAAGCTGGCTGAGCCGTGGTGAAGGCAAGACCCGGGGCACGGAGCGGGCTCCCGATGTACCGAGAGCTGCCTAGCCCCAAGGACGCTTGGGGGCTGGGGGCCCGACCTGCGCAATAGGACCCGGGCGCGATTTCGAGAGCCCGGGTGAGGCCTCTTGAAGGCCCGACTTGGTCCAGAGGAGGAATGCAAGCAGAAGCTCCTGTGGGCCTCGTCGGGTGACTCGCGGACGAAGCAGAAGAGGCCCTGGGAACAAGAGGTCAGCAGAACCGCGTTAAGAGGGACGGGGAGAACCAAAGGGCACGCACCTGCTTGGCACGGTCAGCTTCATCCTCTTCAGGGCCCTCGGGGCGGGACCGAAGATGCTCCTCAGCCTCCGCCTCTTACCTAGCGTCGCGAAGGACGACGGGAGGCTGCCTAAGGCAGATATGCCTGGCCCCGGAGCAAGGTCGGAGCAGGCGCCCCCAGCCGGCGCCTCGCCCCCTGAGGTGGCGCTTCCCGGACTCGCCTCAGCCAGAGGCCGCCGCGCCTCCCCCTCGGCTGCTTCAGGAGCCAGTGGCGCCTCAGCGCTTTCTGCCGCCTCCACCAGCACCGGCCCCGGAGCCTCGTCCACTCGCTCCAAGGATGGGGCCGACCCCAGGCCAGGGGCTACGCCAGGTGCGTCTGCCCCAAAAAGGAAGGACGGGCTCGCGGGCCCGGATACCATCAAGGAATCGTCGCGAGGATCGGGGGTGTCTCCAGGGATCAGCCCCCATGCATCAAAGCGGGGCATCCTGTCAGCAAGGGCCCTTCCGGCTTTCGAAGCCAAGTACAAGGGAACCGCGGAGCCAGGTCGAGCTTCAGGCACTCCACCAACGAGCAGCCACATCTGCCCCTGGATCGTGTCAGGAGGGAGCTGCTTCCGCTAAAGGCGCGTGCGGTCGTCAAGACCCCACATTGGGTTGGAATGGCGCTGGAGTGGGGTGACACGGAGGACAAGGAAGTCCCTCACCACCATCGCCAGGGTCAACCCGCTCTTCCTTAACTTGGTCAGTCGACGCATCACAGGCTCCGTCCGAGGGTCCGAAAGGGCTTCGTGCCTCCAGCCAGAGTTCGGCACCGCCGGTGCATCAGGAAGATGAAATTGGGGGCTGTACACGACGGCGTGGAGGAACACCCATTGTCGGCAAAATCCCTCTGTGGTAGGATGAAGCGAGAAGTCAATTCCGGAGGCAGCAGTCGCCTCCACCGTGCGCAACGATACACACCCCGAGCGCTGCCCCCCGTCAACCAACGAGAGAGCGAAGAAGTGGCGGACCAAGGCCACGGAAGGGGAAACGCCAACGATAGCCTCGCACAGGAACACGAAGCCGGAAAGAAGGAAGATGGACCCAGGGTCCAGGTGTAAAGCCCGAATCTTGTAATGCGTGAGCACTTCGTAGAAGAAGGCGGAGAAAGGAGGGACGAGACCCCCGAAGATAGCATGGAGATGAAGCTGGATGTCGTTAGCACCAAGCTCCCTCACCGGCCGGGAAGCGAGCCAGACGCGGGTCGGTCCCTACTCGTTGGTTGCGTCGGCCAAGGCGCGGCGCACCTTGTCCAGACCCTCCTGGTTCACTATGGCAGAGCGACCAAGCGCCGGTTCAAGCTCCGGCGGCGATGCAGCAGGCTCGCCGTCCCCTCTCTTCTTCGCCCCGCGCAGCATGGCGGCAAGCAGGAGGAGGCGGAGAAGGCAAGCAGAGAAGAGGGCCGATTGGGAGGAAGGAAGAAGAAGCGACAGCAAGAAGCCCTACCAGGCGTGCGATTAGCAAGGCGCACAACTACCAAGACTGCGTGGGAGGCGGGGCCGCCCACTTCCCATCCAACCGTTGCACGCCAGCCTGGCCCGCAACCTTTGGGGCCCGCAGCGCTTCGTCCTCGACTAAGGCTTCGCCCCGAAGCCAACTCCGCGTGCGCCTTGGGCCGGGGGCTACTGTCGGCGTACTGGGAACCAGGGTACCCAGACTTGCCTGTCTGCGGGCCGCGACGCGCTCCCTCAAACGGCCTGGTACGACCCTGTTGATCAAGCAGCTACCCAAGACCCTCGCGAGGAGGCCAAGCCTCGTGAGGAGAACGACGTCAAGACCTCCTCAGGAGCAGCCTCGACAAGGTGCTCCGGAGGGGCGGAGAACCCAAGGACAAGTCTGCCTCAGGAGGAGGGAGTGATATCAGCGGTGATGCACCGCGCTAGCGGGTGCCAGTGTACGCCAGCGGCGCAGTTACCATTTCGGTGCAAGAGGGACATCGCAGCCGCAAGTTCCCAAGGAGCGGGGCAAAGGTTTCCTCATTGGTACAACGAGACCGAAGACCACAAGGACGATAAGGAGGATGTCACCGTCGATCCCACCACCGTGTCACCGCCTGATCCTTTTGCAGGCGAAGACTGCTTTTGTCAGAGTAGGAACGTCCTTGTGTTCCCGCTCAAAAATGGCCGTTGTGGGATCCCTTCCCGCCTAAACATTTCGGGGGAAGAGGACCGTGGCCGCCTATATAAGTAGCTAGAACTCCCACTGCAAAGGGGGGCGGAATCACCAACTCACACACTTGACAACCGCATAAGGAGCAAGAGCACTAGCCTCCTAACCCTCATGTGCTCGCCTCCTGAGCCAGGAACCCTTGTACTAGTTCATATTCTAGCTCGCCCGGAGCCAATCCACCAAAGCAGGAAGTAGGGTCTTACACCACACGGTGGCCCTAACCTGGATAATCTCTTATGTGCTCGTTCGTTGTTTGCTTGAATCCTTCACCGAGACGAGAGCGAGGCGCTAGGTAGACGTGAGTGGGAGAGATCTTCGTTCACGCCCCTGTGTTCGAACTTAATGGGTTTTGCGGAGCCCTGAATCTGATAGTTATCCAGGCCTGTATGGAACGTAAAAGTTCTAACTCCTGTTATAATTGAAATATGGACCAGGTAAGTCTTCGGCAAAATCGTGCTTCTCTCTGTGGCCGGAGTCACGCTGTCGAAACCGATGTCTTTGGTCTCCTTTGGCCACTCCTTCTGGGCCTTAAAAAGATGCTTCCATATGTCTTCGTGCGTACTGCCGAAGAAGCACTTCAAGTTCCGTGGTCCCTCTGGATTGAACTCCCATAAGCGGGAGGCCCGGAGCTAGCAGGGAAGGGTGCGACAAAAGAGCATCACCTGAATCACGTTAGTGAGGTGGGCATCCTTCGCTATCATGCCAGAGATGCGATTCTGGAGCGTCTTCACCTTCGATTGAGACCCCAATCGCCCTTGGTAGTCCAAGAGGTGAGCCTCTCTGGGGGCCCGGATCTGAATTCAGGCGTGGCCGCCCATTTGGCCTCACGGGGTTCGGTGATGTAGAACCACTCCTGCTGCCATACCTTGTTGATTTCCACAAAGGCCCCTTTGGGCCAGGTTGCGTTCGGGGGCTTGCTTACCATAGCCGCCCTCCCCCCCCCCCCCC
>LR738711.1:926580277-926631282 GCA_902687465.1 Secale cereale | reverse complement strand
CCCCCCGCAGTACGCATGCTGCCCGTCGACCACCTTCGGCTTTAGATTGAAGGTTTTGATCCATAGGCCGAAGTGTGTGGGGGGGGGCTTGGAGGAAAGCTTCACACACGACTATGAAAGCCGATATGTGGAGGATAGAGTTCGGAGCCAGATTGTGGAAATCCAGCCCGTAGAAGAATAAGATACCCCTAACAAAGGGGTGGAGCGGAAATCCCAGCCCCCGAATAAAGTGAGGGATGAACACAACCCTCTTGTCAGGCTCTGGGATGGGGATCACCTGATCCTCATCAGGAATCCAGTGCGCTATGTTGTCGGCGAGATAGCCTGCGCTCTAGAGACTCTTCATGTTCTTCTCCGTGACGATGGAGGCCTCCCACTTGCCCTTGGAACCAGATCTAGCCATTGTTGGAGAAGGAGGCGGTGGTGGAAGGGATGGGAGCTATGGGCACTGGGGCTAGGAGATTGGGAAGCAAGGGCTAGAGGGGAGCGTGAGGTAAAAAGAGGGGATCTATGTTCTTTTATAGGCGGTAATTACCAAGCGTCCCCCACTTAAGCCGTAAAACTCGCCCGTTCCCAACGTAATCGTGCGTAAGGTGTAGTTGGGTTACCCAAATCATATTGATGAGGATCCCACGATAAGCAGGCATGATCTCTGCTTCGACAAGATGTGCCAATGGAGGCTATGGCTCAAAACACGAAACCAGAGCCAAGAAAACGGTTTGAAATATTAAAGGGTCAAACATGACGTTTCGCTAAAAAGTTGTCAGTAAAGACATTGTGTTCATTTTAAACATTGCCTTCATGGCTAAGAGTTGTACTAATCATGCAGAGCTAGACATAGTTTCTTTATGGAGGAAATAAACTTCATTTGTTCGGAAGGAGGAACCCGCCTTGCAATGCCGAAGCCAGTATGTGTGTCGGACTCATCTTCATCGAAGACTGGTTCAGGGGCTACCGAGGGTGTCCTGGATTAAGGGGTCCTCGGGTGGCCAGATTACTTGTTATGAGCTGGACTGGTGGGCCGCTACGTTGCGCGGATACTTCAGAAAGTGCCCGTATCCAGCCGGATACTGCCCCGATACTCGGATACTGCCCCGATACTTCCCGATACGTATCCCGTAAGTATCCCTCGATATTTTGATATTAAAAAAAGAAAATAATGTTTGATACTCCTAGGATACTTCTGCGATACGTTTTGGATACTTGAAACCCCTCGTTCGACGTGAAATCCCCTCAATAATAAAGACGCACATTTGAAGATTCCCAACATGGGTGTGAGTTCATGTGAAAACATGTTTGTCAATGTTTTTTTATTCAATTGAAAGGTGAGCAAGAGAGAGTCGATGCATTGATTGAAACTGCAAACCTGGTCAAATCTCACTGCCAATTAATAAAAGTGGACTAAGTGCAAGAAAAGAAATGGGTAATCGTATTGAGGCGTGCTTTGACCTATAAGTTCCTTAACTTTTTCTTCATATTTGCAATAATTAATATATGTAACATCTATATATAAATGTATCCCCGTATCCATGTTTTTAGAAAATTGACGTATCGGGCGTATCCCCGTATCGCGTATCCGATACGTATCCAAGTATCCATGCAACGTAGGTGGGCCGTGAAGATCACCACAGAAGATTATCCCTCGTATCTGGATAGGACTCCTATATGTGTAGAATGGCATGTTTAAAGTCCGGGTGTAATGTTTCCTTCCTCTGCAAGATGATTATGTACAACCATAGGCCCCTCCGGTGCATATATAAACTAGAGGGTTTAGTCCGTAGGAACAATCATAATTACGATACACTAGACTTCTAGGGTTTGGCCATTACGATCTCGAAGTAGATCAACTCTTTTAATCCTCATATTCATCAAGATCAATCTAGCAGGAAGTAGGGTATTACCTCCATCAAGAGGGCCTGAACCTGGGTAAAAATTGTGTCCTTGTTTCCCCATGTTACCATCAATCCTCAGATACACAGTTCGGGACCCCCTACCCGAGATTCGCCGGTTTTGACACCGACAGGTACCAAATCACTCTTACGAGAGAGCAAACTGTAAGCAGCAAAATAAATAAAGTAATGCACTCTATCTGTTAGTAAAGTAATTAAGTCCTTCCAGAGCCTATCTAAAGCAGAAAAAGACATGGATGTTGACACAAAAATAAATGGACGTCACCTATTTGCGGAGATCATCTATATTTTCTCCGTGTCGAGCTCCAGCCGGCCCAAGCGTTTTCCTACAAAGCATAAAATAGCTTTATTTCTGTAGGGAGGACAGATGATTCTCCAGGGCCAAGGTATAAAAAGCACCTACTGTTCGTTGTTTGAAATTCTGTGTGCTTAGCTTCCTTGTGTTTCAAATAGAAAAGCACTAAAGATATATGTGGAAATGTTGTTTTTCTTAGGGCAAGCTAGCATACATAAGTAAATTGTATGAAATATGGAGATTAATAAAATTTCAATAAAAAGTTTAGCACTCTTTGTGTCATTAGCATTCTATCTCTCGTCATAACTCGATCTTTACCAAGAAGTCTTATGAGGAAAGGTTACGGGTAAAAAGAAGGTCTTTACCCTGGTGCTTCGGAGATTAGTGTTGCTGACCGAACTCATTTTATTTTGTGGAAATCGAAAATCTCTTAGTTTCTACAAAATAAATTTACATATTTATTGTGAGGGGCTTTGAAAAGTGAAAGGATGAAGATTGATTTAGATCCCCTCAAAGTGCAACTTACTAAATGGGGAAGGAATTTAGAAATGTGAAGGCTCTGATGACCCGTAGGAAAGATACGTAGTTCGGTCTGGGCATATCCTAAAGCCATTGCCTCCATCCCTTGTCTTCTCTCTTGGTCAGGTCGGAGACTAAGTTTCTCATTAATCGATGAGGTGTTCATAGAAGTAAGGCCTTGCCCAATGACTCGCGGATTTAATTTGGGGGTTTCTCCCTTGGACGCTCACTAAAGAAGGCTAGAGGCATGGGTGGATAGAAGCGTTGTGCAAGCATGGGCAGATGGGACTGGAAAGTCCTTCCCGTTCCGCATACGAAACTACGCGGGGACCACACGTTAGCATGAAGAATGCTGACCCCGGATACAAATTCAATCCCAAGGCAACCTCAGCCCCAAGAGATTCTTAGGGTCATTAGCTGAGATTAAAGCTGGCTTGATCAAAGCCCAGTCTTTCTGGTCACTTGCCTACCGGTGGATTGTAACTGAATTCTACCCCAGTAATGAAGCTACCAATTTTGATGAATTTTTTCTTTTGTTCCTTTTTCTTATCTATTTTTAGTTTAGTTTACATTTCGAAATATTGTAAATACATATTAAGAAAATCAATTTACTTAAAAACCACGAATTTGAAAAATAAATAATGTAGTGTAAATTTTTATTAGCGTGTCTTAAAAAATGCTCGCATTTGAAAACAATGTTCGTGAAATTTTTGAAAATGATTGTGATGCAATGTATAAAAATGTTTGTGTAGTTTAAAAAAATGTTTTGTACAATTAAAAAAGAATGTGACTTTTAAAAATGTTCAAGCCTTTTAAAAATATGTTCGTGACATTTTCGTAAAATGTTTATGCAGTGTAAAAAATGTTCACGTAGTTTTGAAAACAACCACGCCACTAAAAAGATTTCAATGTATATTTGATTTCTTAATAACTACGGAGTATTTGAGAAAAAACTATGTTTGAAACATGTATGTGGAAAACACGGTGGCTCTCATGAATGTGTTTTTTTTTTTGCGAGTACTCATGAATGTGTTGTTGCAAAGTGGCAGCAGTGCAAAGGAGTGTTGGTCTCATAGTCTGACTTCACGAACACATGGGCTTCTTGGCTGTATTTGGTGCACCACGTGTGCTCATACTGATTCCTATTAGGAATCGCATTGGGCCATCCCAACACCATAGCTGTGGTTGAGTTTTTTTGATGTTTTTTTTTTGTTGGTTTCTCTACTGTTGTACCAACCCATAAAGAAATCTACTATTGTAGCATCAGTTTTTCTCACGTTTACATTATTTTTTCTCGGGAGTTTGGTTTCCCTTTTTCATTGGTTTTGCTTGTTTGTTTGTTTTGTTTTGATATTTTGATATTTATTCTTTTATATTTCCCTTTTTCTCGTCAGCATATTCCTAATTTTTTCATACACATTGTATGCTTTCCGTAAACATCAGGAATTTCTTTTATACACGTTCAACTTTTTTCAAATACATGATTAATATTTTCTCAAATATATGTTTTGATGTGTATTATTTTCGTACACATTATTCATTTTTTCTAAATATTTATCATTTGTACATACATGATTAACATTTTTTCAATTACACTTCTGAATATGTTTTTCCCAAATACATGTTGAAATATCTTTTTATAAGAAAATATTTTTAAAAAACTAAGTGAACATGTATATACATTGATAAATTTTTTTAAATACCAATTTTTTTGTGAAATACGTGAACATTAAAAAAATGCAATCTACATTTTTTGAATTGTATGAACCATTTTTACATTGTATATATTTTTAAATGTCACTTACTTTTTTTAAACACGTAAACATTTTTGAAAGTCCCATACATCATTTTTTGAATGGCACAAACGTTTTATAGAAGTTGAGCGAACATTTTCTTTACACTGCTTTTATATATTTTTAGATGTGATATGAATAATTAAAAAAAAAACTTTTTTATAACATATGTATTTAGTATTTCTTTCAAAATATAAACAAGATTACAAAAGTGTGACATCGGCGACCGGCCCAGTACCGGCTCTTGCATGTGACGCTCGCATAGGAGTCACTGCGAGTGATACATAACCCCACCCCATCCCCCACCCCGAGCGAGCCTAATACGAGATCGGCATGGATGGCCGATCCTTTGGAATTGCAGTTTTTATTTTGAGAATCCCAAATTGCAGTTTTTACAACAAAGTGCCAAACGCTCTTCGCCTAAAAAAGTACTGAATGGTCCGTCCATAACTTTTCTTTTTCTTTTTGCGAATACCATATCGTTTCTTTCAACTCAACAATCACTGCAGGAAAAAAATTTGAAGCCGTGTACCTAATGCACTCGGCTTATATCAATATAAACTCGGTTTACATGTAAGCCGAGTAAAACTCCCGGCTTATATGACACGGTTTACACTCCATCGACTTATAAGGTATAAGCCGAGTGCCTTTGCAAAAACACACGGTTTATGCATAAGCCGTGTGTTTCTAAGAGGCTCTCGGTTTACTAAAGTAACATGACGGCAGCCGGGAGATAACGGCCACGTGTCACCGTATGTATAAACCGAGTGCCTACATGTCGAACACGGTTTCTATATAAACCGAGCACCTCATGTGCATATATGGGAGGTGAGCTAGAGCACCACACAAAGCTCTCCCCTCGCCGGCCAGAAAAAACAGAGCAGCGTGGGCTCGCCGGTGATGGGGTATATAGAAGCAACCAATTGGTCCCGGTTCGTTACTGGAACCAGGTCTAAAGGCCACCCATTTGTCCCGGTTCCAGTCACGAACCGGGACCAATGGGTGTGGGCCAGGAGCGAGGCCTATTGGTCCCGGTTCATGCTTGGAACCGGGACAAATGGGTCCAAACCAACCGGGACAGATGCCCCACGAGGCCCGGCCGGCTCCCTGGGCGCACGAACCGGGACGTATGCCCCCATGGGTCCCGGTTCGTGGGTGAACCGGGACTAATGGGCTGGCCAGGCCCAAACCAAAGCCCTGTTTTCTACTAGTGCCTGCAGGGTGTGCTAAATGTTTGGGCGCGTTTCGAGTAGGGCTCACCGGCGGCCGCTTGTAAACTACACCATCTCCGATGTAGTCTCTAGGTACCGAGAGGGAACGAGTAGGGTCTGTGAAGGAAGTGTGGGCCCTGTTGTTCCGTTGGCCTCGAAACTTCTCGTGCTCTCAAAGGAGGCCATCGAATGACACGTGTCAGACCCCCGCATTTTCCGGACCCGCCTGGAATATTTGTGACATTTATTGCACTCCTAGGGTTTCCGCGCTGGAAATTGCAGATCTGCAAGGCGGCACATGAAATCATGCCCAGAAGCGGCATGTAAAGTCCTATGTGATGTCTTTGCGACATGCGTTGGCCTTTTTGCAGACGAGGGAGGGGAAGGCCCAGCCACCGGGGGGGGGGGGGCGAGCAAAATTACCTCGGTGCCATGCCCGATCCAACCGTTTAAATCCTCGGAAAATCGTATGATGCCGGAAATCCTCGGGACCTGGCACGGTGTCATAACATGGAACCTGCAGGTTGTGATAAATGTTTGGGCGCGTTTTGAGTAGGGCTCACCGGCGGCCGCTTGTAAACTACACCATCTCCGATGTAGTCTCTGGGTACCGAGAGGGAACGAGTCGGGTCTGTGAAGGAAGTGTGGGCCCTGTTGTTCCGTTGGCCTCGAAACTTCTCGTGCTCTCAAAGGAGGCCATCGAATGACACGTGTCAGACCCCCGCATTTTTCGGACCCGCCTGGAATATTTGTGACATTTATTGCACTGCTAGGGTTTCCGCGCCGGAAATTGCAGATCTGCAAGGCGGCACATGAAATCATGCTCAAATACTAATTAAGTAGTGAATATAAAGGCAATGAAAACCATCATAAATCAAATTTTCATAGATTTTCTGGTTGCAAAAAATAGGCAAAAATATAAGCCTAGTGTTTTCGTCGGGCACACGGCTTATAGGCCTTGTGAACCGAGTTCTTGGGCAGGACACACGGCTTATAGATTGCTCCGTGACGGCGCCGTCAGCCACCTCCGTTGCAGACACGTGGCAGTTTGTCTTTGCCGAGTGTCTGCTATAAGCCGGGTGCTTTTTCTAGTAGATACCGTGTAGTTCGTATAAGCCGAGAGCTTTTATTCGGCACTCGGCTTATAGATGACCATAAGCCGAGTCCTTTGTGTTTGCCGGGTGTTATTTTTCCAAGACTCGGCTTAGAGGAGCATAAGCCGGGTGCCCGAAAAATAGCACTCGGCCTATAGGCTAACACACGGGACAACCGAATTTTCCTGTAGTGAATGCGGTCGAGCGCCAAGTAACACAAATCATATGCATCTTTTAGGGGTAATAACTTAGTCAAATGTATAGTTTCCGTTTTGTTACTCATATACATGTACGTACCTATCTACAAGAATGCACACACCTAAAAAATATAGTGATGCTGATTCAGGTCTTTTCTTTCAAAAGGTTTGAATTTCGTATGCTCAACAATGTTTGCTAATTTTTATGCATATATGGTGTTGGCCTCTCCATTATTGAAACATTGACTTGAAAAAGGTCTCTGCATTCCCCACAGAAGAAAGTCGCTATGTATATTATCATGCATTATTGGTCTGTCCTATTCCTAACAAACTGGACTTTTCTTCCGAGGAATCGTTAATAATTCTATTCACTTGCCAAAGTTCCCAGTTCTCCTTTTAAACTATAGTATACATAAGTCCTTATGTATCACGATATATAGAAAGAAAACATGGGAGATATTAGTTCCTCAATGATTTGAGCGCTGTTCCAGTTCCACAAGCAAAGAAGTACACAACTGGCCGGACCAGACAAAGCCCCATGTCATAGATAAGCTACATATATGAACTAAACTTTGCCAGCCACCAACGGACGGCACAACTTATGAGCTGCATGCACTGCACTACGCCGCATTGCAAAAGCTGATATATAATTAATTTAAGAATACAGGAACCGTGTGAAGCTGATTGCCAGATTATCGCCAGGCTTGTCTGGCTGTGCCATTCCCTCCGGCTCACGCTAACCCAACTGGTAACAGTTTTGACTTGCAAGCCCTAATCATGCACCTCACGTCTTTAATATACCTTTTGTTTGTTTGCTAGTTAGCTCGTTGTATTATTGTTATTTTAGTTCGGATGAGAGTTCAATCAGAAAGGAAATTTATATTGGTTTAGTCGGGAATGACAACATGGCGGTGCCTGCCGAAGGCCACTCGCGGCTACAGCGCTGATGCCGTTGACTAGCGTCTGACTCGACTGCCGGATACTCCATTTTAGTAAGTGGAAAGAACTGCTTTGATCTCGGAGAAAGCAGCCACTGTTCGGTTAGTGTTCTTTTATATACTTACTATCGTCATGTGCTATCGTGCTAACCCCTTCTAGATGGGGCCTCGTTAATCAGAGCGCCGGACAAAAAAAATGCCCGTACAATTCAAGTTGTTTAAAAAGGTGCTTAGTACATATAATATTTTTTAAGTATCAGTGCCTATCACTAGAGGAGGGGCGTTTAATCAAGTGTTTACTTTCTACAAATAAGCACCGAGATGCATTGTACAAAGCCCCCTGATGAGGTTATCTATGTCCCCTAGCCATGATGTTGTCAGTTGTTTCACCGGTCTTGGACTTTATTCATGTCAAAACAATGTATGCAGCCCATGTATAGTTTGTGCAGGAAAAAAAAACTCTTTCTTAAATGGATTACTCACCTATACGACATTTTGAGATGATTTTCTTATAGATTGACAGGGAGGATAAACCCCCACCGTTCATTATAATTCAACCCAAAAATGACTGGCAATCACACTCAAGGAGATGTTTCTTATATTATGCAAGAAAGCCAGTACAAACAAATGGAAAAAAAATACAAACACATCCATAGGCACCCATAGAAACGGAGCACGTTCTCTATCATGTCACTACATATGATATGTTAGGGGAAACTGGTTTGTCAGTATATGTGCAATCAAGTCTAAGCCTTGATTTGGATCGTAGAAAGAAGAGACTAGCTAAAAACAAGATATAGAACAATTGAAAAGTGATTCAAATAAGCACGCCGGAGAAGGATGCAAACAAAACCAATAGTAGGTGTTGTGTTAGGTCCGGAGTCTACAAGAGTAGGGGAGTGCCATTTTTCGTGTGTTGTTCAGCATGTTAAACACACTTGCTATAATAAACCCATAATAAGCGCGCGCACACACACACACAAACCTAACGAATGGACATGACTAGACATGGAAAATTAACCATTTATTGCATCAACCCCGCGACTAACATGGAACCTAGCCAATTATTCTCTTAATCGTCCGACTAGCATGGCTTTTATATACACTAACCAATTGTGCCATGACATTGACAGGGATGCAGAACTCTCAATATAGTACATTTCCCCCCAAGAGTTGCTTTTGGAGCAAGACTTGTGATGATGCGTTGCTTATATATCTAATCAAAATTAACAAGTAGAGAGAGCCTGATGTCAGAGCTTTGTCAAGATGGGCCGTAACATTGCTTCGAAAAGCATTTGGCCCCTGTCATTTGTTTCTTCCTGGTCTGCTGATATGTAAAGCCATGAGACATGTTGCTTTGTCTGCAACCTAATCCAGTTCGTACAAAAAGCGATTAGTCATTTCTAGATTGTTAACTGTGTGCTTTTGACGTCGTTTCATCAATCGGTCCAAAACGAAGTTAGTACCTTTGCCAGAAAAAAAAACGAGGTTAGTTCACAGATGATAACTCTTTGCATTGGTAGATTGCTTATGGTCAGAAGAGTTGTTCATATGAGCATATCACTGTATTAGCGGTACTCCTTTGTCCCCTCTCCCACGCCAGGCACGTAGAAATGTATGGGAAACAAGGATGCAGTACAATCATTTCTCTGCCCTAGTGATATCTTTTGTTTTTTTCTGCAAAGGAAAGAAGTTTGAGCAGTATCATGAGATTCTCACGAGATAGTCCTTTCCTTTGTTCTTTATCAGATTTAACACATACCTACTCTTGTTTTTTTTCCCGCGGCTTAATGACCATTTGCCGAGGAGTGAGGTAAAAAATACAAGGAGTATCAATATGTAAATATTGTTGGAAATATGAGCAATTTACCAAGTGATTTTATTAATAAAAAAACTAGATAAAGCATGACTAATATAATAGTAATAGACCAAGCCATGCGATCTGATAAAGAGAATGTAAATAGCATCTTCATATATAAAACTAGTTGCATATTAAGAACAGTAAAACTGAACCCTTTCTGAGCCTTCTCACGCACCCATAGATTTTGGCCGTTGGATCGAGCGTCTCGGCCATCCCTGGCCGTCCAAGGCAATTTTTCTCTCGCATGGGCTGTTACTGGGCCGGTTCGGGGCAGCTATTCCCGTGACCAAATCCGAAGCTTCTCGTTCCCTGTCATTCTCCAACGTTAGATGCCGAATGGATGAGCGTGATTCTTCTCCGTCCCCTTAAAAAATAATTCTGCTTTGTGTATTCGCAGCCCCTCCCCTTCCCGCACGCGCCTCGCACTCCACACCCCTGATCCACCGCCGCCGCCGTCGACACTGCAACTGCAGAGAGTGAACGAGAGAAAGTGCTGATGATGGCAACGGCGGGCCAAACGGATTGCCAAGCACACCATGCAAAGTGGAGCGGCTCGGATCCCCGCCCTTCTAGACCGAGTCTCCAAATCTCACACGAAGAAAAAGGATCACGACGGTGGCGACGGCCGGAGTCACTTCCTACATCATCTTCTATCTGTGTACTCTCTCCTCCTTTTGTGCATCCCTTGTTTTGTACGAATCGCTTACTCGATCTGGTCTCCGAGATGGTCAAATCGGAGAGGAAGACGAGAGACTGAGCACATGTGCGTCACTGTCCTGCAGGAAGACGACGTAGCTGTGTCTGCCGCCGCCACCACCGCCCCCGTGCAGGAAGAGGAGCCCTCAGATGCTCGAGGAGGTCAACGCGATCGTGGAGGCGAGCGGCGCCGGGGAGAATGCCAATCGACCGCGCGTGGAAGGCAACATGCAGGCTAATCTCTCCGGCACCCCACCCCTCTATATCCAAGTCTTGGTAATGTTGATGACCGTTCTGAACATATGGGCAGGGACAACGTGAACCTGCAAAACCAAATAAGAAAATGGGCATGTACACTATTATGGTTTGTCACGTATTAATAAAATTTGCAACCCAACCTTATCAAAGAATGGAGATCTCACCTCATCCATAAGGAGCAAACTCTGCTCCCTGTTCTATTATCAGGGTCAATTTCTGCTGATACTAATGCCTACATGGACAATATATATTCTATTTACAAATAGCCTGACTGACTGTTGATTTGCTTGGAACGACTAATTAAGAACAGTAAAACTGAACCCTTTCTGAGCCTTCTCACGCACCCATAGATTTTGGCCGTTGGATCGAGCGTCTCGGCCATCCCTGGCCGTCCAAGGCAATTTTTCTCTCGCATGGGCTGTTACTGGGCCGGTTCGGGGCAGCTATTCCCGTGACCAAATCCGAAGCTTCTCGTTCCCTGTCATTCTCCAACGTTAGATGCCGCCGAAGCTTCTCGTTCCCTGTCATTCATGTTACTAGCATAGGAAATGTGATTTCTGAAACCTTTGGAATTTTTAGAAGCCATGAAATATGATGACAACTTTTGTGGGTATAGTCCATCAAAGTTTACATGTAAAGTAAAACTGAGTGGGAATTATTATTTTTGCCATCTTATGAACTCAAATCGGCATGGAATGACAAGAACCATCATTATTACAACCGAGTCATATTCTCATTTTGCAGTCATGCTAGCAGAGAGTTGAAGCTATCGAAGTATAATGAAGAGATGTGAAATTTACATCAAATGGTTCAAGAACTAGCATCCGAGGTATATTAAGATACTGATTTATAGGAATTCGGCACTGCACACTACTTTCATGTTTGCCAAGTTTATAAGAAATAGTTCAAGCCTGCTACCTCGATACTCTTAGCCGCCATCTCTGTCTCCTCACTCCAGGCAGCAGAGTTGCAGCCTGCAGTTCTTGTTGTGCTCCCTGTGACCCGCCTACCTGTCTTGATCCAAAAATCAAGGGTAATTGTAATATAGTCCGTCTCCTAATGGACGTTATAGTTCACGTATCCTCTCAGCACGTATCCTCTCAGCCGAGCCTATACATGTTGAAGCATTGTGTAATGTTCCACATGTGTTATGTTTGAATGCCACAGAGAAGATTCATGAGACACTTTCTGTTAATAAAATTTGGCAGGACACATGCATGAATGCTGAATTTCAGTGGAGCATGAAGTCATAGATGCACCACATTGGACTTCAGAACTCTTGGCGTAAGACTTGAAAAGGTAACCTATCATGGACCTCTTCCTATAATCTGATTTGGTTTGTGATGTGAATGGACAAAGTATGTCTTTTTATAATTTATATCAATTCTCACGGAATACTATATGGATGCAATTTTGTAGTCATGAAGAAGTTGTCCATCAAAAACAAATACTTGAGCTTATTTGGATGCTTACATGAAGAATGCAGAATGCACGCAATTTATATGTTGCATGACATAGATAATACTACATCAACCTTATTGGTTTTATGAATTGTTTTTCAGTAAGTTGTCCTTGCAAAATGATAGTTTTCATCTCCAGTCTGTGACCTTATTTACTATCACACATATTATGTATTAGGTTCTTCGAAGATGAGACACTGTCATGTGTTCCCTTCTCCACGCCCGTGATCTTGCTAGGAGCATCATCGCAACCATTGCCTGTGGATCGGCACCATTTCCTGTTGGCCATGGGTCCACCGTAATCTTTGCCTGCTCCTACGAGTCGACGGCCAAGCATTACACCTTCCTCGGGCAATGACATCCGCTGGCAAAATCAATCTATATATAGATCCTACACCGGCTACTCTCTGTATTGACGCAGTCGACTCAATCCTCATCAATGACCTCGCCTCCTCTACATCTCCATATGTTGACAAGCTTCCTCCTGCACTCAATAAGCACTTTCTTTGTGTCTTACATTCTTTCTTATACACTTCTGCAAACAAAAACTATTCCAGTCCATATGCCACATAGCTCTAGAACAACTAAATAAACTATACCAAATTCTTAAGGATTTACCAATGTACTTGTGTTTTTCGCTTGAAACCATCTGACAAGTTAGTGCTAAAACTTTCAAGCATTATTGGTCTCCAATTAATGTATATTGTGCCTGATCTATTGTTGTGGTATCACTTTTTCCAAGGCTAGCTACTTCTCTTTTTAGGTTGAAACCATTCAGCACATAAAGCTCGGCACTAGAACTTCAGAACTGTCACCACTATCTGCATAGACAGATTTATGTTGATAATAATTTGTAAGTTTGTTTTAACAAATCCATCTTCAAAAGAATTTTCATAAATAATTATATGCATATTTCCTCATGTTACTACTACTTCTCACAATGCCGAGAGGTTGAAAATAGTCAAATTCCTATAGTTAATAATGTAAATAATTAGTATACTCTTGCTTCAATTCCCTTTTGTCTTCCCAGATTGACAATAATTTCTTGGTTGAACAGAGAACTTTTCAAAAATGGGAAGCAACTACAGGAACACCACCAATAGTTGTAGCTCTAAAGAACTTCTCAATGAAGCATCCAGTGACAGTACAACTTACTAGACATGGTGATAACTGGCGGTGGTGAGGACCACGGTGGGGCTCATGCGGCCATGAGTTCCATCTGTGGTGAGGGGTTATGTGCCACAAATGTTCTTCCATGTTTAATTATGTGGTTTGCTCTATGAGGATTTGATTTGTAGGATTTGTGATTGCCATCAGAAGAGGGAGTTTTGAGTTTCGGCTCATTCTTATTAGAGCCGGTAGAGATCTCCCCTCCTTTTGATTATATGTTGATTTCTTTGCTTATTACATCAGAAATCATGTTCCAATTTTATGCATGATAATTTCCAGGGCATGCAAGAACTCGTATTTATCTTGAAAAGGAAAATTTTACCTTCTTAGAAATACCAAGGTGTTTCCATCAGCAAATTTGGTTGTATTTTCATATGCTTTTCTTCCCAAATATATTTCTAATGTGATTTCCTAGCAATACATAGTTCAAGTATCAGATAATATCTTCTCTTTTTTATGAATATACATGAAGAACAATGAAGTTTCAGCGAACTTTAATGTGCTTACATCTTATAATATACTCCTTCCGTCCCAAAAAGTTGTTTTAGATTTGTCTTAATATGGATGTATCTAGAGATGTTTTAGTGTTAGATACATCAGTATCTTAGATAAATATAAGAGAAGCTTTTTTAACGGAGGTAATATAACATATCCCTAGCTTTCATCTACGGGGAGATGTTTTAGTGTTAGATACATCAGTATCTTAGATAAATATAAGAGAAGCTTTTTTAACGGAGGTAATATAACATATCCCTAGCTTTCATCCACGGGGACGGATGAGCGCAATAGCAATACCAAGTATTCCTTGCACAACTAGACAAAGGAATACATTCTTTTCCTAAAGAGAAAAAGTATTCCTTGTGCTGCTTCATTGCAAACCGAACAAATTTCCCCCCTTTGACGACTTCACAATATATGGGCTAATTTATGCTAATTTAAATTTTGTTATTCGTACGTTAATGTATATACAAAAAATTATATCAATCCATTGTAGAAATGGATGGGCGCGGCAACGCGCGCCTTTCATGATCTAGTATGAAGTAGGACCTAACATATTTAGAGCAAACACTAGAGCGAAGAACGGTGACAGTGTTTCTAACAGAAAGAGCATGATCACATACGGGCCAGAGAATAGAACAAGACAAACTAGAGAGATCATGGAGACATACGAAGCAGCAGCCGAAGCCCCGGTCTTGGGTGAGTTGTCCTCGCCGGCCATGTCGTCGAAGAGGTTGTCGACGTCGGGGAAGAAGTCGTCATCGGGGAAGTAGTCGTCGGCGACCGGATCGTCCGTGATGAAACAGCCAGTAGTCGCGCCGAGCGCTCCCCAAAAACCTTATCACCCTTCTCCCGTACAGGACTCAAAAGGTGTGGTTTCGGAGGCCTACTGTCCCGACCTGCGGTGCACGCCGCAAGCCGGGATGGGGAAGATCGTAGCAGCAGCTCAGAGATTGGAACTTGGGGCGAGAGGAGGAAGAAGCTCTGGTGCATCTCTCTGGGAGGAGCGACCTCCCTTTTATAGGCGCAAGAGGAGGAGGTGAACAGGCCACGCGGGGAGCTGAAGCAAAAGAGGGAGGTGAAGTGAACAGGCAACAACCAAAGAGGTTGCACCGTTCGGATTTATTCTCCACTACCGAAAAACGTTTCAGCTCCCGTGTGACCGCTCAGATTTATTACCCGTCGTGCGTGGCAAAAATAAGACATCGGCTCGGCTCATTCCCGCGGCGCGTCGCGTCGCGTCGTGACGAGGCGGGCGGCAGAGGAGGAGCGCGCGTGGATGTCCCTCTTGTTCTCATGCTCGTAAAAGTGGAGAAAAAGCCTCCCTTATAAAGAGATCCAACTCCTTGTAAACTAGCAATGTGGGACTAAACTTTAGTAGTGCCCCTTGCCTTGCACGAATAGGCTAAGTGGGCCTCTAGGATTTATTAGGAATTTCTAAAATTAATATTGGGCTGGGCCATAATATAGACTAAAATTCCAGCAATCCCCCACCAGATCCCAGAGGCACACAAAATTTGCCTTTGGTTCCAAAACACTGTTTTATATACCGGTACTGCAGTGGAGACTGTTAAGTTGAACTTCCACCTAGAACTCTGTGCTACACTAGTAAGCAACTTGAACAGTGGACTATGCCTTGAACTGCAAGTTTTCTGCGAATCTAGCTTCACACAGAGTCTTGACCAATACTTGGCCACCGTGGGTCTCCCCCGCGGGTGGAGCTTATGCGTCATACTCCGTGACCTTTCATGAGTTTACTAGAGAGAACCCTACTCTCATAGATTGCGACGTTTGACAATCAGACTCATATAGGTGTGTTCTTCAAAAGATTTTCTGCAGGACAACATCTCTGCTTACAAGACCCACTTAGAACACATTAAGATATACATCAACCAGCCATGCAGATTTAGGAGAGTATTGCATCTTCATGGAGTGGTATTGATAGTAAGGATACTCTCCTCTCAGTTGACCAACAGCTTGTCTTCCACATCTAATTCAAGGGATCTCCGATCACAAAGACTAGGTTACCACTGTGAACAACTCATATTGTGGGTCTCATACCCATCTCCCTCGATGCATTATCTATCACATTTCGTGATAGACCCTTAGTGAATGGATTTGCCAGATTTTTATACATTTGGATATAATCCAATGCAATTACTCCGGAGTTTTTCATTTTCCTGACAGACTTTAACCTTCTCTGAACGTGTCTTGATGACCTCATATTATCCTTTGAGTTGCTCACTTTCGTGATCACAGTTTGATTGTCGCGGTTCATAAGGACACCCGGTACATGTTTCTCAACTACCGGCAAGTCATTCAAGAGCCGACGAAGCCAATCTGCTTCGACCGTAGCTGTA
Organism: Secale cereale; assembly: GCA_902687465.1. Taxonomy (NCBI): domain Eukaryota; kingdom Viridiplantae; phylum Streptophyta; class Magnoliopsida; order Poales; family Poaceae; genus Secale; species Secale cereale. The sequence goes on along the minus strand of LR738711.1, from coordinate 926,615,022 downwards.
TCTAGTGCTGTGAGCTGTGCTTCCATAGTAGACCTCGTTAAGATGGTCTGCTTGCAAGACTTCCAAGAAACAGCGCCACCTCCATGAGTGAATACATATCCGCTCGTGGCCTTTATCTCATCAGCATTTGAGATCCAGTTTGAGTCACTATACCCTTCAAGCACCTTTGGGTGCCCGGTGTAGTGAATTCCATAATTTGCAGTGCCTTTCAAATAACGCAAAACTCTTTCTAGAGCTTTCCAATGCACATCTCCTGGTTTTGAGACAAACCGACTCAGTTTGCTAACAGCAAAAGAGATGTCAGGTCTTGTAGCACTTGGCTAAGTACATAAGCGAGCCAATAATCTGAGAATATTTCAATTGATCTCTAGCAATTCTTCGATTCTTTCGAAGTAGCACACTGGCATCATATGGTTTTGGAGAGGGCTTGCAGTCACTATAGCCAAAGCGACTCAAGATCTTTTCCACATAGTGAGATTGAAGCAAAGTAATCCCACCATCATCGTCTCTCAACAACTTGATGTTTAGAATGACATCAGCCACTCCTAAATCCTTCATCTCAAAACAACGAGATAGAAAATCTTTGACCTCCTTAATAACATTCAAATTTGTTCCGAAAATCAGTGTGTCATCAACATACAAGCAAAGGATAACTCCCTCGCCCCCACCATGGCGATAGTACACACATTTGTCAGCTTCGTTCACAACAAAGCCTGCAGCTGTTAAAGTTCTTTCAAACTTCTCATGCCACTGCTTTGGTGCTTGCTTGAGTCCATACAGAGACTTCAGCAACTTGCACACTTTTCCTTCCTGACCATCTATTACAAACCCATCTGGTTGTTCCATATAAATTTCCTCATCCAACTCTCCATTTAGGAAAGCAGTCTTAACATCCATTTGATGAACGAGAAGACCATGTGAGGCAGCTACTGAAAGTAGAACTCGAATAGTGGTTAACCTCGCCACAGGTGAGTACGTATCAAAGAAGTCTTCACCTTCCTTTTGGGTATAACCCTTAGCCACGAGCCGTGCCTTGTACTTTTCGATAGTACCATCAGGCCTAAGCTTCTTCTTGAATACCCATTTGCACCCTATAGGTTTGCACCCATAAGGACGATCGGTTATCTCCCAAGTTTCATTCGCTAAGATGGAATCCATGTCACTACGAACTGCTTCCTTCTAGTAGTCAGCATCTTCAGACGCATAAACTTCTGAAATAGAACTGGGAGTGTCATCTATTAGATAGATAAGAAAATCATCACCAACGGACTTTGCAGTCCTCTGTCTCTTGCTCCTAGTAGGAGCTTCATTGTTTTCCTCCACGGGTTTGTCAAAGTGTTCCATCGAAATGGTAGGTTCAGTAATTGCAACTGATTCTTGATTCGATGAACTAGGCATCTCTTGAATAGATGAGGTAGCCATATCCTTCATGGGAAAGATATCTTCAAAGAAAGTCGCATCATTCGACTCCATGATTGTACCGACATGCATGTCAGATACCTCAGATTTTACAACCAAGAATCTATATCCAATGCTTCGGAAAGCATATCCCAGGAAAACACAATCCACAGTCTTTGGTCCAAGTTTGCGCTTCTTTAAGATTTGCACATTGACTTTCACAAAACAACCCCAGGTTCGTAGATAAGAGAGTTTTAACCTTTTCTTCTCCCATTCCTCGAATGGAGTTATTTCTTTGTTCTTTGTGGGAACTCGGTTTAGGACATGACATGCAGTCAATATCGCCTCCCCCCACCATGCCTTGGATAGACCCGATGTATCTAACATGGCGTTAACTAAATCAGTTAGAGTACGATTCTTTCTTTCGTCCACCCCGTTTGACTGAGGTGAATAGGGAGGCGTCCTCTCATGGATTATACCATGTTCCGCACAAAAAGCATCAAATTCATTGGAAAAATACTCTCCACCACGGTCGGACCTAAGCCTCTTAATCTTATGATCAAGTTGGTTTTCCACTTCAGCCTTATAGATCTTGAAAAGGTTCAAGGCCTCATCCTTAGATTTCAAAAGATACACATGACAGTATCTAGTGGAGTCATCAATTAACGTCATGAAATATTTCTTTCCACCTTTTGTCAAAACACCATTCATTTCACATAGATCTGAATGTATGAGCTCTAGTGGTGCAAGATTTCTTATTTCCGCAGTCATGTGAGACTTACGAGGTTGCTTAGCTTGCACACAAACTTGACACTTAGATCCCTTGACGGTGGTGAAACTAGGGATTAAGTTTAATTTGGCTAGTCGCGACATGCAACCAAAGTTAACATGACACAGACGTGAATGCCATACATTTGATTCACTATTGTTGCAACATGATTAACAACTTTATTGCAAACATCTGACAAGGATAAACGAAACAGGCCTCCTGACTCATAGCCTTTACCAACAAAGGTTCCATACTTGGATATTACAAATTTATTCGACTCAAAGACAAGCTTGTAGCCATCTCTACATAACAGGGATCCGCTAACAAGATTCTTATTGACGGAGGGGACATAATGCACGTTCTTCAGCCGCACGATCTTCACCGAAGTAAACTTCAGATCGACCGTGCCAACACCATGAACAGAAGCACTTGAACCGTTTCCCGTCAGCACGGTTGAAGTCCCTGTGGTCTGATAAGACGAAAACATGGAAATATCACCGCATACATGCACATTAGCACCCGTGTCAATCAACCAATCAGGAGAATGACATACTGAAAGAATAGTGGGAAATATACCATACCCATCATCCTTCATATCAGTGTCTCCAATGACAACATTGATGGTCTTGCCGCCTTTCCCAAGATGACGCTTGTCATAGCGATTAGGGCAAGGAGCCCAACGATCAGGATCTCCACACACATGACAGACACCTTTCTTCTTGTCATTCTTCTTCTTGAAGTTCGTGTGTTGCACAGCCTTGTTCTTCCCATCAAACTTTGCTTTTCCATCAAACTTGCCCTTGTTCTTGAACTTGTTGGGCTGAAAGTTCTTCTTCTGTACCAGATTGGCACTAGAACCTCCCTCAATAGCTTGAGCACGTGTGTCCTTTTCTCTCGCCTTTTCTTCCACATCAAGAGTACCAATGAGATCCGGAACGGAAAACTCCTGTCTCTTATGCTTCAGTAAGGTAGCAAAGTTCCTCCATGAAGGAGGAAGTTTAGTGATGATACCCCCGGCAACAAACTTGTCCGGCAGCATACAATTGAAGTGCTCAAGTTCTCTAGCAAATGACTGTATCTCATGAGCTTGCTCAACCACGGAGTGCTCTTCAGTCATCCTGTAATCATAGAATTGCTCCATGATGTACAGCTCAGTGCCGGCATCCGAGACCCCAAACTTGGCCTCGAGTGCATCCCACATATCTTTTCCATTATTGATTGACGCATAAGCATCAACAATGTTCTCACCAGGAACACTCAAGAGAGCAGCCCCAAACAGGGTATCCATTTTCAGAAAAGCTTGTTCCTGTTGAGCATCATAATCTCCTTCAGGTTTGCCAAGAGTGGCGTCATAGTAGCTCATGATTTGAAACCACAGAACAGCTCTCACGCGCCACCTCTTATAGTGGATACCCTCAAACACAGGAGGTCTCATGGAAGCAACAAAACCACTTGGGGTAAATTGCCTATAATAAGGTTTTTGGATTGTTGGAAATATGAGCAATTTACCAAGTGATTTTATTAATAGAAAAACTAGATAAAGCATGACTAATATAACAGTAATAGAGCAAGCCATGCGATCTGATAAAGAGAATGTAAATAGCATCTTCATATATAGAACTAGTTGCATATATTAAGTAGGACCTAACATATTTAGAGCAAACACTAGAACGAAGAACGGTGACATTGTTTCTAACAGAAAGAGCATGATCACATACGGGCCAGAGAATAGAACAAGACAAACTAGAGAGATCATGGAGACATACGAAGCAGCAGCCGAAGCCCCGGTCTTGGGTGAGTTGTCCTCGCCGGCCATGTCGTCAAAGAGGTTGTCAACATCGGGGAAGAAGTCGTCGTCAGGAAGTAGTCGTCGGCGACCGGATCGTCCGTGATGAAACAGCCAGTAGTCGCGCCGAGCGCTCCCCAAAAACCTTATCACCCTTCTCCCGTACAGGACTCAAAAGGTGTGGTTTCGGAGGCCTACTGTCCCGACCTGTGGTGCACGCCGCAAGCCGGGATGGGGAAGATCGTAGTAGCAGCTCAGAGATTGGAACTTGGGGTGAGAGGAGGAAGAAGCTCTGGTGCATCTCTCTGGGAGGAGCGACCTTCCTTTTATAGGCGCAAGAGGAGGAGGTGAACAGGCCGCGCGGGGAGCTGAAGCAAAAGAGGGAAGCGAAGTGAACAGGTAGCAGCCAAAGAGGTTGCACCGTTCGGATTTATTCTCCACTACCGAAAAACATTTCAGTTGCCAAGGGGAGTGCCTATACCCATATGATTATGTCTCCTTCTTCGGAAGTGGTAATGATGGAGTTGTTGATGATGTAGGCTTGTCGTCCATCTTCCAAGCCATAGGCTCACCATCGTAGAAGGATGATCGAGTCTCCGGGATGCTCAAATCTGCAGCCAAACTCATATTCTTGAATCTATATTCATACTCACAAGTTTGGTTTTGCAGGTCATAGATCTGGGCTTGGAGGTGTTCGATTTTCTCTTGGAGATTGGAGATGGCTTCCCCGAAGATCCTTGAGTCCAGCTTGAGGTTGTTGGCGAGCTCCGTGATCATCATGTGGTTGGCGTCGAGTCCTCGTTCAACCATACCTTGCCACTTGAAAACTTGCTGCTCCATTTCTTCGAGTCTTGTCTCCACGCTTCCGGTCCTCCTTGGCCCCTCAACACACTACTAGGAAAAGGCCTACTAATGGCGCACCTATTTTGGCCATTAATGGCGCATTAGTGGTGCGCCATTAGTGCCACGCCATTAGTATATTTTACTAATGGCGCACCTGTGGTGCACCATTAGTATCTGGTATACTAATGGCGCACCACAGATGCGCCATTAGTATATACCACGGTGCACCATTAGTATGCCTCCCAGGGGGGCATATATACCCAGGTGCTTTGGAATACTAATGGCGCACTCTTGCCTGATGCGCCATTAGTAACTTTGGCATACTAATGGCGCACTGTTGGATGATGCGCCATTAGTATCCTTTGGCATACTAATGGCGCACTGTGATGTGATACGCCATTAGTATGAATATTAGGTTTTTTATTTATTTTTTAATTTTCTGTTTTTTGCACAGGTTACAAAATGTATTATTGGACAGAATATAGACAGCACCAGCACACAGCAACAACAGATTCATCGAATACAATAGAAGATTAGTCTCTGAATACAATTCATCATATTAGTCTCCGAATACAATTCATCATATTAGTCTCCGAATTCAAAAGACCGAACAAAGATAGAACATTATATTACAAGTCTCGAGACCGCGAGTAGCGAGTTTGTCTTCACATTACAAGTCGGTATCGATCATCTAAACTACCATCACATAGAAGAGAGCTGCGGTCATCACGATGAAACTCGTCTTCATCCGGTTCCTCCAACGCTCCCTCCCCTCTCCCGCTAGATAGCGGGCGTATCTAGATTCCGCCTCGGCCCTAGTGGTGTACCCTTTGTAACTGTTACCACTGAATCGGTGAACCTGTCTCCGACACTCCTCCCAGTCGTCGTAGACACCGGGAACCTTACCCTTGTACACGACATACGATGGCATCGCTATGCACTAGCCAAACGAAACGTTAGTACCAATTCACAGACAATACATAAGCAATATATAAGTATGCAACAGAACGATCGGAAGAGAAAAGCAAGACATTAATAGCATCGATTACATCTAAGTTGAATGACTTTCAAAACCAAAGAGACATACTACAAGTTCATTAAAGTTTCATTACAACATGAGCCAATCGATGTTTCAGAACTAGACACAGCATCACTACTTTTGACTCGACTCAAGGGACCGGAGCGTGGATGAAGCTGTCGTCTATCGTGGGAGTCATGAAATCGCGGGCGTTGTGAGCCTGCATTTGTAGCATTGTGTCGATGTCACTGTTGGACGGTTGATTTCTGAGGTAGAACTGCCCCGAGGTACGAAGGACATCTTGATGGATGATTTCCGCAAACTCCGACTGGATGCGAAAGAATTCTTGTCTGATGTCCGCGTCCTGGATTGCCGACACGCTCGCGGCCCAATCTTTGAGTTTACTCGGTAGCAGAAGTTGATGATGGTCCCGTACGATCGCCCGCATATGATGGATGGCGTAGTAGGCACCCTTCTGACCGCCAGGCGGCTGCTTGACGCAGCAGAACATCGTATTGTGGGAGAACACGTGCTTGCCGTACTTACGAATAGGCCTGGTGAAGGTGCCTCCAGATTTGGCGTAGCCGGGGAGAACATCATCAAGAACATTCTTGACATTTGTGTAGTCTACCTTCGACTGACGGTCCGAGTCAAAATACGTGGCCATGGAATATTTGGGGCTTAGGAGGATGAGTGTGCAATGTGTGTCACTGCACAAAACACGGAATGTTAAAAGAAAAACGATCGAAATCTAAGAATTCATATGTTACGAGGCGGTTGAGGGGAGGACTTACTCGGGAAAGTAAGGCACGAGGAAGTTATCCTTATCTCGGTTTGCCAGAATGACGCCTTCGAGGTAAGAACTCGCGACTTGCCGGTCCCCAGCGTTGCCCAAGATCTTGGCACACATGTAGAAGGGGTCGACTATCACGATGTCCGGGGTCTTGTCGCGAATGATCCGCATCTCCATACCCAGCAAAAATAGTCGAACGAAGGTGTAGTGCAGCGGATGAAGGTTCAACATAGCGTAGATGTCATCGAACCGCAGGACGATCGTACCCCCGATGGAGTTATCCACAAAGCCCTTGCCCTCTGGCACCTTGGCCGCGAAAACCGGGTATGCCACATCCTTCTCTCTGAGACGCCGCTTCTCCAAAGAAAGAACACTGTCATGCAGACTCCGCATAGCACCGGTTGCAGCATTGAGCATATTACTCGGTAGCATCGGCCTACCCGCCACATGCACCCTCCTCAATACATCCTCAGGTGAAGGTGGCCCGTCCTGAGCACGGATCGTACTCGGTGCCGGCTGGCTCGCACCCTTGTTAGTCTTTCTTTTCCGTGCTTTCTTCTTCTCCTGTAATGGGACCGAGTTCTGCTCATAGAACGCCTTCTTGAGTGTGTTGGGGCTGATAATATTTCGCACCTCGCCTATCTGAGGCTCGGTGAAGTCGGCAGCTGGAGGCGTCTCCTGAGAACTGAACGGCAGACGACGCCTGTTGCAACTTGGTTTCTCCGCGGTACTGATACGTCCCAAACGTATCTATAATTTCTGCTTGCTCCATGCATGTTTTGGGTGATATTGCTATGCTTTTGATAAACTTTCATACACTTTTGATCATATTTGGACTAACCTATTAACTCAGTGCACCACAGTGCCAGTTTCTGTTTTCTGTTGTTTTTTGTATTTCAGGTTTTCCCATTACTTAAATTGCCAGAAAAATTCCGGGAAAAATATATAAAAAATCAGCGATCCAGAAGCTTCCATGCGCCAGAAGTGGGGCCAGAGGGGGGCCAGAGGGGCCCCAGGCGCCCTGATGGGGCGGCCCCACCCCTGGCCGCGCCGGGAGGCCGCCTGGGGTGCTCCCACCTCCTCTGGTGCCCTACCTGGACTCCTATTTATTCTCCCGTCGCGAAAACCCTGATTTCGGACCCCTTTTCTCCAGAAGCAATTCCGATCTCCGCCGCCATCGCCACCAAGTTTCGGGGGACCAGAATTCCTGTGCCGGCATCCTGCCGGGACGGGGAAGTGCCCCCGGATTCATCTCCATGGACGTTGCTTCCTCCCTCCATGATGCGGGAGTAGTTCCTCCTCGGGGCTGAGGTTTCTACCAGTAGCTATGTGGTCAATTCTCTCTCCCATGATGTGATCTTCGTTGTGATCATAGGCTATGTTAATCTAGGGTGATCCCATGATATTTCCCCTTCCTCTATGTATTGGATTGATGTACTCACTTGTCTTTATCTAGTATAATCCCCGAGACCAAGGTGACAGTGGTCTATTGGACATGGATTAGAAGAATATTTTCATGAGTGATTTCCTCTTTTGTGTGTTGATTGAAGATTGAGAGTCTCTTGGTGCTTGTCTTTGACTATCCTTGAGATATGTTGGTGTGATTGTGGTACTCTCTTTGGATGGCCGCGGTGACATTGGGAAATCCATAGATTGAGAACTACGAACTTAGAGGTGTGCTTTTGTAGCCCTACATAATTCTCGTCCTCTCTTGACCACAAAGGAATGACCTCCGAGTGCATGTTTTATGGGAAATATCATGTGATTCGATTATGTTAATGTTGTTGGGAGTTGCCACTAGTGAAAGTATGAAGCCTAGGCCTTGTTTTCACCATTGCAATACCATTTGTGCTCACGTTTACCACTTGTTTGCTTGCTGCACTTTTTATTACAGATTTATATTACTTTGCTTTGCCACTCCTATCATCCATATTTTACCATCTCTTCGCCGAACTAGTGCACCTATACAACTCCTAGTTGTATTAGGTGTGTTGGGGACACAAGAGACTTCTTGTATCTTAGTTGCAGGGTTGCTTGAGAGAGACCATCTTCAACCTCTACTTCCCTGAGTTCGATAAACCTTAGGTCATCCACTTGAGGGAAATTGCTACTGTCCTACAAACCTCTGCGCTTGGAGGCCCAACATAGTCTACAAGAATAGAAGCGTGTGTAGACATCAAGCTATTTCTGGCGCCGTTGTCGGGGAAGTAAGTGTTTGAAGGTATATCTTTAGATCTTGCAATTAAATCTTTTCGTTTCTTGTTTTTAGTTTCACTAGTTATGTTTATGGAAAACCGCACTCTTAGTTCGCTGCTTGGGGAAGGCCGCTTTACCACACCCGTGGTAGAGAAGTCTCCTCCACCTACTAAATGTATCCCGTTCCAAATACCACTTGGGATAATTGAAATAATTAGGAATGATTGTTATGATGGGACAGTCAATCCTAGTATTCATTTGTTGAAACTTACAGAACTTTGTGAGTTGTTTAAGATTTCAGGTTTGACAAGAGATGGAGTCATGAGGAAATTATTTGCCTTGTCACTGAAAGGAAAAGCATTAGAATGGTATAGGCTACTAGATGACTCTCACCTGCTGGATTGGGAAGAGATCCAGTCTCTCTTTTACTCCAAGTTTTATCCTCTTCATGAAGTTCATGAGAATAGGAATTATGTTTATAAGTTCTATCCTCATGACGGAGAGAGCATAGCTCAAGCTTGGGGGAGACTGAAAACGTTAATGCTAAAATGTCCTAACCATGGGCTCCCCAAAGATATGATTATTACTAATTTCTATGCGAGGCTCTCTCGACAGGATAAAGATTTGCTCGATGCTTCCTCTATGGGTTCTTTCACAAACGAAAAGATTGATGCTAAATGGGAACTCCTTGAAAGAATTCAACGCAACACTGAAAATTGGGAGATCGACAAAGGTAAAGAGTCAGGTATAATTTATGAGTATGATTGCATTAAGTCCTTTGTTGAAACTACAAGTTTTAATAAGTTTAGTGCTAAGTTTGGGCTTGATTCTCAACTCCTTGTTGATTTCCTCAAATCTTTTGCTTCACATCTTAATATGCCTAATGTCGGGGGAAACTGTCCTCCCACGAGCACCTATGGGACCGGAGCCCCTTCTACGTTGCGGTAAGGGAGCGGAGGGAGCACGGAGAGCAGATCGAGGAGCACACGCGGGCAGTTTACCCATGTTCGGGCCGCGCGGACGCGTAAAACCCTACTCCTGCTTTGGTTGTATTAAGTTCTTGGGCTCGGGAGCTTGAAGATCTACAGTACCAGCTACACCGAGCGAGGGAGTGTGTGAGTTTCTGGGATCGAACCCCCTCTACGTTGTGCATGGGCCTCCTTTTATAGCTCAAAGGGGTCACCGACAGGTGTCAACGTAGAGAAGGGTAGAAATGTAACTTTGGTGGTAGTTATAATAGTGCGTGAATAGTGCATGAACAGTGGTCTTCACCTAACTTTGACAGTGGGGGACAAGGGCATTGAATGCCCGTCGCCGTCGCCCCGAAAAGCGTTTGTCCATGCGTCTCCGTTCGCCACGGCGGTAGCTTCGTCACCGCGGCTTGCCACCGTGTACCCCAGGCTGCACAGCAGTTTGCCACGCGCCCCTGGAAGGGCCCCAGGGCGACGCGTGGACAGACGAGCTGGAGCGCAGGCACACAGTGTAAGTCTCCCCCGGCAAACACCTTGCCGGGGTCATTACCTTGCCGGGCCCGGAAGCTTGCCGCTCTCCGGGTCCTGCCGGGGCGCACGATGCACCGCGTTATCTCCTCTTCAGATGCCGTTTTCTTGGCCTTCCTGGCAAGCACCTCTTGCCAGGGACTTGTGCTGAAAAGATGACCTTGAGCCTGGGGCGGCCTTCCCGGCAAGCTCCTCTTGCCGGGGTCTTGTCTCTTAACTTGTATTCTTTGTTCTTGAATGGCTTCAAAGGGGCCAGAGTGGACCTTGGCGAGCGCGTGGTAAGCCCTGCCACGGGAAGCTGCTACTGCCCGTGCACAAGTTGGGGTACTAAGGTATCCCTATCTTAGTACACCGACAGGAGCCCCCGGGCCTGGGCCACACACGGTGCCGAGCGCTGTTGGGCCAGGCCCAAGACAGTGCACGGGCACACGCGGCCCACGGCAAGCCGTATCCATCTCCGCATCCGCCGCATCCCTCCCTAACGGCACGCGTCGATTGCGGCGTCGTGGGAGAGATCGTGGCCTGTTCTTTAATGGGAAATGCGGAACGTCCCCCACTCCCCCCTTAAAAGCAGAGGAAGCAGGGGCAGTTTCCCTCCATTGCCTTCATTGTGTCTTCAATCTCCAGAAACCCCCGTCGCCTTCTGCCTCCGCAAAGGTCGACAGAGAGCCGAGCTCCACTCCCTCCGCCGCATCCAACACCCGCAGCGCCGGCGACCTCCCAGCCCCCCTCCTTGCCGCCCCCGCCATGGCTCCGAAGAGTGACAAAGCGAAGGGCGACAAGGCGAAGAAGGAGAAGTCCGAGCAGGCGGCGAAGTTAGCAGCCATGCGAAGGAAGAGGGTGGTCTTCCCGCCGAGGCTCGGCGCGAGGGAGCTCCGGGACAAGTATTACTTGTTCTGGGCGAGGGAGACGAAGGCTCATCCCCGCACCAGAGTCCTCCCCGCCGTCGCCATCGACATGTTCCCCGGCGGGTACTTTTACTTTGCCGCATTCTTCCACTGTGGTCTGTGCCCTCCGTTCTCGGAGTTCTTTTGTGATGTGATGAATACGTACGGCCTCCACCTCCTAGATTTCACCCCCAACGCCGTCCTCACCTTGGCCGTTTTCGCACATCTGTGCGAAAACTACGTAGGGGTCCACCCAAATGTAGCTCTCTTCCGCCACTTCTTCACGCCTAGAGTAGAGTCCGGATCTCCGCTCTCCGGCGGCATCTCCTGGATCTTTAGGTTGAACAAGAAAGAGGCGTACTTGAAAGGGGAGCTTCGCGGCAAGTGGGAGGAGTGGAGGGCGGATTGGTGCTGGGTTCTGGAAGAGAAGCCTGAGCCGTTTACCTCGCCGCGCAAGACTCCAATAGTGCGCGGCAAGGATTGGAGCGAGTTGGCCCCGGAGGACGACAAGTTGGAGATTGCTCTCATTAGGATTCTTCGTCTCCGGGCCGCCAATCTGACTGTGGGCGAAGTTGGGGCTGATTTCCTCCGCCGCCGCATTGCCCCTCTGCAGGAAAGAAAGAGACCTGCTTGGGAGTTTGGCAACGCGGCAGACCGCATGAGGCTGTGCCCCGGGTTGAACTACAATTTCACCGTCCTGGAGCTGAAGGGGATGGTCCGGGAACTGTTTAAGCACGACCCCAAGCACCCAGAGTGGTTCAAGCCGTCGGTGGGAGTGGTGCCGTTATGCAACAACACCTCCCTCAGCGCCATACGCGCGGTGATGCCCGAGTGTGACTCCCACGGGGTCGTCCCCACTTGGCTGGTGCCCTCAGCGGAGACCGTGCAAGCCTTCTTCGACAACTTGGTCGAGAAGCCCCGCAACGCCGAGGAGAAGAAGGGCCTCACCCGGGAGACCACCGACCGGGATGTAGCATTCATTGCCTCCAGAATGGAAGAGGCCGCCGCAGCTGCGGCTGCGGGTGAATTTGGATATACCGTGGAGGAAGCAGAGGCGGCGGACGCAGTGAGCCAGGCTGAAGAGGAGGAAATCCTCAAGCTGCTGAAGATCGCGCCCGAAGAGTTTGCCGGGGAGCCTTCCGGGAAGCTTGCCAGGGCGAGCGGGTCCGCCGGGCAGGGTACCGAGTCCAGCGGGCCTGCCGAGGAGGAGGAGGACGCCGAGTCCGGAGATTCTGACGAAGACTCCGGTGGTTCTCTGAATCTTGACGATGACGCCTCCTCATCCTCGGAGAATTCGCCGCCACCACCAAGCCCTCCGCAGCAACAGAAGAAGCGCCTCCGCAAGGCCGCCGAGCCGGCGAGGCCTCAGGCGCCTCGACAGCAGCCGAAGCGCCGCGCGACGCGCGCCACCACGACGAGCGAGGTCGTCAAGGAGGCGCCCCGAGCCCGAGCGTCAAGCGGAGGGGGATCTTCCCGGAGCGGCTCCGGTGTACCTTCTGCCCCTCGGTCCTCGGCGACGACCGGGGTTGGGTCTTCACAGCCCACAGCCCCGGAGCCTGCTAAGCGCCCGAGGGAGCCTTCTCCTCCAGCTCCTCGCGCTGGAGCGCACGAGGCGGGGTTTGACTTCTCCGCCCTCAGCTCCGATGAAGAGGAGGAAGAGTAAGTACTTGTTATTTCCTTGATTTTGTCTTGGTTCTTCTTGATTAGTTCTAATTCCGATCTTGCTTGGTTTCCAGGACCTTGACCCAGCGGATGGCGAAGAGGGCCAAGATCCCTGTGGTCAACATCGATGACGACGAGCCCGTCGCGGCAACGGATGATGTGCCAGCGACAAACTTGCCGGACCAGCCTGCTGCTCCGGAGAGCAGCCCCCAGCGCAGCCCCCAGCGTAAGTCTGGTATTCATTTTTCTATTTAATGGGCGCGCTTGAGGTTATTATCCTTACTGATATTTTGTTGTCTTGTGCAGAAGTGGAGCCGCAGCCGCAGGAGCACCGGGAGGTCGCCCCCGACGAGCCGCTTGCCCCACCCTCCCCGCCAAGGATGAGCTTCCCGGCGAGGGACAGTGCTCCGACAAGGGTGGGTACTCCTCCAAGGGCGAGTACCCCGCCAAGGACGAGCAGCCCGACGAGGGTGAGCACCCCGCCAAGGGAGGGCGCAAGCGGTCCTCCGCCAGCAAGGGCTACTACTCCACCGCCAAGGGAGAATTCCCCGGCGAGGGACCCCGCCGTCGAAGAAGCTCGCGAAGGTAAACCTTGTAATTTCTTCTTCTTGAATTCGCCTATTTGGATATTTGCTTGACGATCTTCCTTTTCTTTTTCTTCTACTAGATCCTCCCGCCCCGGAGCTGATGGAGACGGAGGCCACCGCCGAGGAGGAGGTGCATGGAGACGGCGGCAACGCCACTACCGCCGAGGGAATGGCTGGAGCCGACGAGCCAGTCGTCGAAGAGACCGCCCCGACCGCAGACGCCGCGGCTGGGGAAGGGACCGGCGACCGCACTGCTGGCCCGGAGGCCGTAGGAGCATCGAACGCTGCACCGGCCGCCGACCCTTCCGCCACTGCGGCTGGGCAGGGGGTCTACCTGGAGGCCGCCAACGGGGTCTTTATACAAGTCCCGTGGGCGTCCTCATCGAGAGCACCCGCGGAGGGGGAGACGTTTGACGGAGAAGTCCTTGCCTCCGCCGGGCTGAAGGTCGTTGATGCGCCCGGCAGCAGCGACGAGCCCGAAGAGGAGCGACTCCTTCGCCGGCTCCTGGCCTTGTACCGGGCCAGGCAGGCGAAGTTGGAGTCTCGGGAGGCCCTGGCTGCCAAGGCTGGTGCTGACCTGGAGAAGCGCGCCGCGGAGCTCCGTGCCGCCAACCAGGTGGCCCTCCGGAACTTGGCGGAGGAGTGCGAAGAGCTTGCCGGGGCGCAGCAAGCATTCGTCCTCGAGAAGGCCGAGGTCGAGGAGCAGCAGCGACTGGCCGCCGAGGAGCTGTCTCGGCGGGAAGGAGAACTCAACCAGCGGAAGGTCGACCTCGACAGCCACGAGGACGACCTCGCCGCCCGGGAGCGAGCCATTGGCGGGGCTCTGAAGGAGGCGAGGGACACCGCTGCTGCCGCGGAGACTGCTAAGAAGGACCTGGAGGCCAAGGTGGCGCAGATGGGAGCTGTTCTTGAAGGCGAGTGAAGACAGGGTCACCGCGCTCAACGTGGCGCGGGAGAAGGATGCTCACACCAACTCAGAGCTGCAAGTCCGCCTCTCCGAGAAGGGCAAAGAGCTCACTGACGCCAGGAACTCCATTGCTGATTTAGAGCTGAAGGTCTCCACCCTGACTGACTCGCTCGACGCCGCCCGGGACCGTGAGACGAAGCTGAAGGACGAACTCCGCAAAGAAAGGGCCTTGGTGGAGAGCGCCGCTGTCTCGCAGAACAACTTCAACCGGGCAGTGGAGCAGTGGACTGATGAACTCGTCACCTCCGCCGCCAACATTGATATGGAGATGATGGCGCTGAGGGCGGAGCACCTCGTGTACTCTCCGGACGAGAACCTCCCTCACAGCGCCAAACTGAGTCTGTTCTTCAGGGGAGTGGCGCCAGCGCTTGCACGGCTGCGGGAGAAGATCCCCGTGCAGCTGGCCGACGAGGCGCGTCGGCTCTGCATGGGTACCATGGAGCGGGTCTTGTCGAAGATTGTCTACCGCAACCCAGGGATCAACCTCGTCAACGTCCTCCGCACCTTGCCGCCCGAAGCTGACCAAGAGGCGTTGAAGGCCCAAGTTGCCCACATCGTCGCCAAGGTGGGCAAGATCCAGAGGATCGACGGAGACCGAAGAGACTAGGCACCTTGCTTCCTTCGCCACTGTCAATTAAGTCATAGGTAGTAGTTGGTTAGAAACAGCGGCAAGCTATCTCTGTAATATATACTTTTATTTTGGATGATCAGTGCAATGTTATCTCCCTTGCTTAGTCCCTTCACTTTGTACGTTTTCCACCTTACGTTTTTAGGGAACTTGCCGGCAAAGGAACCCTTGCTGCGAGCGCTGAGTGCGGGACTCTTAGCAGCCTGCTGGCAATGTCCTTGCCGGCAAGAAACCTTGCCGCAGCTAGTCGCAGCACACTTAGGTTGTTGAGCGAACTCGAGAACAGAGTAAGGGTGCGACACTTGTCGCAGCTCACTTAAGCCGTTGAGCGTGCTCGAAACAAAATAAGGGCGCGGCTAGCCACGGGTAGGTTCCTCCGTGCACAGGTTTTCCATACAAAGTGTGGTTGTTCAAGGAAGACAACTAAAAATTTAAAAATTTGAGTTGCTCAAATTCTGGGAACTTAGCTTTCATGAATTGTTTGCTTCCCGGTAAGGCTTTCCTTTCTTGAACAGCACTTGGTCCACACTTTTATCTCCTTCCCCATCGGCAAACTTGTGCGCGAGGAACATTCTTTCTGTTTCATAGAGAAAGGCAGAAAAGGAGGAAATACAAGTACAGGGCCTTGTGGCTCGTTACTGCTTACCGGGGTTGTGTGCTGCACAAGGTGTCAGATGATGTATGCAATTAAAAAGAAAGGCATGAAATGGCAATTATTGCGAAGCACAAAAGTTTTACTGATGCACGGGGTCTGCGCCCGGCTTTGTACAAAGGTTTACATGCAACAGCGGCAAGACTTGTACAAAAGATGGTTGCCGGAGCGGATCACGGCAACCGCGCCTTATGGGTGAAACTTGCGAAGATGCTCTATGTTCCAGGAGTTGCTCACCGGTAAGCCTTCTTCGGTCTCAAGGCGGACAGCGCCGGGCCTTGTGACTTGTCTCACCCGATAAGGGCCTTCCCACTTCGGCGTCAACTTGTTGGAATTCTTGGCGGACTGAACACGCCGAAGAACAAGGTCGCCTTCCTCGAGACTCCTGGCCTTGACCTTGCGGCTATGATAGCGACGCAAGGCTTGCTGGTAACCAGCAGCTCGTACAGCAGCCTGGAGACGTTCCTCCTCGAGGAGCAATGCATCATCTTGGCGCAGTTGCTCTTGCTCGAGCTCATCGTAAGCGAGCACTCGAGGAGACCCGTATACGAGTTCCGTGGGGAGAACTGCCTCTGCTCCATAGACAAGAGCAAAGGGTGTTTGTCCGGTGGCTCGATTTGGTGTCGTCCTGATTGACCAAAGAGCCGCCGGCAACTCCTCTATCCAGTTTCTTCCGCACTTGTGCAGCCTGTCGAAGGTTCTTGTCTTGAGTCCGCGCAGCACTTCAGCATTTGCCCTTTCTGCTTGACCATTGCTCCTTGGGTGAGCAACAGAAGCAAAACAGACCTTGGCGCCAAGGTCTTGGACGTACTGCATGAAGGTGCGGCTGGTGAACTGTGTGCCGTTGTCGGTGATGATCCTGTTAGGGATTCCGAAACGGCAAACTATTGACCTGAAGAACCTGACTGCTGACTGTGCTGTCACCTTCCTCACTGGTTCCACTTCTGGCCACTTTGTGAACTTGTCGATTGCTACGTACAAGTACTCAAAGCCTCCGACGGCGCGGGGAAAGGGGCCGAGGATATCGAGCCCCCAGACCGAGAAGGGCCAGGACAAAGGGATCGTCTGGAGAGCTTGAGCTGGCTGATGTATTTGCTTGGCATGAAACTGGCACGCTTCACACTTGGTTACTTGTGCAGTTGCATCTTGGAGGGCTTCTGGCCAAAAGAACCCTTGCCGGAACGCCTTCCCGGCAAGTGCCCTTGCGCCAATGTGGTGGCCGCATATGCCTCCATGTATCTCTGCCAACAGCTTCCGTCCATCTTCCCTGGAAATGCACTTCAACCTGACACCGTTGAGTCTTCTTCTGTACAGCTCGTTGTCGACGAACTGGTACATACTTGACTGCCTGGTTATTCTTTCTATCTCTTCTGGCTCTTCGGGAAGTTCTCCAGTTTGAAGAAAACGGACGATTTTCTGTGCCCATGCTGGAGCCCGAGGCTCAACAACAAGGACTAAAGGCATTAGTGTTGCTGCGGGAACCTCAGCTTCTACGGCAAGAACCTGCGGCTCTGCCGGAGCTGAAGGTTCCCCGGCAAGCCTGCCGGGGCAAGGCTTGTCGGGAACGTCTGCTTCAACTATACAGACCCTTGGGTCCGCAGGAGCAGACTGTTCCTCAGCATTTTGGTTGCTGATCTTGGGGACCTTGGCGGCGGCTTCGGGAAGATCCGCCGGCAAGTAGTCACCGGAGACCAATTTCCTCTTCTTGCTTTGTCCAACTGACGGTGTAACGGATGGCTGAGTTAGCTTGAGCACGAAGGTCCCTGGTTCCACAGGTAACTTCATTGCAGCACACTTTGAGAGGCCATCTGCGATATCGTTCTGAGCTCGTGGAACGTGCTCCATCTGTAGGCCTTCAAAGTGCTCTTCAAGCTTCCTCACTTCATCGACATAAGCTTCCATCAGAGGGCTCTCGTAACTCTTGTTTACTTGTCGGACCACCAATTGTGAGTCTCCCCGCACAATCAATTTCTTGATCCCAAGTTCGGCCGCAATCCTGAGGCCGGCAAGCAAACCTTCATACTCAGCAGTATTGTTGGTTGCTTGCTCCTTGGGAAAGTGCATTTGGACGACATACTTGAGGTGCTCTCCGGTGGGCGCTATGAGTAATACGCCAGCACCGGCGCCTTGCAGCGAGAAGGCACCATCAAAGTACATTATCCACTCTTTGCTTGTTTCTTGGACCGGGGTGCTTGTCTCTGGAACTTCTTCATCCGGTGTTGGGGTCCATTCTGCTATAAACTCTGCCAAAGCTCTGCTCTGTATAGTTGAAGTACTTTCGAACTTGAGACCGAAGCTCGACAGCTCCAGTGCCCACTCGACGATCCTACCCGTTGCCTCTGGATTTTGCAATATCCTCTTCAACGGAAAGCGAGTGACCACTGTTATCTCGTGTGCTTGGAAGTAGTGGCGCAGCTTTCTCGAGGCCATGAGGAGGCCGAAAAGCAGCTTCTGCACCCCAGAGTATCTTGATCTAGCCCCCTGCAAGAGGGAACTTACAAAATAAACTAGGCGCTGCACCATCTTCTTTCACACTTCTCCTTGTTCCTGCGCAGACTTGTCCTTGCCGGGGCCAGAGCTTGTCGGGGAAGCCCCCTGCTTGTCGCTGGATGCGTTTGCCGGGGAAGTGGATTCCTCATCTGCCTCCCTCTCCGCTACTAACGCAGCACTCACCACTTGATTGGTTGCCGCTAAGTACAGCAGCAACTTCTCTTATGGCCTAGGTGCGACAAGTATTGGAGTGGAGGACAGGTATCCTTTCAAGTCCTGCAGCGCTGCCTCCGCTTCCGGAGTCCATTTCATAGGACCTGCCTTTTTCAAGATTTTGAAGAAAGGCAGGGCGCGTTCTGCAGACTTTGAAATGAACCTGCTGAGGGCAGCCACACAACCAGCAAGTCTCCTTACGTCCTTGACGCGCTTCGGGGCTTCAATCTGCTCGATGGCTTTTATCTTGTCGGGATTGGCTTCAATCCCCCTCTGAGACACAAAGAACCCGAGAAGCTTGCCGGAGGGGACTCCGAAGACGCACTTCTCGGGGTTCAGCTTGAGTTGTATCTTGCGCAGATTCTCGAAGGTTTCTTGTAAATCTTGAATCAGGGTATCCTTGCTCTTGCTCTTGACCACTATATCGTCCATGTAGGCTTCTACATTTCTGTGAATCTGTGGCTCAAAAGCAGTATGTACCACCCTTGCAAATGTTGAGCCTGCATTCTTCAATCCAAAGGGCATGCGTATAAAGCAGTATGTGCCGCATGGAGTAATAAATGCAGTCTTCTCTTCATCTTCCTTGGCCATGAATATCTGGTGGTAACCTGAGTATGCATCGAGGAATGAAAGCAACTCACATCCAGCCGTGGAGTCCACAATCTGATCGATACGCGGCAAGGGAAATGGATCCTTGGGACACGCTTTATTCACATCAGTGAAGTCTATACAAAGTCTCCACTTCCCATTGACCTTGCGCACAACAACTGGATTGGCCAACCACGTAGGATGGAGTACGCCTCTAACCAGGCCTGCTGCTTCCAACTTCTTTATCTCCTCGGCAATGAACCCTTGGCGCTCCACGGCTTGCTTCCTGACCTTCTGCTTGACGGGCCGCGCGTGAGGACAAACAGCAAGCTTGTGCTCAATCACCTTCCTGGGAACGCCGGGGATGTCAGACGGTTGCCATGCGAACACGTCGACATTCGCCCGCAGGAAGGCAACGAGCGCGCTTTCCTATTTGGGGTCGAGTGTAGCACTGATGGTGAAGGTACCACCAGTGCCGTCCTCCTTGGCGGACAACTTCTTGGTTGCCGGTGGAGCTGCCATTCCTTTCTTACTCTTGCCGGTGGAGCTCGGTGGTGCGTCCTCGACGGCAGCGCAGCACTCCGAAGAGGTGCGTTTGCCGGAGTGGGCTCCAGAGCTCTTGCCGGACTTGGTCTTGGTCTTCCCCCCGGGAGCTTCAGCGGCAAGCGTGTTGCTGTCTGCCGCGGCTGCTGCATCCCGGTAGATTTTGTCGGCGCAGATAAGCGCGTCCTTCTTGTCGCCGGGGACAGAGATGACGCTTATCGGCCCCGGCATCTTGAGTATGTTATAGGCATAGTGGGATGCTGCCATGAACTTGGCGAGAGCAGGACGGCCAAGTATCCCATTGTATGGCAATGGGATATCGGCAACGTCAAAGGTTATCCTCTCCGTCCTGAAGTTGAGCTCTCCGCCAAAGGTCACTGGCAGCGTGATCTTCCCCTTCGGCTTGCTCCTTCCCGGGTTGATTCCTTGGAACGTCCCGGTCTCCTCGAGCTCGCTGTCGGGGATCTGTAGCTTCTTGATCACAGCAGAGGAGATCAAGTTGAGGCCGGCCCCGCCGTCAACCAACATCTTGGTGACCTTGAGGTTGCGGATAGTTGGCGAAACCAACATCGGCAAGCACCCGACCGTAGTTGTGCGGTCAGGGTGGTCCTCAAGGTCAAAGATGATGGGCGTGCCGGACCATTTCAGTAGCCTGCGCGATTCGACGGGTGGCTCTGCTGCATTCACTTCCCGCACCCACTGCTTGCGTTGGCGGTGGGAAGTGTGCAGAGAGGCCCCTCCATCGACGCACAGAACTCCTGTGGCCTTCTGGAACTCCTGCTCGCTGTTGTCTCCATCTTCCATGTCCTCATCGTCGTCTTCGTCCTCATCCTTGTCGCCGCCCCGGGGAGGTCTGTCACCTTGCCGCTGCTTGGCCTTGCCGCGGCGTCCTCCCCGGCCATTGAACGGCCGCTTCTTGCTTGGCTCTCCTCCGCCTCCTTGGGCCTTCTCCTTGTCGCGACGCTCGTATTCAGCCTTCTGCTGCTCTACGAGGTACTCTACCCTCTTGCAGTTTTGGAGATCATGGCCCTTGGTGCGGTGGATCTTACAGTACTGCTTGTCGGAGCCGTCCTGCTTGTCGGCTGCCGCTACAGGGGAGGGCTCCTTGCCGGAGCCACCAGCCTGTGCCTTCTTGGCGGGAGCCTCCTTGCCGGATTTCTCGACAACCAGTACCTCCTTGTTCTTCTTATTCTTGTTCCGCCGCCGGCTCTTCTTTGCCGGGGCGGCATCCTCGCTGTCGCTTCCTCCTGCGCCGGTATCCTCTCCGGGGAGTCTCCTCCCCTCTTCAGCACGTGCACATTTGTCAGTCAGAGCGTAAAGCTCGCTGACGTCCCGGATCTTGGTCATGGCCATCTCCTCCCTCATCCGACGGTTACGCACGTTCTGGTGGAACGCGCTGATAACCGCGGCAGGGTCGACATCGGGAATGTTGTGTTGCACGCGGCTGAACCTTTGGATGTATTTGCGCAGGGATTCTCCCTCCTTCTGGGCAAGGATGTGCAGATCGCTCTCTTGGTCGTGGGGTTTGTGGGCACCCGTGAAGGCGCCAACAAACTGGTGGCACAAATCCGCCCAAGAAGATATGGAGTTCTCCGGCAAGTGCATAAGCCAAGGCCTGACGTTTGGCTTAAGCACGAGCGGGAAGTAGTTGGCTAGGATCTTCTCGTCGCGTCCCCCGGCAGCCTGCACCGCGATGGTGTAGATGCTGAGGAACTCTGAGGGGTGCGTCTTGCCGTCGTATTTCTCGGGTACGTCGGGCTTGAAGTTCTTCATGCTGGGCCACTGGACTTGCCGCAGCTCTCGGGTGAACGCAGGGCAACCTGCAGCGTACGGCAAGTCGCCTGGCTCACCGGGCGCGTGCGCGTCGACAGCAGTCCTAGCGCGTTGGTCTGATTGCCTTCGGGCTTCTCTTCGACGCTCGATGCGGGTTCGAGCGTCCTCTTGTCGCCTGTCTTCGAGGACTTGGCGCTGATCGCGGCGAGCCCGCGGATCCAACGACGCTGTGGAGTCGTCTTCGACGTTGATCCGGCGGGGTGGCGATTTCTGCTTCCTCGGCGGGGAGTGCACGGTAGTTGCACCCCCGGCGGTCTTGTCTCCGTCGGCCTTCGCATGGTCGACTTGCCGCGGCCGTGATGTTGCTGGCTGCTGCGGCGTGTCATTGTTGGCGAAGGCGATGAGGCTCTGGATCGTTGCCCTCCAGTCTTCGGCATTGTCTGCCGCTGGAGGGAAGTCGAGGAGCAGTTGAGCTCTTGCTAGAGCTTCTGGTGGAGAGGAGGGAAGCGGCGGCGAGCGGTGCGAGGAGCGAGATATGCTCGGACTTCTAACAGGGTTAGAAGGAGCAGGATCTCGCCCCGGCGACCGCGCCCTGCTCATACCAGCGCGCTGGCCTTGAGCATCCCGCGACCCACCGGCTTGTCCACGTCCCAGCAAGTGTATGGTACCTCCGGTACCACGTCGCTGCTGGTCCGGCACCTCCTGAGAGGGACGTGGTGCGTGCACGGACGCCGAGGCCTTGGAGTTCGCCCGGTCATCCGTCTTGTCCTTGGACTTGGTGGCGCCGTGAGTCTCCTCGCCGGCGACCACCCTTCCGCCGGCGTCTCCTCCACCAACCGTCGGTTCTGGTGGTGGTGGGATCGACGCGGACGGGCCTGCGACCTCCGAAGCCTTCTTCTTCGGAGGCATATTGAAGTTGTCGATGAGGGTGATGAAGCTGAAGAAGTTGATGAAGAGTGCGCCCGCGTGAGCGCCGGATCAGGTTCGCACAACCTCGACGCCCCCCTACCTGGCGCCCCAAAGATGTCGGGGGAAACTGTCCTCCCACGAGCACCTATGGGACCGGAGCCCCTTCTACGTTGCGGTAAGGGAGCGGAGGGAGCACGGAGAGCAGATCGAGGAGCACACGCGGGCAGTTTACCCAGGTTCGGGCCGCGCGGACGCGTAAAACCCTACTCCTGCTTTGGTTGTATTAAGTTCTTGGGCTCGGGAGCTTGAAGATCTATAGTACCAGCTACACCGAGCGAGGGAGTGTGTGAGTTTCTGGGATCGAACCCCCTCTACGTTGTGCATGGGCCTCCTTTTATAGCTCAAAGGGGTCACCGACAGGTGTCAACGTAGAGAAGGGTAGAAATGTAACTTTGGTGGTAGTTGTAATAGTGCGTGAACAGTGCATGAACAGTGGTCTTCACCTAACTTTGACAGTGGGGGACAAGGGCATTGAATGCCCGTCGCCGTCGCCCCGAAAAGCGTTTGTCCATGCGTCTCCGTTCGCCACGGCTGTAGCTTCGTCACCGCGGCTTGCCACCGTGTACCCCAGGCTGCACAGCAGTCTGCCACGCGCCCCTGGAAGGGCCCCAGGGCGACGCGTGGACAGACGAGCTGGAGCGCAGGCACACAGTGTAAGTCTCCCCCGGCAAACACCTTGCCGGGGTCATTACCTTGCCGGGCCCGGAAGCTTGCCGCTCTCCGGGTCCTGCCGGGGCGCACGATGCGCCGCGTTATCTCCTCTTCAGATGCCGTTTTCTTGGCCTTCCTGGCAAGCACCTCTTGCCAGGGACTTGTGCTGAAAAGATGACCTTGAGCCTGGGGCGGCCTTCCCGGCAAGCTCCTCTTGCCGGGGTCTTGTCTCTTAACTTGTATACTTTGTTCTTGAATGGCTTCAAAGGGGCCAGAGTGGACCTTGGCGAGCGCGTGGTAAGCCCTGCCACGGGAAGCTGCTACTGCCCGTGCACAAGTTGGGGTACTAAGGTATCCCTATCTTAGTACACCGACACCTAAGGAGGATTGGATCAAGCATCATGAACCTTTTAAAGAGATTTGTAAAGAAACTGAAATTGTTCATGATGATTGCAACATGCATGATCCAATTCCTAAAAATGAAGTTTTATATAAGCATGTTAATTTTTGTGGAGTGGATAGACCTTGTGAAAGGCCTATGATTGAAGAAGTGAAGTATTGTAAGCAACATAAGCATGAAAGAACAATCACTTGGGTCAAAGATTTAAATGAAATTGCTAGAGAATTGTGTGACCTTTATCCTTTTACTTGTGAACTTTGCTGTATAGAGGGTTACTTTAATTTTCAATGCATGCACTTTCAAAACATAACTGTTAACCAGTTGTGTGATAACATGATCACCCCTGATCTTTATGATGAGCTTATGTTATTTTTGATGTGTGAAGAGTTATCAGAAAAGACTTCTTGGCTAGATGTTAATGCCATAGGAATAAAAAACACTTTGCAAAATTGCCATCTCTATTGTGTTGTTAATTGCCATAAAAATGATTACATAAGTAAGATTAGAAAGGAGGGAACTTTACCAAAGTATAAAAATGTCTCTTATATTTCTGCTAATAAAAAGGAGAGTTTCTCCCAAGTTTCCCCTATTGTTTCTAATGATAAACCAGGATATGTGGAGAAGCTTCATCTCCAACCACTCCCTCCTAAGGTGAAGAAGAAGAAAAAGAAGAGGAGGAGGAAGAGGAGCAAGAAGGAAGAAGAATGGGTATCAACCTGGCCTGAGCATATTCCTCCCATCAACTTTTATCCTAACGGTTGTAAGTTTAAAGAAGAAGGTGAAGTTTATTGCCTTAATTATCATCTTGATGATATGTCCGTGGGTACTATTGAAGATGATTTTGATTATGATATGCATGTTACTTATTGTGATTGGGAAAATGATGATAATGCTACTTATGATCTTGAAAATCTTTTTGGTACCAACTCTGAAAGTGCTGATATGGAAAGCTCTAAGCTTGGGGATGATAGGATTGCAAACCCTTTACCCACTAGTGATGTGATAATTGATAATTCTTTTGCTAGTAAGAATAAAGACAACATGTTTACAAATATAGTTGCTAGCAATGATAATGCTCTTCTCTACTATGATGATGTTATAGCTCCAATCTATAGTGATTATAAAGGTACCTATGACATAAGGAGAAATTATCCTTATGAAACTTGTCATAATCATGGAGGGAATTACTCCCTTGTTGAACACCATCTTCCTAATACACAATTAATCTATAGTGTTCAAGTTGTTTATGATAGTCCTACTCCCACTATTACCAATGAGAAAGATTATGCTTATGTGGAGAGTAAGAGTACCTTTTTGCATGTGGATCATGGTAACAATGCTTTATGTGATGCTTATATTGTTGAGTTTATTCGTGATCCCACTGAAAATTATTATGAGAAGGGAACATATGCTTATAGACATTTCAATAATATCAAGTTCCCTCTGTTTATGTTGAAGGTTTTGAAGCTGCACTTGTTTTGTCTTCCTATGCTTATTGCTTTGTGCTTCAATGAATTATTCTATTGCAATATTCCTAAGCATAGGAAGCATGTTAGGTTAAATGTGTTTAGTATTTGCTTCTTGATGCTCTCTTTTGTTCTTCAACTCTTATTCCTACGAGAGCATCATTAAAGTCTTAAGCCTATCTTTATGGCTATAAAGAAAGAGCTCTAGGGAGACAACCCTTGTTATCTTTGCTTTCAGCTTGTTCTTTCAGTTTTTAGTGGTCTTGATGTTTGTTACTACTGTAGCAACATCATTGTATCTTTATTTTTCAGCTTTGTGCCAAGTTTAGCCTCTGATTGCAAGGAAGTTCAAAAGTTGTGACGTGCTGTCCAGAAAACAGATTCTGTCCTTGGACAGAAAAATTCGTATAAAATCACCAGATCATCTTTTTGATCTGATTTTTTTGACAGCGTGCTCTATACAATTGGCTTTCGAGCGTCTGTTCTGAGTTTTTTTATTTGAGTTGCAGAAGTGCCCCGAAAAAATTATTTACTACCTGCTGGTCTGTTTTTCACAGATTCTGTCCTGTTTTGCCTTTTCTTCGT
Organism: Secale cereale; assembly: GCA_902687465.1. Classification (NCBI taxonomy): domain Eukaryota; kingdom Viridiplantae; phylum Streptophyta; class Magnoliopsida; order Poales; family Poaceae; genus Secale; species Secale cereale. The sequence continues at coordinate 926,589,659 of LR738711.1, read as the reverse complement.
TTTGCAAACCTTGAGCTTGCTTTTTCTTTGCAAAAACCTTTTGGCAATCTTGAGAAACAGTAGCTCTTCAAGATTATCCTTATTTCCAGTAGGGAAAAATTATTTTATTGTGGGTACTAACCTCGCTAATCAGATTATGATGAGTTATGTATGAAGGGAGTTTTCAAGTGTGCGAGGGAAGATGATAAAAGAAGATTCAGGAGGATCAAACGCTCAAGCTTGGGGATGCCCCCGTGCACCCCCAAGAAATATTCAAGAAGACTCAAGCGTCTAAGCTTGGGGATGCCTCCATGCATCCCCTTCTCCATCAACAATTATCAGTTCGTCTTTCGTTCCACTATATTTTAATCACTTCATGCGTTATGTGCTATGCTTGGAGCGTCTTGCTCTTAGTTTCCTTTTTAGTTTTCTTTAGCTTTGCTTGCTGTTCATAACAAGTTGGATCCTAGCCTTCATTGTTTGGGAGAGAAACACGCTCCACCCCACTGTAGAACACAACATAGGCTTGCATGCGTATCTTCTTGTGTGTGTTCTTTATCTTTCATAGCTGCTGTCATGCTTAGCTCTTAGTTTTCATGCTTATCTTTTTAAGGGATTTTGTTTAGGTTGTTGCTTCTGGAACTCTCTTGAGTTATCATGCTTATCTTGTTAAGAGAGCTGGCTTCTGTGGCACTGATTGATATGTCTATGATAAAAATGTTATGTGCATAATGGTGCTTAGTAGTCCATGTTTTCTTATGGTTAGTCTCAAATAGCTGGGGGTTCTTAATGTGTTATTGAAGTACCAGCATGATTTGTTTGCCTATGATGTGGTATGGTTTAGTGATATCTTCCTCCAAGAATTTATTTTGATTGACTTGGCATATGCTCACGCACATTTAAGACTGTAAAGAAAGTCTATCAAGCCTTGATGATCTTTAATTTCTGAGTAGTGATATAACTTCCATGCCCGATTCAATGTTGCTTTGTCGCTCTGCATGATTATGGCCGTCATTGCTCTCTTAGTTGGTCGCTCCTAGTCTTTTGCTAGCCTTCACCTGTACTAAGCGGACTGACTGCTTGTGCATCCAAAATCCTTGAAACTAGTTATGCCATATGAGTCCACCATACCTTCCTATATATGGTATTTACTTGCCATTCCTAACGAAGACTTTCTTGTACCATCTCAAAATTATTCAAAAGCATTTCTCTTTTGTGCCTCTGTTTTAGCTCATGAGGAAATAGTAGGTAATTCATGATCTTCTTGTGTTGGACAAATTTTACCCCGGGGTTGCATGTCTAATCTGCAAACCCCTAATACGAGGAGGGACTGGCATGAGTGTGCCCAGCTCACAAAAGATAATAGCAACAAACAAACCCTCCTTCACGCTTTGTTCATGAGAAATCAGAAAACTCCGGCAGTGATAAACAAAGGAGATTAAGGGGATGTGATCATCCCCGCGTGGGAGCCGTTCCTCGAAACTTGTCCAGCATAAGAAGTAATTGGGTTATCTACTAGCATTCGTTGACGAATTATGCACCTCCCAAAAGCTTTTTATCTCTGTTTTTAAAACCACAAGCTCTGGTACTTGTTTAGTCTTTGCTTCCAGCCAAGGGTTTTCAACCTTGCCATCAAAATCCACGGTTCGAGAGTCTCCACCTTCTTTCTTCAAAGCACCAACTATTGATAGCATGATTGTCATTCTGAGTGTAATGTGCATTGTCCCAAAGTACCATTGTCTTCTGCATGATTGTGATATCGCTTATTCTGAAATCATTGTATATAGTCGTCACTTAAACTTCGGAGGTGCTCCTGCATTTATGTTTTGCTTCACTAAAGGGGGCAAGCGAGGTATCACTTTGTCATGTTTGCACACCATGCTCACTACAAATCTATTGGGTGTTTCAGTATCGTATTGTAAACTTTCAGTTCTTTGTGATATTCTCATGAGGCAACTTAATTACTAAAGATTCATTATCTCAATAAGCATTTGTCATGTGATTGTGAAAGACTCTTTGGTAGCATGTCACCACAGAAATTGTGCTTGTTATCATTTACCTACTCGAGGACGAGCAGGAATTAAGCTTGGGGATGTTGATACGTCCCAAACGTATCTATAATTTCTGCTTGCTCCATGCATGTTTTGGGTGATATTGCTATGCTTTTGATACACTTTCATACACTTTTGATCATATTTGGACTAACCTATTAACTCAGTGCACCCCAGTGCCATTTTCTGTTTTCTGCTGTTTTTGTATTTCAGGTTTTCCCATTACTTAAATTGCCAGAAAAATTCCGGGAAAAATATATAAAAAATCAGCGATCCAGAAGCTTCCATGCGCCAGAAGTGGGGCCAGAGGGGCCCCAGGCGCCCTGATGGGGCGGCCCCACCCCTGGCCGCGTCGGGGGGGCGCCTGGGGTGCTCCCACCTCCTCTGTGCCCTACCTGGACTCCTATTTATTCTCCCGTCGCGAAAACCCTGATTCCGGACCCCTTTTCTCCAGAAGGAATTCCGATCTCCGCCGCCATCGCCACCAAGTTTCGGGGGACCAGAATTCCTGTGCCGGCATCCTGCCGGGACGGGGAAGTGCCCCCGGATTCATCTCCATCGACGTTGCTTCCTCCCTCCATGATGCGGGAGTAGTTCCTCCTCGGGGCTGAGGTTTCTACTAGTAGCTATGTGGTCAATTCTCTCTCCTATGATGTGATCTTCGTTGTGATCATAGGCTATGTTAATCTAGGGTGATCCCATGATATTTCCCCTTCCTCTATGTATTGGATTGATGTACTCACTTGTCTTTATCTAGTATAATCCCCGAGACCAAGGTGACAGCGGTCTATTGGACATGGATTAGAAGAATATTTTCATGAGTGATTTCCTCTTTTGTGTGTTGATTGAAGATTGAGAGTCTCTTGGTGCTTGTCTTTGACTATCCTTGAGATATGTTGTGGTGATTGTGGTACTCTCTTTGGATGGCCGCGGTGACATTGGGAAATCCATAGATTGAGAACTACGAACTTAGAGGTGTGCTTTTGTAGCCCTACATAATTCTCGTCCTCTCTTGACCACAAAGGAATGACCTCCGAGTGCATGTCTTATGGGAAATATCATGTGATTCGATTATGTTAATGTTGTTGGGAGTTGCCACTAGTGAAAGTATGAAGCCTAGGCCTTGTTTTCACCATTGCAATACCATTTGTGCTCACGTTTACCACTTGTTTGCTTGCTGCACTTTTTATTACAGATTTATATTACTTTGCTTTGCCACTCCTATCATCCATATTTTACCATCTCTTCGCCGAACTAGTGCACCTATACAACTCCTAGTTGTATTAGGTGTGTTGGGGACACAAGAGACTTCTTGTATCTTAGTTGTAGGGTTGCTTGAGAGAGACCATCTTCAACCTCTACTTCCCTGAGTTCGATAAACCTTAGGTCATCCACTTGAGGGAAATTTCTGCTGTCCTACAAACCTCTGCGCTTGGAGGCCCAACATAGTCTACAAGAATAGAAGTGTGTGTAGACATCAGGTACCAGCTAGATCGCGCACGTCTTTTGTAGGGTTGGGTTCTTGAGAAGGAGGCACCATGAAGTCGCCACCGTACCCATGATCGGCAAAGTACTGATCGACGTTGGCAAATGTATCGTCGTCATTGTCGTCGTCGTCGTTCGGATCCTCTGCCATATGCATGTTTGGATCCAGTGGCATAGGGATGTCCGACACCGTTGCGGCGTTCTTGCCATGGGGCCGACTTGGCGCCGGCACGACTGGCGGTGTTGTCTTTGGGGTGGTGTCCCCCGCCCCCAAACGAATCTGGCTCTTCGGCCAAAGCAGGGGCCAGCTCAGGCAGGCGCCGAGGGTCATCACATCATCTTCGTCGACCCCGACAGGTCGAATCGGAGGTAACAACTCGTCGCAGCCTGGCAGCACCCGAACCAGTTGAACCCTATACAAGTTGGGTGGCATCCTAGTACCGTGGAACATGGGGTTGCCCGGTTGAACGATTTTGCCCTTGGCGACATCGACCAACTCGTTGTTCACGAAGTGCAGGAGAGTGCACGGAACGTCGGCGGCGCCCTGCGAAAACATGTAGGGCGTCGGGGATGCCCAGTCAAAGGCAAGGAGATGAAGTCCTCGGCCGAGAGAGGCTTAATTAGTTACCGTGATGATGGCGTCGAGCTCGGCTAATGTCGAGGCACCGCCAACGGCGGGCGTGCAGTTGACAAAGGGGCCGCTTGGTGCAGAGGTGCCGGCCGGCGTACACCCGGGTGCATTAAGCTCCCGTGCCGGCGTCGGAGACACCAATGCCGCCTCCACCGGAGACACCAATGGCCCTGCCATCGCATTCTGCGAGTTGCTGGCCGTGAAGCTGGGAATCGGGGGCGGCCCCTGTTGGCCGCCCGCAATCCACGCCTGCAACCCCTCAATCAAGGTAGGCACAATGGCGGTGATTGTCGCTCCCAGTTGTTGTTGCACTTGCTCTTGGACAATCTCCGGAATCCGCGCCACTTGTGCCTTGAGTTCTTGAACCTCGCGCGACTGGCTTTCCGAGCTGGTCTTTTTCTCCTTTCGCCCACCAGCGTTATAGTATGACGACCATTTTGTGGACAAGCCTTTGCCGGCCACACGACCAGCTGACGACGGCTTACTGAGCTTATCCTTTTTCTTCATTACATTCAACGCCCTATTTAGAGTGGTGTCCCAAGGGTTGCTCTTAGTCGACCCCACGCTACTGCTTTCAGTCGCGTGCGGAAGGAATGTGAACCATTTAGAAATTTGGCTTCATTAATTAGAATGCAACCATATGGAGCTAATTACGCGGGGGTTTATTCCTTACGAGAACAAGCTCAAGCGCCCTGGTCTTCGGATCCGTGGTAAGCTCCTTTGTTTTCGGGTCCTTCTTGTACCGGGCCCTGACAAAGTTCCCGGTCTGCTTGTCACCGTATATATCGAAGAGGGGCGGTAGGCCTTGCTCGGCACGGTCCGCCTCCTCCTTGTCCCATATAGGCTCCGCTACTCTGTAACCGCCGGGACCGAGTGTGTGTTCCCATAAGTTCAGCTCCCGCATTTCTTTCCCCCACTGACTTGATTCGGAGGTTGCGGTGCTCGAGCACTTGATCTTGAAGTCGTTGTAGTCATCTTCAGTGATCGAAGGATTTTTCTCCTTGATCTTCTCATAACTATCACCTTTGTCGATCATTCTCTTCACCGTGCTTTTCCAAGTAGACAGGGCCGTGCTCATCCTCGTGAGGGAAGCATTGTTCACTTTATTCCCTTTGAGGCTTGTGTTTTCAAATTCAGCGGGGAATTTCTATCGTTCGTGCAGCTTCGTGAAGAGGAGGTTGCGCAAATTCCCTTGGTCAGGATGCCTCGGGTTCTCGGTGTTGATCGAGACGGTGCTCCGGAGAATGCACCCGAGCTGAAGCAAGTACCCCTTGACTATTCGTTCGGGCAACATTGGATTCCCTTCGGAGTCCACTTTAGTAAATTCCTCCTTGACGGTGCGGAGCACGGTCGGGCGCCGGTCCTTCCGTTGCCTCTTCGGTTGGCTGCCATCTGTGCGTGCGCCGCCGTCATCAGTGGTGGCATCCTCGGCGGCACCATCAATAGTGTCATCCCCGACGGCACCATTAGTGGGGTCATCCTCGGCGGCACCACCAGTGGTCTCAGGATCGGTGGGGAAGGAGGCGTCCTCATACAAGTGAGGTTGTTCCTCCATCTCCTGGGACAGCTCCCAGAATGCCTTGCCGCCCGAACCCCCGGCCTCATCGTTGTGGGCCATGTTTCTTTCTAAATAGGAAAAAAGTTTGGTCAAAAAGTTGGTTATTGTCAAGGAACAAGATCATGGTCTCATCATTTAGGGTTTGTCGACACCGAGGCATCCTAAAAGCTAAGCTTTTATCATTGAGGGTTTTTCGACGCCGAGGCACCCTAAAAGCCTAAGCTTTCATCATTTAGGCTTTTATCGACACCGAGGCACCCTAAAAGCCAAGGTTTTATAATTTATGGTTTGGCGACACCGAGGCATCCTAAAAGCTAAGTTGGGAAGGAGAATTCTAAGTTGGGCCTAGTCACTTGGCTCTATTACCGCCTATGGTTTAATGCAGCAAGAATAAAGGGGCAGTTGATCCTACTTAATTAACTACTAAGATACCCCGGCCCATGCATTAGTCACAAGTACCCCATATGTCCTATTTTTAGCAAAGTCATGCTAAAATTCACGGAAAATTTCAGCATGACCTTTGCTGAAAATAGGACATATGGAGTACCCGAATTTTCCGGAACGGAAGTTAATCGACATTCCAGCAAACTCAAGGGCCTCTCGGGGTACCTGCAAAATCATCACGACACGATGGTCGGAGATAAAACCCAGCAGTGCAAAGTGGGGAAATCTGCCATGTCTAAACATGGATATTTCCAGTAGCTGATTGGACCAGTGAAGCTATAAGATGTTACAGTACTACTTCAGCAGCAATAATAACAGGTTGAAGCTTCAACATTTTCTTTATGAATGCAGATAAATTAGTAAGTAATGCACAAGTACTTTCTGCTGCTGTTGTGCTAGCTAAATCAGTAAGTAATGCACAAGTAGTTTGTACTACTGTCACTAGCTAAATCAGCAAGTAATGGACATGTAGTGCATAATGCTTCCAAATTTCATGTGTAAATAGGGACATGTATCGCTTTCTACTTGTTTATATTCTTCTGTTGTGCATTTGTTGCAAGGGAAAATGACTACCTGAGGAACCTATTAACTAGTTGAAAGAAACAGCAAAATCCAGTTAAACTGGACATATTGACTCAAAAATAGCACACATCAAGTGGTTTGCTAGGCATGTTTTTTCAATGATAATTAAGGTTGTGAAGAAGACCAAAAGTTTGTAACCTGTACGGCCAGTAGGTGATGCATGAGTTAGACCAAAGTTTTTACGGATTATGCATTTCTTTTTCCATGTGCAGTTAAATATCAAGATAAGATGGCATAGTAGAAGTTTGATCCCACAACTACAAATATTTTGAGTTTGACCAAACAATATCTGAACTAGATGAAGAAAACAGAGTTTATTTTCCTTTAAACTGCAAAAAAGTCTTACATTTGTTTAAAGAGGGAGTAAAGCATAAACACTGCATGTGCCTCTTAGCTATTTCTCATTTCAAATCTTTTGCTACCGCAAAAATATTTTAAATTCAAAGTATGTATAGATAAATAGAAACAATTATATGACAAATTATGCATTTATGCTGGGGAGCAGACCAAAATGGGGAGTTGCTACTAAGTGTACACTTGAAACTCCATGCTTTTTTATCGAGTAGTGTTATCGAAAGCTTGGCACGGGAAAAGAAGACAAACATTTATATGGTACTGCACGCACCAGAACTTGGGGAGTTTCTTAGCTTTCTTAGCTAGTTAGATCCTAGTTACTTCAATTCTGATAACATACACCCACAATGTTTCCCTGGTTCGAAAAGAAATTGTTACAGCATCTCACATTATTTTTCAAAGAGCAGAATTCAGGTTCCCTAGTTCTAGCTATGGATAGGATGTCAAAGGAAACAATGAAAACATAGGGTATAATGCTGAACACGGGCTCTCGGTTTGTCTTGCCATAGTACGAATCCATGTGTAAGAAAAAAAGAAACATAATAGTGTATCACTGCCCACCTAGACAACAAGAAACATAATAGGCTATATGTTTTTTGAAGAAGAGAAAGACATGGCTTAATCAGAAGTAGCAACATAAATAATATAGCTCCAAACACCTTTTTTTAAATAGATCAGCTATCAGCAGCTCCATGTGCTTAAAACCCCAAGACTATTTTAATCACCAGTTCCGAACGCAAATGTTCACAACAGGAAGAAATTATAATCATCTTATGAACAAGACTTGTAAGCAACTATCAGTTAGCCTAATGATGATGCCTGAGAAGTGAGGGTTGACAGAAAGAACACTAACTCCAAATTAGATTATGAGTTAGATGATGATTACATTTAAAATTTTAAGCCTATATAATTCCATTTTTTACTCGCAGCCTAATGGGACACTGTCAGGAACCAAAACTTAAAGCCTGAAATTACTGGATAGTACATATTTCCCTTTTCAGTTTGTCGTTCATAAATAGTTTCTTTTATGATGCTTACAATTTTAGAATCAGTGTGAAGAGCCCATGGCAATAAGCCAAGTATCTTATCTAGTTACATCCTAGTTGCTCAAATTTTGTTAATAACACCCACAATGTTTCCCTGGTTCCAAGCTTAAAATAAATTGTTACAGCATCCGACATTATTTCATGTTTCTTGCTTGCACTTAACTCAACCTTAGGTGGAGGAAAAAATCTACCTGCATGACCGCCTCCCCGTCGCAAACAATATTATGTGCCTACTTGACAATCTACATCTTTCTTTTGTTGAGTAAGATCTTGAACTAACTACCTAATTACTGTATGAGAGAAGATTCGACCAGATCCATGGCATCTCATAAATCATGATGATGGTTTTAACCTTCTGTCTCCACACCCTGTCCTAACATTAATCAGAACTTGGAGAAGATGGAGGGGTGAGGAGAGAAGGGAAAGGGGGGCTTACAGGCAGTAGGACTTGGAGAAGATGACGATGTCGTGGCCGCTGGCGTCGAAGAGGTGCGGGTGGCGGCAGTGTCGAAGAGGCGGCGGCGGCGGCGGTGTCGAGGGCGCTGGTGTCGAAGAGGCCTCGCGCGCGGCAACGACGATGGTGACGATGGCGCGGCGACGACGGGCTCAGTAGGGGCGGCTAGGGTTCGTGGGGAGGGAAGGGGAGCGACGGGGCGGCGAGCGTGTGAGGTGGAGGAGGGGCAGTGGAGGCCGGGGCGGCGGCGCAGTGGAGGCCGAGGAGTGGACGGGGCGGCGGCGCAGTGGAGGCGGCGGAGCAGAGGCGATCTGGCGTAGTACGGGGGGAGGAGATATGGCGCAGAGAGGGAGAGGGGGGATCAAGTCGAGTGGGGAGGCTTACTAATGGCGCACCCCCCTGGTGCGCCATAAGTACATCTATACTAATGGCGCATCTCCCCCCTGGTGCGCCATTAGTATTGTTTTTTTTGTTCGAGCCCACAGGTTATCTACCACCAGAGTCCATCTTCCTCAAACCCCATGTCCTAGACCGACTGGTCAGCACGCAGCACACCCGCTGGGAGCTCCTGGGTTCGATTCCCAGGCTCCCCAATTTTTTTTATGCATTTAAAATGTTGTTCGACACTTATTTGTGTTTAAATATGTTCAAACTTGTTTAAATCATAACAGCAATTTTTTTTTATAAAACAGTAATTTTTTAAAAAAAATATCATCAAATTTGTTATTTGAAAATATTTATGAATATGAAAAAATATCATCAAATTTAATATCTGAAAATATCATGAGTTCATGGGTC
>LR738711.1:926567118-926579928 GCA_902687465.1 Secale cereale | reverse complement strand
AATAATTTTTTAAAAAATATCATCAAATTTGTTATTTGAAAATATTTATGAAAATGAAAAAATATCATCAAATTTATTATTTTGAATATATCATGAGTTCATGGGTCGGCGGCGGCGGCCGGTGGAGCGGGGGAGGGTGCGGTGGGTCGTCGGCGGCGGTTGAGTAGGGGAGGGTGCGGGGGGTCGGCGGCGGCGGCCGGTGGAGCGGGGGGTGCTCGGCGGCGAGGGGGACCGGTCTGGCGAGGTGGGATAGCGATCGAGATGGAGGGGGGTCGAGATCGAGTGTCCATGAAATTTAAAAACATTCAAGAGTTCAAAAAGTGCCCATGAAATACAATCGAGAAATGAAGGCTACGATTTAAATACAATCGATCTTAGCTAGCTATCTGTTCACAATCTTCTTGCCCTTCTTTTTCGCAAATGGAGTTCTTCTGTGGAATGGACGTCCTTTAGGTAGGGTGGTCCTGCTTCTTCTTCTGGTGTATGCTGCTACTTCATCATCGTCGTCATGTTCGATCTTCGGGTCGCCGTACTTGTCGAAGTCTTGCTCATTGGCTACTCCATCCATTCCGATGATCTTCCTTTTGCCTCTCCTCACGACAACACAACTGGGCTTTGACGGGTCGGTAATGAAGAAGCATTGGTCAACTTGGGAAGCCAGTACCCATGGCTCATTTTTTGCGGTGACGTTTGCGCCCGCGGTCTTGGATTTGGCTTCGGGTATAACCATGGTGGTGAAATACCGGTCTTCTTTTAGGACGCTCTTGGCCCATCTGACACGGAACATCGGGACCTTCTCTCCAGCTTAGCTCAGCTCCCAGATCTCCTCGATCCTTCTGTAGTATCTGTCCTTGTCGTTACCGGTGTAGGATTCCATCGTTACCCCGAAGTTCTGATAACCATTGCTCTTCATGTCCTTGGCCTCGGTGTAGAATGTGTAGCCGTTGATATCGTACGCCTGTTATGCTCGGCGCCCTGTGACAAGGCGAATATGAGTTATTCTTCCGCGGAAGAATCCTCATGTAAAGGGTACGACAGAAGCTTCTGCTTGAACCAACGCGTGAAACATGAGTTGTGCTGTTTGATTATATCTCCGTCCGTCCTCTGTTGGCCTCGGTCATTGTACGTCTTCTCAATAAAGGTTTTGTGCTCTACCACCCAAGGATCGACCACGTCTATGTGTTGTAGCGCGACTAGGTTTGCTCTTTCAAAGTCGGCGAGTCGACCCTCGAAGTCGACATGCATTTCGCGGTGACCCTCACGGTGACCCCATCCAGCGAGCCTGCCGAGGTGCCTGTTGACGGGCAGACCAACGGGGTTCTCGATGCCTAGATAATTCATGCAGTAGGAGATGCACTCTTCGGTCAGAAAGCCCCTGGCTATGCTTCCCTTTGGACGTGACATGTTGCGAACATATCCTTTGATGACACCATTCATCCTTTCGAACGGCATCATGCTGTGCAGGAACGTCGGCCCGAGTTGGATGATATCTTCCATGATATGGACCAGCAGATGCACCATAACGTCGAAGAATGCGGGCGGGAAGTACATCTCAAGCTCGCATAGTATCACCACGATCTCTTCCTGTAGCCTTCTGAGTTGCCTCACGCCAACAGACTTACGAGAGATGACGTCGAAAAAGTTGCATAGGCCAAATAGCGTTTCACGGACATGCGCGTCTATGATCCCATGGATTGCAACTGGAAGTATCTGCGTCATCAGCACGTGACAGTCGTGAGACTTCATCCCGCTGAACTTCTGCTTCGCTGGGTCTAGGTATCTGCTTATCTTCCCCGCGTAACCGTAAGGAAGTTTTACTCCTACGAGGCAGGTGAAAAACTGCTCGATCTCCTCCTGACTTAGAGTGAAGCACGCGGGAGGGTAGTCATTTCCGGTCTTCTTGGCCTTTTTGCCTTTGCGACGACTTTCCGTGTCCTGCTTCGCCTCATCATCATCATCATCATCATCATCATTAGCGTGAAGCTCCTGCCTGATGCCCATTGATTTCAAGTCTGCCCTTGCTTTCGGCCCATCTTTGGTCCTCTCTGGCATGTTGAGCAGGGTACCAAGCAGACTCTCGCACACGTTCTTCGTGATATGCATGACATCTAGGCTGTGAGGCACACGGTGGATCTTCCAGTACGGCAAGTCCCAGAAAACAGACCTCGTTTTCCATACCTTCAGCAGCGGCTCTGGCGCCTTTCGCTTCTTTCCCGGCTCTGGTGCCTTTTGCTTCTTTCCCGGCAGTGAGCAATCTTTCCAATGTTTTTAACAGCTCGTCTATTTCCTCGCCGCTCCTCGTACGCGGGCGTCCTCGGGGTTCGGTTTCACCATCGAACAGATCCTTGCGTTTTCTCCACAAGTCATCGTCGCGAAGCCACCTTCGATGTCCCATGAACACGGTTTTCGAAGACCCGGGATCTATATCTAGCTGGCGATACGTTGTGTCATCCATGCACCTGACGCATCCAGAAAATCCGTGGACCACCTGCCCGCGACATATCTGTAACCGAGATAGTCGTGCACCGTCGTGAGCAGTGCGGCTCTCATAGGGAAATATTCTTTCTTTGCGGCGTCCCACGTATTGGCTGGCGTTTTCCACAGCGTGTCTAGCTCCTCTTTCAGCAGCCCCAGATACAGATTGATGTCGTTCCCTGGTTGTTTCGGTCCTTCAATTAGCATACTCATGTGAATGTACTTCCTCTTCATGCACAACCGGGGGGGAAGGTTGTACATCCACACAAACACAGGCCAGGTGCTATGTGTGCTTCTCTGGCTGCCAAACGGATTGACTCCATCGGTGCTCGCGCCCAGCACGATGTTCCTTGGATCGTTACCAAATTCTGCGTCTTCGAAGTTCAACGCTTGCCACTGGCTCGCATCCTTAGGGTGACTCAGCATCTTGTCTTTTTTATCTATCCCCGGATCATTTGCGTCATCTTCTCGCTTCTTCTCCTCCCTATCCGCGTGCCAACGCAGGAGCTTTGCTACCTTAGGGTCCGCGAAATACCGCTGCAGACGAGGAGTGATCGGAAAGTACCACACCACTTTTCGATGAGCTTTCTTCCTCTTCTTGTATCGAGTGATGCCGCACACTGGACATATGGTAGACTCCGCGTGCTCGTCTCGATAAATGATGCAATTGTTCATGCACACATGGTATTTCGCGTGCGTAAATCCAGAGGCCACACGATTTTCTTCGCCTCCTCGAAACTGGTCGGGCACTTGTTCCCCTTGGGAAGACGTTCGTGCCAGAATGACATGTTCTCGTCGAAGCATGCGTCGGTCATTTTGTGTTTTACCTTCATCTCCAGAGCCACGAGCGTTACTTTCAGGCGGGTATCCTCGGGCCTGCATCCTTCATACAATAGAGTAACCGCGTCTATCTCCAGTTGATCCATCTTGGCTTTCTCTCGGGCGGCAGCTCTTGCATTATCCGTCTGCTTGAGAAGCAGCTCTTGAATATGAGGGTCCTGCACCCAGCCCATCGATGGTCCAGCGTCGTCTGCTTTGCCGGCATCATCATCTTCATGATCATGCCCGTCGTCTGCTCCGGCATCTTCCTCATCATCATGTCCTGCATCTTCTACATGATGACTGTGTACAGCATCACCGTCGTGATCATCTCCTGGGGATTCTTCATCTTCTCGCCCGCCCGAGCCGCGGTGGTTGTCTTGCTGCCCTTCCTCATTTCTTGCCCGGCCCCCATGGACGACTTCGTTGTCATCATCATCACCTTGCCACCGATAGCCATCCATGAAACCACGCAAGAGCAGGTGGTCCCGCACCTGCCCGGAATCTGGGTCCGCAATAAGGCTCTTCAGCTTGCATCTTCGACACGGACATCTTATCTCCGTCTCGTTCTTTTGAAGCATCTCGGCCTTCGCGGAGCTCAAAAACCTATTCACGATGCCTTCGGTCATCGTGCGGACCATGGTCGCCTGCGGGGTAGAGCAAAACGATATTTTAGAACCAAGAAAAAATTTGGCATGACTTTCCCTAAAAATAGGACCAAAAAGAATGCTTAATGCCAAAACTCTCGCCGAAACGGAAATGAATCAACATTCCGGCAAAATATTGGCAACTATCGCATTTCAAATACCGGTACACCTCCAAACACAAACACATATGCAACACCACAAACATATGCAACACCACGAACATACATAGATCTAGCTAGGCCATAAAAAGTGCATGTGCACATTGTTGTAGGGAGAACAACATAAATATAGCTTCCCCCCTTACTTACCTATTAAAAAAGGTAATTTAACCACTTAATTTGAATGAATCTATGGTGGAAATGCGGTGACAAAGAGGAGGCACCCGAGACAAGCTTTGGAGGAGGAGGTGGAGAGAATGAAGTGGGGAGAAAGTGAGTGCGTAGGAGTGGCTGTCCAAAATATCTTGTTGGTGCCCACTTACTAATGGCGCACCACCTCCAAATGCGCCATTAGTAACCCAGGTTACTAATGGCGCACCAGCAGGTGGTGCGCCATTAGTAGTTTTGCAAAAAATAAAAATAAAAAAAAACATACTAATGGCGCACTGTGCCAAAGTGCGCAACTAGTAATGGCGCACTTTGGAACAGTGCGCCATTAGTAGTTTTGCAAAAAAAAAGAATAAAAAATATAATAAAAAAACAACAGTAGTGGCGCACTGTGTGACTGGTGCGCCATTACTAGTTACAACTAGTAATGGCACACTGTGTCTAGATGCGCCATTAGTATGTGGAAAAGGAAAAAAATTGATACTAATGGCGCACCCTGAGCCAGGTGCGCCATTAGTGTATTCAACTCTAATGGCGTACCAGAAGGTGGTGCGCCATTAGTATATACTAATGGCGCACCGCATGTCTGGTGCGCCATTAGTGTCAATCCCATCTATAACCCTTTTTCTAGTAGTGACATCGCGGATGTGCAGCACCCCCTCATGCAACTCCATGGTTTGAGGATGATGCAGCACCTCCACGAGGGAGGGGTTGATGACCTTCTCGAAGAACTTGTCCTTGGGGGTGTTGGAAGACACCATGATGATCTAGATTTGTCAAAAACAACAGCTCGAAACGAAAATAGAGGATTTTTGCATGATACGGTGGTCAAAACCTTCGGGAGAATATATAATGAATTTTTACCGACCAAAAGAAGTAACATACAAGAAATCGAAGTCCGGGAGGCACACGAGGTGCCCACGAGGTAGGGGGGCGCGCCCAGAGGAAGGGGGCACACCCTGCACCCTCGTGGACGCCTCGTGTCTGTTTCAGACTGCCACTTATTTTTCTATTTTTCTAAATACTCCAAAACGGTGAAAAATTGCCTTTAGAACTGTTTTGGAGTCGGTTTACTTACCATACCACATACCTCTTCCTTTTCGGGGTCTGAATCGTTCTGGAAAGTGTCCCTTATGTATTCCTCTAGGGTTACAGTTTAAATAACATTGGTTTCAACATTTATAGGATTACCTGAGATATAATGTTTAATTCTTTGACCGTTCACCACCTTCGGATTTGTGCCTTCGAAGTTGTTGATTTTTATGGCACCGGAACGATAGACCTCCTCGATAACGTAAGGACCTTCCCATTTACAAAGAAGTTTTCCTGCAAAAAATCTTAAACGAGAGTTGTATAGCAAGACATAATCACCTACGTTAAACTCACGCTTTTGTATCCTTTTGTCATGCCATCTTTTAACTTTTTCTTTAAACAACTTGACATTCTCATAGGCCTGGGTTCTCCATTCATCAAGAGAGCTAATGTCAAATAACCTCTTCTCACCGGCAAGTTTGAAATCATAATTGAGCTCTTTAATAGCCCAATATGCCTTATGTTCTAGCTCAAGAGGTAAGTGACAAGCCTTTCCATAAACCATCTTATATGGAGACATACCCATGGGATTTTTGTATGCAGTTTTATAGGCCCATAATGCATCATCAAGTTTCTTGGACCAATTCTTTCTAGACCTATTAAATGTCTTCTTCAAAATTAATTATAGCTCTCTATTACTTAATTCTACTTGACCACTAGGTGATAAGGAGATGCAATCCTAGCTATGGTTAACATCATACTTAGCAAGCATTTTACGGAAAGCACCATGAATAAAGTGTGAACCACTTTCAGTCATTAAGTATCTAGGGACTCCAAACCTCGGAAAAAATAACTTCTTTAAGCATCTTAATAGAGGTTGTGATCAGCACTACTAGTTGGAATAGCTTCTACCCACTTAGTAGCGTAATCAACATCAACTAAAATATGTGTGTACCCATTAGAGGAAGGAAACGGTCCCATATAATCAAAGCCCAAAACATCAAAAGGTTCAATAACAAGTGAATAATTCATAGGAATTTTTTGACGTCTACTGGTATTACCAATTCTTTGACATTCATCACAAGTTAAGACAAACTTACGGGCATCGTTGAAGAGAGTAGGCCAATAGAAACTAGATTACAATAACTTATGTGCAGTTCTATCTCCAGCATGGCGTCCTCCATAAGCTTCGGAGTGACACTTGCGTAGGATCTGTTCCTGTTCACGCTCTGGTACACAACGTCTAATAATACCATCTACTCCTTCTTTATAAAGGTGTGGGTCATCCCAGAAGTAATGCCTCAAATCATAGAAGAACTTTTTCTTTTGCTGGTATGTGAAGCTAGGAGGAATAAACTTGGCAACAATGTAATTAGCATAATCAACATACCATGGAGCAGTACAAGAAGTATTTATGACAACTAATTTTTCATCAGGAAAGCTATCATCAATAGGTTGTGTGTCATCAAGTATATTCTCTAGCCTAGACAAGTTATCTGCAACGGGGTTCTCAGCTCCCTTTCTATCAATAATATGCAAATCAAACTCTTGCAGCAAGAGAACCCATCTAATAAGTCTAGGTTTAGCATCTTTCTTTTCCATAAGGTATTCGATAGCAGCATGATCAATGTGAATAGTTACTTTAGAATGAACAATATAAGGTCTAAACTTATCACAAGCAAATACAACTGCTAAAAATTCCTTCTCAGCAGTAGCATAATTTCTCTGGGCACTGTCTAGAGTTTTACTAGCATATTGGATAACATTCAATTTCTTATCAACTCTTTGCCCTAGAACAGCACCTACAGCATAATCACTAGCATCGCACATAATCTCAAAGGGTAAATTCTAGTTAGGAGGCTAGACAATAGGTGCAGAGATCAATGCTTTCTCAAGTATTTCAAATGCTTCTAGACAATCATCATCAAAGACAAAAGGTATATCTTTTTGTAAGAGATTAGTCAGAGGCCTCGAGATTTTGGAGAGGTCCTTAATGAACCTCCTATAAAACCCGGCATGACCAAGGAAACTTCGTATACCTTTGATTTCCTTGGGACATGGCATCTTTTCAATAGCTTCAACTTTAGCTTTGTCAACTTCAATACCTCTTTCAGAAATTTTATGTCCCAAGACAATGCCTTCATTAACCATAAAGTGGCACTTCTCCCAATTCAAGAAAAGATTAGTGTCTTCACATCTCTGCAAAACTTGATCAAGGTTGCTCAAGCAATCATCAAAAGAAGTTCCGTAAACGGAGAAATCATCCATGAAAACCTCAACAATATTTTCACAAAAATCAGAGAATATAGCCATCATGCATCTTTGAAAGGTAGCAGGTGCATTACATAAACCAAAAGGCATCCGTCTGTAAGCAAAGGTACCGAAAGGACAAGTAAAAGTGGTCTTTTCTTGAACCCCTTTTGACACAGGTATTTGAGAGAAACCAGAATAACCATCTAGAAAGCAAAAATGAGTATGTTTGGATAACCTTTCTAGCATTTGATCAATAAAAGGCAAGGGGTAATGATCTTTCTTAGTAGCTTTATTTAATTCGCGGAAATCAATTACCATCCTATAACCTGTAACAATTCTTTGTGTGATCAATTCATCTTTATCATTAGGAACAACAGTCATACCTCCCTTCTTAGGGACACAATGGAAAGGACTTACCCACTGGCTATCAGCAACTGGATAGATAATACCTGCCTCTAAAAGCTTTAGTATTTCCTTCCTTACCACTTCTTTCATGTTAGGATTTAACCGTCGTTGATGATCAATAACCGGTTTAGTGTCTTCTTCCAATTTTATCTTGTGTTGGCATAAAGTGGGACTAATGCCCTTAATATCACCCAGAGTATATCCAATAGCAGCACGGTGCTTCTTCAGAGTTTTCAATAATTTTTCTTCTTCCTGCTCTGAAAGGTTAGCACTGGTAATAATAGGATATATCTTCTTTTCATCAAGATAAACATACTTAAGATTATCAGGTAACGGTTTAAGATCAAACACGGGATCACCCTTGGGTGGAGGAGGATCCCCTAGGATTTCAACATGCAAGTTGTTTTTCAATACGGGTCCCTGCTTAAAGAATATTTCATCTATTTCCCTTCTCTCATTCATATACATATCATTTTCATGGTCTAGCTGATATTGTTCTAAAGGATCGTTAGGAGGCACAACAATAGAAGCAAGACCAATAATTTCATCCTTGATTTGCTCAGGGGGTGTAGGTGTTCTAGTACTACTCTTATGAACCACAGTTGAAGCTTTAGCATGATCCTTTATTCTAACAGGGAAAGGTGGTTTCTCAATATAAGCAGTAGGAACAATAGGATCAACATTATGAGTGATAGTATTTTCTTCAACTTTAACAGGTTCAACTACTTTTACTTCAATGGGAGGATGGTATTTAAACCACTTTTCCTTGGGAAGATCAACATGAGTAGCAAATGATTCACAGAAAGAAGATACTATCTCAGAGTCAAGTCCATATTTAGTGCTAAACTCACGGAAAACATCGGTATCCATAAAAGCTTTAACACAATCAAACTTAGGGGTCATACCTGACTCCTTACCTTCGTCGAGATCCCAATCTTCAGAGTTGCGTTTAATTCTTTCCAATAAATCCCATTTGAATTCAACAGTCTTCATCATAAAAGAGCCAGAACAAAAATTATCGAGTATGGTGCGATTATTGAGAGAAAGCCAAGCATAAAAATTTTGAATGATCATTTTTCTTGAGAGCTCATGATTGGGGCATGAATATAACATTTACTTAAGCCTCCCCCAAGCTTGAGCGATGCTTTCTCTTTCGCGAGGCCAAAAATTATAAATATAATTACGATCACGATGAACCTGATGCATAGGGTAGAACTTCTGATGAAATTCCAACTTCAGTCGATTATAGTTCATTGATCCAATATCATCACATAACCTAAACCATGGCAATGCATCTCCCTTGAAAGATAAAGGGAAGACCTTCTTCTTGATAACATCCTCTAGCATACCTTCAAGCTTAAATAATCCACAAACTTCATCCACATAATTAGATGCAAATTGGGATGTAGTGTTCCGTCTCCTGTAAAGGGATTATCTAGCACTTTCTCTATCATACCCGAAGGAATTTCAAAGCAAACATTTTCAGTAGGTGCAGTAGGTTGAGGAGCAACTCTTTGCTCTTCTAGTCGGGGTGAATATACCCCAAACAAGCCCCTCAAAGGATGATGAGCCATAGTAAAAATTGACAGTAAATTTCAGCACACTATATAAATTTTTCCTTACCAAACTCCACTTACCAAAGGCGCTTCACTCCTTGGCAATGGCGCCAGAAAAGAGTCTTGATGACCCACAAGTGTAGGAGATCTATCATAGTCCTTTCGATAAGTAAGAGTGTCGAACCCACGAGGAGCAGAAGGAAATGATAGGAAGTTTCCAGTAAGGTATTTTCTGCAAGCACTGAAATTATCAGTAACAGATAGTTTTGTGATAAGGTAATTGGTAGCAAGTAACAAAAGGTAAAAGTAAATAAGGTGCAGCAAGATGGCCCAATCCTTTTTGTAGCAAAGGACAAGCCTGGAGAAACTGTTATATGGAGGAAAGCGCTCCCGAGGACACATGGGAATTATCGTCAAGCTAGTTTTCATCACGATCATCTGATTCACGTTCGGTACTTTGATAATTTGGTATGTGGGTGGACCGGTGCTTGGGTGCTGTCCTTACTTGGACAAGCCTCCAACTTATGATTAACCTCGAATGCAAGCATCCGCAACTACAAAAGAAGTATTAAGGTAAACCTAACCATAGCATGAAACAAGTGGATCCAAACCAGCCCCTTACAAAGCAACGCATAAACTAGGGTTTAAGCTTCTGTCACTCTAGCAACCCATCATCTACTTATTACTTCCCAATGCCTTCCTCTAGGCCCAAATAGTGGTGAAGTGTCAAGTAGTCGACGTTCACATGACACCACTAGAGGAGAGACAACATACATCTCATCAAAATATCGAACGAATACCAAATTCACATGACTACTTATAGCAAGACTTCTCCCATGTCCCGAGGAACAAAAGTAACTACTCACAAGACATAATATTGTTCATGATCAGAGGGGTATTAATATGCATAATAGATCTGAACATATGATCTTCCGCCAAATAAACCAACTAGCATCAACTACAAGGAGTAATCAACACTAATAGCAACCCACAGGTACCAATCTAAGGTTTGGGTACAAAGATTGGATACAAGAGATGAACTAGGGTTTGAGAGGAGATGGTGCTGGTGAAGATGTTGATGAAGATAACCCTCCACGAGATGGGAGAGTTGTTGGTGATGATGGCGGTGACGATTTCCCCCTCCCGGAGGGAAGTATCCCCAGTAGAACAGCTCTGCCGGAGCCCTAGATTGGTTTCCGCCAAGGTTCCGCCTCGAGACGGTGGCGTCTGGTCCCGAAAGCCTCCTTCTAATTTTTTCCAGGTCCAAACACCTCATATAGGAGAAGATGGGCATCGGGGGGCCATCTGGTGACCCACGAGACAGGGGGCGCTTCCAGAGGAAGGGGGTGCGCCCTCCACCCTCGTGGACGAGTGGTGGTCCCCCTGGTGATTCTCTTTTGCCAGATATTTTTTATATTTTTTGAAACGGTGTCCCGTGGAGTTTCGAAGCTTTTCGAGTTGTGCAGAATAATTTCCAGTGTTTGCTCCTTTTCCAGCCCAGAATTCCAGCTGCTGCATTCTCCCTCTTCATGTAAGCCTTGTAAAATAAGAGAGAAAAGGCATAAGTATTGTGACATAATGTGTAATAACAGCCCATACTGCAATAAATATCAACATAAAAGCATGATGCAAAATGGACGTATCATCATGCAACACCTCAATTGTGAACCCTCGAGGGTGATTCCTCCAAGTTCACCTTGACGGTTACATCGAGTAGGAATCCATCGAGGGTGATTCCTCTGATTCCCCTTGATGTTAATGTTATGGACCATCGAGTAGGAATCCATCGATGGTGATTCCTCAGATTCCCCCTTGGCATTATGGACACATGATACGTCTCCAATGTATCTATAATTTTTGATTGTTCCATGCTGTTATATTATCATTCTTGGATGTTTTACAATCATTTTATAGTCATTTTATATCATTTTTTGGTACTAACCTATTGACATAGTGCCAAGTGCGAGTTGCTATTTTCTGCATGTTTTTTACATCGCAGGAAATCAATATCAAACGGAGTCCAAACACCGCAAAACTTTTTGGAGATTTTTACGGGCCAGAAGACAGCCAATGGGCCAAAGCTACACCTGGGGGGGGTGCCCCGAGGGGTGCCCAGGTGGGTTGTGCCCACCTCGGTGGCCTCCCGCACCGCCTCTTCGCTCTATTAATACTCAGATATCCCAGAAACCCTAGAGGAGTCGACGAATTTTTTTTCCAGCCGCCGCAAAGTCCAGAACCACCAGATCCATCACTACTAGGAAAAGGGCTATAGTTAATATGGACATTAATGGCGCACCATGTATGTGGTGCGCCACTGCTATATAGCAGTGGCGCACCAGATACAGGTGCGCCATTAATGTCCTCATTACTAATGGCACACCTGGTGTGTGGTGCGCCATTACACCCTGGTTACTAATGGCGCACTCTTAGGTGGTGCGCCATTACTAACTTTCTGAGTTTACAACAAATTCACCAAATGCACCCCCCCGTGGACCGCCTTTTCAGTTTCAAAAAAAATGATAGAAATGTCAAAAAAATAAAAGAAAAAAGATTCCCATGTCATATGTGGTCTAGTTGTTAGCAAATTTTACAAACATGAATTTTCGACTTTTTTGCAAAATCTCTCGAGAATTTGTAAAATGGGCATAACTTTTGCATACGAACTCGGATTAAAAAGTTTTTTATATGAAAAATCATCTACTCGAAAAGTTACATCCGAATTCAACGGGGTATACCCCCGTTCAAGATTTTTAGAATCCTCAAAAAGCTAACAGAAAAAAAGTTACGGGGCTTTCAAGATCTGGAGAGGCAAAAAAATTCAAAAAAAAATGAAACTTAGTAATGGCACACTTGCCCATGGTGCGCCATTACTATCTTCCTGCCTTCAAAATTCAAACTATACAAAAAAGTAAAAAAAAGTTAGTAATGGCGCACCTGCCCAAGGTGCGCCATTACTATCTTCCCGCCTTCAAAATTCAAAATAAATCAAAGAAAAATAGTAATGGCGCACCTGCCCATGGTGTGCCATTACTATGCCGTATATATGGCTAGGCGGGGTCCTCTCCTCCTTACCTCTTCATTTTTCTCCTCCACTCCACCTCTCTTCCACTCCATCTCCTCCTCTCCTCCACTCCATCTCCCCTCCTCTCCTCCACCATACTCCCCTCCTCCTCTCCGGCGACCTCCTCCTCCCTCCTCTCCTCCCCTCCCCTCATGGTTTCTCCTCCCTCCTCTCCAGTGAGCTCCCCATCCCTCCTCTCCGGTGATCTCCTCCTCCCTCCTCTCCGGTGATCTCCT
>LR738711.1:926538886-926567019 GCA_902687465.1 Secale cereale | reverse complement strand
CTCCGACGATATGTAGGCGAGCTCCTCTCCGGTGACCTCCTCCTCCTCCCTCCTCTCCTCCTCACGGTCTCTCCTCGGCCCTCCTCTCCGGCGAACTCCTCTCCGGCAAAAGAACGTACAAGATCCAAAAACGAGAACAAAATTTGAAAAAATATCGTGCAAAAAAAGGAGGAAAAAAGGGCAAAAAAAATCGCGATATAGATCCAAATTCAAAATTCAAAAATAGAAATGGCGCACGGTGGGGGTTAGATGTGCGCCACTACTATTTTCCCGCCTTCAAAATTCAGAAAAAAATCAAAAAAATTCAAAAACAAAAGGTTACCAGTGGCGCACATGTAGCAATAGTAAAGGCGCACTACAAGGTGCGCCACTGTTACCTGCAATACTGTGTGCCATTAGTATTTGTTACTAGTGGCGTGGTAATAGTGGCGCACCTGTAGTGCGCCATTAATGGCCAAAACATGTGCGCCACTAACAGACCAATCTAGACACCATCATAGAGGGTTCAGCATCTCCATTGGTGCCTCTCCGATGATGTGTGAGTAGTTCCTTGTAGACCAACGGGTCCATAGTTAGTAGCTAGATGGCTTCCTCTCTCTCTTTTGATTATCAACACAATGGTCTCTTGGAGATCCATATGATGTAACTCTTTTGCGGTGTGTTTGTTGGAATCCGATGAACTTTAAGTTTATGATCAGATCTATCTTTTTATATCCATGAAAGTTATTTGAGTATTCTTTGATCTCTTATATGTATGATTTCTTATAGCCTCATATTTCTTCTCCGATATTTTGGGTTTGTTTCGCCAACTTGATCTATTTATCTTGCAATGGGTGCTACTTCTCGAGCTTGCGTTGTATTCCCTCGAAGAGGAAAGGGTGATGCAGCACAGTAGCGTAAGTATTTCCCTCAGTTTTTGAGAACCAAGGTATCAATCCAGTAGGAGACCATGCGCGAGTCCCTCGCACCTACACAAACAAATAAGAACTTCGCAGCCAACGCGATAAGGGGTTCTCAATCCCTTTACGATCACTTACGAAAGTGAGATCTGATAGAGATGATAGTTTGATATTTTTGGTATTTTTCATTATAAGAACAGAAAGCAAAAGCGGAAAAGTAAAGTTGATTGTAGATTGATATGTTGAGAATAGACCCGGGGGCCATAGTGTTCTCTAGTGGCATCTCTCATGATAGCGATATTCTACGGCGGGTAAACAAATTACTGTCGAGCAATTGATAGAAAAGAGAATAACTATGAGACTATCTAGGCATGATCATTATATATAGGCATCACGTCCGAGACAAGTAGACCGAAACGATTCTGCATCTACTACTATCACTACACACATCGACCGCTATCCAGCATGGATCTAGAGTATCAAGTTCATAAGAACGGAGTAACGCCTTAAGCAAGATGACATGATGTAGAGGGATAAACTCATACATAGTGATATAAACCCCATCTTTTTATCCTCGATGGCAACAATACAATACGTGCCTTGCTGCCCCTACTGTCACTGGTAAAGGACACATCAAGATTGAACCCAAAGCCAAGCACTTCTCCCATTGCAAGAACTATAGATCTAGTAGGCCAAACCAAACCAATAATTCGAAGAGACTTGCAAGGATATTATAAACATACATAAAGAGTTCAGAAAAGAACCAAATATTTCTCATAGATAATCTTGATCATAAACCCACAATTCATCGGATCTCGACAAACACACCACAAAAAGAGATTACATGGAATAGATCTCCTCGAAGACCGAGGAGAACTTGGTATTGAGATCCAAAGAGAGAGAAGAAGCCATCTAGATACTAGCTATGGACCTGAAGGTCTGTGGTAAACTACTCACAACTCATGGTGAGGCGATGATGATGATGTAGAAGCACTCCGTGGAAGATCCCCCCTCCAGCGGAGCTCCGGAACATGCCCCAAGATGGGATCTCACGGGAACAGAAGGTTGCGACGGTGGAACTAGGGTTTTCTCTGTTGTTCTGATAGTTTCGGGGTACGTAGGTATATATAGGAGGAAGGAGGGCACCGGGGGCCAAACGAGGCGCCCACGAGGCAGGGGCGCGCCCCACCCTCGTGGACGCCATGTCAGCCCTACTCCGTGGTTCTCAAGTCTCCCGTGCGTATTTTGCTCCAAAAATATCTCTCCCGATGGTTTCATTCCGTTTGGACTCCATTTGATATTCCTTTTCTGTAAAACCCTAAAACAGGCAAAAAAACAGCAATCTGGGCTGGGCCTTTGGGTTAGTAGGTTAGTCCCAAAAATAATATGAAAGTGTATAACAAAGCCCATTAAACATCCAAAACATCATAAATAATAGCATGGAACAATAAAAAATTATAGATACGTTGGAGACGTATCAATGGGAAGAGGTGATTTGTAGTGGGTTCGATCTTACGGTGCTTGATCCCAGTGACAGAAAGGGAACCGACACATATGTATCGTTTCTACTAAGGACAAAACGACGGGGTCTACTTCTACATTAATAGATCTTGTCTACATCATGTCATCATTCTTTTTGCATTACTTTGTTTCTCCATGAACTTAATACACTAGATGCATGCTGGATAGCGGTCGATGTGTGGAGTAATAGCAGTAGATGCAGGCAGGAGTCGGTCTACTAATCTTGGGAGTGATGCCTATATAATGATCATTGCCTGGATATCATCATGATTATTTGAAGTTCTATCAATTGCCCAACAGTAATTGTTTTCCCACCGTTTGCTATTTTCTCGAGAGAAGCCACTAGTGAAATCAACGCCCCCGGGTATCTTTCTCGTATTATTTTCCTTTGCGATATATTTGCCTTTGCTTTTATTTTCAGATCTACTAAACCAAAAACCCAAAAATACCTTGCTGCAATTTATCTTATTTGGCGTTCAATCTATCAATATTTACAACTCTATCACATCTGTTACCCGAAAGGTATTGACAACCCCTTTTACACGTCGGGTTGCGAGTATTTGTTATTTGTGTGCAGGTTCTGTTTATGTTGTGTTGCTTGGTTCTCCTACTGGTTCGATAACCTTGGTCTCATAACTAAGGGAAATACCTACCGTTGCTATACTGCATCATCCCTTCCTCTTTGGGGAAATGCCGACGTAGTTCTAGCAGACATCAAAAGGAATTTCTGGCGCCGCCGTCGGGGAGCACCTTCAACATATACCAGGTTCCTAATCACAAATCTCGTCTCCTCACAATTTACATTATTTTCCATTTGCCTCTCTTTTTCATCTCCCCCACTTCACAAAATATTGCCGTTTTATTCGCCCTCTTTTTCGTTCACCGTTTTTCAGTCGGATCTATCGCACACTTGTGTTCTTTTTTACAATTGCTCAAAAATGGAGCAAGAGAATACTAAGTTGTGTGATTTTTCCAATACAACAATGATTTTATTGGCACTCCGATTGCTCCTCCCGCCACTAGCGCAGAAACTTGTGATATTAATACTGCTTTATCGAATCTTGTCATGAAAGATCAATTTTCCGGCATTCCTAATGAAGATGTTGCGTCCCATCTTAATACCGTTGTGGAATTATGCGATATGCAAAAGAAATAAATATGTGGACAATGATGTTGTGAAATTGAAATTATTCCCGTTTTATTTGCGAGATCAATCAAAAATTTGGTTTTCCTCTTTGCCTCGCAATAGCATCGATTCTTGGAACAAATGCAAAGACGCTTTTATCACTAAATATATTCCGCCCGCAAAAATTATATCCCTTAGAACCCAGATCGTGAATTTCAAGCAACTTGAACATGAGCATGTTGCACAAGCTTGGGAAAGAATGAAAATGATACTAAGGAATTGCCCAACTCATGGGTTAAATATTTGGATTATCATACAAATATTTTATGCGAGGATGAATTTTGTTTCTCGAAACCTTTTGGGTTCTGCAGCGGGTGGTACTTTTATGGAAATTACTTTGGGTGAAGCCACCAAATTGCTTGATAATATTATGGCAAATTATTCGCAATGGCATACCGAAAGGGCGCCGACTAGCAAAAAAGTTAATTCGGTTGAGATTGATTCTTTGAGTGAAAACGTTGATGCTCTTATGAAAATGGTTGCTAGTAAAAGTGCTCCTATTGATCTTAATGATATGCCTTTGTCTACTTGTATTGAACAAACAAGTGATGCTATAGATGTGAACTTTGTCCCTAGAAATAATTTTAACAACAATTCTTATAGAGGTAATTTTAATCCTAGGCCATTTCCTAGTAATTCCTCTAATAATTATAGTAATTCCTATGGAAATAAATCTTTGAATAATAATAGGAACACCTATGATCTAGAGAATAATATTAAAGAATTCATCAATACTAAAAAGTTTTCAATGCTTCCATAGAAGAAAAATTGAATAAGGTTGATGATATGTCTAGGAGTATTGATGGAATTTCTCATGATGTGGAAAATCTCAAGTTGAAAATTTTTTGTGCCTAAAGTTGAAGAATCAATTAAAGCTCTTTATGTTTCTATGGATGAAAGTAAGAAAAGAACCACCATGCTTAGAGCTAAACGAGAATTT
Source organism: Secale cereale (assembly GCA_902687465.1). Taxonomy (NCBI): domain Eukaryota; kingdom Viridiplantae; phylum Streptophyta; class Magnoliopsida; order Poales; family Poaceae; genus Secale; species Secale cereale. The sequence continues at coordinate 926,562,473 of LR738711.1, read as the reverse complement.
TTAGAAAAGGCGTTTTCTAGTGATCGCCATCATAAAAATGATGAAGAGATTAAAATGATTGGTGTTTCTTCTATTGATTCTTTGTTTAGTAAAGTTCAACTTGATGATAAAGGAACTGGACAAGAGTCAACTTTAGGTAGAAGGTGTCCCAATATTTCGGAGAGTGAAAATCTTGTTGAGAAAATTGATAAAAGTGGGTTCGGAGAGGTCAAGACTTTAACTAGTGATGTGCCCACTATCTTGGATTACAAAGACTTTAAGTATGATAGGTGTTCTTTGATTGATTGTATTTCTTTGTTGCAATCCATGATTAATTCATCCCATGCCTATGTGTTGATGCTATGATGAAAGCTTTAGATAATAAGTTGGAATTAGAAGTATCAATTCCTAGAAAGTTGCATGATGAATGGGAACCTACTATCAAAATCGAAATTAAAAATTATGAGTGTTTTGCTTTGTGTGATTTGGGTGCTAGTGTTTCCACGATTCTAAAATCTCTTTGCGATGTTCTTGGTCTTACCAATATTGAAGATTGCTCTCTTAATTTGCATTTGGTGGATTCCACTATTAAAAATCCTTTGGAAAGGATCAATGATGTTCTTATTCTTGCAAATAGGAACTATGTATCCATAGACTTTATTGTTCTTGACATCGATTACAATCCGTCTTAACCTATTATACTTGGTAGACCGTTTTTGCGCACTATTGGCACGATGATTGGCATGAAAGAAGGGAATACTAAATTTCAGTTTCCCTTGAGAAAGGGCATGGAACACTTCCCTAGAACAAGATCAAATTGCCTTATGAATCTATAATGAGGGCAACTTATGGAACATCCAACAAGGATGACACCACTTGAAATATTGTCATCATGCCTAGCTAAGGGCGTAAAACGATAGCGCTTGTTGGGAGGCAACCCAACTTGTATATTTTTGCTTTTTGATTTCCTTGCTATTTTTGCTTTTAAATACCCTTTAACACTTTCTGTTTAGATGTGTTTTTGTGGTTTGAATAAAGGTTTGTGCCAAGCAAAGCCTTAGGATCATGTTGGGTGTTAGTAGATTTGATCTTGCTGAAAAACAGAAACTTTTGCGCTCACGAGAAAAATTGTCATTTTTAACAGAAGAGTGATTTTTGGTTGATTCTTCTTGCAGAAGATTAATATACAAATTTCCCACGTGGCCCTATTTTTTCAAGACTTTTAGAGTTACAGAAGTAATCGAAACTTCCAGATTGCTACAGGCTGTTCTGTTTTTGACAGATTCTGTTTTTATCGTGTTATGTGCTTGTTTTGATAATTCTATGGTTTTCTTTGATGAGTTTTTGCCATATAAAAGTTGGCATACAGTAGATATAATATAAATACAAAATATGAATTGGGTTGCTGCATCACTTATAGTAGTGATTTGTTTTCTTATACAAACAGATCTCACGAAAGTTTTGTTGAGTTTTGTGTGATTGAAGTTTTCAAGTTTTGGGTTATCTTATGATGGATGAAGGAATAAGGAGTAAGATGAGCCTAAGTTTGGGGATGCCCTGTATCCCAAGCCATTATCTAAAAGATAAGCAAGCAACTAAGCTTGGGGATGCCCCCGAGTGGCATCTCCTCTTTCTTCTAATGACCATCAGTATCGTACTCGAAACTATATTTTTATTCGCCACATGATATGTGTTTTGCTTGGAGCATCGTGTATGATATGAGTCTTTGCTTGTTTTGTTTTGCCTTTTAAGTTATCAATCCTTGGTGTACACATTGATTAGAGAGAGCCAAAATTATACCATGACTTGTTAGGATAGCTCTCTATGCGTCACTTAATTTTTACGAGGTAAGGATTTGCTCTAGTGCTTCACTTATATCTTTTTGAGCACAGTGTGCTTTAGTATTTTTGAAGAATTACTCTCTTGCTTCACTTAGATTTATTTGAGAGTTAGTAAATTTTTAAGAAATTCTCTCTTGCTTCACTTAAATTATTTTGAGAGAACAAAAAAAATTATGCTCATGATATTGACTTATATTTGTTTGAGCTTATCAAAGGCAACACATAAAAATTAGTTCCAAAGTGATAGATATCCAAGAAGGATATAATAAATACTTTCATTAAGATCATTGGACAAAATAAACTTGATTCCTTGTAATAGTTTTGAGACATGATGATGTGATATGTGAGTCATGTTAATGAGTAATTATGCTTTAGTAAGAATATTAGTGTTTAAGTTTGTGATTCCCTATGGAAGCACAAAAGTCAATAATCATGCAATAAAATTACATCCTACTTGTGGTGCATTATTCGGTGTTATTTATGCTCAATGCTTACTTATGAGATTATTCGTTTCATGGTTGGTCTCTTCCCAGTCTTTTGCTAGCCTTCATTTTGGATCACTACTTGTGCATCCAAAATCTTTATTCTGGTTTAGCAACATGAGTTCACCATTACCTACCTATATGCGGTATTCCCTTGCTGTTCTCAGAAAACTTGTGTGTGCCATCTCTATTTTTCAAAATAAATTTCCCTTTTGTGTGCCCATACCGCTCGCGAGGCGTTGAGGGGTGGCCAATATTTTCCATGCTAGATGTGTTATTCTCACGATGAGTGTTTATTCACTTGTCATTGCACGAGAGTAAGGCAATGTATTAGGGATGCGCAGTCCCGAAATGAAAAACAAATTTACTTTATGTTGTCAAATAATAAATTCCTTGGAAAGTCTTGGTATGGAAGGCAACCGTGGATTCGGCTAGCCATGGCTTGTGAAAGTTTGGTGGAAAAGGAATAAACTTTATTTTATGTTTGGGAACCGCCTATGATATATCTAGCATGGAAAGTGTTGGGAACCTTGAGTCGTTTTCGTTGGTGGGAAAAGTATGCCTCCCAAAATAATTTTATCTCTCAATTTAAGCTTTGAGCTCTGGCACCTCTACAAATCCCTACTTCCCTCTACGAAGGGCATTTGTTTTACTTATGCAATTTTTTATTTTTGAATTTGAGTCTCCATCTTCTCTTATAAAGCACCAACTAGGAAACACTATGATTGTACTTGAGCATTGGGTGTAACTAATATGTGAGTGTGTTTCATGAATGGATCAATGGTTGAGCATGATGGGCTAGGGATAACTTATTTTAGCATTGATATTTTGAAAGACATGGTTGCTTGTTGGTATGCTTGAGTATTTAAATCTCATGTCAAAACTAGACTATTGCTTTGAACCATATAAAAGTCCAAATGTCCATGCTATAAAGAAAAGAATATGATATAACATGATAGGCAGCATTCCACATAAAAAATTCTTTTTTATTATTTACCTACTCGAGGACGAGCAGGAATTAAGCTTGGGGATGCTGATACGTCTCCAACGTATCTATAATTCTTGATTGTTTCATGCTGTTATATTATCATTCTTGGATGTTTTACAATCATTTTATAGTCATTTTATATCATTTTTTTGGTACTAACCTATTGACATAGTGCCAAGTGCCAGTTGTTGTTTTCTGCATGTTTTTTACATTGCAAGAAATCAATATCAAACGGAGTCCAAACATCGCGAAACTTTTTGGATATTTTTTATGGGCCAGAAGACACCCAATGGGCCAGAGCTGCACCTGGGGGTGCCCCGAGGGGGGCACAACCCAACAGGGTGCGCCAGGCCCCCCTGGCGCGCCCAGGTGGGTTGTACCCACCTCGGTGGCCTACCGCACTGCCTCTTCGCTCTATAAATACTCAAATATTCCAGAAACCCTAGAGGAGTCGGCGAAATTTTATTCCAGCCGCCACAAAGTCCAAAACCACCAGATCCAATCTAGACACCATCACGGAGGGTTTCACCATCTCCATTGGTGCCTCTGCGATGATGTGTGAGTAGTTCCTTGTAGACCTATGGGTGCATAGTTAGTAGCTAGATGGCTTCCTCTATCTCTTTTGATTATCAATACAATGGTCTCTTGGAGATCCATATGATGTAACTCTTTTGCGGTGTGTTTGCTGGGATCCGATGAACTTCGAGTTTATGATCAGATCTATCTTTTTATATCCATGAAAGTTATTTGAGTCATCTTTGATCTATTATATGCTTGATTTCTTATAGCCTCGTATTTCTTCTCTGATATTTGGGTTTTGCTTGGCCAACTTGATCTATTTATCTTGCAATGGGAAGAGGTGCTTTGTAGTGGGTTCTATCTTACGGTGCTTGATCCTAGTGACAGAAAGGGAACCGACACGTATGTATCATTGCTACTAAGAAAAAACGATGGGGTCTATTTCTACAAAAATACATATTGTCTACATCATGTCATCGTTCTTATTGCATTACTCCGTTTCTCCATGAACTTTATACACTAGATGCATGCTGGATAGCGGTCGATGTGTGGAGTAATAGTAGTAGATGTAGGCAGGAGTCGGTCTACTAATCTTGGACGTGATGCCTATATAATGATCATTGCCAGGATATCGTCATGATTATTTGAAGTTCTATCAATTGCCCAATAGTAATTGTTTTCCCACGGTTTGCTATTTTCTCGAGAGAAGCCACTAGTGAAATCTACGGCCCCCGGGTCTATTTCTCGTATTATTTGCCTTTGCGATCTATTTTCCATTGATTTTATTTTCAGATCTACTAAACCAAAAACCCAAAAATACCTTGCTGCAATTGATCTTATTTGGCATTCAATCTATCAATATTTACAACTCTATCACGTTCGTTACCCGAAAGGGATTGACAACCCCTTTTACACATCGGGTTGCGAGTATTTGTTATTTGTGTGCAGGTGTTGTTTGCGTTGTGTTGCTTGGTTCTCCTACTGGTTCGATAACCTTGGTCTCATCACTGAGGGACATACCTACCGCTCATCTATTGCATCATCCCTTCCTCTTTGGGGAAATACCGACGTAGTTCTAGCAGACATCAGGCACCAACAACCTTCATCAATAAAAATACACCCTTATCCACATGTAGGACCAACAACCTTCATCAATAAAAATACACCCTTACCCACTTATGGTACTAGCAACCTTCCAAGATACATAAATAAACAAGCGTGCTTTTACTTCCATGTGAGACCTAAAACAAATAAACAAGTATACTATTACTTTCATGTGAGATCAACACTTGCAGAATGAACACATAAAAATTGTCAAAATGCGACTCCAACTTAAAATTTTGCTCTTAAGAAGTTCATAGCAACACACGGGCATTGTGCTAGTGTAATAATCACACCAAGTATCTCGGTGCAACAGACCCTGGGCCCGTTGCACCAAACTGCACAGTCTCAAGGGCAAGTTTGCAACACCAAGTACCAGACCAAGACACGAAGAGATCAGCCTCTTGAGGAATTATCAGGCTGATCAAGGAGATCAAGACAACCAAAGTGTAATAATCCCACCATATACCTTCCTCAAAACAGCCACCATACCTACCTATCATGGCATTTCCATAGCCATTCCGAGATATATTGCCATGCAACTTTCCACCGTTCCATTCATATGACACGTTTCATATTGTCATATTGCCATGCATGATCATGTAGTTGACATCATATTTGTGACAAAGCCACCATGCATAATTTTTCATACATGTCGCTCTTGATTCATTGCACATCTCGGTACACCGTCGGAGGCATTCATATAGAGTCATACTTTGTTCTAGTATCGAGTTGTAATATCGAGTTGTAAATCAATAAAAGTGTGATGATCATCATTATTAGAGCATTGTCCCATGTGAGGAAAGGCCAAATAAAAAAAGATGGCCCAAAAAAATAATATAGAGAGGGGCTAAAAAAGAGAGAAAGCCCCTCCAAAAATAAAAAAATGAGAGAAAAGAGAGAAGGGACAATGCTACTATCCTTTTTCCACACTTGTGCTTCAAAGTAGCACCATGTTCTTCATGATAGAGAGTCTCTTGTTTAGTCACTTTCATATACTAGAGGGAATGTTCATTATAGAACTTGGCTTGTATATTCCAACGATGGGCTTCCTCAAACGCCCTAGGTCTTCATGAGCAAGCAAGTTGGATGCACACCCACTTAGTTTCTTTTGTTGAGCTTTCATACATTTATAGCTCTAGTGCATCTGTTGCATGGCAATCCCTACTCACTCACATTGATATCTATTGATGGGCATCTCCATAGCCCGTTGATACGCCTAGTCGATGTGAGACTATCTTCCTCCTTTTTGTCTTCTCCACAACCACCACTCTATTCCACCCATAGTGTTATATCCATGGCTCACGCTCATGTATTGCGTGAAAGTTGAAAGGTTTGAAAAAATTGAGTATGAAAACAAGTGCTTGGCTGAAACCGGGGATGTGCATGATATGAATATTTTGTGTGATGAAGAGGGAGCATAGCCACACTATATGATTTTGTAGGGATAACTTTCTTTGGCCATGTTATTTTGAGAAGACATAATTGTTGTGTTAGTATGCTTGAAGTATTATTATTCTTATGTCAATATAAACTTTTGTCTTTAATCCTATGGACCTGAACATTCATGCCACAATAAAGAAAATTACATTGAGAATTATGTTCGTTAGCATTCCACATCAAAAATTCTGTTTTTATCATTTACCTACTCGAGGACGAGCATGAATTAAGCTTGGGGATGCTTGATACGTCTCCAACGTATCTATAATTTTTTATTATTCCATGCTATTATATTATCCTTCTAGGATATCTTATGGGCTTTTGTATACACTTTTATATGATTTTTGGGACTAACCTACTAACCCAGAGCCCAGTGCCAGTTTCTGTTTTTTCCTTGTTTTTGAGTTTTACTAGAAAAGGAATATCAAACGGAGTCCAATTGACGTGCCAATTTTTGGTGATTTTTTCTGGACCAAAAGAATCCCCCGAAGTAAAAGAGTTGGGCCAGGAGAGTCATGGGCTGCCCACGAGGGTGGGGGGTGCGCCCACTCCTAGTGGTGGCGCCCCCCTATCTCGTGGACAGCCCGGAGGCCCCCCTGACTTATGCCCTACGCCAAAAAATCCTATAAATACAGAAACCTCCGGAAAATAACCTAGATCGGGAGTTCCGCCGCTGAAAGCCTCAGTTGCCACCGAAAACCAATCTAGACCTGTTCTGGCAGCCTGCCGGAGGGGGATTCCCTCTCCGGTGGCTATCTTCATCATCCCGGCGCTCTCCATGACGAGGGAGTAGTCCACCCTCGGGGCTGAGGGTATGTACCAGTAGCTATGTGTTTGATCTCTCTCTCTCTCTCTCGTGTTCTTGAGATGGCACGATCTTGATGTATCGCGAGCTTTGCTATTATAGTTGGATCTTATGATGTTTCTCCCCCTCTACTCTCTTGTAATGGATTGAGTTTTCCCTTTGAAGTTATCTTATCAGATTGAGTCTTTAAGGATTTGAGAACACTTGATGTATGTCTTGCATGTGCTTATCTATGGTGACAATGGGATATCACATGATCCACTTGATGTATGTTTTGGTGATCAACTAGTGGGTTCCGTGACCTTGGGAATCTATGCATAGGGGTTGGCACATGTTTTCGTCTTGACTCTTCGGTAGAAACTTTGGGGCACTCTTTGAAGTTCTTTTGTGTTGGTTAAATAGATGAATCTGAGATTGTGTGATGCATATCGTATAATCATGCCCACAGATACTTGAGGTGACAATGGAGTCTCTAGGTGACATTTGGGTTTTGGTTGATTTGTATCTTAAGGTGTTATTCTAGTAAGAACTCTATGGTAGATCGAACGGAAAGAATAGCTTCGTGTTATTTTACTATGGACTCTTGAATAGATCGATCAGAAAGGATAACTTTGAGGTGGTTTCGTACCCTACCATAATCTCTTCGTTTGTTCTCTGCTATTAGTTACTTTGGAGTGACTCTTTGTTGCATGTTGAGGGCTAGTAATATGATCCAATTATGTTATCCTTGTTGAGACAACTTGCACTAGTGAAAGTATGAACCCTAGGCCTTGTTTCCTATCATTCCAACACCGCTTATGCTCACTTTGATCTTTAGTTACCTTGCTGTTTTTATATTTTCTTACTACAAAAACCTATATCTACCATCCATATTGCACATGTATCACCATCTCTTCGCCGAACTAGTACACCTATACAATTTACCATTGTATTGGGTGTGTTGGGGACACAAGAGACTCTTTGTTATTTGGTTGCAGGGTTGTTTGAGAGAGACCATCTTCATCCTACACCTCCCACGGATTGATAAACCTTAGGTCATCCACTTGAGGGAAATTTGCTACTGTCCTACAAACCTCCGCACTTGGAGGCCCAACAACGTCTACAAGAAGAAGGTTGTGTAGTAGACATCAGCGGCGATATCCCGCGAGGTACAGGCGGAGAAGCCCTCATTTCTGGGCATCCCCGTCCAACCGACGGGCACATCATAGGCGGTGCTGCTCGCTCTGGGGCTAATCGCAACTCCCCGGCCGCCCCCATTGCGGGTGCAACTTTGGAGCTTGCGGCACCCCCTGGATGGGTGGACCCAGTCGCTGCACCCAATGGGACCGCCGGCCTTCGAGCACCTCCACCTCGTCACCACGCTGTCCGAGCGGCTGGCTCCCAGTGATGAGGGCATGGCGCGACGGCTGCTGGCACTGCCAGGAGCCAAGCAACCTTACGGTCCACATCATCATCACTACCAAGCACTGCGTCGGAGGCTATGGCGCGGGCACTGCTGTTGAAATTTCCGCCAGCAGCTAATCAGATAGATGAGTGGCGAGCCACCATCCAAAGTCTGATTGGTTTCGTCGACGCGGAGAGATCACGACAGGCTGGCCCGCTACGACCTTCCCAAGCAACGATAGCGGCCCACGCTGCTAGCCATATTGGAGGTGCCACGCCCACGGTGTAGTCTCCGTCGCGACCACCGGCACGGGGGCTACGCGTCCAGGAGCCCGATGATGTCTCGATGGCTTCGTCGAATCCACGAGCACACCAAGGCCAACAACGAGCCCCGGAGGGCAGGCAGAGGGAGCGCGCGTGCGTCACCATCGACCAACGCCGCGACGGCCGCTGCCAGTCCAACGGGCGAGGCGGCTCCAACGTCGACGAGCCCGCGCTCAGCGGGGGCAGGTACTTGCCTTTCAAGGCGGGGTGCCCTGATTTCACCCGTTAACTACGGCAAGTCCGTTGGTCGTTCGCTCGCACGTTCAAGCCCGAGATCCCAGAGAAGTACGATGGGAAGCTGAACCCGGCAGAATTCTTGAGCATCTACACCATCGTTGTTCAAGCTGTCGGAGGAAGCGATGAGAAGGTATTTGCCAACTACTTTCCATTAGAAGTTAAACCTAATGTGAGGTCTTGACTGATGCATCTGCCAAAGAACTCCATCTCGTCTTGGGTTGACCTGTGCCATGAGTTCGTTGGCGCCTTTACCGGCGGTCACCAAGAACCAGGGCGGCCCAGCGATTTGCAGTTACCGCCCCAGAAGTAAGGAGAAACTCTGCGGAAATACATGCAGAGGTTTATTAGAGTCCACACAAACATACCAGACATCCACCCGGCAGCAGTGATAGTAGCTTTCCAGTCCAATGTACGCAATCGCCGGATACGTTCTAAGATGAACGTCCGGATGCCGAAGACTATGAAGGAATTGGTGGACAAGTGCGATTGGGTGAAGGAGGGTAGGAAAATCCCTGGAGATGAGGATGGTGTTGACGTCGACTCAGAGGATGACGACGAAACCACCAGTTAGAAGAAGAAGAACAAGAAGCACAGTAAGAAGCACAAAGATAAGGTAGTAATGACAGTTTAAGGATCATGCACACCCAGTACCGGTAAGAAGGCAAAAGCTGAGGCCCCCGGCAAGGATATTGTCTCATGCAATGATTTACGGGAGGCCGCAAGCCCCGACAAGGCCGGGAAGAGTGACGACCCTTACTGCAAAAGCCACCAAACCAAGGGCCATGATCTCCAAGAATGCCACCAAGTTGAACAGCTTGTCATGAGGCAGAGAGCTGAGTATGAGAAAAGAGATAAGGAGAAAGGTCGGAATAGCGCTGGCGGAAAGGGCCGGAGCGGTGAAGAAAACCGCCCCGGCAAGGGTTTTAGGAATAAAGGAAAACCTTCCAGGGGCCGTGATAAGGAGGAATGCCATGAGGAAAGCAATGGAGGGGATGAAGAGGAAAATAGTGAGCAGGAGTTCCAGAAGGCCACTGACACTCTATGCATTGACGGAGGTGCATCTCTGCATTCTTCTCACCGCCATCTCAAGCAGTGGGCACGTGAAGTTAATGCCATGGAGTCGGCGGCGGAGTTTCAAAAGCCGCTCAAGTGGTCCCGCATGCCCATCATCTTTGACGAGGAGGATCACCGTGGCCACACTACCGCGGTAGGGTGCTTGCCTTTATTGGTCTCACCAACAATTCACAACCTCAAGGTGACAAAGATGTTGGTTGCCTGCAGGGCCGGGTTGAATCTGATTTCCCCAAAGGCTATCAGCAGACTCTAGATATCAGAGGAAGAGCTTGAGATTATTGGCACGTTTCAAGGAGTAAATCCCGGCAAGAGACGTCCCAAGGGAAAGATTACGTTGCCGGTAACATTGGGGGAGAATTGAATTACAAAACAAAGAAGGTTGTGTTCGATGTGGTGGACCTCCCCCTGCCCTACAATGGAATCCAAGGACGACCAGCTCTGGCTAAGTTCATGGCAGCATCACACTATACTTATAACATCTTTAAGATGCCAGGGCCCATGGGAGTCCTATCCATTCCATCAGACGAGAAGGACGCAATCATTTGCGTAGACAAGATGTACAAGGATGCAGTTGCGGCAAAGGCCACAGAGATCACTGGTCCCGCCAAGGAAAACAAGAGAAAGAAGGAAATTGTTCAGAGCCCCGGCAAGGGACCCGCGAAGCCCACCTTTCTAGGATATGTTGTGTCTGCGGATGATTTGCCGGAGAGTTCCAACAATAAGAGGTCCAAGGTAGATGCATCTGCTGTGAAAAAGGTCCCGGCAGGGCTGGATGATGCTGATGGTACCTTCACCATCAGTGCCACCCTCGATGACAAATAGGAAAGCGCGCTCGTTGCCTTCTTGCGGGTGAATGTTGATGTGTTTTCCTGGCAATCATCTGACATCCCCGGTGTTCCCAGGGAGGTGATCGAGCACCACCTTGCTGTCTGCCCACATGCCCGACCCGTCAAGCAAAAGGTCCAGAAGTAAGCCTTGGAACGGCAATAGTTCATTGCAGAGGAGATTAAGAAACTTGAAGCAGCTGGTCTGGTCAGAGGAGTTCTAAACCCAACATGGTTGGCAAATCCAGTGGTTGTGCGCAAGGCCAATGGAAAGTGGAGGCTGTGCATAGATTCCACTGATCTGAACAAGGCGTGCCCAAAGGATCCATTTCCCTTGCCGTGCATCGACCATATAGTGGACTTCACCTCAGGTTGTGATATGCTCTCTTTTCTAGACACATATTCTGGATACCATCAGATCTTCATGTCCAAGGAAGATGAATATAAGACCTCATTCATCATCCCATGTGGTACTTACTGCTTTGTACGTATGCCTTTTGGGTTAAAGAGTGTTGGGTCTACCTTTGCAAGAGCTATCCAGACTGGTTTTGAGCCACAGCTGCACACGAATATTGAAGCATATATGGATGACATAGTGGTCAAAACTAAGGGCAAATCAACCCTCATCCAAGATTTAAAAGAGACATTTGCCAATTTTCACAAGATCAACTTGAAGCTAAACCCGGAGAAGTGTGTGTTTGGAGTTCCCTCCGGCAAGCTTCTTGGTTTCTTCGTATCCCACTGTGGTAGAGAAGCTAACCCAGACAAGATCATAGCCATTGAGTAGATCCACGCACCAAAGACGGTGAAGGATGTTAGACGTTTAACTGGGTGCATTGCCGCACTGAGCAGATTCATCTCCGAATCTGCCGAGCGTGCCCTACCGTTCTTTAAGGTCTTAAAGAAGGCAGGACCCTTGAAGTGGACCCCGAAAGCAGATTTAGCACTGCAAGAGTTGAAGACTTACTTGTCGTCTGTGCCTACCTTGGTTGCGCCCAAACAACAAGAGTTATTGCTGCTATATCTAGTGGTAACTAATCAAGTGGTTAGTGCAGCCTTGGTAGCGTAGTGGGAAGTAGAGGAAGAAACAGCCTCAACTATTGTTCCATCCGGGGGAAGAGATGAGCATTGCCCGGCAGAGTCAGTTCTGGATCAGGATAATGGTGAGCACGGTAGCAGTGGCGACCCCAAGGATATAGCAAGGAAGAAAGTGGTGCAGCACCCAATGTACTTTGTCAGCTCTTTGTTGCAGGGGGCTAGATACAGGTACTCTGGTGTGCAAAATTTGATTTTTGGCCTAGTCATGGCCTCAAGGAAACTGGGCCACTACTTCCAAGCTCATGAGATAATGGTTGTCACACGCTTTCTGTTGCAAAGGATACTCCGGAACCCAGAGGCTACCGGTAGGATAGTGGAGTGGGCTTTGGAGTTATCCAGCTTTGGTTTGAAGTTTGAGAGCACAATCACCATACAGAGCAGGGCATTGGCAGAGTTTATTGCAGAATGGAAGCAAACCTCTGATGAGGAAAGGCCAGAGACAGATATCCTCGGCAAGGAATCACCCCAAGAATGGATAATGTATTTTGATGGTGCCTTCTCCTTGCAAGGCGTTGGAGCCGGCGTGCTTCTCATCGCCCCCATTGGGGAATACTTTAAGTACGTCGTCCAAATGCACTTTCCATGGGAGGAGGCTACCAACAATACATCAGAATATGAAGGGCTCCTTGCCGGGCTCAGAATTGCCACCGAACTGGGAATCAAGAAGCTGATCATCAGAGGAGATTCACATTTGGTGGTGAGGCAAGTCAACAAAGATTATCAAAGCCCATTGATGGAGGCATAAGTTGAGGAAGTGAGAAGATTGGAGGAGCATTTTGATGGATTGCAAACAGAGCACGTACCCCATGAGGAAAACAACATTGCTGATCATCTGTCAAAATGCGTTGTGCAAAAGCCTCCTGTGGGACCAAGAACTTTTGTTCTCCACCTTACTCAGCCCTCCGTATCCCCAACAACAATGGCCAGAAAAAGGAGGAAATTGGACTCCGGTAAGCCTCTGCTGGTCGAGCTCTCCGAGGCACCTGGCAGGGACCCTGCCGGAAACAACTCCCATTTGCTTGTCGGGCCGCATCCTCCTGCCGGACACCCGGTCTCTGCAGTTTAAGAGTGCGCCCCCGTGAATGCGGAGGTGACGTTAGTCCTTGTTGCCGAGCCCCAGGCTCAACTTGGGCAAGGAACATTGTCCATTTCCTCCAAACAGGAGAACTTCCCGAAAAGAAAATTGAGGATGGAAGAGTAGCCCGGAGGGCCAGTATGTACCAGTTTGTCGATGACACTCTGTATAGAAGGATGCCCAACGGTGTGAAATTGAATTGCATTTGCTGGGAAGAAGGAAAAGAACTGCTCACAGAAATTCATGAAGGCATGTGCGGCTCCCACATTGGATCAAGGGCATTAGTTGGGAAGGCATTCCAGCAAGGATTCTATTGGCCCTCGGCCCTCCAAAATGCGGTTGAGCTCATCACGGAATGTGATGCCTGTCAGTTCCATTCCAAGAACATCCATCTGCCTGCTCAAGCTCTTCACACAATCCCTTTGTCATGGTTGTTTTTGGTCTGGGGGCTCGATATCCTCGAACCTTTCCCCCAAGCTGCCGGGGGCTTTGAATTCTTGTTCGATGCCATCGATAAGTTTACAAAGTGGTCGGAAGTAGCTACCATGAGAAAGGTGACAGCTCATTCAGCTATCAAGTTCTTGAAAGAATTTGTGTATCGCTTCGGGATCCCAGCAAGGATCATCACCGACAACGGCACCCAATTCACGAGTCGAGCCTCCATGCAATATGTTCATGCCCTCGGAAGCAAGATCTCATTCGCTTCTGTTGCACATCCCAGAAGCAATGGACAAGCTGAGTGGGTTTACGCTGAAGTGATTCGAGGTCTCAAAACAAGAACCTTTGATAAGCTGCAGAAGTGTGGCGGGCGCTGGATTGATGAGCTCCTGGTAGTTCTTTGATCCCTCAGAACGACACCAAATTGAGCTACCGGGCAGACTCCCGTCTCCCTAGTCTATGGGGCAGAAGCAGTTATCCCCACAAAACTCATCTATGGGTCTCCTCGAGTGCTTGCCTATGATGAAGTAGTTCAAGATGAGCACCGGCGTGACGACGTTGTGCTACTCGAGGAGAACCGTCTTCAGGCCGCTACATGTGTTGCACGCTATCAGCAAGCCCTACGTCGCTATCATAGCCGCAGGGTTCGTGCCCAGTGTTTTGAGGAAGGCGAACTTGTCCTTTGACGCGTTCAGTCGGCCAAGGGTACAAACAAGTTAATGCCAAAGTGGAAAGGCCCTTACCGGGTGGTACGACTCACCAGACCTAGCGCATTCCGTCTTTAGATCGGAGATGGCATTCAATTGCAAAACTCATGGAACATTGAGCTTCTCCGTAAGTACTACCCGTAAGGCACGGTTGCTGGGCCCTGCTCGGCAGCAACCCTTTTGTACAGGCCTTGCCTCAGTTGCATGTAACCCCTTGTACAAAGCCAGGCGCAGACCCTGAGCAACAGATAAGAGATCGAAGCGCTGTAGAGGGGGCCCCCAAATAAGATTGCATGCATGCACGATCATATTATGAGTTTTGCATACTCATATATATTAGATTGCATTTGGCATCATTTCATCTGCATAGACCATAGGTTCCTACCATGGACTTGGTTCCCCCAAGAGGAGATGAAAGGAGAAGCCAACCCTACAATCTTCGGCAAGCCACACAGATAAGTTCTTTCCATTATCCATACATGTTCTGTAAATACTTGTGCATAAGGAGATCTCCCTTCCTTTTCGAGACTTAGGTTCTCCCACTCTTTGACTCAAACGAAACTTCAGTCAGGATGGTTCTAGTGGCCTTTGGCAAGAAAAGGTTGGTGGGGGGCTGGTCCCTCTCTATGGTTTATGCCCGGTAAGATCATTCCCCGGCAGCAAATCTGAGGGTACCGACAAGGTAGCTTACCGGGGAAACTTGTTTATTTAGATATAAAGAGGCATTTCACCTCTGCGTGGTCATATAACACGCACAAGTCCCCGGCAAGATTTAACTTTTCCATTAATATGTTGATCAACAAGTACAAATCTTACAGAACATTACATGGATTAGGAAAGTTACATTTATTCAAGCTAAAGTTTGGCAACTGCCTACAAGTTTAAAATTGAAAAAAGATAAGTGCCTCGTAATCCCCTTCTTTGCCTCCTTTTCCAGGCACTGAGGTTGGAGGAGAAGAAGGCGAAGGGCGGGCCCGGGTGGGATCCGGCGCCTCCCCAGGATCTCGGAAGCCTCGAAGCCCAGCTAGGAGGAAGGAACCAAAGGGCAGGGACAAATGGTGCCGCTGCCGAAAGCTCCAAGCGGAAGCAGCGGAGTCATAGGCAAACACGACTCGTCGGAATGGTCGCCCACGTTCTTGACGCGTCGTGGGTTGTCGCCGCCTTCAACGTCACCAACACCCGAAGCCCCTTTTGCGGCAGGGGGCTCGGGTACCATGCTCTCCGAGCGATTCTACAGAGAGCATGGTCGTCCCCAATAGCCCACTAGTCGATAGCCACTGCACTGTGGAGAAGTGAGTACAAGGGCAAGAAGCTCCTTCACGCGCCAAGCCTGTAGTGCCAGAGAAGGACGGTTTCACCCCCAACAACGGGGAACCCATATTGCGGCCTTCCGCTAACACCACAGGATGAAGAAGAATGGACCGCGATCGGCTACCGTACCACACGCCTGGCCCCGTGTCGCATGCGCTGCCCCCCACTAAGATTGAAGCTCTGGACGGCACGGTGACAAGCGCCCTGGAGTCGCCACCACCGGTGCTACCACCGCGCCGCCCACACATCCTCCTTAGACTTGCAGGAGAACGAAGGAGGAATCTCACTCCCCGAGCTATGGCACGACCATTCAGCCCAGCCAAGCACAAGCTACTTCCTGGGGGCTGGCCCCAGGCTCTCTCCTTCAACATAGCCAGAAGGGCAAGCAACGGAACGAGAAGAGGGTATGGATGAATGCCTTTGCTCCCCCTCCGCTCCTCCTCTTTATAGGCGGGCTGGGAGCGAGGGCTGATTCCCTGGCGGGTAACCGCCGTCCTCCTCCACCAATACAAGCAAGCTGGGCCCTCGCCTTGACGCTCTTCCACACCGTGCGCCTCCGATTACCTACCATACTCAATGCATGCAACATACGTGGCCAAGGATAAGGGCGCGATGGGAAGAGTGAATTGGCAGTTACCAGCCCATGCGTCAAAGTCATTCACGGGCCATTATGAGGATGGCCCCACCATCATTGGCGTTACACAACGCGCGGAGGAAGCGGAAACCGGCCCAAGCTCAAAGATAATGAAGAAGCAAGGGAAGCACTGACCAGTGCACTGGTTATAGCCTACCCCGACGACTCCCAGCGGCGTGACCGTGCCAGGCTCGGGGGCTTCTGTCGGTGCAACAGACCCTGGGCCCATTGCACGAAACTGCGCACAGGCTCAAGGGCAAGTTTGCAGCACCAAGTACCAGACCAAGACACGAAGAGATTAGCCTCTTGAGGAATCAATAGGCTGATCAAGGAGATCAAGACGACCAAAGTACGAGACGCCACCAGAGGGCGGACCATCCTTGCCGGGCAGGCGAGCCTGCGGGGAGCCAGATTCGCCCGGCAGCAAGTCACCAGGATCACCCCGGCGGGCTTGCCGGGGCATGCGGAGGTAAAACTCCACCACATAGCAACACCCATCGCTAATCGGTGCGGTGTCAAGCTCTAAGGTGGCTTAGTGGCCACCTCTGGATACGTGGCAGCCATTTCCTATCACAAGAATCACCAAATGACACCCGTCCAGAGACGTGTCAAGCGAACAAGGATGCAGCTGGCAAGACGAGTCCGGCAAGGCTTGTCGGACGAGCTGTGAAGTGACACTAAGCGGTGCATTTAATGCACTCTGTCAGCCGTAGAGTTAGGTATGATATCACTGTTTGCTATCTAATCAGTCTGGAAAGACTGATTTGCCACTGTGGTGACCCCTTAACCTATAAAAAAAGGCCCACGACAACCGTAGAATGGATTCGGCCATTCGAACCCGTACACGCTCATATACGCGACCCAAGGCGACCTTACCGGGCAAGAGTGGTGCATCCATTTTCCTTCATTCCACCATCAATCCACCAAAGTAGGAGTAGCGTTTTACGCCTCGCGGCGGTCCGAACCTGGGTAAAAACTGCTCGTGTGCTCCTCAACGCGCTGATCGACGCTTCTCTACTCTTTGTGCAACGTGCCTGTCCCCTTGCTGAACCAAAAGGGACCTCTGTCCCATAGGTGGCCGTGGTTATTCCCCGACAGAGTATAAGAGAGACGTACGTAGTTACATGCACTCCCATATGCACAAAATACAGTATCTTCCACCTTCATAATTCATAAGCACACGTGACAGCGTGAGACTTATACTTGATTGCATGTAGGCTGGGGATACAATCATCGTCCACTAATCACGCAACCAACGTGAGACTTATACTTGATTCCGTGTAGGTTGGGGATACAATCATCGTCCACTAATCACCCAACCAACATGTGGTTCTCCACATCTTATTGTACGAACGCTTGACAAAACGATCACAACATTATATATAGCATCACCCTGAGCACTGTACTGGCAATAACTTGCTAGTTTTGCTCAACTACATATGTCAGGCTCTGTTCTGAAACTTTCGCTCGGTAGTCAAAAGGACCGTCTTATCACTCAAATCACCAGTAGACAGCTTGTTCGTATCTCTACCCGAAAGTTTTCCCATTTTCCAGAGTTTCCGAGCGCTGCGCTTAAAACTTTTGCATTAAACTGAGATCCAATCGCGTGTTCATTTTGCCTCTCGACCAGTCGTCTAATCATGGGCGTCATGTAGCCTCCCCCTCCTCCGCCTCATCCCCGATGGTCCGCCATTATTCTACGGACGACGTGACGCCGTGGCGGTGCTCGCTCGCCGGACATCCACGTCAGTGACATGTAGAGGCACTCAGGCACAGTCACACCACCACCACCTTCCGGTACGGCGACATATCGTTCTGACTCCTCCTTCGGCGAGCTCAGAGGTGATAGTAGGTGCCTGCTGACGGCCGCGTTTGGTCTGGCTGGTGATCTTAACCTACTGATCGCGCGTTAATTAAGCCTCAGCTCCCTAGGTCTCTGTGCCGGCATTTGAAATTGTTATCCTCCCAACAGTAGCCGTGAGTGATACAAGCCTACGCTGCCGTAGATAGATATAGATGCACCTGATCGAATAGCTGATGCTGTACACCAACTGTTGCTTTTCAGCAAAAAAATAGTAGCCGTTGCTTTCTGAAACTCACTTCTCGCAATATATATAAATTCTGCAGTAGGTTGGCTCAGTGTTCAGATTGCCATTGGTGTTAGTTACGTAAGATACGGACAGTAGAATTTTCAATCATATGTAACCCAGAAAGTAGATCCGTTCAAGCTTTCTGTTAGATAAGAGAGGTACAAAAATGGTTCTTTACATGAGTTGTATGCAATCCAGTCTTGCTCATCAGTTAACTTGTCTGAATTAACGATCTGTGATAGCGGTGTCAGCACGTCGTAAGCACCGGTCAGAAGTCATAACCTTAGCCTCTTCAGATGAGTTACTTGCAGCTGCAAGCTAGTCCTTGTCATTGTCGGGTTTAATACGCATTTTAAGCACCGGGTACACCACCCTAATACTATATACTTCGTGTTTCGTCGATCGCTTTTCGCGTCAGCGAGCGAGCGATCGACTTGTTTTTTGTACTGGAACGGCACGGTTTTGTACGGTTCTTCCATCAGTCGGCTACGATCATGCTTGGACGATGATTGACAGCAACAGCAAACCCTGTCTCATCACTTGTCTTAATCCTTAACAGTGTCATTTTTGTAGCATATCATTGTGCTCTTCGCTGGCTGGCGTCTCCTACCTTGACAAGTCACTCCGGGCTTGTCCAATCCAAGTACAAAAGGGTATCCTTCTCAATCACCACCATCCATCCTTTTTGGTTTACCATCTGCAGTTAAGTAGCATACTTAATTAACAACCATAGGCTTGCAGTAGCTGTCGGAAGGTTGGCTGTGTGCATCAACCGATGCATAGGCCGGGGGTTATTCTCTTTTTCGAAAAAAGAAAAAAAGTAACTATCTAAAGGCGATGAGGTTAACTATTCTTCAGATATATACATTACACTGGGTCAGTAGTATACCATTCTCGATGCAGTGGTTAGGGCATCGCTAATGGTGGTTAGTAGTATACTGGGTCAGTTTTGCAGGTGGATAAGCATATGTATTAGAGATGCAATTAATTGTGGAGCAGATGCAGGCATGCGTTTCTGAATCATTCATGAGACGAGAGCTGCGATGTTAGGTCAGCAAAGCAGAAGATGTACCGCTTTTGTATATCGCTACTAATTTAAGTACCAGATTCCTTTTTCTGCAATCACCACCAGCTGCATCTGCTACATATGTTTGAACTGCTGTTCACTTGCATCTTTGGTACACTATTGCATGTGAGGTCTGAATCAGCATGCACCCAAAAGGTTGTAGACAGATCTGATCAAGTCTTTGCACACTTGCACAGTTGCTCCAACCCAACTCGTCCAAACCACTAAACTACTACTGCTCCTCCTCCATCTTCCTCCTCCAACCTCCACCATGCCAGATCAAGAATCAAGATAGATCCTCAAATTCTCCTCTGCCATTAAAGATACCCTCTCGGACACTTTGATAGCCCCCAAAGAGGGGACTAATCAAATGCTAATGCATGATCAACTGAGCATAATTCAGGGTTGCGGACGGAGAGCGTTCGCCGCGCGGAATGGGGACACATGCCGTGCCACCATTGGCCGGTGGTGCATCTCAACACCTCAATTATACCAACCCCTTTTCCCAGCCATGCCGCGTCACGTCCGATCAGATCAGATGCTCATCGCCGATCGCCATGTCAAAATCGGCCCGGTTTTATTAAAGTCATCGTGACAATGTGCCGGCGCCTCCAAAGCGGTGATCTCCTCGTTGCTGATGCAACACGAACCCCACCTTGACAACCTCCGCAAGCTTCCCCTCAAATGGAGTGAATTGCAGAAAACATCGACATTGAAGCACGGTCTTGCAGAAATCACAAGTCTCTAGTTTTGTGCCCAAAAACACTAATTCCCAGGCTAATTTTTTGCAAAAAACACTAGTCGGTGGCTTAGACCGTTTTAAGGACAATTATGACAGGTCGGTCCCGCATTTGCTGACGTGGCGTAACGGTTCACAATAGACAATGTTAGCTGGGGGTTTGTATAGATTTACAAACTAGTCTCTGTAATTTTACGATGGCACCCTTCTTCTTCAATAAAAAAAGCAATCAAGTCCGACATGGGGTCCGTGAGTTGGATTTGGGTTGCCCGGCGAGCAGAGCAGTATCACGCCGGCCATGGTCTCGTCGCCGGCAAGGGAGTGTGCCATCGCAAATCAGATTTCTGCTCCCAAGCAGCCGAGCAGAGCAGCAGCACGCCGGCCATGGGCCTCATCGCCGGGAGCGGGAGCAGAGGGCATGGGCGCACGCTCGCGGCTGCTGCGGCGGAGCTGGCTGGGCGGGTGGGCCGGCGCATTGATTAGTCAATCCTCTTCTTCTCCCCCTCTCTAAAAACTCCTCCCGCGAAACAAGAACGTCGTGGTCGGCCGGCGAGTGCCCTCGTCGTTGTCCAGTGGCCACAGCCTCGAGCACAGCCTGCCACAGAGCCACACGCCGCCACCGTCCTCGTGGCAGCCGGAGCTCGCCGGCTGCAGAACGCATGCGCCTGCTCCTCTGGCTCCTCGCCCACATCCAGGCCTTCACGAGGCGGCACCGCCGCCGAGTTTGCCAGTGATTCGCTGTGGACCGGCCTCCCCTGCGCGATGAAGCTTTGTAGCGGGGAGTTCACCCCTGGCACCCACCTCACCTGGAAGGTTGGAACGCGAGCATGGGGTCGCCGGCCGGCTTGAGCGCAGCCGCGACGGCGCTGTCCGCCGGCGGACAGGGGCGACCTCGTCTGGCTCGTGCGCCGGCGGACAGGGGCGACCTCGTCTGGCTCGTGCGTCGGCGGACAAAGGCGACCCCGGGGTTGTGCGCTGGCACACTGGTATGTCGCCTGGTCCTGCGCCGGCGGATAGGGGCGCCCCCGGGGTCATGCGCCGGCTTGCACGGGCGGCCCCGGGCTCCTGCGTCGGCGGACACGGGCGGCGCCGGAGAGGGACGGACGTGGGACGACCTCGGGGAGGGACCTGCAGCTGGAGTGGCGCATCTACGATGGCGCCGGGCGGCCGGAGGGTGGAGTCGCACGGCTTGGCTCCAGCCGGCGCATGAGTAGGACTCGGGCTGACCGTGGGGGAGTTATTATCTTAAGGGAGGGAGGAGTTTTTTGCAAAAAGGCCAATCTAACGTCGTTTATCACAAACCGTTATGCCACATCAGAAAAAACGGGTCCCACCTGTCATAATCTGACTTAAAACGAGCGAACCAAGCGACTAGTGTTTTTTGCAAAAAATTAGCCTGGGAATTAGTGCTTTTGGGCACAAAACTAGAGACTTGTGATTTCTGCAAGACCGTGCTTCGATGTCGATGTTTTCTGCAATTCACTCCCTCAAATGCAACTATCCTGGCTCTGGTTTCTTCCACGGACAAAACACCCCACACACAAAATGGCATGTCTCCTTGGTTTTGGGGGAGCGAGTGGGTCACTCTTTTTCGTTTTTAGACACCCCGAAAAGATGGGACGCTCCGCGATTCACTGTAGAAGGAACACGAGTGGGTCGCCATGGCTTGCATGGAAAAGGGTACACCAGAGCTAGTGGCACAACTTATTTGTTCGGCTCTTTTTCTTCCTTAGTAGGAGTATTAAACAGACACTTGCACTTTTAGGTATGGGTCTTGCTAACCTCGGCTGGCAGTAATGGCCGCCCAAGGTCTAATTTAGGCTGTGATTAGGTTGTGGTTTTGAAGGTGGGTTGGTGTTTGCAGATCGTGTTAGGTTGTTCCTGTTTCGCGTGTGGTGTGGCCCTCCATCCAGCAAAAAACCAAAGGTTGGCACGGTTTTTAGGCTTTTTCGGCAGGACACACGACAGGAACACCTCCGGACATGTCGTCTCCTGCGAATAAATCATTTCGCTAATCATCCACATCAGACTTGGTGGCACGCACTACCTAGGAGATTGGATGCAATCCTGTAATAGTAGTACTACGAAAGAGCTCGACTTGTAAAAGATTTACAAAACAGCTTTGTCTACTGATGAGATTTTATTGTGTTCAGTCGACTCTTGAGGGCAGGTGATTTCGGTGTACTCTGCCAACTGCATTCCTTGGAAGTTTTTAGTGTTTCAACCGCCATTATTCGGTGAGAATGAAAGGTCCAAGAGGGAGGAAAAAAAGGCCGCTTTTGCTTATCTGTCAGGCTCCGATTCCATGGAGAAAATGTGTGCAGCACTTCACCTCGAATCTTTGATAGCATTAGAGCATCTCCAATAGATGGTCCAAAATTTCGCAGTCCAAAACTGAAGATGTAAAATTTGGACCGTCAAAAAGTGCGTTTTGAGCTTCGAAAAAAGCTCAACTCCAACAAATGGTCCAAATTGATGGTCCAAAAGAGCAACTCCAATAGATGGTCCAAAATGAAGATGTAAACGACATACTACTAGTCCATTCAACATAGTTCAAACATCAAATTCAACATAGTTTCATACATCAACTTCAACTACTACTTATTCAAACTACTAGATAAACTACTCCTCATCAGAGCTACGGAACTGCTCCCAGAACTCCTCCTTCGTCGGGTCGTCGCACCCCTCCTCCTCCTCCTCCTCTGAGAAGTCTGCCCAGTCCTCCTTGGAAGAGGACTCGATGGGGATCACCGTCGAGGGACCGGCCTCATCCTCCTTCTTCGGCCCCTTCTTCTTCTGCTCTGCCTCACGCTTCCGGTAGTACTCCATCTCGGCCTGGACGTACTCCGGATGCTCCCGAGCAAACCTCGCCATCGCCTCCTCATCGGTCTTGCCAGCACTGACGACAACCGACGGCTTCTTCGTCTTCTTCTTCTTCGTCGTGATCTCCTTCATGTTGATGCCCTGCGGGACAAGCATCTCCGCTTCCGCCCGACTCTCGATCTCTGGAAAGTTGAGGTGCGACCGAGGCCTCTCAGCACGACACACCGCCACGTCGTAGGCACGCGCGGCCTCATGGGCGGAGGGGTACGTGCCGATCCACCAACGCCTTCCGGCGTCGGAGAACTCCACACCCTAGTTACCGGAGGGCTTCTGCCTCACGCCGAAGAAGCCCGACTTGCCCTTCGGCGTCTTCTTCGGCGCCATCGGAGAGCGGTGGAGCGGCGTGCGGCCGGGGCGGAGGCGGCCGGAGCCGGGCGAGGCGGTGCTGCGGGGCGGCGGTGGCGTGCAAGGCGGAGCTGCGGGGCGGCGGTGGCGGGTGGGGCGGTGGCAGACAAAGCCAGGCGGGGCGGATCTGCGGGGCGACGACGGCGTGCGGGGCGGTGGCAGATGGAGCTACGACGGGCGGGCAGGCGGCGACGCGGCGTGGAA
>LR738711.1:926481178-926530331 GCA_902687465.1 Secale cereale | reverse complement strand
CAGCATCAAGAAACCCTAGATAAACTCATGGAAACTACTTCCCCTTCGAACCCTGGGGATGCACACAAGAAACCCTAGTGAGCAGATCGACCCAAAATTCACAATAAATCAACATGATCGGTCTCAAAAATCTAATCCATCCGATGCAGGAACAGGGGAAGCAGAGGAGCAGGAATCACCAGATGCTTACCGTATTCAGGAGGGAACTCGCCGGGTTCCCTACGCCGCGGCTCCGTGGCGCCCTGTGTCACCGCCAACGAGGCCAACGACGGCATCACCTCGCAAGAGCAGAGGGCAGAGATGAGGAGGAGAGGACAGGGGCGAAAGAAATGAAAGGTTTTGGAAGGGGTTTGCATCAGGGCTGACGGCCAGGGGGTTTTCTGTCGGGAGTATTGACTTGTCTGCGAAATTACTAAAGCACGAGGTTTTTTTTTATAAAAACACTCATTGGGCCCGACAGAGCCTATCTGACGCGCCACGTTTGTAGTTCAGGGTGGTTTTGGGTGATTTTGTTACATAGGTAGAGTTTAGGGACCAGTTTTGTGGGTTTTTTTAGTTCTTGTATGAATCTGTTGCCACCCCTACAAGTTTGTGTACCAGTTGTGGTATTAACTCATGCCTTTTCATAAGAGTGTATGTTTATGTAATCATGATATATGGAACCACTTGTGTTTTAGAGCAACTCCAACGGGCCGACCCGAACGGACGGCACATTAGTCCGTTTTTTGTCCGTTTGGGTCGGCCGCCCGTCCGGCGTCCGCCCAGTTTTTTATTTGGGTCGGTAGCACACCCAACGCGCCGACCTATTCCATGACAACGCGCGCTCCAACACGTGGGAAAGGTTCGCACGCGGCGCGCGCTGGTTTTGGCGCGCCAACGCGCGGGAAAGGTTCGCACGCTTGTTTTGGCGCGCCGCCGCGGCCGGCGCTCGCTATAAGAAGGTGCGCTCATCTCGTCACCTCTCACTCTGTCCGCCACGCGCTCGTCTCGCCCCCTCTCACTAGCCTCACCGCCTCTGCGCCACCATGCCGATGCGACGCCTGGGAGCTTCGGATTTTCGCGGAGTCCGCGAGCACCGCTCCGGCGGCTTCTCCTCCGAAATCATGTTTGGCGAGAAACGCCTCTTCCTCGGCACCTTCGACACCGCAGAGGAGGCGGCCCACGCGAACGACGTGGCGGCGTGGCGCCTCCTGAGGCCTCGTCAGGAGATGAATTATCCCGACGTGTCGAGGCAGCGGGCGCAGGATCTCGTGCCTCTCCCGCGACTTTTCACCGACGAGGATCGCCGTGTCCACCGGAGGCGGCAGCGTCGCCTCGCCATCGTCGAGAACGACGTTGAGGCCATTGTGGTGTGGCGCGAACGCTTCCCGCAGGACATCGTCGACGAGCGGCTGTTCTACAAGCAAAGGAGGACGGAGAGGGAGGCGAGGAGGACGGAGCGAGCCGCCTATCAGGAGGACAAGCTTACGCGGAAGCTGGCCACTCAAATGAAACTGAAGCTGCGAGAAACGTCGGGATGAGACGACTTCATGGATGAGAATTAGGCTGACGCCTACATTCAGACGTCGGAGGAGGACATTACTGAGTCGGAGTCGGATAGCGACGAGTAGTTGATCTTTTTTTTTATCTATGTACGTTTACAAATCTATGTATCTTTTTTTGTATCGGAAAAAATGGCCGACGGCGTCGGCGACGAAGCAGGCAGGCGAGGGCATGCTCTTGGATGTGGAGAGGCTAATGTGTCACCGACCAACGGGCCCGGAGAGGAGAGAGGGCGAGCGCTCGCGCGTCCGTCGTGTGTCCACGCCGACGCAATTCCGGCTCAAAAATGGATCGGGAATGGGTCGACAGGCGGACGAAAGCGGACGCACGTTCGTTTGGGTCGGCGCGTTGGGCCGCCTTTTCTGTCCGCGTCGACCCAAACGGACGCGGGCGGACGACATGGGTCGCAGTTGCTCTTAGTGTTTTGACAGTCTTCCGTCTCAAGACTCTAAAGGAGATAAAGCATAAATGCATCGTTACCTTTCCACTAGTATGGATCTCATCGTGCGGGATTACGTGCACTACAGCAGAGACCTCTTTGATCAGTGGACGACACACGCTCCACTACCAACACCAAGCTAAGCTATGGACACTCATTGCACATGCAGGTTCATGTATCTGCTGATTGGCGCAAGAGATGGGGAGGCCACGCAATACGCATGCATGCATGCATGCCAGCCAGGACTGCAAAATATCACGGCCAAAAGCGCACATCCATGCTGTACGTCGTAGAGTACTGCACCAGGTAGGTCTCGACGATAGGATACGTACGTATGCATACTAGCAGTCGAGGATATCTCGATCAGCAGCAGGCCGGCCGGCAGCCAGCTCTGCAGGATGAGGGACGACGGGTGGAGGTTGATCCCGACCCACACACGCACGCTCGCGAGATCAACCCAGCAGTAGATGTTGGCAGACTACGTACGTGTGGACGTGGACGCGCTCGCTAGGAGATGAGATAGATCCCATCGTCCGTCCGGATCGGGTCCTCCAGATTCCCTGCGGATTGCTAGATTGGGTTTTGGCCGGAGCGGTGGCGCCGTGGCACGTAGCACACGCACGCCGGACGTACGCAGCTCGGCTTATCATCTACCCGTCGCGCAATCCGGCGACGGGGCACGGGTTGGCCGAAGCCACGGTCCCCGCGCGCCCACTTGGGTCGGCTCATCTCATTTCTCATTGATCCAACTCCTCCTCGGCCAGCGGCGCCCCGTATCCGGCTATCCACATGATGGGACAGGCGGCGCTGCCTCGTGTCATCGCTGCTTCTCCACGTCCGCCCACCGCGGCCTGTCCTTCTCGGGGCGAACGCTGATATTATGGTCGTCTCGTCTCATGCTTTGATGTGTGATATTGTGGATATGGCCATGTTTCTTGCTGGCCGGTAGATGGCAGCTACCTCGCATGTGTATTGCAGTCGCGCTGTGGCTTTTCGGTGTTGTGGAGATAAGACGAAAGAAGCTTCGGTAGAAAGAAAAAGAGAAATGTGTGCTTTTCTCAGCCATATTTTATTCTTTTTTGCTCGTTACACCAAGATCCCACTCTCGTATCCATGAACCTATCTTCCGCTCTCCCTTACTTCTCATAACTTCAACTTGAACCACACAAAGACTAGTGATTCTATACACTTCACGGTGTATTTGGTTTAGATAGTTCCACTTTATTTTCCCCCGAAGAGTATTTGTCTCTTCCACTTTTTTGTGTGTGAATAAGGGCATGATTGGATACGTTTTAGTCTCATGACTAAAAGTAGTGGGACTAAAATTTGCTAGCCTCAGCCATGCTTGGATCCAAATACTAAAGAGACTAAAATCAAGTTAATGAACATTTATTATCCTCCAAACCCTCCAATGCACAACTCGCATGTGTTAAAGGAGAGGAGTTAAATGAGGAGAGAGATGACTAATCCACATTTTAGTAGGGGTACCCCTGACTAAAAATTTTTAGTCTCAAGACTAGTTTTAGCCCCTCTTTAGTCAGACGTGCTTGGAACTTTAGCCTCTTAAAGAGACTATTTTTAGTCAGAGTAAAATAAGCCCCTTGGATCCAAGCACCCTCTAAGTGTCCTTCCCACATTCATTTCATAATTCAGAAGTAACTACAAATAACGATGTCATCAAGTACAAATGTGGAACATAAATTACTCGAATGCGGATACATATATGATGTCTACTCAATCAGAAAGGATATGAATATCTTACAACTTAGATAGTACTTTTGAAATTAATTAGATGGTACTAAATAAATGTTGTGGCCACATCATAAAAAATGGCAACTAGGCATGTCACTGCTTGCCCGTTGTGGTTTCCCCCCTTGCAATAGCCCATGGCTTTTAAGTGTTGCAGAGATAAGGCGATAGAAGTTTTGATAGAAAGAAATTGTCTTCTTGGTCATCTTTTTGGTCATTACATCTCACCTCTTCTGTTTCAGTAAACTCTCCTCTTCGAACTGAAACCCTCGCAATGTTCTTCCTTGCTTATCATTGTCACTCGCTCTCACCTCCAACACGGACGCGATACGCAAGGAAAAATGAAACAAGAGCAGTGCTAATGATCCTGTGTTTCCGGTCTCTTCTTCACTTTGCCTCTTCTAGCCGAAGGGTGGCCACCCTTTTTCTCCCAGCTCGCGTGCCAAATGGGAGGTAGATTCAGCTTCCCCCCGGCGCCCATGTGTTGGAAATATGCCCTAGAGGCAATAATAAATTAGTTATTATTATATTTCCTTGTTCACGATAATCGTTTATTATCCATGCTAGAATTGTATTGATAGGAAACTCAGATACATGTATGGATACATAGACAAACACCATGTCCCTAGTGAGCCTCTAGACGACTAGCTCGTTGATCAATAGATGGTTACGGTTTCCTAACCATGGACATTGGATGTCGTTGATAACGGGATCACATCATTAGGAGAATGATGTGATGGACAAGACCCAATCCTAAGCCTATCACAGATCGTGTAGTTCGTATGCTAAAGCTTTTCTATATGTCAAGTATCTTTTCCTTAGACCATGAGATTGTGCAACTCCCAGATACCGTAGGAATGCTTTGGGTGTACCAAACGTCACAACGTAACTGGGTGGCTATAAAGGTGCACAACAGGTATCTCCGAAAGTGTCTGTTGGGTTGGCACGAATCGAGACTGGGATTTGTCACTCCGTATGACGGAGAGGTATCTCTGGGCCCACTCGGTAGGACATCATCATAATGTGCACAATATGTGATCAAGGAGTTGATCACGGGATGATGTGTTACGGAACGAGTAAAGAGACTTGCCGGTAACGAGATTGAGCAAGGTATCGGTATACCGACGATCGAATCTCGGGCAAGTGCTATACCGATAGACAAAGGGAATCGTATACGGGATTGATTGAATCCTTGACATCGTGGTTCATCCGATGAGATCATCGTGGAACATGTGGGAGCCAACATGGTTATCCAGATCCCGCTGTTGGTTATTGGCCGGAGAGTTGTCTCGGTCATGTCTACATGGTTCCCGAGCCCGTAGGGTCTACACACTTAAGGTTCGATGACGCTAGGGTTATAGGGAAAGTATGTACGCGGTTACCGAATGTTGTTCGGAGTCCCGGATGAGATCCCGGACGTCACGAGGAGTTCCGGAATGGTCCGGAGGTAAAGATTCATATATGGGAAGTCCTGTTTTGGTCACCGGAAAAGTTTCGGGCGATATCGGTAATGTACCGGGACCACCGGGAGGGTCCCGGGGGTCCACCAGGTGGGGCCACCAGCCCCAGGTGGCTGCGTGGGCTAAGTGTGGGAGGGGACCAGCCCCAAGGGGGCTGGTGCGCCCCCCCACCAAGTCCCTAGGCGCATGGAGAGGGGAGGGGGGCAAACCCTAGGTCCAGATGGGCCTTAAGGCCCACCCTAGGCCGCCACCCCTAGGGAGGAAACCCTAGATGGGGGCGCAGCCCCTACCTCCCCCCTATATATATGTGAAGTTTAGGGCTGCCCAGAACAAGTTTTGACCTCGGTCGATTGGCGCAGCCCTACCTCTCTCCCTCCTCGTCTCCCGCAGCGCTTGGCGAAGCCCTGCTGGAGTCCCGCGCTCCTCCACCACCACCACGCCGTCGTGCTGCTGTTGGATGGAGTCTTCCCCAACCTCTCCCTCTCTCCTTGCTGGATCAAGGCGTGGGAGACGTCACCGGGCTGCACGTGTGAAGAACGCGGAGGCACCGTCCGTTCGGTGCTAGGATCTTCGGCGATCTGAATCGCGGCGAGTACGACTCCATCAACCGCGTTCTTGAACGCTTCCGCTTAGCGATCTACAAGGGTATGTGGATCCAACTCTCCTCTCGTAGATGCATCTCCTAGATTGATCTTGGTGAACGTAGGAAAATTTTTGTTTCCCATGCGACGTTCCCCAACAGTGGCATCATGAGCTAGGTTCTTGCGTAGATGTTTTCACGAGTAGAACACAAAGGGGTTTGTGGGCGTTGATGTTTAAATTGCTTCCCTCCTTGGTCTTTCTTGATTCAGCGGTATTATGGGATGAAGCGGCCCGGACCAACTTTACATGTCCACGTACATGAGACCGGTTCCATCGACAGACATGCGACTTTTGTTGCATAAGATGGCTGGCGGGTGTCTGTCTCTCCTATCTTAGTTGAATCGGAATAGAACAAGGCGGTCCTTGTAGAAGGTTAAATAGCAACTTGAATATCACCGTTGTGGCTTTGCGTAGGTAAGAAGCGTTCTTGCTAGATACCCATAGCAGCCACGTAAAACATGCAACAACAATTTAGAGGACGTCTAATTTGTTTTTGCAGGGTATGTATGTGATATGATATGGCCAATGACATGATGAGATATATTTGATGTATGAGATGATCATGTTGTAATAGTTAATATCGACTTGCATGTCGATGCATACGGCAACCGGCAGGAGCCATAGGGTTGTCTTTAATTTTTGTATGACCTGCGTGTCAATCATTAAGCGCTATGTAATGCTTTACTTTATCGCTAAGTGGTAGCAATAGTAGTAAGAGCATGGTGGGCGCACGACAACCTCGATGGCGACACGATGATGGAGATCATGATGATGGGGATCATGGCGTGGCGCCGGTGACGATGGAGATCATGCCGGTGCTTTGGAGATGGAGATCAAAAGCACGAGTTGATGGCCATATCATGTCACTTATGATTTGCATGTGATGTTAATCCTTTTATGCATCTTATTTTGCTTAGGACGACGGTAGCATTATAAGATGATCCTTCACTAAAAATTTCAAGATAAAATTGTGTTCCCCCCGAGTGTGCGCCGTTGCGAAGGTTCGTCGTTTCGAAGCACCACGTGATGATCGGGTGTGATAGACTCTACGTTCGCATACAACGGGTGCAAGCCAGTTTTGCACATGCAGAACACTCGGGTTAGACTTGACGAGCCTAGCATGTACAGACATGGCCTCGGAACACGGAAGAACGAAAGGTCGAGCATGAGTCATATAGTAGATATGATCAACATGAAGATGTTCACCATTGACACCACCTCATCTCACGTGATGATCGGACTTGGGTTGGTGGATTTGGATCATGTCACGCTCGGATGACCAGAGGGATGTCAATTTGAGTGGGAGTTATAAGTAATTTGATTAGTTAAACTCACTTATCATGAACAATAGTCTAAGTTGACTTTGCAAATTATGTTGTAGACCAATAACTGCGTTGTAGCTCCCTGTTTAATACGATCCTAGAGAAAGACTAAGTTGAAAGATATTGTAAGCAAGGATGCGGACTGGGTCCGTAGTCCGAGGAGTGTCCTCACTACTGCACAGAAAGCTTACGTCTTTGATGCACCGCTCGATGTGCAAACCCCTACAACGTTGTCTGTGGATGTTGTGAACACCTGACAGAGACGTCCTGATGACTACTTGATAGTTTAGTGCACCATACTTCACGGCTTAGAATCGGGATTCCAATGACGTTTTGAACGCCATAGAACATATGAGATGTTCTAAGAGCTGAAATTGGGATTTCAGGCTCATGCCCGTGCTGAGAGGTGTGAGACCTCTGACAAGTTCTTTTGCCAAAAAGATGGAGGAGAATGGCTCAACTAGTGAGCATGTGCTCAGAATGTCTGGGTGCTGAAATCACTTGAA
This sequence comes from Secale cereale, assembly GCA_902687465.1. Lineage (NCBI taxonomy): Eukaryota > Viridiplantae > Streptophyta > Magnoliopsida > Poales > Poaceae > Secale > Secale cereale. The sequence continues at coordinate 926,522,671 of LR738711.1, read as the reverse complement.
CCAAGTGGGAGTTAATCTTCCAGGTGAGATAGTGGTTGACGGAATTCTCTAGACACTATCACCAAGCTACTAGAACTTCGTGATGAACTATGACATGCAAAGGATGGAGATGATCCCGGTGCTGTTAGCGGTTCTTAGTACCGCAAAAGTAGAAATCAAGAAGGAGCATCAAGTGTTGATGGTTTAGCAAGACCACTGGTTTCAAAAGGGGCAAAGGCTAGAAGGGAAACTTCATGAATGGCAAACCAGTTGTCGCTCTAATGAGGGAACCCAAGGTTGCACCCAAACCTCGAGACTAAGTGCTTCGATTGTAAGGGTAACGGTCACATGGTAGCGGAATTACCCCAAATACATGGTAGATAAGAAAAGCTGGCAACTTCAACAAAGTATATTTGATATACGTGTTATTGATGTGTACCTTAGTAGTACTCCTTGTAGCACCTGGGTATTGGATACCGGTTCAGTTGCTATTATTAGTGACTTGAAGCAAAAGCTACGGACTGAACGGAGACTAGCTAAGGGCGAGGTGACGATGTGTGTTGGAAGTGTTTCCAAGGTTGATGAGATCACCATCGCACACTTCCTCTATTTTCGAGATTAGTGTTGAACCTAGATAAATGTTATCGGGTGTCTACGTTGAGCATGAAAAATGATTAGATCATGTTCATCGCAATACGGTTATTCATTTGAGTTAGAGAATAATGGTTATTCTGTTTACATGAATAATACCTCTATGGTCATGCACCCAATGGTTCGTTGAATCTCGATCATGGTAATACACATAATGATAATATTAATGCCAAAAGATGTAGAGTTAATAATGATAGTACCACTTTCTTGTGGCACTGCCGCTTAGGTCATTTTGGCATAAAATGCATGAAGAAACTCCATGCTGATGGATGTTTGGAGTCACTTGATTTTGAATCGCTTGACACATGCGAGCCATGCCTCTTGGGCAGGATGACTGAGATCCCGTTTTCAGGTACAATGAAACGGGCAAGTGACTTGTTGGAAATCATACATGCTGATGTATGTGATCCAATGAGAATTAAGGCGTGTGGTGGATATCGTTATTTTCTCATCTTCAATGACGATTTGAGTAGATATGGTATATTTACTTAATGAAGCAAAAGTCTGAAACATTTGAAAAGTTCAAACAATTTCAGAGTGAAGATTAAGAATCATCATAACAAGAAGATCATGTTCCTACGATCTGATCAAGGGGATATTATCTGAATTATGAGTTTGGCAATCACTTAAGACATTGTGGAATTGTTTCGCAGTTGAAGTCCCCTGGAACACCACAGCGTAATGGTGTGTCCGGACATCGTAATCGAACCTTATGAGATATGGTGCGATCTATGGTGTGTCTTACCGATCTACCGCTATTATTTTGAGGTTATGCATTAGAGACAGCTACATTCACTTTATATAGGGCACCATCTAAGTCCGTTGAGACGACGTCGTATGGTTTGGCAAGAAACCAAAGTTGTCGTTTTCTTAAATGTTTGGGGCTGCGATGCTTATGGCTTCAGCCAGGAAAAGCTCGAACCCAAAGCGGACAAATACATCTTCATAGGATACCCAAAGGTAACAGTTGGGTATACCTCCTATCTCAGATCCAAGGGCAAAAATGTTTGTCCCTAAGAATGGGTCCTTTCTCGAGAAGGAGTTTCTCTCGAAAGAATTGAGTGGGAGGAAGATAGAACTTGATGAGGTTGTCGAACCCTCACTTCAACCGGATAGTAGTGCAACACAGAAAGATGTTTCTGTGGAACCTACGACAGTTGAAGAGGATACTAATGATAGTGATCATGAAGCTCCAGATCAAGTTGCTATCGAACCTCGTAGGTCGACAAGGATATGTACTACTCCTGAGTGGTACGGTGATCCTGTCTTAGAGGTCATGTTGTTGGACAACGATGAACCTACGAACTATGGAGAAGCGATGGTGGGCCCATATTCCGACAAATGGTTAGAAGCCGATAAATCCGAGATAGGATCCATGTATCAAAACAAAGTATGGACTTTGGTGGACTTGCCCTGTGATCGGCAAGCCATTGAGACAAATGGATCTTTAAGACTAAGACGGACGTGGACGGTAATGTCACCGTCTATGAAGCTCGACTTGTGGCGAAGAGTTTTCCACAAGTTCAAGGAGTTGACTACGATGAGATTTTCTCACCCGTAGCGATGCTTAAGTCCGTCGGAATCATGTTAGCATTAGCTGCATTTATGAAATCTGGCAGATGGATGACAAAACAAGTTTCCTTACCAGTTTTCGTAAGGAAAGGTTGTATGTGATACAATCAGAAAGGTTTTGTCGATCCTAAAGATGCTAAAAAAATATGCTAGCTCCAACGATCCTTCCATGGACTAGAGCAAGCATCTCGGAGTCGGAATATACACTTTGATGGAGTGATCAAAGTTTTTGGGTATACAAAGTTTGTTGGAAACTTGTATTTACAATAAAGTGAGTGGGAGCACTACAACATTTCTGATAAGTATATGTGAATGACATATGGTTGATCTGAAATGATGTTGAATTTCTGGAAAGAGTAAAGGGTTGTTTGAAAGGTATTTTTCAAAGAAACACCTGGACAAAGTTGTTTACATAATTGGGCATCAAGATCTATAGAGATAGATCAAGACGCCTGATGATACTTTCAAAAGAAACACACACCTTTGACATGATTTTGAAGGAGTTCCAAATAGGTCAGTCAAAGAAGGAGTTCTTGCCTGATTTGTAAGGTGTGGAGTTGAGTAAGACTCAAAACTTGACCACGGCAGAAGAAAGAGGAAGGACAAAGGTCGTCCCCTATGGTTTTGTCATAGGCTCTATACGGTATGCCATGCTAAGTACCGCACCTGATGTGTGCCTTGCCACATGTCTGGCAAGAGGGTACAAAGGTGATCCAGGAGTGGATTACTAGATAGTGGTCAAAATTATCCTTAGAGGAATAAGGAAATGTTTCTCGGTTATGGAGGTGATAAAGAGTTCGACGTAAAGAGTTACGTCGATGCAAGCTTAACACCTATCCGGATAACTCTAAGTGGAGATACCGGATACGTATAATGGAGCAACAGTTTGGAATAGCTCCAAGTGGAACGTGGTAGCAGCATCTACGATATGACATAAAGTTTTGCGAAGTACATAGGGATCTGAATGTTGCAGACCCGTTGACTACAACCTCTCTCACAAGCATAACATGATCAAACCCAGAACTCATTGAGTGTTAATCACATATTGATGTGAACTAGATTACTGACTCTAGTGAACTCTTTGGATGTTAGTCACATGGCGATGTGACCTATAAGTGTTAATCACATGGCGATGTGAACTAGATTATTGACTCTAGTGCAAGTGGGAGACTGTTGGAAATATGCCCTAGAGGCAATAATAAATTAGTTATTATTATATTTCCTTGTTCACGATAATCGTTTATTATCCATGCTAGAATTGTATTGATAGGAAACTCAGATACATGTATGGATACATAGACAAACACCATGTCCCTAGTGAGCCTCTAGACGACTAGCTCGTTGATCAATAGATGGTTACGGTTTCCTAACCATGGACATTGGATGTCGTTGATAACGGGATCACATCATTAGGAGAATGATGTGATGGACAAGACCCAATCCTAAGCCTAGCACAGATCGTGTAGTTCGTATGCTAAAGCTTTTCTATATGTCAAGTATCTTTTCCTTAGACCATGAGATTGTGCAACTCCCGGATACCGTAGGAATGCTTTGGGTGTACCAAACGTCACAACGTAACTGGGTGGCTATAAAGGTGCACTACATGTATCTCCGAAAGTGTCTGTTGGGTTGGCACGAATCAAGACTGGGATTTGTCACTCCGTATGACGGAGAGGTATCTCTGGGCCCACTCGGTAGGACATCATCATAATGTGCACAATATGTGATCAAGGAGTTGATCACGGGATGATGTGTTACGGAACGAGTAAAGAGACTTGCCGGTAACGAGATTGAGCAAGGTATCGGTATACCGACGATCGAATCTCGGGCAAGTGCTATACCGATAGACAAAGGGAATCGTATACGGGATTGATTGAATCCTTGAAATCGTGGTTCATCCGATGAGATCATCGTGGAACATGTGGGAGCCAACATGGGTATCCAGATCCCGCTGTTGGTTATTGGCCGGAGAGTTGTCTCGGTCATGTCTACATGGTTCCCGAGCCCGTAGGGTCTACACACTTAAGGTTCGATGACGCTAGGGTTATAGGGAAAGTATGTACGCGGTTACCGAATGTTGTTCGGAGTCCCGGATGAGATCCCGGACGTCACGAGGAGTTCCGGAATGGTCCGGAGGTAAAGATTCATATATGGGAAGTCCTGTTTTGGTCACCGGAAAAGTTTCGGGCGATATCGGTAATGTACCGGGACCACCGGGAGGGTCCCGGGGGTCCACCAGGTGGGGCCACCAGCCCCAGAAGGCTACGTGGACTAAGTGTGGGAGGGGACCAGCCCCAAGGGGGCTGGTGCGCCCCCCACCAAGTCCCAGGGCGCCCCCAAGAGGGGAGGGGGGCAAACCCTAAGGCAGTTGGGCCCTAGGGCCCAATAGTGGTGCGCCTCCCCCTCTCTCCCCCTTGGCCGCCCCCCTAGATGGGATCTAGGGCTGGCCGCACCCTAGGGGAGGGAAACCCTAAAGGGGGGCGCAGCCCTCCCTTCCCCCTATATATATGTGAGGTTTTAGGGCTGTTGGACACATGAGAACATCTCCCTCTTGGCGCAGCCCTACCCCTCTCCCTCCTCGTCTCTTGCAGCGCTTGGCGAAGCCCTGCTGGAGTCCCGCGCTCCTCCACCACCACCACGCCGTCGTGTTGCTGTTGGAGGGAGTCTTCCCCAACCTCTCCCTCTCTCCTTGCTGGATCAAGGCGTGGGAGACGTCACCGGGCTGCACGTGTGTTGAACGCGGAGGCACCGTTGCTTCGGTGCTAGGATCTTCGGCGATCTGAATCGCGGCGAGTACGACTCCATCAACCGCGTTCTTGAACGCTTCCGCTTAGCGATCTACAAGGGTATGTGGATCCAACTCTCCTCTCGTAGATGCATCTCCTAGATTGATCTTGGTGAGCGTAGGAAAATTTTTGTTTCCCATGCAACGTTCCCCAACACCATGGTGGGTAGGTCATGCAGCCATGTCGACTTCAACGCTCCAAGTGGTTCATCTCCAATGGCAGCGACATTGGTCCAAGGGGAAGCTCCAAAAGGACTCGATCACATTTTTGTTTTTAGTTGCCCCCCCTTGTAGAACTCAGGGGTTTGGTTGTGCTTGGTATGTTTCTTATGGGTTCCTCAGTAAAATGTACTGCCCCACTGCTCTATTAGGCGGTGTTTAGTTCGGATGTGGATTTCTAAAGGCGGCTGTGGAAAATCTGTTGTGAAAATTTGTAGGCCATTTGGCAAACCAGCTGTGAGTTGTGGATTTGCGATAAATGTCTGAACTACCCCTTAGAGCCGAGAGATTGGTAGCACGGTGTTTAATGATAATAACAACATTACATACTGATTTAGAGCACACATAAAATATAGTTAAAGAATTATCCAACTATATACCGTAATCAGCATGATATTTTTGACATAGCGATAGCATTTTTTATAAGAATCAATATGTAGCACAAAAGCAGAAATAGCACACAACTTACTATAGAATGAACTGGCAATTGAACCCAAATATTTGATCATTGATCAAAACATCAGTACATTAGAACCCTTGCATATTTTAGAAATGAAAGCCCAACAACTAGATTACTAGGACGACGCAAAATAATATATATAGTTCTACACATATTAAAATAGTAGTTCCTCCATGAGGAGATGAAAGAACTATATCCAATCGAGCTCCTCAAGGAGTTAGCCGGTGGTCCTCTCCCTTGATTTGCAGCAGCGGGGTATTAGAAGGGCTCCTCTCGGCAGAGTGTAGAGGTTCTTCGGGCTGATGGGGGACGGAGGATGATGGGGGTTGGAGGCGTCCGACGGCGTGCCAGCCACGATGACGGATCCATGGCGATGGTCAGCCCCTGGCGGCGACGTGCGGGTAACCCTAATCGCCACAGAGAGGGGGACGAGAGGCGAGATGAGTTCTATCGTGGTTCCTAGGATCGTGCCTGGCCTATGGGTCGAGCCATCCAGTGGCAAAGGTGGGTAATTTTACCAAAGTGTTAGGGGTAGGTTTGAAGAGGCAAACAGCGGAAGCTAAGAAAGCACCTCGTGGGCTGATATCGCTGGTACGTGTATTTTTGGCATCGCTTCGCTCGAACCGGGCTGGTCAGTTCGCTCGTTGGTTAAGATTTGGCTGCCACGCAGCGGAATCCGGCTAAAAAAGCAAAACCAAACCAGGCCTTAAAGCATTACTACGTCTTTCTGGTTAAAAAAAATCAAATGAATGGCAACTTAGACAACTTTTTTAAATATATTTTACGAGCTCTTTAGAAATGTCTTGCGTAGAACTCCCTCGTTCAAGATTATTGGGCCAGGGGCTAAACTACAAGATCAACGCAAAACATGTGAGGATGTCGGATCCAGATACTCCGTGGTAACTATAATACAGTAGCGGTTACTACCGTGCGCCCCCAACCACATGTTTCATCAACAATATTGCACTTATTGTACTCGATCCCAAATCAAAGATTTCATAGTTGGAAACTGCCAATCAATGTGCATGTATGCTTGTTGTTAACCACCCCTTCCCATGCCCCCAAATTGCTCGATAATCCCCTATTTTATTCATTAGCTTTTTTTATTTCCACATAAATTGGCAAAAATCAATCCTAGATTTGGGATTTAGGCCCACTTGCGTCGACTCGTCTCATTTCTCATCGATCGAACTCCTCCTCGGCCAGCGGTGCCCCGTATCCGGCTATCCACGCGATGGGGACGGGCGGCGCTGCCTTGTGTCACCGCTGATTCTCCACGTCCGCCCACCGCGGCTTGTCCTAATCGGGGCGAACGCCGATATTACGGTCGTCTCGTCTCCTGCTTTGATGTGTGATATTGTGGATATGGCCATGTTTCTTGCTGGCCGGTAGATGGCAGCTACCTGGCATGTGTATTCTATTCGCGCTGTGGCTTTTCGGTGTTGTGGAGATAAGACGAAAGAAGCTTCGATGGAAAGAAAAACAGAAATGAGTAGTTTTCTCGGCCATCTTTTATTCTTTTTTGCTCATTACACGAAGATCCCACTCTCGTTTCCATGAACCTATCTTCCGCTCTCCCTTGCTTATCATAACTTCAACTTGACACACAAGGACTAGTGATTCTATGCACTTCTCGGTGTATTTGGTTTCGATAGTGTCTCTTCCACTTTATTTTCCCCCAAAGAGTATTTGTCTCTTCCCAATTTCATTTCATAATTTAGAAGTAACTACAAATAACGATGTCATCAAGTATGAATGTGGAACATAAGTTACTCGAATGCGGATACATATCGGATGTCTACTCAATCAGAAAAGATATGAATATCTTACAACTTAGATAGTACTTTTGAAATTAATTAGATGGTACTAAACAAATGTTGTGGCCACATCATAAAAAATGGCAACTTGGCATGTCACTGCTTGCCCGTTGTGGTTTTCCCCCCTTGCAATAGCCCATGGCTTTTAAGTGTTCCGGAGATAAGGCGATAGAAGTTTGGATAGAAAGAAATGGTCTTCTTGGTCATCTTTTTGGTCTTTACATCTCACCTCTTTTGTGTCAGTAAACTCTCCTCTTCGAACCGAAACCCTCGCAATGTTCTTCCTTGCTTATCATTGTCACTCGCTCTGACCTCCAACACGGACGCGATATGCAAGGAAAAATGAAACAAGAGCAGTGCTAGTGATCCTGTGTTGCCGGTCTCTTCTTCACTTTACCTCTTCTAGCCAAAGGGTGGCCACCCTTTTTCTCCCAGCTCGCGTGCCAAATGGGAGGTAGATTCAGCTTCCCCACCCTGAGCCCATGGTGGGAAGGTCATGCAGCCATGGCGACTTCAATGCTCCCAGTGGTTCATCTCCGGTGGCAGCGACATTGGATCCAAGGGGAAGCTGCAAAAGGACTCGATCACATTTTTCTTTTTAGTTGCTCCCCCTTGTAGAACTCAGGGGTTTGGTTGTGCTTGCAATGTTTCTTATGGGTTCCTCAGTAAAATGTACTGCCCCACTGCTCTATTAGGCGGTGTTTAGTTCGGATGTGGATTTCTAAAAGCGGCTGTGGAAAATATGTTGTGAAAATTTGTAGGCCATTTGGCAAACCAGCTGTGAGGTGTGGATTTGCGATAAATGACTGAACTACCCCTAAGAGCTGAGAGATTGGTTGCACGGTGTTTAATGATAATAACAACATTACATACTGATTTAGAGCACACATAAAATATAGTTAAATAATTATCCAACTATATAACGTAATCAACATGATATTTTTGACATAGCGATAGCATTTTTTTATAAGAATCAATATGTAGCACAAAAACAGAAATAGCACACAACTTACTATGGAATGAACGGGCAATTGAACCCAAATATTTGATCATTGATCAATACATCAGTACATTAGAACCCTTGCATATTTTAAAAATGAAAGCCCAACAATTAGATTACTAGGACGACGACGCAAAATAATATATATAGTTCTACAAATATTAAAATAGTAGTTCCTCCATGAGGAGATGAAAGAACTATATCCAATCGAGCCCCTCAAGGAGTTAGCCGGTGGTCCTCTCCCTTGATTTGCAGTAGCGGGGCATTAGAAGGGCTCCTCTCGACAGAGTGTAGAGGTTCTTCGGGCTGATGGGGGACGGAGGATGATGGGGATTGGAGGCGTCCGGCGGCGTGCCAGCCATGATGACGGATCCATGGCGGTGGTCAGCCCCCGGCGGCGACGTGCGGGTAACCCTAATCGCCACAGAGATGGGGACGAGAGGCGAGATGAGTTCTATCGTGGTTCCTAGGATCGTGCCTGGCCTCTGGGTCGAGCCATCCAGTGGCAAAGGTGGGTAATTTTACCAAAGTGTTAGGGGTAGGTTTGAAGAGGCACACAGCGGAAGCTAGGAAAGCACCTCGTGGGCTGATATCGCTGGTACGTGTATTTTTTGGCATCGCTTCGCTAGAACCGGGGCTGGTCAGTTCGCTCCTTGGTTAAGATTTGGCTGCCACGCAGCGGAATTCGGCTAAAAAAGCAAAACCAAACCAGGCCTTAAAGCATTACTACGTCTTTCTGGTTAAAAAATCAAATGAATGGCAACTTAGACAACTTTTTTAAATATATTTTACGAGTTCTTTAGAAATGTCTTGCGTAGAACTCCCTCGTTTAAGATTATTGGGCCAAGGGCTAAACTACAAGATCAACGCAAAACATGTGAGGATGTCGGATCCAGATACTCTGTGGTAACTATAATAAAGTAGCGGTCACTACCGTGTGCCCCCAACCACATGTTTCATCATCAGTATTGCACTTATTGTACTGGATCCCAAATCGAAGATTTCATAGTTGGAAACTGCCAATCAATGTTCATGTATGCTTGTTGTTAACCACCCCTTCCCATCCCCCCAGATTGCACTATAATCCCCGATTTTATTCGTTAGCTTTTTTTATTCCCACATAAATTTATGGCAAAAATCAATCTTCGATTTAGGATTTAGGCCCACCTGCGTCGACTCGTCTCATTTCTCATCGATCGAACTCCTCCTCGGCGAGCTGCGCCCCGTATCCGGCTATCCACACGATGGGGACGGGCGGTGTTACCTCGTGTCACCGCTGCTTCTCCACATCCTCCCACTGCGGCCTGTCCTTCCCGGGGCGAACGCTGATATTATGGTCGTCTCGTCTCCTGCTTTGATGTGTGATATTGCGGATATGGCCATGTGTCTTGCTGGCCGGTAGATGGCAGCTACCTGGCATGTGTATTGTAGTTGCGCTATGGCTTTTCGGTGCTGTGGAGATAAGACGAAAGAAGCTTCGGTGAAAAGAAAAAGAGAAATGAGTTCTTTTCTCGGCCATCTTTTATTCTTTTTTGCTCATTACACGAAGATCCCACTCTCGTCTCCATGAACCTATCTTCCGCTCTCCCTTGCTTCTCATAACTTCAACTTGAACCACACAAGGACTAGTGATTCTATGCACTTATCGGTGTATTCGGTTTAGGAAGTGTCTTTTCCACTTTATTTCCCCCCAAAGAGTATTTTTCTCTTCCACTTTTGTGTGTGTGAATAAGCGTCTTTCCCACTTTCATTTCATATTTCAGAAGTAACTACAAATAACGATGTCATCAAGTATGAATGTGGAACATAAGTTACTCGAACGCGGATACATATCGGATGTCTACTCAATCAGAAAGGATATGAATATGTTACAACTTAGATAGTACTTTTTAAATTAATTAGCTGGTACTAAATAAATGTTGTGGCCACATCATAAAAAATGGCAACTTGGCATGTCACTGCTTGCCCATTGTGGTTTTCCCCCCTTGCAATAGCCCATGGCTATTAAGTGTTCCGGAGATACGGCGATAGAAGTTTTGATAAAAAGAAATGGTCTTCTTGGTCATATTTTTGGTCATTACATCTCACCTCTTTTGTGTCAGTAAACTCTCCTCTTCGAACTGAAACCCTCGCAATGTTCTTCCTTGCTTATCATTGTCACTCGCTCTCACCTCCAACACGGACGTGATATGCAAAGAAAAATGAAACAAGAGCAGTGCTAGTGATCCTGTGTTGCCGGTCTCTTCTTCACTTTACCTCTTCTAGCTAAAGGGTGGCCACCCTTTTTCTCCCAGCTCGCGTGCCAAATGGGAGGTAGATTCAGCTTCCCCCCCTGAGCCCATGGTGGGAAGGTCATGCAACCATGGCGACTTCAATGCTCCCAGTGGTTCATCTCCGGTGGCAGCGACATTGGATCCAAGGGGAAGCTGCAAAAGGACTCGATCACAATTTTGTTTTTAGTTGCCCCCCCTTGTAGAACTCAGGGGTTTGGTTGTGCTTGCTAAGTTTCTTATGGGTTCCTCAGCAAAATGTACTGCCCCACTGCTCTATTAGGTGGTGTTTAGTTCGGATGTGGATTTCTAAAAGCGGCTGTGGAAAATATATTGTGAAAATTTGTAGGCCATTTGGCAAACCAGCAGTGAGTTGTGGATTTGCGATAAATGTCTGAACTACCCCTAAGAGCTGAGAGTAGGTTGCACGGTGTTTAATGATAATAACAACATTACATACTGATTTAGAGCACACATAAAATATAGTTAAATAATTATCCAACTATATACCGTAATCAGCATGATATTTTTGACATAGCGATAGCATTTTTTTATAAGAATCAATATGTAGCACAAAAACAGAAATAGCACACAACTTACTATAGAATGAACTAGCAATTGAACCCAAATATTTGATCATTGATCAATACATCAGTACATTAGAACCCTTGCATATTTTAGAAATGAAAGCCCAACAACTAGATTACTAGGACGACGCAAAATAATATATATAGTTCTACACATATTAAAATAGTAGTTCCTCCATGAGGAGATGAAAGAACTATATCCAATCGAGCTCCTCAAGGAGTTAGCCGGTGGTCCTCTCCCTTGATTTGCAGCAGCGGGGCATTAGAAGTGATCCTCTCGACAGAGTGTAGAGGTTCTTCGGGCTGATGAGGAACGGAGGATGATGGGGGTTGGAGGCGTCCGGCGGAGTGCCAGCCATGATGACGGATCCATGGCGGTGGTCAGCCCATGGCGGCGACCTGCGGGTAACCCTAATCGCCACAGAGAGGGGGACGAGAGGCGAGATGAGTTCTATCGTGGTTCCTAGGATCGTGCCTGGCCTCTGGGTCGAGCCGTCCAGTGGCAAAGGTGGGCAATTTTACCAAAGTGTTAGGGGTAGGTTTGAAGAGGCACACGGCGGAAGCTAGGAAAGGACCTCGTGGGCTGATATCGCTGGTACGTGTATTTTTGGCATCGCTTCGCTAGAACCGGGGCTGGTCAGTTCGCTCCTTGGTTAATATTTGGCTGCCACGGAGCGGAATCCGGCTAAAATAGCAAAACCAAACCAGGCCTTAAAGCATTACTGCGTCTTTCTGGTTAAAAAATCAAATGAATGGCAACTCAGACAACTTTTTTAAATATATTTTACGAGCTCTTTAGAAATGTCTTGCGTAGAACTCCCTCGTTTAAGATTATTGGGCCAGGGGCTAAACTACAAGATCAATGCAAAACATGTGAGGATGTCGGATCCAGATACTCTGTGGTAACTATAATACAGTAGCGGTCACTACCGTGTGCCCCCAACCACATGTTTCATCAACAGTATTGCACTTATTGTACTGGATCCCAAATCGAAGATTTCATAGTTGGAAACTGCCAATCAATGTTCATGAATGCTTGTTGTTAACCACCCCTTCCCATCACCCCAGATTGCTCTATAATCCACGATTTTATTCGTTAGCTTTTTTTATTCCCACATAAATTTATGGCAAAAATCAATCTTCGATTTGGGATTTAGGCCCACCTGCGTCGACTCGTCTCATTTCTCATCGATCGAACTCCTCCTCGGCGAGCTGCGCCCCGTATCCGGCTATCCACACGATGGGGACGGGCGGTGTTGCCTCGTGTCACCGCTGCTTCTCCACATCCTCCCACCGCGGCCTGTCCTTCCCAGGGCGAACGCTGATATTATGGTCGTCTCGTCTCCTGCTTTGATGTGTGATATTGTGGATATGGCCATGTGTCTTGCTGGCTGGTAGATGGCACCTACCTGGCATGTGTATTGTAGTTGCGCTGTGGCTTTTCGGTGCTGTGGAGATAAGACGAAAGAAGCTTCGGTGAAAAGAAAATAGAAAATGAGTGCTTTTCTCGGCCATCTTTTATTCTTTTTTGCTCATTACACGAAGATCCCACTCTCGTCTCCATGAACCTATCTTCCGCTCTCCCTTGCTTCTCATAACTTCAACTTGAACCACACAAGGACTGGTGAATCTATGCACTTATCGGTGTATTCGGTTTAGATAGTGTCTTTTCCACTTTATTTTCCCCCAGAGAGTATTTTTCTCTTCCACTTTTTTGTGTGTGAATAAGCGTCTTTCCCACTTTCATTTCATAATTCAGAAGTTACTACAAATAACGATGTCATCAAGTATGAATGTGGAACATAAGTTACTCTAACGCGGATACATATCGGATGTCTACTCAATCAAAAAGGATATGAATATGTTACAACTTAGATAGTACTTTTGAAATTAATTAGCTGGTACTAAATAAATGTTGTGGCCACATCATAAAAAATGGCAACTTGGCATGTCACTGCTTGCCCATTGTGGTTTCCCCCCCTTGCAATAGCCCATGGCTATTAAGTGTTCCGGAGATAAGGCGATAGAAGTTTTGATAGGAAGAAATGGTCTTCTTGGTCATCTTTTTGGTCATTACGTCTCACCTCTTTTGTGTCAGTAAACTCTCCTCATCGAACTGAAACCCTCGCAATGTTCTTCCTTGCTTATCATTGTCACTCGCTCTCACCTCCAACACGGACGCGATATGCAAAGAAAAATGAAACAAGAGCAGTGCTAGTGATCCTGTGTTGCCGGTCTCTTCTTCACTTTACCTCTTCTAGCGAAAGGGTGGCCACCCTTTTTCTCCCAGCTCGCGTGCCAAATGGGAGGTAGATTCAGCTTCCCCCCTGAGCCCATGGTGGGAAGGTCATGTAGCCATGGCGACTTCAATGCTCCCAGTGGTTCATCTCCGGTGGCAGCGGACATTCGATCCAAGGGGAAGCTGCAAAAGGACTCGATCACATTTTTGTTTTAAGGTTCCCCCCCTTGTAGAACTCAGGGGTTTGGTTGTGCTTGCTATGTTTCTTATGGGTTCCTCAGCAAAATGTACTGCCCCACTGCTCTATTAGGCGGTGTTTAGTTCAGATGTGGATTTCTAAAAGCGGCTGTGGAAAATCTGTTGTGAAAATTTGTAGGCCATTTGGCAAACCAGGTGTGAGTTGTGGATTTGCGATAAATGTCTGAACTACCCCTAAGAGCTGAGAGATTGGTTGCACGGTGTTTAATGATAATAACAACATTACATACTGATTTAGAGCACACATAAAATATAGTTAAATAATTATCCAACTATATACCGTAATCAGCATGATATTTTTGACATAGCGATAGCATTTTTTTATAAGAATCAATATGTAGCACAAAAACAGAAATAACACACAACTTACTATAGAATGAACTAGCAATTGAACCCAAATATTTGATCATTGATCAATATATCAGTACATTAGAACCCTGGCATATTTTAGAAATGAAAACCCAACAACTAGATTACTAGGACGACGCAAAATAATATATATAGTTCTACACATATTAAAATAGTAGTTCCTCCATGAGGAGATGAAAGAACTATATCCAATCGAGCTCCTCAAGGAGTTAGCCGGTGGTCCTCTCCCTTGATTTGCAGCAGCGGGGCATTAGAAGGGCTCCTCTCGACAGATTGTAGAGGTTCTTCGGGCTGATGGGGGACGGAGGATGATGGGGGTTGGAGGCGTCCGACGGCGTGCTAGCCATGATGACGGATCCATGGCGGTGGTCAGCCCCTGGCGGTGACGTGCGGGTAATCCTTATCGCCACAGAGAGGGGGACGAGAGGCAAGATGATTTCTATCGTGGTTCCTAGGATCGTGCCTGGCCTCTGGGTCGAGCCATCCAGTGGCAAAGGTGGCTAATCTTACCAAAGTGTTAGGGGTAGATTTAAAGGGGCACACATCGGAAGCTAGGAAAGCACCTCGTGGTCTGATATCGCTGGTACGTGTATTTTTGGCATCGCTTTGCTAGAACCGGGGCTGGTCAGTTCGCTCCTTGGTTAAGATTTGGCTGCCACGCAGCGGAATCCGACTAAAAAAGCAAAACCAAGCCAGGCCTTAAAGCATTACTACGTCTTTCTGGTTAAAAAATCAAATGAATGGCAACTTAGACAACTTTTTTAAATATATTTTACGAGCTCTTTAGAAATGTTGTGCGTAGAACTCCCTCGTTTAAGATTATTGGGCCAAGGGCTAAACTACAAGATCAACGCAAAACATGTGAGGATGTCGGATCCAGATACTCTGTGGTAACTATAATACAGTAGCGGTCACTACCGTGTGCCCCCAACCACATGTTTCATCAACAGTATTGCACTTATTGTACTGGATCCCAAATCGAAGATTTCATAGTTGGAAACTGCCAATCAATGTTCATGTATGCTTGTTGTTAACCACCCCTTCCCATCCCCCCAGATTGCTCTATAGTCCCCGAGTTTATTCGTTAGCTTTTTTTATTCCCACATAAATTTATGGCAAAAATCAATCTTCGATTTGGGATTTAGGCCCACTTGCGTCGACTCGTCTCATTTCTCATCGATCGAATTCCTCCTCGGCCAGCTGCGCCCCGTATCCGGCTATCCACATGATGGGGACGGGCGGTGTTGCCTCGTGTCACCGCTGCTTCTCCACATCCGCCCACCGCGGCCTTTCCTTCCCGGGGCGAACGCTGATATTATGGTCGTCTCGTCTCCTGCTTTGATGTGTGATATTGTGGATATGGCCACGTGTCTTGCTGGCCAGTAGATGGCAGCTACCTGGCATGTGTATTGTAGTCGCTCTGTGGCTTTTCGGTGCTGTGGAGATAAGACGAAAGAAGCTTCGGTGAAAAGAAAAAGAGAAATGAGTGCTTTTCTCGGCCATCTTTTATTCTTTTTTGCTCATTACACGAAGATCCCACTCTCGTCTCCATGAACCTATCTTCCGCCCTCCCTTGCTTCTCATAACTTCAACTTGAACCACACAAGGATTAGTGATTCTATGCACTTGTCGGTGTATTCGGTTTAGATAGTGTCTTTTCCACTTTATTTTCCCCCAAAGAGTATTTTTCTCTAACACTTTTTTGTGTGTGAATAAGCGTCTTTCCCACTTTCATTTCATAATTCAGAAGTAACTACAAATAACGATGTCATCAAGTATGAATGTGGAACATAAGTTACTCGAATGCGGATACATATCGGATGTCTACTCAATCAGAAAGGATATGAATATGTTACAACTTAGATAGTACTTTTGAAATTAATTAGCTGGTAGTAAATAAATGTTGTGGCCACATCTTAAAAAATGGCAACTTGGCATGTCACTGCTTGCCCATTGTGGTTTCCCCCCCTTGCAATAGCCCATGGCTATTAAGTGTTCCAGCGATAAGGCGATAGAAGTTTTGATAGAAAGAAATGGTCTTCTTGGTCATCTTTTTGGTCATTACATCTCACCTCTTTTGTGTTAGTAAACTCTCCTCTTCGAACTGAAACCCTCGCAATGTTCTTCCTTGCTTATCATTGTCACTCGCTCTCACCTCCAACACGGACGCGATATGCAAGGAAAAATGAAACAAGAGCAGTGCTAGTGATCCTGTGTTGTCGGTCTCTTCTTCACTTTACCTCTTCTAGCCAAAGGGTGGCCACCCTTTTTCTCCCAGCTCGCGTGCCAAATGGGAGGTAGATTCAGCTACCCCCCCTGAGCCCATGGTGGGAATGTCATGCAGCCATGGCGACTTAAATGCTCCCAGTGGTTCATCTCCGGTGGCAGCAACATTGGATCCAAGGGGAAGCTGCAAAAGGACTCGATCACATTTTTGTTTTTAGTTGCCCCCCCTTGTAGAACTCAGGGGTTTGGTTGTGCTTGCTATGTTTCTTATGGGTTCCTCATTAAAATGTACTGCCCCACTGCTCTATTAGGCGGTGTTTAGTTCGGATGTGGATTTCTAAAAGCGGCTGTGGAAAATCTGTTGTGAAAATTTGTAGGCCATTTGGCAAACCAGCTGTGAGTTGTGGATTTCCGATAAATGACTGAACTACCCCTAAGAGCTGAGAGATTGGTTGCACGGTGTTTAATGATAATAACAACATTACATAATGATTTAGAGCACACATAAAATATAGTTAAATGATTATCCAACTATATACCGTAATCAACATGATATTTTTGACATATTGATAGCATTTTTTTATAAGAATCAATATGTAGCACAAAAACAGAAATAGCACACAACTTACTATAGAATGAACTGGCAATTGAACCCAAATATTTGATCATTGATCAATACATCAGTACATTAGGACCCTTGCATATTTTAGAAATGAAAACCCAACAACTAGATTACTAGGACGACGCAAAATAATATATATAGTTCTACACATATTAAAATAGTAGTTCCTCCATGAGATAAAAGAACTATATCCAATCGAGTTCCTCAAGGAGTTAGCCGGTGGTCCTCTCCCTTGATTTGCAGCAGCGGGGCATTTGAAGGGCTCCTCTCGACAGATTGTAGAGGTTCTTCGGGCTGATGGGGGACGGAGGATGATGGGGGTTGGAGGTGTCCGACGGCGTGCCCGCCATGATGACGGATCCATGGCGTTCGTCAGCCCCTGGCGGCGACGTGCGGGTAACCCTAATCGCCACAGAGAGGGGGACGAGAGGCAAGATGAGTTCTATCGTGGTTCCTAGGATCGTGCCTGGCCTCTGGGTCGAGCCATCCAGTGGCAAAGGTGGGTAATTTTACCAAAGTGTTAGGGGTAGGTTTGAAGAGGCACAAATCGGAAGCTAGGAAAGCACCTCGTGGGCTGATATCGCTGGTACGTGTATTTTTGGCATCGCTTCGCTAGAACCGGGGCTGGTCAGTTCGCTCCTTGGTTAAGATTTGGCTGCCACGCAGCGGAATCCGGCTAAAAAAGCAAAACCAAGCCAGGCCTTAAAGCATTACTACGTCTTTCTGGTTAAAAAATCAAATGAATGGCAACTTAGACAACTTTTTTACATATATTTTACGAGCTCTTTAGAAATGTCTTGCGTAGAACTCCCTCGTTTAAGATTATTGGGCCAAGGGCTAAACTACAAGATCAACGCAAAACATGTGAGGATGTCGGATCCAGATACTCTGTGGTAACTATAATACAGTAGCGGTCACTACCGTGTGCCCCCAACCACATGTTTCATCAACAGTATTGCACTTATTGTACTGGATCCCAAATCGAAGATTTCATAGTTGGAAACTGCCAATCAATGTTCATGTATGCTTGTTGTTAACCACCCCTTCCCATCCCCCCAGATTGCTCTATAATCCCCGATTTTATTCGTTAGCTTTTTTTATTCCCACATAAATTTATGGCAAAAATCAATCTTCGATTTGGGATTTAGGCCCACTTGCGTCGACTCGTCTCATTTCTCATCGATCGAACTCCTCTTCGGCCAGCTGCGCCCCGTATCCCGCTATCCACACGATGGGGACGGGCGGTGTTGCCTCGTGTCACCGCTGCTTCTCCACATCCGCCCACCGCGGCCTGTCCTTCCCGGGGCGAACGCTGATATTATGGTCGTCTCATCTCCTGCTTTGATGTGTGATATTGTGGATATGGCCATGTGTCTTGCTGGCCGGTAGATGGCAGCTACCTGGCATGTGTATTGTAGTCGCGCTGTGGCTTTTCGGTGCTGTGGAGATAAGACGAAAGAAGCTTCGGTGAAAAGAAAAAGAGAAATGAGTGCTTTTCTCGGCCATCTTTTATTCTTTTTTGCTCATTACACGAAGGTCCCACTCTCGTCTCCATGAACCTATCTTCCGCTCTCCCTTGCTTCTCATAACTTCAACTTGAACCACACAAGGACTGGTGATTCTATGCACTTATCGGTGTATTCGGTTTAGATAGTGTCTTTTCCACTTTATTTTCCCCCAAAGAGTACTTTGCTCTTCCAATTTTGTGTGTGTGAATAAGCGTCTTTCCCACTTTCATTTCATAATTCAGAAGTAACTACAAATAACGATGTCATCAAGTATGAATGTGGAACATAAGTTACTCGAATGCAGATACATATCGGATGTCTACTCAATCAGAAAGGATATGAATATGTTACAACTTAGATAGTACTTTTGAAATTAATTAGCTGGTACTAAATAAATGTTGTGGCCACATCATAAAAAATGGCAACTTGGCATGTCACTGCTTGCCCTTTGTGGTTTTCCCCCCTTGCAAAAGCCCATGGCTATTAAGTGTTCCGAAGATAAGGCGATAGAAGTTTTGATAGAAAGAAATGGTCTTCTTGGTCATCTTTTTGGTCATTACATCTCACCACTTTTGTGTCAATAAACTCTCCTCTTCGAACTGAAACCCTCGCAATGTTCTTCCTTGCTTATCATTGTCACTCGCTCGCACCTCCAACACGGACGCGATATGCAAGGAAAAATGAAACAAGAGCAGTGCTAGTGATCCTCTGTTGCCGGTCTCTTCTTCACTTTACCTCTTCTAGCCAAAGGGTGGCCACCCTTTTTCTCCCAGCTCGCGTGCCAAATGGGAGGTAGATTCAGCCTCCCCCCTGAGCCCATGGTGGGAAGGTCATGCAGCCATGGCGACTTCAATGCTCCCAGTGGTTCATCTCCGGTGGCAGCGACATTGGATTCAAGGGGAAGTTGCAAAAGGAGTCGATCACATTTTTGTTTTTAGTTGCCCCCCCTTGTAGAAGTCAGGGGTTTGGTTGTGCTTGCTATGTTTCTTATGGGTTCCTCAGCAAAATGTACTGCCCCACTGCTCTATTAGGCGGTGTTTATTTCGGATGTGGATTTCTAAAAGCGGCTGTGGAAAATATGTTGTGAAAATTTGTAGGCCATTTGGCAAACCAGCTGTGAGTTGTGGTTTTGCGATAAATGTCTGAACTACCCCTAAGAGCTGAGAGATTGGTTGCACGGTGTTTGATGATAATAACAACATTACATATTGATTTAGAGCACACATAAAATATAGTTAAATAATTATCCAACTATATACTGTAATCACCATGATATTTTTGACATAGCGATAGCATTTTTTTTATAAGAGTCAATATGTAGCACAAAAACAGAAATAGCACACAACTTACTATAGAATGAACTGGCAATTGAACCCAAATATTTGATCATTGATCAATACATCAGTACATTAGAACCCTTGCATATTTTAGAAATGAAAGCCCAAGAACTAGATTACTAGGACGACGCAAAATAATATATATAGTTCTACACATATTAAAATAGTAGTTCCTCCATGAGGAGATGAAAGAACTATATCCAATCGAGCCCCTCAAGGAGTTAGCCGGTGGTCCTCTCCCTTGATTTGCAGCAGCGGGGCATTAGAAGGGCTCCTCTCGACAGAGTGTAGAGGTTCTTCGGGCTGATGGGGGACGGAGGATGATGGGGGTTGGAGGCGTCCGGCGGCGTGCCAGCCATGATGATGGATCCATGGCGGTGGTCAGCCCCTGGCGGCGACGTGCGGGTAACCCTAATCACCACAGAGAGGTTGTCGAGAGGCGAGATGAGTTCTATCATGGTTCCTAGGATCGTGCCTGGCCTCTGGGTCGAGCCATCCAGTGGCAAAGGTGGGTAATTTTACCAAAGTGTTAGGGGTAGGTTTGAAGAGGCACACAACGGAAGCTAGGAAAGCACCTCGTGGGCTGATATCGCTGGTACGTGTATTTTTGGCATCGCTTCGCTAGAACCGGGGCTGGTCAGTTCGCTCCTTGGTTAAGATTTGGCTGCCACGCAGCGGAATCCGGCTAAAAAAGCAAAACCAAACCAGGCCTTAAAGCATTACTACGTCTTTCTGGTTAAAAAATCAAATGAATGGCAACTTAGACAACTTTTTTAAATATATTTTACGAGCTCTTTAGAAATGTCTTGCGTAGAACTCCCTCGTTTAAGATTATTGGGCCAAGGGCTAAACTACAAGATCAACGCAAAACATGTGAGGATATCGGATCCAGATACTCTGTGGTAACTATAATATAGTAGCGGTCACTACCGTGTGCCCCCAACCACATGTTTCATCAACAGTATTGCACTTATTGTATAGGATCCCAAATCGAAGATTTCATAGTTGGAAACTGCCAATCAATGTTCATGTATGCTTGTTGTTAACCACCCCTTCCCATCCCCCCAGATTGCTCTATAATCCCCGATTTTATTCGTTTGCTTTTTTATTCCCACATAAATTTATGGCAAAAATCAATCTTCTATTTGGGATTTAGGGCCACTTGCGTCGACTCGTCTCATTTCTCATCGATCGAACTCCTCCTCGGTCAGCTGCGCCCCGTATCCGGTTATCCACACGATGGGGACGGGCGGTGTTGCCTCGTGTCACCGCTGCTTCTCCACATCCGCCCACCGCGGCCTGTCCTTCCCGGGGCGAACGCTGATATATTATGGTCGTCTCGTCTCTTGCTTTGATGTGTGATATTGTGGATATGGCCATGTGTCTTGCCGGCTGGTAGATGGCAGCTACCTGGCACGTGTATTGTACTCACGCTGTGGCTTTTCGTAGCTGTGGAGATAAGACGAAAGAAGCTTCGGTGAAAAGAAAAAGAGAAATGAGTGCTTTTCTCGGCCATCTTTTATTCTTTTTCTCTCATTACACGAAGATCCCACTCTCGTCTCCATGAACCTATCTTCCGCCCTCCCTTGCTTCTCATAACTTCAACTTGAACCACACAAGGATTAGTTATTCTATGCACTTATCGGTGTATTCGGTTTAGATAGTGTCTTTTCCACCTTATTTTCCCCCAAAGAGTATTTTTCTCTTCCACTTTTTTGTGTGTGAATACGCGTCTTTCCCACTTTCATTTCATAATTCAGAAGTAACTACAAATAACGATGTCATCAAGTATGAATGTGGAACATAAGTTACTCAAATGCGGATACATATCGGATGTCTACTCAATCAGAAAGGATATGAATATGTTACAACTTAAATAGTACTTTTGAAATTAATTAGCTGGTACTAAATAAATGTTGTGGCCACATCATAAAAAATGGCAACTTGGCATGTCACTGCTTGCCCATTGTGGTTTTCCCCCTTGCAATAGCCCATGGCTATTAAGTGTTCCGGAGATAAGGCGATAGAAGTTTTGATAGAAAGAAATGGTCTTCTTGGTCATCTTTTTGGTCATTACATCTCACCTCTTTTGTGTTAGTAAACTCTCCTCTTCGAACTGAAACCCTCGCAATGTTCTTCCTTGCTTATCATTGTCACTTGCTCTCACCTCCAACACGGACACGATAAGCAAGGAAAAATGAAACAAGAGCAGTGCTAGTGATCCTGTGTTGCCGGTCTCTTCTTCACTTTACCTCTTCTACCCAAAGGGTGGCCACCCTTTTTCTCCCAGCTCGCGTGCCAAATGGGAGGTAGATTCAGTTTCCCCCCCTGAGCCCATGGTGGGAAGGTCATGCAGCCATGGCGACTTCAATGCTCCCAGTGGTTCATCTCCGGTGGCAGCAACATTGGATCCAAGGGGAAGCTGCAAAAGGACTCGATCACATTTTTGTTTTAGTTGCCCCCCCTTGTAGAACTCAGGGGTTTGGTTGTGGTTGCTATGTTTCTTACGGGTTCCTCAGTAAAATGTACTGCCTCACTGCTCTATTAGGCGGTGTTTTGTTCGGATGTGGATTTCTAAAAGCGGTTGTGCAAAATCTGTTGTGAAAATTTGTAGGCCATTTGGCAAACCAGCTGTGAGTTGTGGATTTGCGATAAATGTCTGAACTACCCCTAAGAGTTGAGAGATTGGTTGCACGGTGTTTAATGATAATAACAACATTACATACTGATTTAGAGCACACATAAAATATAGTTAAATACTTATCCAACTATATACCGTAATCAGCATGAAATTTTTGACATAGCGATAGCATTTTTTTATAAGAATCAATATGTAGCACAAAAACAGAAATAACACACAACTTACTATAGAATGAACTGGCAATTGAAGCCAAATATTTGATCATTGATCAATACATCAGTACATTAGAACCCTTGCATATTTTAGAAATGAAAACCCAACAATTAGATTACTAGGACGATGCAAAATAATATATATAGTTCTACACATATTAAAATAGTAGTTCCTCCATGAGGAGATGAAAGAACTATATCCAATCGAGCTCCTCAAGGAGTTAGCCGGTGGTCCTCTCCCTTGATTTGCAGCAGCGGGGCATTAGAAGGGCTCCTCTCGACAGAGTGTAGAGGTTCTTCGGGCTGATGGGGGACGGAGGATGATGGGGGTTGGAGGCGTCCGACGGCGTGCCAGCCATGATGACGGATCCATGGCGGTGGTCAGCCGCTGGCGGCGACGTGTGGGTAACCCTAATCGCCACAGAGAGGGGGACGACAGGTGAGATGAGTTCTATCATGGTTCCTAGGATGGTGCCTGGCCTCTGGGTCGAGCCATCTAGTGGCAAAGGTGGGTAATTTTACCAAAGTGTTAGGGGTAGGTTTGAAGAGGCACACATCGGAAGCTAGGAAAGCACCTCGTGGGCTGATATCGCTGGTACGTGTATTTTTGGCATCGCTTCGCTAGAACCGGGGCTGGTCAGTTCGCTCCTTGGTTAAGATTTGGCTGCCACGCAGCGGAATCCGGCTAAAAAAGCAAAACCAAACCAGGCCATAAAGCATTACTACGTCTTTCTGGTTAAAAAATCAAATGAATGGCAACTTAGACAACTTTTTAAATATATTTTACGAGCTCTTTAGAAATGTCTTGCGTAGAACTCCCTCATTTAAGATTATTGTGCCAAGGGCTAAACTACAAGATCAACGGAAAACATGTGAGGATGTCGGATCCAGATACTCTATGGTAACTATAATACCGTAGCGGTCACTACCGTGTGCCCCCAACCACATGTTTCATCAACAGTATTGCACTTATTGTACTGGATCCCAAATCGAAGATTTCATAGTTGGAAACTGCCAATCAATGTTCATGTATGCTTGTTGTTAACCACCGCTTCCCATCCCCCAGATTGCTCTATAATCCCCGATTTTATTCGTTAGCTTTTTTTATTCCCACATAAATTTATGGCAAAAATCAATCTTCGATTTGGGATTTAGGCCCACCTGCATCGACTCGTCTCATTTCTCATCGATCGAACTCCTCCTCGGCCAGCTGCGCCCCGTATCCGGCTATCCACACGATGGGGACGGGCGGTGTTGCCTCGTGTCACCGCTGCTTCTCCACATCCGCCCACCGCGGTCTGTCCTTCCCGGGGCGAACGCTGATATTATGGTTGTCTCGTCTCCTGCTTTGATGTGTGATATTGTGGATATGGCCATGTGTCTTGCTGGCCGGTAGATGGCAGCTACCTGGCATGTGTATTGTAGTTGCGCTGTGGCTTTTCGGTGCTGTGGAGATAAGACGAAAGAAGCTTCCGTGAAACGAAAAAGAGAAATGAGTGCTTTTCTCGGCCATATTTTATTCTTTTTTGCTCATTACACGAAGATCCCACTCTCGTCCCCATGAACCTATCTTCCGCTCTCCCTTGCTTCTCATAACGTCAACTTGAACCACACAAGGACTAGTGATTCTATGCACTTATCGGTGTATTCGGTTTAGATAGTGTCTTTTCCACTTTATTTTCCCCCAAAGAGTATTTTTCTCTTCCACTTTTTTGTGTGTCAATAAGCGTCTTTCCCACTTTCATTTCATAATTCAGAAGTAACTACAAATAACGATGTCATCAAGTATGAATGTGGAACATAAGTTACTCGAATGCGGATACATATCAGATGTCTACTTAATCAGAAAGGATATGAATATGTAACAACTTAGATAGTACTTTTGAAATTAATTAGCTGGTACTAAATAAATGTTGTGGCCACATCATAAAAAATGTCAACTTGGCATGTCACTGCTTTCCCATTGTGGTTTTCCCCCCTTGCAATAGCCCATGGCTATTAAGTGTTCCGGAGATAAGGCGATAGAAGTTTTGATAGAAAGAAATGGTCTTCTTGGTCATCTTTTTGGTCATTACATCTCACCTCTTTTGTGTTAGTAAACTCTCCTCTTCGAACTCAAACCCTCGCAATGTTCTTCCTTGCATATCATTGTCACTCGCTCTCACCTCCAACACGGACGTGATATGCAAGGAAAAATGAAACAAGAGCAGTGCTAGTGATCCTGTGTTGCTGGTATCTTCTTCACTTTACCTCTTCTAGCCAAAGGGTGGCCACCCTTTTTCTCCCAGCTCGCGTGCCAAATGGGTGGTAGATTCAGCTTCCCCCCTGAGCCCATAGTGGGAAGGTCATGCAGCCATGGCGACTTCAATTCTCCCAGTGGTTCATCTCCGGTGGCAGCGACATTGGATCCAAGGGGAAGCTGCAAAAGGACTCGATCACATTTTTGTTTTTAGTTGCTCCCCCCTTATAGAACTCAGGGGTTTGGTTTTGCTTGCTATGTTTCTTATGGGTTCCTCAGTAAAATGTACTGCCCCACTGCTTTATTAGGCGGTGTTTAGTTCGGATGTGGATTTCTAAAAGCGGCTATGGAAAATCTGTTGTGAAAATTTATAGTCCATTTGGCAAACCAGCTGTGAGTTGTGGATTTGCGATAAATGTCTGAACTACCCCTAAGAGTTGAGAGATTGGTTGCACGGTGTTTAATGATAATAACAACATTACATACTGATTTAGAGCACACATAAAATATAGTTAAATAATTATCCAACTATATACCGTAATCAGCATGATATTTTTGACATAGCGGTAGCATTTTTTTATAAGAATCAATATGTAGAACAAAATTAGAAATAGCACACAACTTACTGTAGAATGAACTGGCAATTGAACCCAAATATTTGATCATTGATCAATACATCAGTACTTTAGAACCCTTGCATATTTTAGAAATGAAAGCCCAACAACTAGATTACTAGGACGACGCAAAACAATATAGTTCTACACATATTAAAATAGTAGTTCCTCCATGAGGAGATGAAAGAACTATATCCAATCGAGCTCCTCAAGTAGTTAGCCGGTGGTCCTCTCCCTTGATTTGCAGCAGCGGGGCATTTGAAGGGCTCCTCTCGACAGAGTGTAGAGGTTCTTCGGGCTGATGGGGGACGGAGGATGATGGGGGTTGGAGGCGTCCGGCGGCGTGCCAGCCATGATGACGGATCCCTGGCGGTGGTCAGCCCCTGGCGGCGACGTGTGGGTAACCCTAATCGCCACAAAGAGGGGGACGAGAGGCGAGATGAGTTCTATCGTGGTTCCTAGGATCATGCCTGGCCTCTGGGTCGAGCCATTCAGTGGCAAAGGTGGGTAATTTTACCAAAGTGTTAGGGGTAGGTTTGAAGAGGCACACAGCGGAAGCTAGGAAAGCACCTCGTGGGCTGATATCGCTGGTACGTGTATTTTTGGCATCGCTTCGCTAGAACCGGGTCTGGTCAGTACGCTCCTTGGTTAAGATTTGGCTGCCACGCAGCGGAATCCGGCTAAAAAAGCAAAACCAAACCAGGCCTTAAAGCATTACTACGTCTTTCTGGTTAAAAAATCAAATGAATGGCAACTTAGACAACTTTTTTAAATATATTTCACGAGCTCTTTACAAATGTCTTGCGTAGAACTCCCTCGTTTAAGATTATTGGGCCAAGGGCTAAACTACAAGATCAACGCAAAACATGTGAGGATGTCGGATCCAGATACTCTGTGGTAACTATAATATAGTAGCGGTCACTACCGTGTGCCCCCAACGACATGTTTCATCAACAGTATTGCACTTATTGTACTGGATCCCAAATCGTAGATTTCATAGTTGGAAACTGCCAATCAATGTTCATGTATGCTTGTTGTTAACCACCCCTTCCCATCCCCCCCAGATTGCTCTATAATCCCTGATTTTATTCGTTAGCTTTTTTTATTCCCACATAAATTTATGGCAAAAATCAATCTTCTATTTGGGATTAAGGGCCACTTGCGTCGACTCGTCTCATTTCTCATCGATCAAACTCCACCTTGGCCAGCTGTGCCCCGTATCCGGCTATCCACACGATGGGGACGGGCGGTGTTGCCTCGTGTCACCGCTGCTTCTCCACTTCCGCCCACCGCGGCCTGTCCTTCCCGGGGCGAACGCTGATATTATGGTCGTCTCGTCTCCTGCTTTGATGTGTGATATTGTGGATATGGCCATGTGTCTTGCTGGCCGGTAGATGGCAGCTACCTGGCATGTGTATTGTAGTCGCGCTGTGGCTTTTCAGTGCTGAGGAGATAAGACGAAA
Source organism: Secale cereale (assembly GCA_902687465.1). NCBI lineage: Eukaryota > Viridiplantae > Streptophyta > Magnoliopsida > Poales > Poaceae > Secale > Secale cereale. The sequence continues at coordinate 926,495,603 of LR738711.1, read as the reverse complement.
GAAGCTTCGGTGAAAAGAAATAGAGAAATGAGTGCTTTTCTCGGCCATCTTTTATTCTTTTTTGCTCATTACACGAAGATCCCACTCTCGTCTCCATGAACCTATCTTCCGCCCTCCCTTGCTTCTCATAACTTCAACTTGAACCACACAAGGATTAGTGATTCTATGCACTTATCGGTGTATTCGGTTTAGATAGTGTCTTTTCCACTTTATTTTCCCCCAAAGAGTATTTTTCTCTTCCAGTTTTTTGTGTGTGAATAAGCGTCTTTCCCACTTTCATTTCATAATTCAGAAGTAACTACAAATAACGATGTCATCAAGTATGAATGTGGAACATAAGTTACTCGAATGCGGATACATATCGGATGTCTACTCAAGCAGAAAGGATATGAATATGTTACAACTTAGATAGTACTTTTGAAATTAATTAGCTGGTACTAAATAAATGTTGTGGCCACATCATAAAAAATGGCAACTTGGCATGTCACTACTTGCCCATTGTGGTTTTCCCCCCTTGCAATAGCCCATGGCTATTAAGTGTTCCGGAGATAAGGCGATAGAAGTTTCGATAGAAAGAAATGGTCTTCTTGGTCATCTTTTTGGTCATTACATCTCACCTCTTTTGTGTCAGTAAACTCTCCTCTTCGAACTGAAACCCTCGCAATGTTCTTCCTTGCTTATCATTGTCACTCGCTCTCACCTCCAACACGGACGCGATATGCAAGGAAAAATGAAACAAGAGAAGTGGTACTGATCCTGTGTTGCAGGTCTCTTCTTCACTTTACCTCTTCTAGCCGAAGGGTGGCCACCCTTTTTCTCCCAGCTCGCGTGCCAAATAGGAGATAGATTCAGCTTCCCCCTTGAGCCAATGGTGTGCAGGTCATGCAGCCATGGCGACTTGAATGCTCCCAGTGTTTCATCTCCGGTGGCAGCCACATTGGATCCAAGGGGAAGCTGCAAAAGGACTCAATCACATTTTTATTTTTAGTGTGCCCCCCTTGTAGAACTCAGGGGTTTGGTTGTGCTTGCTATGTTTCTTATGGTTCCTCGGTAAAATGTACTACCTCACTGCTCTATTAGGCGGTGTTTAGTTCGGATGTGGATTTCTAAAAGCGGCCGTCGAAAATCTATTGTGAAAAGTTGTAGGCCATTTGGCAAACCAGCTGTGTAATGCCCCGGATGTAACACTTTTCCCTATTTGGCAATATATAACTTTGGCTTCATCAATTCCATTCCGGGTTCTTCTTTCTTTTCGAGTTTCATCGTTTTGTCGTGTGCGTGTGTGCATTTCATCCATGTCATGTTGTCATGTGCGTTGCATTGCATTTGTGTTGTCGTTTGCATCCGATCCCACTCGTTTCTTCCCGTTGTCCGTTTCGAGTTCCGATGCTCGCACATGTGCCCGTGGCATCCCCGAGTCCTTCTTTCGTGTTTGGCCGTGTAACTTTTCCGGAGTGGCATGAGACTTGTCGTGCGATGTTGTTTTGGTACGTGTAACTCGCCTGTCAAGTTTCATCGCGTTTGGAGTTCATTTGGTACTCCAACAGTTAACCTCGTGGGCTAAAAGTACCTCCTCTTTGAGGCCCAAGACCCCCTCCACAAAAGCCCAACAACCCAGCTCAAACCTTCCCATCATCTCGGTCGTTGATTTGTCATCGCGTGGCCGAAAACCGCTCCCCATTTGGGGTCTCCTAGCTCCTTGTGTCTATAAAAACGTCCCCCTTGCCATTTTCGTCAAAAACCCTAGCCTTCTCCTAGCTCCAGCCGCCGCCTCGTTTTCCGTGCCGGGCGGACATGTCCGTCCGCGCCGGACACAGCCTCTGCCGCCGCGCGGGCCCGCAGGCCCAGCGCCGGCCCGCCACCGCTGCCTTTCGGGCCAGTCCCCGCGCCGCACCTCGCCTTCGTCCCCGCCGCCTCCGGTTGCCGGGCCGCCTCCCCGTGCCGGACCCCCGCCGCCGGCGAGCTCCGCCCGGCCGACGAGCTCGCGCGCCGCCGCCCCTCGCTCCAGTAACCGCCGCCTCCGCCGCCTCCCGAGCCCCAGGCTCCTCCGGCCGCCGCCAGGAGGGCCGCCGCACCGCCGCCCTTCAGCCTCCTCCAGCGGGTCCCTCGCCGCCAGGCCTCGCCGGCCCCTCGCGACGCCGCCGGCGTCGACCACCGACGGCTTCGAGCGAGATCCTGCCACCGGCCTTCGATCCAGCCAGCGCCCGGGTCTGGAAACCCTAACGGGCGCGCCCGCGACCCGCGCGTTCTGACCCAGTTAACCTGCGGACCCGCTCCGACCCGATGCCCGTTTGACCAGAACCCGATCCGGAGGTTGACCCCGTTTCCCCTGTTTTTGTCTAAGTCTTTTAGTTTTTAGTTGTCTGATGCAATTTTGTGATGATGATAACTTCTACTGTGCTTGTCCGATTTGTGCATATAATATGTCAAAATGATCGTGGTGACATGTACTATGATTTGTTCCATTGTGTCATGCATGTTTGAGTCCATCTAGATGTCTTAATCTTCATGAAAAGAGTGCTATATGATATAAACTGGTGATATTAGTTGTTTTCATGCCATGTTTGAGATGTGATTACTTGGTGCATGTTTATCCAAATGAAGCAAATGATATGTCCAAATGTTCATCATGAGATGCTCTACATATTGGTTGCTATAGCATGCTTGTTAGAGTTCATATTGCCTGTTTATCTCTGTTGCAAAAGTGCATGTGGCTGTTATGTTTTGTAACTTGTTACGAGATGCCTAGTTGAGGAGCTCGTTGCTATTGATGTGTTTGTCCCCATGTTGCATGCTTATATGTTTTGGATTCCCCATCATGTGTAATTTGCTGTGGTACAAATCAATTGCCATGATATGCTTTGAGATGACTTAAACATGCTCACAAACATGCTATGACAATATTGCTGTTTTAACACTTAGTGAAATTTCACTAAGTCTGGAATCTGTAATATCCTGATGCTATGTTTGCTTGTTGTTCTAGGCAAATCCATGATAGTTTTGGGGTGACTATTGATCATTCCTTGTTGTATATGTTGTTGTCTATCCATCCATGCCCTCACATGCTCATTTGGGTTGCTGTAGCATATTGAACTCTTGCTCCCAAGTTGCTATAAAATATTGCTGTCAGGTTTTTATTGTCATGTTCAAAATGTTGTAGCTTGTTGCTATTGATCCATGTCTCCTATGGAGATGCTCCAATGGAGTTTTTGCTGTAGGATATGTCTACTTCATGTCCATGCTTCTTGTCACCATGTTTGAGTGCCGTAGAGTATATATTTATTGCTCCAAAGTTGCTATGTGGCTGTTATTTTCAGCTTTGCATTGTTTCTTGTTTCGGGTGTATCTTTTAGCCCGTTGCTCCGTTTTGAGCAAGTCCTATATGAAACTTATGAGGTTTTGCATGTAGATTCATAATATCATCTTGTTGAAATGATTGGAGTATGTTTGCTTGATGTTGGGGTGCATCTTGCACCGTTGCCATGCTTATCTTGGTTTGATCATATCTTCTAGACCGTAGCTCCGTTTTAAACAAACTTTATATGAAACTTGACTATAATTTCGTGTATAATGTCATGGTGCATGTTAACTTGCTGTTTAAAAACTTTAACTTAAGGTTTGTTCAGATCTGGACTAATTTCAAACTATGCATATGAGGACTTACCGGATTTGTCTTAAGTAGTTTCCAGCCTCATTTAAACCTGCTGTTTCTTGTGTTGTTTCTCTGTGCTTCCTACCTTGCCATGTTTTGCATCCTAAATAGACTTGCCTTGCATCCTACTTGCTTGAGCATATTGTCATGTTTCTTGTGATGTTTCTCTGTGCTTCCGATGTTGTCATGCTGTGCATCTTAAGTGCATCTGCAGTGCTTCCTTAGTGCATCAGCCATGCATCCTGTAGTTTGCGCATTGCATCTTGTTTGATTTCGTGCCTCGTGTGTTCTTGTGTTGAGTAGATTCGGAAGCCGAGATCGAGTACGAGATCGAGGTTACTACCGAGGTTGAGAACGAGGAGCCCTTTTACGATCCCATCGACGACTCGACAGGCAAGATGACCTGACCCAGATATCATTACTATCTTTGCCTATTGCTAGAAGTCTCGCTCTTTAGCTTATTTCCTCGATGCCCATGTTTGTTTGTCAGCCTCCTATTGTAACCATGAATCTGTCTAACCACCCTACCTATGCAAACCTTTGATTATCTACGTAGGCTTCGCTCAGCCCCCTCTTATAGCATTGCTAGTTGCAGGAGAAGATTTGAAGATTCTTGCTTCATGTTGAAGCTTGTTGGGATATCACACTATATAAACTCTTTAATGGAATCATCTATATATTGGTAGTGGGTGGAAGGCTAAGCCTCTTGCTTGGTGATTTGTTCCACTCATGCCGCCCTAGGAACCGTATAAACCGGTGTTATGTTCCTTGATTGTGCGTTCCTCACACGGTTGGGGTTATGGGACCCCCTCGATAAACCGCTTAGTGCTAAGTCTTTTCCAGCAAGTCCCAACATTGGTACTCCATTTGCCTAACAACTAAAAACTTTCCGAGGGAGTAATTAACCCGAGGATTAATTAATCAACCCCCCTGGGCTAGTGCTCGATTTGAGTGTTGGTCCAAACTAGAGCCACTTGCGGTGCCACCCAGTTCGCTGGGGTCTTCGGTATATGTACGTACTGCTCATCCGGTCGTGGCCTGAGACGAGATACGCGCGGCTACTATCAGGGTGTCGGCACGCCGGGAGGATTTGCTGGATTAGTCTTACCTTAGTCGGAGTATCTTGAGCACGGGATTCTAAGGATACTCGGGCCTTCCCACCTTGGAGTTGCGACTCCGCGGATCGTGGGCTTTTAATGGGCCAAGTTGGAACACCCCTGCAGGGTTTTGAGATTTCGAAAGCCGTGCCCGCGGTTATGTGGCAGATGGGAATTCGTTAATATCCGGTTGTAGAAAACTTGACACCATGTTCAGAACACACTACTGGCGTGAGTACCGTGACGGTCATTTTCCAAAAGGGGTTCGGGAAGTGAACACGGTGGGGTTATGTTTGACGTGCTTAGTTAGGATCACTTCGTGATCACTTTATCCTCTCGTGCCACTTCTCTTCTCGCTCTTATTACGTAAGCTAGTGCTAGTGCAACTGCAACCTTTTATTCTTTCTTCTGCCTTGTTCCACACCCAAGGCTTAGATAGTTCTGTTACCCGGGAACGGGATTGCTGAGTCCTCCGTGGCTCACAGATTCTACACCACACCAGATGCAGGTACCATGGTGAACTACTAAGGTGACGACAGAGAGCTATACTTGGAGTACGATGAAGAGCGTAGCCGTTACTATGTGCACTATCCCGATGATCAGTAGTGGCTTCTACTAGGGGCGATCCGAACCTGTGGTTATGTATTTGGTATCTTTCATTTGGATCTTCACCCGTAGTCGGGTTGTGATGTTATTTAAATGATGTTTGGCTTTGTAATGAATTGTGTGACGTGGCGAGTGTAAGCCAACTATCTCTTTTCCTTTTCATCCCTATTTTTACATGAGATGTGCAAAGATACCGAACTTGAGATCATTCCAGAATGGGCTTATACCTTTAAGTCATGCCTCGACACGTAGAAGGTATAGTCCCATCCTGGGCATTACAAGTTGGTATTCAGAGCCTTCTCCGACCTAGAAGCCCCCACTGATTGATCAAATCGTTGACGGTTGAGTCTAGGCACACACTTAAAATGTTTTGAGTCCTATATATATATCGGAGAGTAGGATTTCTTTTGCTCCTCATCTCTTTTCACTCTGGTGAGGACTCCTGACGATTACTCTTGCCTCTTCTACTCTAAACAATTCACCAATTTTTTTTAGGAATATCGCGAGTATTGTTTGGATTGTTCCGATGTCTTTGTGACGAGAACATTGTTCTCGATGCCTCCTGTCATTTAGGGGTTGTGGCAGTGTCCCGGGGAGTTGAGCTCCGAGGTGTTGTCGTCACAAATATATCGCAGCAGTTCTGGAATACTTAAGACAGCCGACATAGAAAACTCTCCTATGCGGTTAGTGGCAAGATAACCCCGACATCACCCAGTACTGGGGAGGTAGTTCGGGAGTATTGCCATAGATTGTATAGTAGATGCGTGTCGAAGGTCCGAGGTAGACGGTTTCCGGAAATAACTGGTTATGTGTTGAAGGATGGATACAGCTGGATGTAGGATTAGAGTTGAGTGCGCGATGCTTCCCGTGTATCCCCAACACCTGATTGCATAACTGGAAACTTTCGGAAATTAATTGGTGGGTTCATCTAGTAGCTCATAGGCATTCTTCCAACGAATGCATGATATGGAGTTCGAGGTTCTACATTGAGTAACGTAGTTTTATGGCCGTTGTTCCGATCGGGAGTTGCATCTTAAAGGGTCCTTGGCTATGCTGATCCGGGGATTGCAAAACCCTTTTGTAACACGTTCCATAAGCTTTCAGCACGAATATGTCGAACGAAGCTTCTATCTTGTATTTGTTCTATCTGCACCTTGTTGTTTTATTTACCTTTTGTCTCCCAAGTGGCTTCTCGTGAAGATTGTTGTTATCATTGAACCGAGAATTACATTCGTTCATCTTGTCGAATGTTATTGTGAAGACTATGTTGCAATTTCTAGCCGTTGATTCATCTTATGTATTCTTTCAACCAATGGCTAATAGTGGTCATCTCTTTCAGGATGGCTCCTAAAAGGGTTCCCAACGCTAACCCAGAGGGTGAAGAGGTTCCTGATCGTCCTCCTTCCCCTCCTCCTCCGTCTGAGGCCTGGAGCGCAATTATGCAAGCTACGAATCAGAACACCCAGATGCTTATGCAAATGATGCAGAACATTCAAGCAAATCAAGCAAATCAGGGTGCTCATGGGAACCAAGGCAATTTGTTCAACCAACCTCATTTTGCTACGCTCAACTAGTTCCTGGCAAATCAACCAAAGGCATTCAGTTACTGCGTGGACCCTCTAGATGCTGAAGACTGGATAACAAATATCAAGAAGCATTTCGAGTGCAGTAACGTCAGGCCCGAGGACTATGTGAAGTTTGCCACGTTCCAACTCAAGGACCAAGCAGCTGATTGGTGGCAGCAGTACAAAGACTCCAGAGCAGGGCGTGTAATCCCCTGGGATGACTTCTGCAAGGACTTTCGTTCTCACCACATTCCAACAAGTGTCATCGAGGGTATGCGTGAGCAATTCCGCAACCTGAAGCAAGGCTCAATGACTGTCTACCAATATAATGTCAAGTTCCAGAACCTTGCCCGCTATGCCAAGCAAGACATCCCAGATGCCAAGAGGAAGATCTATCAGTTTTGCGGTGGTCTGAAGGATGAACTCCAACTTGCTCTCACCTTGTTCGAGCCTGATGAGTTTGATTAATTCTATAACATGGCACTTAAGCAAGAGGCAGCCCAGCTCAAGATGGAAGCTTCCAAAAAGAGGATCAGATATGTCGTTCACTCCTCCTATTCTTCTCAAGTGGTCGCAAAGCAACAGAAGTTTTGGCTTCCACCTCCTCCAGTGATCCGAGCTCCCAACAACAACAACAAGAATTCTGGTGGCCGTGCTTTCTCCCACCCACCCAACCCAAGCAATCAGTCAAAGAATCATTTTCAAGCTTCCAAGTCAAGTGCTCCTTATCACCGTCCTCTCTCAGAAGTGATTTGCAACAAGTGTGGCCAGAAGGGTCATTATGCTAACAAGTGCCCCAACCCAAGGCGCCTTCCGCCTCCTCCACCTGTCAGCACTGCTATTGTCAAGCACAATCCCAAGGTGGCAAGAGTGAATCTGATGAATGCAGCTCAAGCAGATAATTCTTCAGATGTGATACTTGGTAATCTTCCAGTTAACTCTATACCTGCTAAAGTATTGTTTGATTCTGGTGCATCGCTTTCTTTCATTTCAAGACCATTTGTTGCCGAGCATGATTTCGTCACTCAAGTGTTGCCAAAGCCTTTAAGCATTATTTCTCCTGGATTGCAAATGTCCTCTCGGGTGAATGTTCCGGATGTATCTATTCGCATGGGTGATTACCGCTTTCTGGCTTCTCCGGTTGTTCTCGGCAACTCTGACATTGACCTTATTCTTGGGATGGATTGGCTTTCTCAGCATGATGCTCACATTGATTGTGCCAATAAGGAAGTCAAGATTACTCATCCTAATGAAGACGTGATTATCTTCGCCTCTCGAGATAACACAATCAGGCTATTCTCTCTCAATGACAAGGGCGAGATTAATGCCATCTCTCAAATTCCGGTGGTTAATGAATATGAAGACATTTTCCCTGAAGAGCTTCCAGGCATGCCTCCGCATCGTCAAGTTGAATTTTTCATTGAACTCGAGCCTGGTACTGAGCCAGCATGCCGGCGTCCATGCAAGCTCTCCCCTGAAGAGTTGAAGGAGTTGAAGAAACAGCTTGATGAACAAGAGCGTATGGGTCTGATCAGGCCTAGCACGTCTCCTTGGGGCTGTGGTGTCTTATTTGTCAAGAAGAAGGATGGCACGGAGCGCCTTTGCGTTGATTACCGGCCATTGAACAAGAAGACAATAAAGAACAAGTATCCGCTCCCCAACATCACTGAATTGTTCGAGCAGCTCAAAGGAGAAAAACTGTTCTCAAAGCTCGATCTCCGAATGGGTTATCACCAAATTCGCATTCGTGAAGAAGATATCCACAAGACTGCCTTCAGAACCAGCTACGGCTCATATGAATATAAAGTCATGTCTTTTGGCCTCGCTAATGCTCCACCTACCTTCTCGAGAATGATGCACTACATTTTCAACCCCTACACCAACGAATTTGTGCTTGTGTATCTGGATGACATCTTGGTATTCTCCAAGAATGAAGAGGATCACGAAAAGCACCTCCGTCTGGTTCTCGACAGAATCCGTGAACATAAGTTCTATGCCAAATTCTCCAAGTGCGAATTCTGGCTCGATAAGGTCTTGTATCTAGGCCATATCATCTCTGCTGACGGTATTGCGGTAAACCCCGAGAAAGTTGAAGCGATTGTCAACTGGGAACCTCCTCAGAACGTCAAGCAACTCCGAAGCTTTCTTGGTCTTGCTAGCTATTGCAGAAGGTTCGTTGAGAACTTCTCCAAGATTGCCAAGCCTCTCTCCAACTTGCTACAGAAGAATGTCAAGTACAACTGGTCTCCGGATTGTGATGTGGCATTCAAAACTCTCAAAGAAAAGCTCATCTCTTCTCCAGTTCTTACCCCTCCAGATGAGTCCAAGCCCTACGAAGTTTTCTGTGATGCTTCTCTTCAAGGACTTGGTGGTGTGCTAATGCAGGACAAGAAAATTGTGGCATACACTTCTCGTCAATTGAAGCCAAGTGAGAAGAACTACCCCTCACATGATCTCGAGCTAGCAGCTGTGGTAAACGCCTTGATCACATGGAGACACCTTCTGTTGGGCAGAAAAGTCGACATCTTCACCGATCACAAGAGCTTGAAGTACATCTTCACACAGCCGAACCTGAACCTTCGCCAGACTCGTTGGGTTGAGATGATCCAAGAGTATGATCCAAGCATCGAATACACATCTGGCAAGGCAAATGTCATTGCAGATGCCTTGAGCAGAAAGGCATATTGCAACAGTCTCCTTATCAAGCCGTTTCAGCCCGAGCTTTGTGAAGCATTCAGGAAGCTCAACCTCCAAGTTGTTCCGCAAGGCTTTCTTGCAAATCTTCAAGTTGCTCCTACCTTGGAAGATCAGATCCGTGAGGCCCAACTCAGTGATGCTATGGTGCAGAAAGTGAAACATGGTATTGCAAAGGGTACTCCCAAATACAAGTGCTATCGCGTTGATGAGAGAGATACCTTGTTCTTTGAGGACAGACTTGTGGTTCCAAAGGTGATCTCAAGAAGCTCATAATGAACGAAGCACATGACTCCCTCCTTTCGATTCATCCTGGAAGTTCTAAGATGTACCAAGACCTCAAGCAATCTTACTGGTGAACTCGCATGAAAACGGAGATTGCTCAATTGGTGAATGAATGTGATGTCTGCAGAAGAGTGAAGGCAGAGCATCAACGTCAAGCCGGTCTTCTCCAACCTCTTCCTATTCCCGAGTGGAAATCCGACCACATTGAAATGGATTTCGTCACTGGCTTTCCCAAGTCCAAGAAAGGGAATGATTCTATCTTTGTTGTCGTCGACAAGCTTACCAAAGTAGCTCACTTCCTTCCAGTCAAAGAATCCATCAATGAAGCTCAACTGGCAAAGTTGTACACTTCCAGAATTGTGTCCTTACATGGCATTCCTCAAGTTATCTCCTCAGACCGTGGAAGTTTGTTCACATCCAAGTTCTGGGACTCCTTTAAGTCTGCCGTGGGCACTAAGATCCGTTTCAGCACTGCATTTCACCCTCAGACTAGTGGTCAAGTCGAAAGAGTGAATCAGATTCTAGAAGGCATGCTCAGAGCTTGTGTCATCTCTTTTGGCATGAAGTGGGAAGACTGTCTTCCGTTTGCCGAGTTCTCTTACAACAACAGTTTCCAAGCAAGTGCGGGCAAAGCTCCGTTTGAAATTCTCTATGGCAGAAAGTGCCGTACCCCTCTCAACTGGTCCGAGACTGGTGAACGTCAACTTCTTGGCAATGACTTGATCTCAGAAGCCGAAGAAATGTGCAAAGTCATACGTGAGAATCTCAAGGCCGCTCAGTCGCATCAGAAGAGCTACTATGAAGGCAAGCATCGTGATTTGGCCTTCAACATTGGTGATCATGTCTATCTCCGTGTTTCTCCTATGAAAGGCACCCAAAGATTTGGTATCAAAGGAAAGCTTGCTCCTAGATACGTGGGCCCTTTCAAGATCCTTGGCAAAAGAGGCGATCTAGCCTATCAACTTGAGCTCCCTTCCAACTTTGCTAATGTTCATGATGTGTTTCACGTGTCTCAACTCCGCAAGTGCTTCAAGACACCTGAACGCACCATTCCGTTTGAGGAGATTGATCTTCAACAAGACTTGTCTTACCGAGAGCATCCCGTTGCTATTCTTGAAGAAACTGAGCGCAAGACCCGCAACAAGTCAATCAAGTTCTTGAAAGTTAAGTGGTCACACCATACCGACCGAGAAGCTACGTGGGAACGAGAAGATCACCTTCGTTCCGAGTACCCTTCCTTCTTCCAGTCCTAGATCTCGGGCCAAGATCTTTTCGTAGTAGAGGAGAGTTTGTAATGCCCCGGATGTAACACTTTTCCCTATTTGGCAATATATAACTTTGGCTTCATCAATTCCATTTCTGGTACTTCTTTCTTTTCGGGTTTCGTCGTTTTGTCATGTGCGTGTGTGCATTTCATCCATGTCATGTAGTCATGTCCGTTGCATTGCATTTGTGTTGTCGTTTGCATCCGGTCCCACTTGTTTCTTCCCGTTGTCCGTTTCGAGTTCTGACGCTCTCACACGTGCCCGTGGCATCCCCGAGTCCTTCTTTCGTGTTTGGCCGTGTAACGTTTCCGGAGTGGCGCGAGACTTGTCGTGCGATGTTGTTTTGGTACGTGTAACCCTCCTGTCAAGTTTCGTCGCGTTTGGAGTTCATTTGGTACTACAACAGTTAACCTCATGGGCTAAAAGTACCTCCTCTTTGAGGACCAAGACCCCCTCCACAACAGCCCAACAACCCAGCTCAAACCTTCCCATCAGCTCGGTCATTGATTTGTCATCGCGTGGCCGAAAACCGCTCCCCATTTGGAGTCTCCTAGCTCCTTGTGTCTATAAAAATGCCCCCCATGCCATTTTCGTCAAAAACCCTAGCCTTCTCCTAGCTCCAGCCGCCGCCTCGTTTTCCGTGCCGGGCGGACGTGTCCGTCCGCGCCGGACACAGCCTCCGCCGTCGCACGGGCCCGCAGGCCCAGCGCCGGCCCGCCACCGCCGCCTTTCGGGCCAGTCCCCGCACCGCACCTCGCCTTCGTCCCCGCCGCCTCCGGTGGCCGGGCCGCCTCCCCACGCCGGACCCCCGCCGCCGGCGAGCTCCGCCCGGCCGGCGAGCTAGCGCGCCGCCGCCCCTCGCTCCAGTAACCGTCGCCTCCGCCGCCGCCCGAGCCCCAGGCTCCTCCGGCCGCTGCCAAGAGGGCCGCTGCACCGCCGCCCTTCAGCCTCCTCCGGCAGGTCCCTCGCCGGCCCCTCGCGACGCCGCCGGCGTCGACCGCCGACGGGATCGAGCGAGATCCTGCCGCCGGCCTTCGATCCAGCCAGCGCCCGGGCCTGGAAACCCTAACGGGCACGCCCACGACCCGCGTGTTCCGACCCGGTTGACCTGCGGACCCGCTCCGACCCGATGCCCGTTTGACCAGAACCCGATCCGGAGGTTGACCCCGTTTCCCCTGTTTTTGTCTAAGTCTTTTAGTTTTTAGTTGTCTGATGCAATTTTGTGATGATGATAACTTCTACTGTGCTTGTTCGATTTGTGCATATAATATGTCAAAATGATCGTGGTGACATGTACTATGATTTGTTCCATTGTGTCGTGCATGTTTGAGACCATCTAGATGTCTTAATCTTCATGACAAGAGTGCTTTATGATATAAACTGGTGCTATTAGTTGTTTTCATGCCATGTTTGAGATGTGATAACTTGGTGCATGTTTATCCAAATGAAGCAAATGATATGTCCAAATGTTCATCATGAGATGCTCTACATGTTGGTTGCTATAGCATGCTCTTGTTAGAGTTCATATTGCCATGTTTATCTCTGTTGCAAAAGTGCATGTGGCTGTTATGTTTTGTAACTTGTTACGAGATGCCTAGTTGAGGAGCTCATTGCTATTGATGTGTTTGTCCCCATGTTGCATGCTTATATGTTTTGGATTCCCCATCATGTGTACTTTGCTGTGGTACAAACCAATTGCCATGATATGCTTTGAGATGACTTAAAAATGCTTACAAACATGCCATTACAATATTGTTGTTTTAGGCAAATCCATGATAGTTTTGGGGTGACTATTGATAATTCCTTGTTGTATATGTTGTTGTCTATCCATCCATGCCCTCACATGCTCATTTGGGTTGTTGTAGCATATTTAACTCTTGCTCCCAAGTTGCTATAAAATATTGCTGTCACGTTTTTATTGTCATGTTCAAAATGTTGTAGCTTGTTGCTATTGATCCATGCCTCCTATGGAGATGCTCCAATGGAGTTGTTTGCTGTAGGATATGTCTACTTCATGTCCATGCTTCTTGTCACCATGTTTGAGTGCTGTAGAGTATATATTTATTGCTCCAAAGTTGCTATGTGGCTGTTATTTTCAGCTTTGCATTGTTTCTTGTTTCGGGTGTATCTTTTAGCCCGTTGCTCCGTTTTGAGCAAGTCCTATATAAAACTTGTGTGGTTTTGCATGTAGATTCATAATATCATCTTGTTGACATGTTTGGAGTATGTTTTCTTGATGTTTTCTTGTTTGATGCTTATCTTGCTTTGATCATATCTTCTAGACCGTAGCTCCGTTTTAAACAAACTTTATATGAAATTTGACTATAATTTCGTGTAGAATGTCATGGTGCATGTTAACTTGCTGTTTAAAAACTTTAACTTAAGGTTTTTTCAGACCTGGACTAATTTCAAACTATGCATATGAGGACTTACCGGATTTGTCTTAAGTAGTTTCCGTCCTCATTTAAACCTGTTGTTTCTTGTGTTGTTTCTCTGTGCTTCCTACCTTGCTATGTTTTGCATCCTAAATAGATTTGCCTTGCATCCTACTTGCTTGAGCATATTGTCATGTTTCTTGTGATGTTTCTCTGTGCTTCCTATGTTGTCATGCTGTGCATCCTAAATGCATCCGCAGTGCTTCCTTAGTGCATCAGCCATGCATCCTGTGGTTTGCGCATTGCATCTTGTTTGATTTTGTGCCTCGTGTTTTCTTGTATTGAGTAGAGTCGGAAGCCGAGATCGAGTACGAGAACGAGGTTACTACCGACGTTGAGAACGAGGAGCCCTCTTACGATCCCATCGACGACTCGATAGGCAAGATGACCTGACCCAGATATCATTACTATCTTTGCCTATTGCTAGAAGTCTCGCTCTTTAGCTTATTGCCTCGATGCCCATGTTTGTTTGTCAGCCTCCTATTGTAACCATGAATCTGTATAACCACCCTACCTATGCAAACCTTTGATTGGCTACGTAGGCTTCGCTCGGCCCCCTGATACGTCCAAAACGTATCTATAATTTCTGCTTGCTCCATGCCACTTTTGGGTGATATTGCTATGATATTCATACACTTCCATACACTTTTGATCATATTTGGACTAACCTACTAATCCAGTGCACCCCAGTGCCAGTTTCTGTTTTCGGCTGTTTTTGTATTTCAGGTTTTCACATTACGAGAACTGTCAGGAAAAATCCAGAAAAATTATATAAAAAATCAGCGTTCCAGAACCTACCTTGCGCCCGAAGTACAGCCGGGGGGGG
>LR738711.1:926375122-926481168 GCA_902687465.1 Secale cereale | reverse complement strand
GGGGGGGGGGGGCTGGGCCCCCCGAGCCCTCTCTGGTGCCCCCCTTTGGCATATATTTAGAGCGTCTTTCGAAACCCTCGGGATGGGAACTCTTTTTCGCGATCTCATCTTTGTTCTGCCGCCGCCGCCGCTTCCAAGATCGGGAGCACCAGGAGAACTCTTCCCGGCACCCTGCCGGAGGGGATGATCACCATCGGGAGCCTCTCCACCACCATGGACGCCTCCCGGATGAGTTGTGAGTAGTCTCCCTTGGACCATGAGTCCATGACCAGTAGCTATGTGATGTTCTCCTCTTGTTCTTGTGCTTCACTAATTAGTCCTCGTGAGCTGCCCTACATGATCGAGGCACATATGTAATCCTTATGCTGTTGCTATGATGAGTTTGCTGGGATCCGATGGATTATGAGATTATGTTCAGATTGTGATTGAGTAATATATTTGATCTACCTCTTTTATATTTATGTTTGTAAGTAATTCTTGCATGTTCTCCATTGTTATCTATTGCTTTGGCCAAGTAATACGTAGTGACTCCAAGAGGGAACGTTATGCTTGATTGTGGGTTCATGCCCCTCGATGACTAGCTTGAGTGACAGAAACATGAGTCTAGGGGATGTGCTGTTGCCACAAGGGAGAAAACAACGGTGCTTGTGCCCGCGGGTGCAAGGATTGTTTACTTTACGCAAAGTTCTTTTAATGCAGTTGTCTGTTGCATTGAGTTTACACTATGGGTGGGGCTCGCAACTTAATACCAGCGAGATGTTCTGGATAGATATCTCAAGGTGGATGATTAGTAGTAGATATTGATGGATTTCGGTCTACTTACTTTGGCGTACCGCCCATGCTTTGAACCTCAACCTTTCTTGCAATGTAGTCAGCATTGGTTTGCGTTCGTGGTCCTGTCAATTGCCCAGCTGTAATTCGTTTACCTCACATAGTTGTTTTATCGTCTTTTGGGAGAGAGACATCATTAGTGAACATCATGAGACTCCGGTCCATATTACCATCATTGATCACATCCGCTATTTACTTTTCGCTTTTACTTACTATTGCAAACATTACCTATCACTACTATCATTTGCGTTTAATCCTTTGTGAACTACAAGGCCGGAGGGATTGACAACCTCTCTGTACTCGTTGGGAGCAAAGTTATTTGTATCTGTGTGCAGGTCCACGTTGATTGCTAATATCTGGCGCCGTTAGCAGTTGACACCTACTTGTTGAACCTAGGAGTCTCTGGGGATTCGATCCTTGGCATCTTTGCTAAGGGAAAAACTTCCACAACACTGCATCTCACACCTTCCACTTGGGGTAACCAACGAGGGGTTAGAGGCCCATCAAGGAGTTTTTCTGGCGCCGTTGCCGGGGACTCCACTCTTCAGGATAGGGGAGTTGCATGCTATCTTTTACCTTTGCTTTTTAGTCTTGTTAGTTTACCTTTCAGTTTTTGCTTTAGTACCTTTCATCGAAAATCACAAAAATAGTTATCTTGCTTGCTTGCTACTATGGGTTCCACCGAGAACACCAAGTTGTGTGACTTCACTAGTCACAACAACGATGAATTTATCAGCAAACCTATCACTACACCTGCCACTTCAGCACCTTCATATGAAATTAAACCTGCTTTACTGAACTTAGTCATGAAAGATCAATTCTCCGGTGCTGGAGATGATGCTGCTTTACACTTAAACAACTTTGTTGAACTTTGTGATATGCAAAAGTACCACGAAATAGATGGTAATATTGTTAAGCTTAAGCTTTTTCCTTTCTCCTTGAGAGGAGGAGCTAAAATTTGGTTTCAGTCTTTGCCTAGAAATAGCATAGATTCATGGGACAAGTGCAAATATGCATTTATCGGAAAATACTATCCACCTGCTAAAATTATCCAACTAAGAAGTAACATAATGAATTTTAAACAATTGGATAATGAACACGTTGCCCAAGCTTGGGAACGTATGAAATTTCTTATCAAGAACTGCCCTACTCATGGTTTGTCTACTTGGATGGTTATCCAAACTTTTTATGCAGGCTTGAACTTTACCTCGCGGAACTTGTTAGATTCGGCCGCGGGAGGAACTTTTATGTCAACTAAACTTGGTGCTGCCACAAAACTTCTCGATGCGATGATGACCAATTATTCCCAATGGCACATCGAACGCGCTCCAACAGGTAGGAAGGTAAACTCTGTCGAGGAGATTTCCTCCCTTAATGAAAAAGTTGACTTGATCATGTCTCTACTTTCGAAGCAATCTTCTGTTGATCCTCGCAATGTTCCTTTAAATTCTTTGATTGCTCAAGAACAAGTAGATGTGAACTTTATCTCTAGAAACAATTTTAACAACAATGCTTATAGGAGTAATTTTGGTAGCAATCCTAGACCGTTCCCCTCTAATTCTTATGGGAACAACAATGCTTATCCTAGCACCAGGAACTCCACTACTGAACTAGAGATTATGCTTAAAAATTTCATCACTACCCAAAAAGATTTTAATAATAGTGTAGAAGAAAAACTACATAAACTAGATGATCTCTCTTTTAAGGTAGACCATTTAGCCAATAAGATAGAATTGCTTAAAATTAAAACTTCTCCTCTTTCGGAGAGGGAAGTCACTCCTATAAATGCTATTCAAGTGCGAATTAATGAAAACATTAGGATGATGGCTAAACTTAAAGAGAGATGGGCTAGAGAAAGGGAGGAAGAAGATAGAATTAAGAGCCTTCCTACCCACCACACTGTTGCTACTATCCAAGTTGTTGGGGATATCCAAACTCTTAGCACCCAATGTACTCCTGGTCCCATTGGACCTATTAATGGTGATGCTATGACTATAGAAACTACCAAACAAGTGAACCTAAAGGACACCACTACCACCTTAGTTGATGCTAATGACCTTGATTTTGATAATTGCACTCTTACCGAAGTTATTGATTTCCTTCACAAGATGTCTAGAGACCCCCGCACTAGCACGCTTAATCTTGCCTTCACAGAGCATATCACTAATGCTCTCATCAAAGCTAGGGAGGAGAAACTTAGAGTAGAAGCCTCCATACCTAGAAAGCTAGAAGATGGTTGGGATCCTATGATAAAAATTAAATTGAAAGACTTCTCTTGTTATGCATTATGTGATGTTGGTGCTAGTACCTCTGTTATGCCCAAAAGAATATATGATATGCTTAAATTGAAACCTTATGATTCTTGTTCTTTTGGTGTTCGTCTCGTTGATTCTTCCATAAAGAAACCGAGGATCGACGATGTTCTTATCGTTGTCAATGACAACTACGTTCCCGTTGATTTTACTATTATGGATATTGAATGTGATCCTTCATGTCCAATTATTTTGGGACGTCCCTTTTTACGCACCGTTGGTGCTATCATTGACATGAAAGAGGGTAATATAAAATTTCAGTTTCCCCTCAAGAAAGGGATGGAACACTTCCCTCGAAAGAAGATCAAGTTACCTTTTGAGTCCGTTGTACGGGCTAGCTATTCTTTTACTCTTGATAAAACTTGATCTCTATGCATTATGCCTAGCTTAAAGGCATAAAAGAAAGCGCTTTTGGGAGGCAGCCCACATGAATAAATTTTTTTATTTTGCTTTTGTTGTGTCTTGATGTTGTTTACTACAGTAGCATCATAATTGTATCTTTGCTTTTCATATTTGTGCCAAGTATAGCCTCTGATTGCTAGAAAGTTCAAAAGTTGTGAGGTGCTGTCCAGGAAACAGATTCTGTCCTTGGATAGAAAAATTCGTATAAAATCACCAGATCATCTTTTTGGTCTGAATTTTTTCGACAGCGTTCTCTATATAATTGTTTTTCGTGCGTCTATTCTGAGTTTTTTGATTTGAGTTGCAGAAGTAGCCCGAACAAATCAATTACTACCTGCTGTTCTGTTTTCCACAGATTCTGTCCTGTTTTGCCTTTCCTTCATTTTGCAAACCAAGAGCTTGCTTTTTCTTTGCAAAAACCTTTTGGCAATCTTGAGAAACAGTAGACCTTCAAGAATATATTTATTTCCAGCAAGGAACAATTATTTTATTAAGGGTACTAACCTCGCTAATCAGATTATGATGAGTTATGTATGAAGGGAGTTTTCAAGTGTGCGAGGGAAGATGATAAAAAGATTTAGGAGTGTCAAGCGCTCAAGCTTGGGGATGCCCCCGTGCACCCCCAAGAATAATTCAAGGAGACTCAACCGTCTAAGCTTGGGGATGCCCCCGTGCATCCCCTTCTCCATCAACATTATCAGTTCGTCTTTCGTTCCGCTATATTTTTATCACTTCATGTGTTAAGTGCTATGCTTGGAGCGTCTTGCTTTTAGTTTTCTTTTTAGTTTTTCATAACGAGTCAGAACTCAGCTTTCTTTAAGTGGGAGAGAAACACGCTCCACTTCTACCTAGAATATAACGTAGAATTTTCATGTCTATCTTTGCCGTGTGTGTTCTTTGTCTTTTAATAACTACTATCATGCTCTGCTCTTAGTATTCATGCTTATCTTTTCAAAGAGCTTTTGTTTAGTTGGTTGCTTCAACTCTCTTTAATTATCATGCTTATCTTATCAAGAGAGTTTGCTTCCGTTGCATTGGTTAATATGTCTATGATAAAGATGCTACGTGCATAATGGCGCTTAGTAGTTCAGGTTTTCTTATGGTTAGTCTCAAATAGCTGGGGGATTCCCAATGTGTTATTGGAGTACCAACATGATTTGTTTGCCTATGATGTGGTATGGTTTAGTAATATCTTCCTTCAAGAATTTATTTTGATTGACTTGGCGTATGCTCACGCATATTTAAGACTGTAAAGAAGGTCTGTCAAGCCTTGATGATCTTTTATTTCTGAGTAGCGATATAACTTCCATGCCTGATTCAATGTTGCTTTGTCGCTCTGCATGATTATGACCGTCATTGCTCTCTTAGTTGGTCGCTCCCAGTCTTTTGCTAACCTCCACCTGTACTAAGCAGACTAACTTTGCAATACATAGCTCATGGGAAAGTAGCTTAAAAACTATTGTGGTAAAGAATATGTTGCCTATGTATCTTATTTCTTATAAGTTGCTTGCTGAGCGGTAACCATGTTTCTGGGACGCCATCAACTGTCACACTTTTGTTGAATATCATGTGAGTTGCTATGCATGTTCGTCTTGTCTGAAGTAAGGATGATTTGCCATGGGTTGAATGAGTATGCATATTGTTAGAGAAGATCATTGGGCCGCCAACCAAAGCCATGTATCATGGTGGAAGTTTTAGCTTGGACATTAATCCTCAATCTCTTACGAGAATATGCTTAAGCATTAAAGAGGAGTCCATCATCTATTTTCTATGTTGTCCCGGTATGGATGTCCTCAAGTTGAGATCTATCAAAAACGAGAAATCAAATGCGATTTATCTCCTTGGACCTTTGTACAGGTGGCATAGAGGTACCCCTTTGTGACACTTGGTTGAAACATATGTAATGCAATGAGAACCCATGGAAATCCAAGCTAATTAGGACAAGGTGCGAGCACTATTGGTATTCGATGCATGAGGCTTGCAACTTATAGGATGTCTTATGCATAACACATATGAAGTACTACTACTGTTGACAAAATTGGTTCTATGTTTTCAAAATAAAAATAAAAAGCTCTAGCACATAACCATTCTTTTACTTTTATGTTGAGTCTCCGCCTTCTTTCTTCAAGCACCAACTACTGAGAGCATGATTGTCATTCTAAGTGTAATGTGCATTGTTCCAAAGTAGCATTGTCTTTTGCATGATTGTGATATCGTTTATTTTGAAATCATTGTATCTAGTCATCATTTAAACCTTGAAGGTGCCCCTGCATTTATGTTTTGCTTCACTAAAGGGGGCAAGCTAGATATCACTTTATCATATTTGCACATCATGTTCATTGCAAATCTATTTGATGCTTCAATGTCATGTTGTAAAACTTTCAGTCCTTTGTGATTTTCTCATGAGGCAACTTAATTACTATAGAATCATTGTCTCAGTAAGCTTTTGTCATATGACTATAAAAAGTCCTATATGGTTAATAGCATGTCACCACAGAAATTATTCTTGTTATCATTTACCTACTCAAGGACGAGCAGGAATTAAGCTTGGGGATGTTGAAACGTCCAAAACGTATCTATAATTTCTGCTTGCACCATGCCACTTTTGGGTGATATTGCTATGATATTCATACACTTCCATACACTTTTGATCATATTTGGACTAACCTACTAATCCAGTGCACCCCAGTGCCAGTTTCTATTTTCGACTGTTTTTGTATTTCAGGTTTTCACATTACGAGAACTGTCAGGAAAAATCCATAAAAATTATATAAAAAATCAGCGTTCCAGAACCTACCTTGCGCCCAAAGTACATCCGGGGGGGGGGGGGGCACTAGGGCCCCAGGCGCCCTGGCGGCGCCCCCCCCGGGCCGCGCCGGGGGGGCGCCTGGTCCCCCCGAGCCCCGTCTGGTGCCCCCCTTTGGCATATATTTAGAGCGTCCTTCGAAACCCTCGGGACGGGAACTCTTTTTCGCGATCTCATCTCTGTTCCGCCGCCGCCGCCGCTTCCAAGATCGGGAGCACCAGGAGAACTCTTCCCGGCACCCTGCCGGAGGGGAGGATCACCATCGAGAGCCTCTCCACCACCATGGACGCCTCCCGGATGAGTTGTGAGTAGTCTCCCTTGGACCATGAGTCCATGACCAGTAGCTATGTGATGTTCTCCTCCCGTTCTTGTGCTTCACTAATTAGTCCTCGTGAGCTGCCCTACATGATCGAGGCACATATGTAATCCTTATGTTGTTGCTATGATGAGTTTGCTGGGATCCGATGGATTATGAGATTATGTTCAGATTGTGATTGAGTAATATATTTGATCTACCTCTTTTATATTTATGTTCGTAAGTAATTCTTGCATGTTCTCCGTTGTTATTTATTGCTTTGGCCAAGTAATACGTAGTGACTCCAAGAGGGAACATTATGCTTGATTGTGGGTTCATGCCCCTCGATGACTAGCTTGAGTGACAGAAACATGAGTCTAGGGGATGTGCTGATGCCACAAGGGGGAAAACAATGGTGCTTGTGCCCGCGGGTGCAAGGATTGTTTACTTTACGCAAAGTTCTTTTAATGCAGTTGTCTGTTGCATTGAGTTTACACTATGGGTGGGCCTCGCAACTTAATACCAGCGAGATGTTCTGGATAGATATCTCAAGGTGGATGATTAGTAGTAGATATTGATGGATTTCGGTCTACTTACTTTGGCGTACCGCCCATGCTTTGAGCCTCAACCTTTCTTGCAATGTAGTCAGCATTGGTTTGCGTTCGTGGTCCTGTCAATTGCCTAGCTATAATTCATTTACCTCACATAGCTGTTTTATCGTCTTTTGGGAGAGAGACATCACTAGTGAACATCATGAGACTCCGGTCCATATTACCATCATTGATCACATCCGCTATTTACTTTTTGCTTTTACTTACTATTGCAAACATTACCTATCACTACTATCATTTGCGTTTAATCCTTCGTGAACTACAAGGCCGGAGGGATTGACAACCTCTCTGTACTCGTTGGGAGCAAAGTTATTTGTATCTATGTGCAGGTCCATGTTGATTTCTATTATCTGGCGCCGTTAGCAGTTGACACCTACTTGTGGAACCTAGGAGTCTCTGGGGATTCGATCCTTGGCATCTTTGCTAAGGGAAAAACTTCCACAACACTGCATCTCACACCTTCCACTTGGGGTAACCAACGAGGGGTTAGAGGCCCATCACCCCCTCTTATAGCATTGCTAGTTGCAGGAGAAGATTTGAAGATTCTTGCTTCATGTTGAAGCTTATTGGATATCACACTATATAAACTCTTTAATGAAATCATCTATATATTGGTAATGGGTGGAAGGCTAAGCCTCTTGCTTGGTGATTTTTTCCACTCATGCCGCCCGAGGAACCGTATAAACCGGTGTTATGTTCCTTGATTGTGCGTTCCTCACACGGTTGGGGTTATGGGACACCCTCGATAAACCGCTTAGCTCTAAGTCTTTTCGAGCAAGTCCCAACATTGGTACTCCATTTGCCTAACAACTAAAAACTTGCCGAGGGAGTAATTAACCCGAGGATTAATTAATCAACCCCCCTAGGCCAGTGCTCGATTTGAGTATTGGTCCAAATTAGAGCCACTTGCGGTGCCACCCAGTTCGCTGGGGTCTTCGGTATCTGTACGTACTGCTCATCCGGTCGTGGCCTGAGACGAGATACGCGCGGCTACTATCAGGGTGTCGGCACGCTGGGAGGATTTGTTGGATTAGTCTTACCTTAGTCGGAGTATCTTGAGCACGGGATTCCGAGGATACTCGGGCCTTCCCACCTTGGAGTTGCGACTCCGCGGATCGTGGGCTTGTAATGGGCCAAGTTGGAACACCCCTGCAGGGTTTTGAACTTTCGAAAGCCGTGCCCGCGGTTATGTGGTAGATGGGAATTTGTTAATATCCGGTTGTAGAAAACTTGACACCATGTTCAGAACACACTACCAGCGTGAGTACCGTGACTGTCATTTTCCGAAAGGGGTTCGGGAAGTGAACACGGTGGGGTTATGTTTGACGTGCTTAGTTAGGATCACTTCGTGATCACTTTATCCGCTCGTGGCACTTCTCTTCTCGCTCTTATTACGTAAGCTAGTGCTAGTGCAGCTGCAAACTTTTATTCTTTCTTCAGCCTTGTTCCACACCCAAGGCTTAGATAGTTCTGTTACCCGGGAACGGGATTGCTGAGTCCTCCGTGGCTCACAGATTCTACACCACACCAGATGCAGGTACCATGGTGAACTACTCAGGTGACGGCACAGAGCTGTACTGGGAGTACGATGAAGAGCGTAGCCATTACTATGTGCACTATCCCGATGATCAGTAGTGGCTTCTACTAGGGGCTATCCGAACCTATGGTTATGTATTTGGTATCTTTCATTTCGATCTTCACCCATAGTCGGGTTGTGATGTTATTTGAATGATGTTTGGCTTTGTAATGAATTGTGTGACGTGGGGAGTGTAAGCCAACTATCTCTTTTCCTTTTCATCCCTATTTTTACATGAGATGTGCAAAGATACCGAACTTGAGATCATTCCAGAATGGGCTTATACCTTTAAGTCGTGCCTCGACACGTAGGAGGTATAGTCCCATCCTGGGCATTACAAGCTGTGAGTTGTGGATGTGCGATAAATGTCTGAACTACCCCTAAGAGCTGAAAGATTAGTTGCACGGTTTTTAATGATAATATCAACATTACATACTGATTTAGCGCACTCATAAAATCTAGTTAAATAATTATCCAACTATATACCGTGATCAGCATGATATTTTTGACATAGCGATCGCATTTTTTATAAAAATCAATATGTAGCACAAAAACAGAAATAGCACACAACTTATTACAGAATGAACTAGCAATTGAACCCAAATATTTGATTATTGATCAATACATCAGTACATTAGAACCCTTGCATATTTTAGAAACGAAAGCCCAACAACTAGATGATAACCCACAAGTGTAGGGGATCGCAACACTTTTCGAGGGTAAAGTATTCAACCCAAATTTATTGATTCAACACAAGGGGAGCCAAAGAATACTCTTAAGTATTAGCAGCTGAGTTTTCAATTCAACCACACCTGGAAACTTAGTATCTGCAGCAAGATAGTTTAGTAGCAAAGTAATATGATAGTGGCGCTAGCAGCAATAATAGTAAAGATATTGTTTTTGTAGTTTTTGTAATAGTAACAGCGGAAAAGTTAATAAGCAACTAACAATATGTGAAAACCTCGTAGGCATTGGATTGGTGATGGGAAATTATGTCGGATGCAATTTATCATGTAGAAGTTATAACCTAGGGTGACACAGAACTAGCTCCAGTTCATCAATGTAATGTAGGCATGTATTCCGAATATAGTCATACATGCTTATGGAAAAGAACTTGCATGACATCTTTTGTCCTACCCTCCCGTGGCAGCGGGGTCCTATTGGAAACTAAGGGATATTAAGGCCTCCTTTTAATAGAGTACGGGACCAAAGAATTAACACATAGTGAATACATGAACTCCTCAAACTACGGTAGTCACCGGGAGTGGTCCCGATGATTGTCACTTCGGGGTTGCCGGATCATAACACATAGTAGGTGACTATAGACTTGCAAGATAGGATCAAGAACACACATATATTCATGAAAACATAATAGGTTCAGATCTTAAATCATGGCACTCGAGCCCTAGTGACAAGCATTAAGCATAGCAAAGTCATAGCAACATTAATCTCAGAACATAGTGGATACTAGGGATCAAACCCTAACAAAACTAACTCGATTACATGGTAGATCTCATCCAATCCATCACCGTCCAGCAAGCCTACGATGGAATTACTCACGCACGGCGGTGAGCATCATGGAATTGGTGATGGAGAAAGGTTGATGATGACGATGGCGATGATCTCCACTCTCCGGATCCCCGAACAGACTCCAGATCAGCCCTCCCGAGAGAGATTAGGGCTTGGCAGCGACTACGTATCGTAAAACGCAATTATTCTTTCTCCTTGAATTTTTTTCCCCGAAAGTGAATATATAGTATCAGGGGATACGTCGGTGGAGCACCAGGGGGCCCACGAGGCAGGGGAGCGCGCCCTAGGGGGGGGGGCGCCCCCCACCCTCGTGGACAGGGTGTGGGCCCCCTGGTCTGGATATTCTTGTAGATATTTTTTATATTTTCCGAAATAATTCTCCGTGGATTTTCAAGTCATTCCGAGAACTTTTTATTTCTGCACAAAAACAACACCATGGCAATTCTGCTGAAAACAACATCAGTCCGGGTTAGTTCCATTCAAATCATGCAAGTCAGAGTCCAAAACAAGGGCAAAAGGGTTTAGAAAAGTAGATACGTTGGAGATGTATCAACTCCCCCAAGCTTAAACCTTTGCTTGTCCTCAAGCAATTCAGTTGATAAACTGAAAGTGATAAAGAAAAACTTTGACAAACTTTGTTTGCTCTTGTTGTTGGAAATATGTAAGCCAACATTCAGGTTTTCAGCAAGATCATGAACTAACCACATTCACAATAACTTTCAGGTCTCAAGTCTACTCATATCAACGGCATAATCAACTAGCGAGCAATAATAATAAACCTCGGATGACAACACTTTCTCAAAACAATCATGATATGATATAACAAGATGGTATCTCGCTAGCCCTTTCTGAGACCGCAAGACATAAATGCAGAGCACCTTTAAGGATCAAGGACCGACTAGACATTGTAATTCATGGTAAAAGAGATCCAATCATGATCATACTCAATGCAAATTAATGGTAATGCATGCAAATGACAGAGGTTCTCTCCTACTGGTGCTCTTTGATAAGAGGATGATGACTCTGCATAAAAGTAAATAGATAGGCCTTTCGCAGAGGGAAGCAGGGATTTTTAGAGGTGCCAGAGCTCGATTTTTAAATAGAGATGAATAACATTTTGAGCGGTATACTTTCATTGTCAACATAACAACCAAGAATCTCGATATCTCCCATGCTACGCACATTATATGTGGTTCCCAAACAGAATGGTAAAGTTTATACTCCCCAACCACCAACAAGCACACTCCACGGCCATCCGAATCCACTGGGTACCGTCCAAACAAGCAACAGCCCTGGGGGAGTTTTGTTTAATTACTATGATTTGAGCATGGGACTAGGCATCCCGGTTACCAGCCATTTTCTCATGAATGATGAGCGGAGTCCACTCATCGTGAGAATAACCCACCTAGCATGGAAGATATAGACAACCCTAGTTGATACATGAGTTGTTCGAGCATACAAAACATAATTTCATTTGAAGGTTTAGAGTTTGGCACATACAAATTTACTTGGAACGGCAGGTAATTACAGCATATAGGAAGGTATAGTGGACGCATGTGGAATAACTTTGGGGTTTATGGAAGTGGATGCACAAGCAGTATTCCCGCTTAGTACATGTGAAGGCTAGAAAGAGACTGGGAAGCGACCAGCTAGAGAGCAACAACGGTCATGAACATGCATTAAAATTAATCAACAATGAATGCAAGCATGAGTAGGATATAAATCACCATGAACATACATATCGTGGAGGCTATGTTGATTTGTTTCAACTACATGCGTGAACATGTGCCAAGTCAGATCACTTAAATCGTTCAAGGGAGGATACCACCCCATCATACCACATCACAACCATTTTAATATCATGTTAGCACGCAAGATAGACCATTATAAACTCTCGGCTAATTAAGCATGGCATAAGCAGCTATGGTTTCTAATTGTCATTGCAAGCATGTTTCATTCATAAAAGCTGAATCAGGAACGATGAACTATCATATTTACAAAAACAAGAGAGGTCGAGTTCATACTAGTTTTCCTTATCTCAAATAGTTCATCATATATCATCCTGATTGCCTTTCACTCGCACAACCGAACGGTGTGGATAATAATAATAGTCCACGTGCATTGGACTAAGCTGGAATCTGCAGACATTTAATACAAGAGAAAAGACAAAGTAATATGGCTCAAGGTTAAATCAACAATAGAGCATATGAGAGCCACTAAGCAATTTTAATCATGGTCTTCTACTCTAGAACCCCAAAGAAAAGAAAAGAAACTATTTACATAGGAAAGCTCCCAACAAGCAAAAGAAGAACGGGATATCTTTTTGGGTTTTCTTTTAATTGCTACTACTAGCGGGAAAAGTAAACTAGCTAAAAGCTACAACTAATAAATTTTTGTTGTTCTTAAGTATTTTTTCTAACACACGAAAAAAAGACTAAGAAAAGAAAATGAAACTAAGCATCGATGGTACAATGAAGGAGTGTGAGCACCGACAACTAGAATAAGTGTGAACATGAATGTAAAGTCGGTGAGAAACACGTACTGCCCCAAGCTTAGGCTTTTGGCCTAAGTTGGTCTATGGCCAGTATTGGCCTGACGGATATCCAAAATCGTAGTTGGGGTTGGACTGAGATGCAGCAGCTACTACATGTTGAGCTGCAGCTCGAAGGAGTGCTGCTTCTGTCATATTATAATACGCATTCGCCTCCTCCATAGTTATAGTGTATCTCCCTTTTGTCTGAAAGTCAAACAAGGTAGGGGCAGGAAGAACAATAGGGATGCCATGCTGCCTGTTAAAGATTAGTCGATATTTGAGGGTTTGATCATCCCTCTCTATAAACCGGTGACTAGTCATAGCATGGCAATCTAAATAAGCAGGAGGTAAAGGTTCATCATTCTCGTGCACACGCACACGAAGAAAGCGGGCTATGCGAGTGGCATAAATCCCACCAAATAAATCTCCATTCATACCATTATGGTGTAGCCTACGTGCAACAATGGCTCCCAAGTTATACAGCCTATCACCTAGTACAACACTCCTGAGAACACTGAGACCTGGGACACACATGTGACAAGCCTCATCTTAAACATTTATGCATCTACCAATAAAGAGAGCAAAGTAATGAATAACAGGAAAATGGATGCTCCCTATGGTGGCCTGTGTGATTTCTCTAGATTCCCCCACTGTGATACTAGCAAGGAATTCTCTAAATTCAGATTTGCGCGGGTCACCCATACTGCCCCACTATGGGAGTTTACAAGCATCATTAAAATCCTCTAAGTCCATGGTGTAAGATTTATCATACAGGTCAAACAGGACAGTGTGAGAATTACATGAAGACGAAAATTTAAACCTTCTCACAAAGCTATGAGTTAAGCCACGGTATTGAGGGCACTTATCTTGTATGAAGCCCTCGATGTCAGTGTTGCGCACATATGCGTAAAATTCATCCTTGATGCCAACCTGATTCATAAAGTCATCTCACGGCCATTCACAAGGCCGCACGTCAGCATCCCTCGGTAGTTCATCATCCGGCTCACGAAACGCGAGCCTCGGTTCTTGCTTCCTTGAAGAACCACCTTGGAAATTTCTCCTATGCATTTTTCTGAAATTTTGTGAAATTTTTAGTAACTCAAAATAAAAGTTAACCAAACTCAATAAGATTGATAGCAACAACTCCTACAAGTGCCTAGATGCTATATCATGCATTAGAACTACTTGGGACCAAGAAAATTTGACATGCAAGCTCAAGAACAAGGTCACCACAGCAGTAAAAAATTGAAATAATAAAGCACTAGAACAAAAACTAATTGGACCAATGGAGGAGTCACATACCAAGGAACAATCTCCCAAACAGTTTGGTGAATGGTGCTTTGAGTAAGGAGTTCGAAAATGGCAGCAAGATGAGCTAGAACTCAGGTTTGAGCTGGTTGGTGATTTTTTGGGAGGAAGAAGAAGAGTGTGGGTGCAGGAATAAGTGGATTACTAGGTTCATGTTCATTACCAGGTTGTGTCTCAGCATCAGAAACAGATATATCATTGGGATTTCTCAGGTGTGTCAGCTACAGGTTCACTAAAAGCATGCAAAGTCCTATCATTTTTCTTTTTCTTCTTCTTAGAAGGCCTAGGTGCATCTAAATTAGCTCTATGAGAATCTTGCTCAATTCTCTTAGGGTGGCCCTCGGGATACAGAGGATCCTGAGTCATCTTACCACCTCTAGTGGCAACTCTAACAGCATAGTCCTTATTCTTACTATTTAATTCATTGAGCAAGTCATTCTGAGCCTTAAGTACTTGTTCTACTTGAGTGGTGATTATAGAAGCATGTATACTAATGAGTTTCAGTTCACATTTAGCTCTAGACAGATAATCACTCAAGTGTTCAATCATATAAGCATTGTGTTGTAATTGTCTACCAACATAAGCATTGAAGTTTTCTTGTTTCACAATAAAATTGTCAAACTCATCTAAGCATTTGCTAGCAGACTTATAATGAGGAATATCACCATCATCAAATCTATAGAGAGAATTTACCTTTACTACCTGTGTCGGGTTATCAAGACCATGTATTTCTTCAATAGGTGGTAAATTCTTAACATCTTCAGCTTTAATACCTTTTTCTTTCATAGATTTCTTTGCCTCTTGCATATCTTCAGGACTGAGAAATAGAACACCTCTTTTCTTTGGAGATGGCTTAGGGGCTGGTTCAGGAGGTGTCCAATTATTTTCATTGGCCAGCATATTATTCAATAGTAATTCAGCTTGATCAATTGTTCTTTCCTTGAAAACACAACCAACACAACTATCGAGGTGGTCTCTGGAAGCATTGTTTAGTCCATTATAAAAGACATCAAGTATATCATGCACCTCAAGAGGATGATCAGGCAACACATTAAGTAATTGGAGAAGCCTCCCCCAAGCTTGTGGGAGACTCTCTTCTTCAATTTGCACAAAGTTATATATTTCCCGTAAGGCATCTTGTTTCTTATGAGTGGGACAATATTTAGCAGAGAAGTAATACATCATATCATGGGGACTACGCACACAACCAGGTTCAAGAGAATTAAACCAAATCTTAGCATCACCCTTTAACGAGAAAGGAAACAACTTAAGGATATAGTAATAACGAATCTTTTCATCGTTGGTAAACAGAGTGGCTATATCATTCAACTTAGTAAGATGTGCCACAATAGTTTCAGATTCATAGCCATGGAAAGGATCAGATTCAACCAAAGTAATTAACTCAGGATCAACAGAGAAATCATAGTCCTTATCAGTAACACAGATAGGTGAAGTAGCGAAAGAAGGGTCATGTTTCATTCTAGCATTCACGGACTTTTCTTTCAGCTTAGCTAATAATTTCTTAAGATCATATATATCATTGCAAGCAAGAAAGTCTCTAGCAGTTTCTTCATCCATAACATAACCCTCAGGAACAACAGGCAATTCATATCTATTGGGAGAAGCTTCATCACCACTTTCATAAATATCATCAGTTTCAATATTTGCATTCTCCCTAACCTTAGCAATTTGTTCATCTAGAAATTCACCTAGTGGCACAGTATTATCAAGCATAGATGTAGTTTCATCATACATAGCAGAAGTGGCATCATCAAGAACATACGACATATCAGATTCAATAGCATGAGTAGGTGTCGCAAATTTACCCATAACAGAAGAAGAATCAAGTGCAGAGCTACATGGCAGTTCCTTACCTCCTCTCGTAGTTGAGGGTAAGATCTTGGTTTTTGAGTCCTTCAAGTTCTTCATAGTGATCAACAGATATAAATCCCAAGGGACTTAAAGAATAGAGCTATGCTTCCCGGCAACGGAGCCAGAAAATAGTCTTGATAACCCACAAGTGTAGGGGATCGCAACAGTTTTCGAGGGTAAAGTATTCAACCCAAATTGATTGATTCGACACAAGGGGAGCCAAACAATACTCTTAAGTATTAGCAGCTGAGTTGTCAATTCAACCACATCTGGAAACTTAGCATCTACAGCAAGATAGTTTAGTAGCAAAGTAATGTGATAATGGCGGTAGCAGCAATAAAAGTAATGATAGTGTTTTTGTAGTTTTTGTAATAGTAACAACGGAAAAATAAATAAGCAACTAGCAATATGTGAAAAGCTCGTAGGCATTGGATCGGTGATGGGAAATTATGTCGTATGCACGTATTCCGAATATAACCTAGGGTGACACAGAACTAGCTCCAGTTCATCAATGTAATGTAGGCATGTATTCCGAATATAGTCATACGTGCTTATGGAAAAGAACTTGCATGACATCTTTTGTCCTACCCTCCCGTGGCAGCGGGGTCCTATTGGAAACTAAGGGATATTAGGGCCTCCTTTTAATAGAGTATCAGACCAAAGAATTAACACATAGTGGATACATGAACTCCTCAAACTACGGTCATCACCTGGAGTGGTCCCGATTATTGTCACTTCAGGGTTGCCCGATCATAACACATAGTAGGTGACTATAGACTTGCAAGATAGGATCAAGAACACACATATATTCATGAAAACATAATAGGTTTAGACCTGAAATCATGGAACTTGGGCCCAAGTGACAAGCATTAAGCATAGCAAAGTCATAGCAACATCAATATCAGAACATAGTGGATACTAGGGATCAAACCCTAACAAAACTAACTCGATTACATGATAGATCTCATCCAACCCATCACCGTCCAGCAAGCCTATGATGTAATTACTCACGCACGGCGGTGAGCATCATGGAATTGGTGATGGAGGAAGGTTGATGATGACGATGGCGACGATCTCTACTCTCCGGAGCCCCGAACGGACTCCAGATCAGCCCTCTCGAGAGAGATTAGGGCTTGGTGTCGGCTCCGTATCGTAAAACACGATTATTCTTTCTCGTTGATTTTTTTCTCCCCGAAAGTGAATATATAGGATTTGGGGATACGTCGGTGGAGCACCAGGGGGCCCATGAGGCAGCGGGCGTGCCCTAGGGGGGGCGCCCCCCACCCTCGTGGACAGGGTGTGGCCCCCCTGGTCTGGATCTTCTTGCAGATATTTTTTATATTTTCCAAAATAATTCTCCTTGGATTTTCAGGTCATTAAGAGAACTTTTGATTTCTGCACAAAAACAACACCATGGCAATTCTGCTGAAAACAGCGTCAGTCCGGGTTAGTTCCATTCAAATCATGCAAGTTAGAGTCCAAAACAAGGGCAAAAGGGTTTGGAAAAGTAGATACGTTGGAGACGTATCACTAGATTACTAGGACGACGCATAATAATACATATAGTTCTACACATATTAAAATAGTAGTTCCTCCATGAAGAGATGAAAGAACTCTATCCAATCGAGCTGCTCAAGGAGTTACCCGGTGGTCCTCTCCCTTGATTTGCAGTGGCGGGGCATTAGAAGGGCTCCTATCGGTAGAGTGTAGAGGTTCTTCGGGTTGATGGGGGACGGAGGATGATGGGGGTTGGAGGCGTCCGGCGGCGTGCCAGCCATGATGACGGTTCCATGGCTGTGGTCAGCCCCTGGCGACGGCGTGCGGGTAACCCTAATTGCCAGAGAGAGGGGGACGAGAGGCGAGATGAGTTCTGTCGTGGTTCCTAGGATCGGGCCTGACCTTTGGGTCGAGCCATCCAGTGGCAAAGGTGGGTAATTTTACCAAAGCATCCGGGGTAGGTTTGAAGAGGCACACAACGAAAGCCAGGAAAGCACCTCGGGGGTTGATGGCGCTGGTACGTGTATTTTTGGCATCGCTTCGCTAGAATCGGGGCAGTTCGCTCCTTGGTTAAGATTTTGCTGCCACGCAGAGGAATCCGGCTAAAAAAGCAAAACCAAACCAGGCCTTAAAGCATTACTACGCCTTTATGGTTAAAAAATCGAATGAATGGCAACTTAGACAACTTTTTAAAATATATTTTATGGGCTCTTTAGAAATGTCTTGTGTAGTACTCCCTCGTTTAAGATTATTGGGCCAGGGGCTAAACTACAAGACCAACGCAAAACATGTGAGGATGTCGGATCCAGATACTCTGTGGTAACTATAATACAGTAGCGGTCATTACCGTGTGCCCCCAACCACATGTTTCATCAATAGTATTGCACTTGTTGTACTGGATCCCAAATCGAAGATTTCATAGTTGGAAACTGCCAATCAATGTGCATGTCTGCTGGTTGTTAACCACTCCTTCCCATCCCCCAGATTGCTCGATAGTCCCCGATTTTATTTGTTAGATTTTTTTATTCCCACATAAATTTATGGCAAAAATCAATCTTCGATTTGGGATTTAGGCCCACTTGCGTCGACTCGTCTCATTTCTCATCGATCGAACTCCTCCTCGGCCAGCTGCACCCCGTATCTGGCTATCCACACGATGGGGACGGGTGGCGCTGCCTCGTGTCACCGCTGCTTCTCCACGTCCGCCGACCGCGGCCTGTCCATCTCGGGGCGAACGCTGATATTATGGTCGTCTCATCTCCTGCTTTGATGTGTGATATTGTGGATATGGCCATGTTGCTTGCTGGCCGGTAGATGGCAGCTACCTTGCATGTGTATTGTAGTCGCGCTATGGCTTTTTGGTGTTGTGGAGATAAGATGAAAGAAGCTTCGATGGAAAGAAAAAGAGAAATGAGTGCTTTTCTCGGCCATCTTTTTTTTGGCTCATTACACGAAGATTCCACTCTCGTGTCCATGAACCTTTCTTCCGCTCTCCCTTGCTTCTCATAACTTTAACTTGAACCACACAAGTCCTAGTGATTCTATGCACTTCTCGGTGTATTTGGTTTATATAGCGTCTTTTCCACTTTATTTTCCCTCAAAGAGTATTTGTCTCTTCCACTTTTTTGTGTGTGAATAAGTGTCTTTCCCACTTTCATTTCATAATTCAGAAGTAACTACAAATAGTTATGTTATCAAGTATGAATGTGGAACATAAGTTACTCGAATGCGGATACATATCGGATGTCTACTCAATCAGAAAGGATATGAATATGTTACAACTTAGATAGTACTTTTGAAATTAATTAGATGGTACTACATAAATGTTGTGGCCACATCATAAAAAATGGCAACTTTGCATGTTACTTCTTGACCGTTGTGGTTTCCCCCCTTGTAATAGCCCATGGCTTTTAAGTGTTGCGGAGATAAGGCGATATAAGTTTTGATAGAAAGAAATGGGCTTGTTGGTCATCTTTTTGGTCATTACATCTCACCTCTTTTGTTTCAGTAAACTCTCCTCTTCGAACTAAAACCCTCGCAATGTTCTTCCTTGCTTATCATTTTCACTCGCTCTCACCTCCAACACGGTCGCGATACGCAAGGAAAAATGAAACAAGAGCAGTGCTTGTGATCCTGTGTTGCTGGTCACTTCTTCACTTTACCTCTTCTAGACAAAGGGTGGCCACCCTTTTTCTCCCAGCTCGCGTGCCAAATGGGAGGTAGATTTAGCTTCCCCCCTGAGCCCATGGTGGGCAGGTCATGCAGCCATGGCGACTTCAATGCTCCAAGTGGTTCATCTCTAGTGGTAGCGAAATTGGATCCAAGGGGAAGCCACAAAAGGACTCGATCGCATTTTGTTTTTAGTTCCCCCCCCCTTGAAGAAGTCAGGGGTTTGGTTGTTCTTGCTATGTTTCTTATGCGTTCCTCGGTAAAATGTACTGCCCCACTACTCTATTAGGTCGTGTTTAGTTCGGATGTGGATTTCTAAAAGCGGTTATGCAAAATCTGTTGTGAAAAGTTGTAGGCCATTTGGCAAACGAGTTGTGAGTTGTGGATGTGCGATAAATTTATGAACTACCCCTAAGAGCTGAGAGATTGGTTGCTTGGTGTTTAATGATAATAACAACATTAGATACTAATTTAGAGCACTCATAAAATCTAGTTAAATAATTATCCAACTATATACCGCGATAGCAATTTTTTTAATAAGAATCAATATGTAGCACAAATACAGAAATATCACACAACTTATTACAGAATGAACTAGCAATTGAACCCAAATATTTGATCATTGATCAATACATCAGTACATTAGAACCCTTGCATATTTTAGAAACGAAAGCCCAACAACGAGATTACTAGGACGAAGCAAAATAATATATATAGTTGTACACATATTAAAATAGTAGATCCTCCATGAGGAGATGAAAGAACTCTATCTAATCGAGCTCCTCAAGGAGTTAGCCAGTGGTCCTCTCCCTTGATTTGCAGCGGTGGGGCATTAGAAGGGCTCCTCTCAGCAGAGTGGAGAGGTTCTTCGGGCTTATGGGGGACGGAGGATGATGGGGGTTGGAGGCGTCCGGCGGCGTGCCAGCCATGATGACGGATCCATGGCGGTGGTCAGCCCCTGGCGGCGGCGTGCGGGCAACCCTAATCGCCAAAGAGAGGGGGACGAGAGGCGAGATGAGTTATGTCGTGGTTCCTAGGATCGGGCCTGGCCTCTAGGTCGAGCCATCTAGTGGCAAAGGTGGGTAATTTTACCAAAGCGTCAGGGGTAGGTTTGAAGAGGCACACAACGGAAGCCAGGAAAGCACCTCGCGGGCTGATGTCGCTGGTACGTGTATTTTTGGCATCACTTCGCTAGAATCGGGGCTGGTGAGTTCGATCTTTTGTTAAGATTTGGCTACCATGCAGCGGAATCCGGCTAAAAAAGCAAAACCAAACCAGGCCTTAAAGCATTACTACATCTTTCTGGTTGAAAAATCAAATGAGTGGCTACTTAGACAATTTTTTTGAATATATTTTACGAGCCCTTTAGAAATGTCTTGCATAGTACTCCCTCGTTCAAGATTATTGGGCCAGGGGCTAAACTACAAGATCAATGTAAAACATGTGAGGATGTCGGATCCAGATACTCTGTGGTAACTATAATACAATAGCGGTGACTACCGTGTGCCCCCAACCACATGTTTCATCAACAGTATTGCACTTATTGTACTGGATCCCAAATTGAAGATTTCATAGTTGGAAACTGCCAATCAATGTGCATGTATGCTTGTTGTTAACCACCCCTTCCCATCCCCACAAATTGCTCAATAATCCCCGATTTTATTCGTTAACTTTATTTATTCCCACATAAATTTATGGCAAAAATCAATCTTCGATTTGGGATTTAGGACCACTTCCATCGACTCGTCTCATTTCTCATCGATCGAACACCTCCCCGGCCAGCGGCGCCCCGTATCCGGCTATCCACACGATGGGGACGGGCGGCGCTGCCTTGTGTCATCAGTGCTACTCCACATCCGCCCACCGTGGCCTGTCCTTCTCAGGGCGAGCGCCGTTATTATGGTCGTCTCGTCTCCTGCTTTGATGTGTGATATTGTGGATATGGCCATGTTTCTTGTTGGCCGGTAGATGGCAGCTACCTGGCATGTGTATTGCAGTCGCATTGTGGCTTTTCGGTGTTGTGGAGATAAGACGAAAGAAGCTTCGATGGAAAGAAAAAGAGAAATGAGTGCTTTTCTCCGCCATCTTTTATTCTTGTTGCTCATTACACAAAGATCCCACTCTCGTGTCCATGAACCTATGTTCCACTCTCCCTTGCTTTTCATAACTTCAAC
Organism: Secale cereale; assembly: GCA_902687465.1. NCBI lineage: Eukaryota > Viridiplantae > Streptophyta > Magnoliopsida > Poales > Poaceae > Secale > Secale cereale. The sequence continues at coordinate 926,459,252 of LR738711.1, read as the reverse complement.
TTGAACCACACAAGGACTAGTGATTCTATGCACTTCTTGGTGTATTTGGTTTAGATAGTGTCTTTTCCACTTAATTTTCCCCCAAAGAGTATTTTTCTTTTCCACTTTTTTGTGTGTGTGAATAAGTGTCTTTCCCACTTCCATTTCATAATTCAGAAGTAACTACAAATAACGATGTAAGCAAGTATGAATGTGGAACATAAGTTACTCGAATGCGGATACATATCAGATGTCTACTCAGTCAGAAAGGATATGAATATCTTACAACTTAGATAGTACTTTTGAAATTAATTAGATGGTACTAAACAAATGTTGTGGCCACATCATAAAAAATGGCAACTTGGCATGTCACTGCTTGCCCATTGTGGTTTCCTCCCTTGCAATAGCCCATGGCTTTTAAGTGTTGCGGAGATAAGGCGATAGAAGTTTTGATAGAAAGAAATGGCCTTCTTGATCATCTTTTTGGTCATTACATCTCACTACTTTTGTTTCAGTGAACTCTCCTCTTCGAACAGAAACCCTCGCAATGTTCTTCCTTGCTTATCATTGTCACTCACTCTCACCTTCAACATGGATGCGATACGCAAGGAAAAATGAAACAAGAGCAGTGCTAGTGATCCTTTGTTGCCGGTCTCTTCTTCACTTTAACTCTTCTAGCCGAAGGGTAGACACCCTTTTTCTCCCAGCTCGCATGCCAAATTAGAGGTAGATTCAGCTTCCCCCTTGAGCCCATGGTGGGGAGGTCATGCAGCCATGGCGACTTCAACGCTCCAAGTGGTTCGTCTCCAGTGGCAGTGATATTGGATTCAAGGGGAAGCTGCAAAAGGACACGATCACATTTTTGTTTTTTTACTTTGCCCCCCCTTCCCTTGTGGAAGTCAGGGGTTTGGTTGTGCTTGCTATGTTTCTTATGGGTTCCACGGTAAAATGTACTGCCCCACTGCTCTATTAGGCGGTGTTTAGTTCGGATGTGGATTTCTAAAATTGGCCGTGGAAAATCTATTGTGAAAAGTTGTAGGCCATTTGGCAAACTAGTGGTGAGTTGTGGGTGTGCGATAAATGTCTGAACTACCCCTAAGAGTTGAGAGATTGGTTGCACGATGTTTAATGATATTAACATCATTACATACTGATTTAGAGCAGTCATAAAATCTAGTTAAGTAATTATCCAACTATATGCCGTGATCAACATGATATTTTTGACATAGTGATAGCATTTTTTATAAGAATCAATATGTAGCACTAAACCGGAAATAGCACACAACTTATTACAGAATGAACTAGCAATTGAACCCAAATATTTGATCGTTGATCAATACATCAATACATTAGAACTCTTGCATATTTTAGAAACAAAAGCCCAACAACTAGATTACTAGGAGGACGCAAAACAATATATATAGTTCTACACATATTAAAATAGTAGTTCCTCCATGAGGAGATGAAAGAACTCTATCCAATCGAGCTCCTCAAGGAGTTAGCCGGTGGTCCTCTCCCTTGATTTGCAGCGGCGGGGCATTGGAAGGGCTCCTGTCGGTAGAGTGGAGAGGTTCTTCGGGCTAACGGGGGACGGAGGATGATGGGGGTTGGAGGCGTCCGACGGCATGCCAGCCATGATGACGGATCCATGGCGATGGTCAGCCCCTGGCGGCGGCGTGCGGGCAACCGTAATCGCCAAAGAGAGGGGGGACGAGAGGCAAGATGAGTTCTGTCGTGGTTCCTAGGATCAGGCCTGGCCTCTGGGTCGAGCCATCCAGTGGAAAATGTGGGTAATTTTACCAAAGCATCAGGGGTAGGTTCGAAGAGGCACACAGTGGAAGCCATGAAAGCACCTCATGGGTTCATGTCGCCGGTACGCGTACTTTTGGCATCACTTCGCAAGAATCGGGGCTGTTTAGTTCGCTCTTTGGTTAAGATTTGGCTGCCACGCAGCGGAATCCGGCTAAAAAACCAAACCAAACCAGGCCTTAAAGCATTACTACATCTTTCTGGTTAAAAAAAATCAAATGAATGGCAACTTAGACAACTTTTTTAAATATATTTTATGAGCTCTTTAGAAATGTCTTCCGTGGTACTCCCTCGTTCAAGATTATTGGGCCAGGAGCTATACTACAAGATCAACGCAAAACATTTGAGGATGTCGGATCCAGATACTCTGTGGTAACTATAATACAGTAGCGGTCACTACCGTGTGCCCCCACCCACATGTTTCATCAACAGTATTGCACTTATTGTACTGGATCCCAAATCGAAGATTTCATAGTTGGAAACTGCCAATCAATGTGCATGTAAGCTTGTCGTTAACCACGCCTTCCCATCCCCCCAAATTGCTCGATAATCCCCGATTTTATTCGTTAGCTTTTTTTATTCCCACATAAATTTATGGCCAAAATCAATCTCGCATCACTCACACATGCACACATGCATGTAGTCCCCTGTGCACACCGCGCATGCAAATAAAGACACTATCGGGTATGAAATGTGAAACAAAAGTTACTCGTATACATATATGGATTGAATATTTACTCAACCAAAACGGATGTGTGTATATTACATTTATCGACATTTTTTTTGAAACAATGAGCCTCTTGTCGGTCTCCATTGAAGAATAACTCAAAAGGAATCCCACATGAAGGGGGAAGGGAAACAAAATGACCAAAGACAACTAGTTAGGAAAAACATTCTGGACCAACTACACGCAGGCAACTTTAATCGGCATGACAACTGCGTAGCATCACTGCAAAGTTCGGACTACCGCTAGAAACAAGCTCCCTAAACAAGTCACAACACTCAAAGTCAATCAACGTAGAAGCATATCATTGAAAAATTCTCCTAGCCAAGGGATACCACACATGCCCTTTGGCAAGTGCTTTGTGCCATCACTGCCTTGATCTTGATCTTCAGTGCCCCTTCCTCGGTTATTCTTCTGCCTTGGTTTTTCTACAGTATGCTCCAATTCCTCAGTGCTCCTAGTGATTCCATGTCATCCTCGGTGTAGTTGGTCCATATAGTGTCTTTTCCACTTTATTTTCATAATTTAAAAGCAACTGCAAATAAGGTTGCTAACAGGTATGAATGTGAAATAGAAGTTACTCGAATACATATACATATTGGATAATTGCTCAGCTAAAATAGATATGTATATATTACAATTTATTGACATACTTTTGAAAAAAACGAGGCTCCTCATAGATTTCACTAAACAAACTGCCACTATTTTACAAGCCAAAAAAAGCTACTCAAAAGAAAACTCCACACGAAGGGGGAAGGGGAGACATAAAGCCCAAAGACAACCAACCAGACAAAACATTCTGTAAAACCCCACGTAGACAACTTTAATCAGCATGAGAAGTACACAGGATCACCGCAAAGCTCGGTCTACCACTAGAAAAAAGCTCCCAAAACGAACCACAACACCCAAAATTAAGCAACGCAGAAGCATATCATTAACAATATATTCCAGCCAAGGGATTGCACCCATGCCCTCTGGTAAACACCTGGCGCCAGCACCTCCTTGATCTTCAATATCCCGTCCTTGGCTTTTCTTTTGTCTTGGCTTTTCTGAAATATGCTTCAAGTTCCTCAACACTCCTAGTGATTATATCTCGTCCTCGATGTAGTTGGTTTAGATAGTGTCTTTTCTGCTTTCTTAACATAATTTAAAAGTGACTACAAATAAATACATTATCTGGCATGAGTGTGAAATAGATGTTACTCACATACATACACATATCGAATATTTACTCAACCAAAATGGATATGTGTATCTTACAATCTATGGACATAATAAGTAGAAGAAATAGTTCATTAATTGTGTGACACAAAATGACCGAGTTATGAAATACAATAAGTTCATGAAAGACCAGTAGACAGATAAATACCATTATAATGCATAATAGTTTCTAGGCGGGGTCACACAAAAAGTATACTTTTACCACAGCCTCGATTTCTACATTGCATGGCTACCATATGGACTAGAATTGTTAAAGCATGCTAATGTAGAAAAATCATTTACAACTTTTGATAACCACATTCCCTTTAGAAATAAATATCACACTTCTAAGAATGTTGGTATTTATAAAAATAATATGGATTTGAGTTCAAGTGCTGAGTTGACTTTGCCATGTTTGTGTGAAAATGAATATCAGATATTTCAAATTATCCACATGGAGATACAAATGGCAATCATGATGACACTATGCTTGAATTAGATATTACTCTGAGGTTGTGGCTGCTTCATAAAAATTGGCAACTTGGCATGTCATTGTCTGCCCATTGTGGCTTTTTTTGCCTTGCAACAACCTGTGGCTTTTAAGTGTTGCAAAGATAAGGCAAAATAAGTTTCAATAGAAAGAAAATGGTCTTCTCGGTCATCGCTTTGGTCATTATATCTCACGTGTTTTGCTTCACCTCACCAAATTGGAACCCTATTAATGTTCTCCCTTGCTTGTAAGTGCCACTCGCTCCCTCCAACTTGAACCGGACACGCGAGGAAAAATGAAGCAAGAGCGGTGCTACTTATCCTATGCTGCCTCAGTGTAGTTTGTCACAATGATATATCAATTCAAACGAATGGCAACTACAACAATGTTTTTCATAGATTTTAAGAGTACTTTAGAGATGTCTTACGCAGAACTCAGTCATTCGGGATTCTAGGGTCATGGGGACGAATGGCAAGATCAAGACGTAACACATGAGGAGCTTGAGTCCAGATCTTCTGCCGTAACTAATTGTAGTAACGGTCGCTATTGTGTGCCACCAACCACACGTTTCTGTTCGCACACGAACACGTCACCGTGTACCCTCGACGCCGGGGGTGATGCACCGTAGCTCACGTCGAAGGAGACCCGACCGACAGCGCGATACACAGGACAGTCGGCGGGCGCTTTTGCAGACCCGAAACCCCGCATGCCCGGGAGGGACCCCGTTAGTGCGCGCGGCACCTATGGGCTGCCCTAGGTCGATTCGCTCGCCCCTAGAGCCTTGTGGATCGCTGCCCTCTAATATGAAGAACAAACGAAGAATGAGAAAGAAAGATACAAGGGTAGGGGATAAAGATAGATGAACACAAAAGTGTAATAGATTGATAGGTTTGATTGGTGTTTCAACAAACTTCAATCGTCCTTTTTCAATGGCCGATTTAACTATTTGATGAAACATGTTGCAATCCTCAAAATTATGCTTGAACGAATCATGCAACTTACAATACATTCGTCCTTGGATAGATGGCTCAACATGGTGATCAAGAATTCTTATGTAATTATTTTCAGCAATAAATCAAATATTTGGTCACACATGCTTGAATTGAAGGTAAACTTCTTGTTTTCTGGCCGATCTTGCTATGTGAACGGCTTTGGAGATAAGCAGACGAATGGTTCAGATTTGGAATCACCACATTCGGCTATGCATTGTGTTTTCCACTCTATCTCCGATATCTTTAGATAAAATATTATATTAGCATCAGATTTCTCAAAAGAATTTAACCTTGGCTTTAAACTTCTGAAAATATTTAGAACATACATGTCTCAATTGAGACCAAATGCAAGCCAAGTAATAAATAAGCAAAGCTACCCAATTAAATATGAACTTTAAATAAAGCAATGGGGAAAGCTTTGACCAGATTAATAAGTCACTATCGGTCTCTTTGAATGGTACAATATATTGACCGATATGCTTAGTAACAATTTTATTACTAACAAATAACTTACCCTTCATCATTGGTCTTTCAAAATTACTTACGAGGATTTTTCTAATAGATGCATCAACAATAAAGTTCTAACCAAATATGAAAATAGGTAAATTACTCGCTATGCATACCTCTTCAAATATATTGGGAGAGCATGATGGTGGTGGGATTTGAACAATATCTTTCTCCATCTTTGGATGGCTCCCCAATGCCTTATCATCATCTTTTTCTTGATTCCGTGCATCATTATTTTGAAGATCCTTGTCAGCCAAACTTTGTTCAGCCACTTCCTCTTCTCCTTGAGACTTGTCAATTTTTATGGCACGGAACTCATAGGGCGGGAAGTAGGTTCCATTAATTTCAGAAAAATCAAGCACCGTTGTTTTCCTATGCTTGCCATGCCCTTTATCAATGATGCTTGCATCTTTGGATTTGATGGATTCGTAATATATACTACTTGATTCGACTTTTTCAACCGAACTACCTTTAGTTTCCGAATCATCATTCTTTTCATCGGTTATATCAATTGGCAAAGCTTATTTTACTTGAGCCAATTCTGTATCTTTTTGTTTCTGGCGGCGAGCAGCAAAATTGGCTTTAATTTTTTTTCTCAATTTCAGCCCACTCCGGATACGATCCCCCCCCCCCCAATGCTTTTAGATTCCTTCGGCAATGGCACATGGGTGTTGCCGAAACTCTGCAATTGTGTAGGGGGTGTATAATATGATGTAGTACTAGGTGAAGGCACATGCATTGTTGTAAAACCACATTTTTGCTCCCCAGTTTTAGCAATTGGCAAAAATTCATCTTCTTGCAAAACTCTAGCTTTTATTGCCGCATAATCAGCAAATAGCACCTTTTCATGTTGTTCAAGGCAAAGGGCACTAATCCTCTTAGTTTGGGCTAAACACTTCAATGCAGCCACCACTACCTCATCTTCTACAATATTGGGCACAACCGCTCCTGTAAAATTTACATTTATTCGGCTATGACTAGGAAGGTGTGAAGCCGAATTATGAACATCTACAGTTGTGTATGGTGCTAAAAAATTACTATCATGAGGTGTAGTATATGATGGTTGAGCGTAACTGGCCAAATAGCTAGTAGCAGTATGGCCAATTCTCCCATCCATCGGCAAGGTTGGATTCACATATTGCAAATTAGTTGCCGATGAATAAAAGGGCGGAATACTTTCTTGTATGCTATTGGAAATTTTAACATGAGGTATTTCAAATTGATTAACCAAACCCGTCATGTTGTTCATTGGCATATGGATTTGTGGGGTTGCCGATGCATGCGAGTTAGGACACATATGTTGTATGTTACTAGTATCATCAGAAGTTGAAGCATGTAAATTACTTTGAATCCGCATATGCCGTAATTAGATGCATTAGTGAAAAAACTAGGGTTGGACGATGGAGTATGCTCATTGAACGATCTAGTAACACCATATGAATTATTTGCATCTACAGTAGGGAATTGGGTATTCATGTTACCTTTGTAGCTCGCAAACCCTAGATGACGATCTCTTCGTAGCAAGAACGGGATGGACACCGTTCAAAGCTTCGTCCCCAGCGGAGTCGCCAAAAAGTGTGTTCGCACACGAACACGTCACCGTGTACCCTCGACGCCTGGGGTGATGCACCGCAGCTCACGTCGAGGGAGACCCGTCCGGAAGCGCGGTACGCAAGCAATACGGCGGGTGCTTTTCAGGACCCGAAAACCCACACACCCGGGAGGGACCCCGTCAGGGCACGCGCCGGCTATGGGCTGCCCTAGGTCGACCTGGTCACCCCTAGGGCCTCACGGTTTGCCGCCCTGCAACAAGAAAAACAGACGAAGAACGAGGAAGAAGAAGAACTAGGGTTAAGAAGAAATGATAAAAGATAAAAGGTCGTAGATGGATTGATCCATTGTGTGTTGTTCAATTGGCCGTCACCCCCAACATATATAAGAGGCGGCTGGACTTCCCGTACAAGTAAAGGACTCATCTAGGCCTTCCTTACAGGAAAACTACATCAATTCACGTCCTAGAGTTCTAGTTCCAGTCCAACTCGGATTCAGCCCGAATCTGTCCCATACTTCTGTCTTGCTTCTTGCGAGGGCCGTGGAATTTGCATAGACCTCCGATTGAGAAGATCAAAATACCAAATTTGTGCACATCGACGAGACGAACAATTTTCCTGTTGATCATTTTTCAAATAAGGTGATCTTAAATACTTTACCAGGTCATCTTTAATATCCAGTCGGATTTGGTCATGCAGTTTTCTTGGCTGTCCGAGTCTTGCAGCAATTCTACAGGCTGTATACTATCTCAGTTGATTATTACTCCAAAAGTAAAGTTGACCATTTCTATGATACGCACAACTTCCGTGTAGAACGCTTTTCCATCCGAGATCATCTGAATAACCTTTCGAGTCCATCTCCAACTTCTCGTTAGATTGACTCTCATAGCCTCCACCCCTGCAAGCTTTCACACCGGCAAGCTTTTGACACCGGCAAGGTTTCGCCCCGGCAAGGTATTCACACCGGCAAGGCTTCACCCCGGTAAGGTTTTCACCCCGGCAAGGATTCTACCCCGGAAAGCTCACACCGACAAGCTTCTACGCCGGCCAGCTTTCTGCGCCGGCAAGGTCTCCGCCCCGGCAAGCTTTCCACGCCGGCAAGGTCTCCATCCCGGGAAACTTCATTCATTCGGCAAAGGCCGAATGCCTCGCGCGACCCTTCAGACATGTGTCTGGTACCTCACGCCATATCATTGCAATCTGTATCTTGGCAAAATCAGGTGTCAACAGTTTCGTCGACTGTTATGCACCTACAATTATGTAGAGTACCCAATCTGAGGATTTCGTAGTTGGAAACTGCCAATCAGCGAGCATGCTTTGCTCACTACACACCCAAATTGCTCGGTAATCCCTAGATTCATTCACTAGCTTTTTGGTTCATCATTAGTTGATGCCGGAAAAAATCTTGCATCCCTCACACATGCATGCATGCATGTAGTCTCATCCAGAGATCATGCCCGCCTGCCCATGCACACCCAATCGGAGAGACACCCCACAATCTATCCCTGTTTTACTACTCCAAGATTATATCACTATAATTGTAGTGGCCTTACAAATCTCAATAATCATCCTACCCTTTAACTTGATAGGAGGAATTATTCGAGCATAGCAGCACGCTCCGATAAAAAGGTCACACGCTTACAAAAAATGTACAATCCTTGGGGGTTTGGTCATGCGGTTGCTGAGCCGACTGTCCTATGGTTGTCGTGATGTGTCTAGCAACGATGATGGTATTTAGATGATCTCGGTTTGCGCTTGGCTTCAGGGGGTTATCCTATCATCATGGAATCAACAAAATTGAAGCTACATACTAATCTTTGGTGCATGTGTCAGGATTTTAGCTTAGGTAATCGGGGGCTCCGTGTAGTTGTTTTGGGGATCGTCATTGGCCACGCTCTATAGTGAAGTTGAAGTAGCTTGGCAGGGCCTTGGGCAAGGAGAAAGTAATGAATATGACTCTTGTAGGAATTAGCGACATGTGTTTTCTTCTCAACCGTTTTGTGGCATCTATATCGGTACTCGGGTCGGCCGATAGTACCTAATTTGCGGTTGTGCTCCATGATATTAATGTGGGTGGGTTAGTAATGGTTTTTACCCGTTTTCACTAATTTACTGGGCAACTCACTCCTCCTAGTTCGAGAAAATGTAATTATGTTGCCATGTATTAAAAAATGCACTATCTTTGTGTTTATGCTCCAGTCTGATCGCTATGTCGATCCAATTTAGGAGTAAGATTACAGAGAGTAACAAATGCGAGTATCTATCTATTTATTTATTTTGGAGGAAATCAGAGTATCTATAGAAAGTACCATGGAGTTGTTACCTTGTCAAGTCAAGAGTACGTTCTCAAGGAAAAACAATTTCATCAAGATAAGATTACTCAAGTTAACTAATACTATATGATGGGAAGATAAAATGCAATGATTTCAGGTAGCATTCTGCCCCTCTTTGTGTTTTGTTAGTTTCGGTAGATTCTATAACTTATGATAAAGCTCTAGTCTTCTTGTCAAATTATTGTGTGAATATTCGGCGATTCAAATGTGTGCTATTTTTACCCGAACCATACAAATTTTGGATCATCTTCTATGAGTAGCATATTCCTGTAAATTAGATCATTATATTTGTTGTAGTCATACCTTAGATCATTTAAAACTAGCACTAAACAACATAGACACGAAGAGTTTTCAACTCCGCCTTGAATCACACAAGGGTGATGAGCATGTACCAAATATTGGAAGTCTTGTCGATCTGTAAGGATTGATGCGGCCGACATGACCTTATTTGGAATGGCACAAAAATTAGGTTCCACGTCATAGAGAGATTGAAGCGGGGGCAGTCTAGAGAAGTGTGGTGCGACGAGTTGTGTCATAAATTTTATAGTGGAAAACAAAATCGCCATATCTTGGGGAAATCATGGATGTCGTAACGTGGTTACATCTCAAGACACTAGTTCACCCGCCTTGTCTGATCGTTCGGCTAAGTATGACTTGTGGTGCTTTATTGAAGTTGTGTGTCGGTGATGTGGAATTGTGCATGCCAAATGCATTGTCGAAAACCTTGTCGCGGCCAAAGATGACGGAGTAGGGTATCGAGTTCATGCACCATCTAGTTCATCCGAAAGTCTAAACCGATGGAGAAAGTTGGGAAATGTTCAACACTCCTCCTCGCATCAAGGCTCCTCTAGGCCTTAGATATTTGAGCTCTAATTTCATCTAAATTATAGTGCATGTACTTTAAAATTCAAATGTGTGTCATTTACACTTGGACCATGCACTTTTTGGATCATCATATTGTAACTAAGTGTGTTTTACATTATATTGTTTCAATATTATCTTAGATCATTTCACTTACTACTAAACAACATAGAAAAGAAAGATTTATCACCTCTAACTTGAACCACCACGCAAGATAAGAAATTGAATGTGTGTCATTCACACACGAACGAAACACTTATTGCATCATCAAATGATTTTCTTATAATTATATTGTTTACATTGTTTAGCTAATTATTATTGCGTGTAATCAACTTTAAATCATTCGAGTTAGTACTTAATAACACATTGTCGGGGAAACTGATCGCCCACGAACACCTATGGGACCGGAGCCCCTTTTCGGTACGGCAAGGGGGCGGAGGATGCACGAAGAGCAGATCGAGGCGTGCACGCGAGCAGTTTACCCAGGTTTGGGCCGCACGGATGCGTAAAACCCTACTCCTGCCTTGGTTTGTATTGCGTTCTTGGCTCGGGAGCGAGAAGAGCTACAGTGCTTATCGCAGGCCACACCGAGCGTGAGAGTGATCAAAGATCGGAACCCCCTCTACGTTGCGCATGGGCCTCCTTTTATAGGTCAAAGGGGTCACCGACAGGTGGCAACACAGATGGGGGTAAAAAAGTAAAAACAGTGGTAGTTGGAATAGTGTATGTATAGTGCTCTATACCTAACCCTGACGGCAGGGGACAAGGGCATTAAATGCCCGTCGCCGTCGCCCCAAATAGTGCAAAAAGAGTCCGTTAGGGCGTCTCCGTTCGCCACGATGGTGGCCTCGTCATCGCAGCCCGCCACCGTGTACCCCAGGCTGCACAGCCTTCCGCCATGTGTGCCTGGAAGGGCCCGAGGGCGACGCGTGGGCGGATGAGCTGGAGCGCGAGTAACTAGTGGAAGTTTGCCGCGGAAAGTACCTTGCCGCGGCCGCCATCTTGTCGCGCCCGGGAGCTTGGCGCTCTCTGTGCCTTGCCGGGACGCGTGGCGCGCCGCGGCAAGTCTCTTGAAAATGCCACGTTCGGCCTTCCCGGCAAGCTCCTCTTGCCAGGGTCTTGTGCAAAAGAAGTGGTCTTGAGCCTGGGGCGGCCTTCCCAGAAAGCTCCTCTTGTCGGAGCCTTGTCTCTTTAACTTGAATACTTTGTCCTAGAATGGCTCCAAAGGAAACACAGTGGGCCTTGGCGGACGCGCGGCAAGCCCTGCCACGGGACGCTGCGACTACCCGTGCACAAGTTTGGGACACTAAGGTACCCCTACTTTAGTACACCGACAGGAGCCCCCGGGCCTGGGCCACACACGGTGCCGAGCGCTGTTGGGCCAGGCCCAAAACAGTGCACGGGCACACGCGGCCCACGGCGCGCCGTATCCCACTCCGTATCCACCGCGCCCCTCCCCAATGGCACGCGTCAATCGCGGCGTCGTGGGAGAGATCGTGGCTTGTTTCTTTAATGGGGAAAATGCGGAACGTCCCCTCCTCCCCCTTAAAAGCAGGGGAAACAGGGGCAGTTCTTTCCATTCGCCCGCTGCTTCTTCAACCTCCAGAAACCCCTGCCGCTCCCCTCCTCCTGAGGATCGAAAGAGAGCAGCGCTCCGCCCCCGTCCGCCACCGCCAACACCTCCAGCGCCGTCGGCTTCCCTCGCCGTCCCTGCCATGGCCCCGAAGAGCAACAAGGCGAAGGCCGCGAAGACTGCCAAGGCGCTGCGGCTAGCGTCAATGCGGAAGAAGATGGCGGTCTTTCCGCCACAGCTGAGCGCGGAGGAGCTGAAGGAAAACTTCTATCTCTTCTAGTCGAGAGAGACCAAAGCGCACCCACGCACCAAGGTACTCCCCGCCGTGGCCTGCGACATGTTCCCGGGCGGATATGCCTTTTTTGCTCTGTTCTTCTATTGCAGACTCTGCCCGCTATATTCTGAATTCTTCTGCGATATCATGAATACCTACGGGTTTCATCTTCTTGACTTCACCCCAAACGCTGTCTTGACCATGGCCGTTTTCGCACATCTTCCGCCATTACTTCATTCCTCGAGTTGAGTCTGGGTCTCCTCTGTCCGGCGGGATCTCTTGGATCTTTAGGCTTCATAAGAAAGAGGCTTACTTGACGGGGGAGCTCCGCGGCAAGTGGCATGAGTGGAGGTCCAATTGGTGCTGGATCATGGAGGACAACCCACAGCAGTTCACTTCCCGGCGCCAAGTTGCAGCAGTGCGCGGCAATGACTGGAGTGACCTGGCTCCTGAGGACGACAAGCTGAAGATAGCCATCACTAGGATTCTTCGCCTCCGGCAAGCCAAGCTCACTGTAGGTGCCGTCGGGGCAGACTTCCTTCGCCGCCGCATCGCTCCCTTGTAGGAGAGGAAAAGGCCTGCTTGGGAGTTTGATAACGCGGCAGACATCATGAGGTTGCGCCCGGGCCTCAACTATAATTTCACTGTCATGGAACTTAACGGGATGCTCCGAGCACTATTCAAGTACGACCCCAAACATCCAGAGTGGTTCGCGCTGCCGCGGGGCGTAGTTCCGCTATGCAACAATTCGTCGCTCAGCGCTATCCGCGCGGCGATCCCGTGGTGTGACTCCCATGGGATTAACCCCACTTGGCGGGAGCCTTCTGACGAAGCCGTGTGAACGTTCTTCGACAACCTGGTGGAGCAACCAGTCAAGCCCGACGAGAAGAGGGGCCTCACCCGTGACACCACCGATGAGGAGATGGCGTATATTGCCACCAGGTTGGAGGAGGCAGCTGCAGCCAGGGCCGCGGGCGAATTTGGATATACTGTGGAAGAGGCGGACGCGGCGGAGGCGGTAAGTTTGGCCGAGGAGGAAGAGTTCCTAAAAGTAGCAAAGCTTGCCGGGCAACCTGCTGGGACAAGCGAAGCCGCCGAGCAAGGCACAGAGTCGAGTGGGCCCGCCGAACAGGGCGTTGGATCAAGCGATCCTGCCGAAGACTCAGGCGGGTCGCTGAATCTCGACTCCTCTTCTTCGTCCTCGGGGAGCTCACCACCACCACCAAGTCCTCCGGTTGCGCCGAAAAAGCGCCTTCGCAAGGCCGCAGACGCGACGGTGCGGCAGACGAGTCAGTAGCCGCAGCGCCGCCCGACACGCACCACCACGACGAGAAAGGCCGCCAAGGGAGGGCCTCGCGCTTCAGCAGCGGCTAGAGGAGGGTCTTTCCGGGCCGGGGCCAACGCTCCTGCTGCCCCTCGGGCCTCTGCGACAACCGGAGCGGGGTCTTCTCAGACCGTCGTTCCTGCTCCCGCCAAGCGGCCGAGGGAGCCTACTCCTCCAGCTCCTCGCGCCGGGACGCGTGAGGCGGACTTTGTTTTTTCCACGCTCAGTTCCGATGAGGATGAGGAAGAGTAAGTACCGGCAACCTCTTGTTTCCTTTGATTTTTGTTGCTCTTGTTTTGAATTTCCTTTGCCTGATTCTAATTTGGTCTGTCCTCCAAGACCCTGGCCCAGAGGGCGGCGAAGAGGGCCAAGATCCCGGTGGTCGATCTAGAGGATGAGCCCGCCGCCGCAGCAGGGGATGCGCCTGCGACAAGCTTGCCAGACCAGGCAACAGCTCCTCAGAGCAGCCCCCAGCGCAGCCCCTAGCGTGAGTCTTCTGTCTATTCTCCACTCGTCGGGCGCGCGCGCGTGGGCTTCTTATCCTTGTTGACGCTTTGTTTGTTTTGTTTACTTGCGCAGAAGCAGAGCAGCAGCCTCAGGAGCGCCAAGAGGTTGCTCCCGACGAGCCGCACGTCTCGACCTCTCCGCCAAGGAGGAGACCCCGGCGAGGGAGGATACTCCGCCAAGGGCGAGTACTCCGCCAAGGGCGAGCACCCCGCCAAGGGCGAACACTCCGCCAAGGGAAGGCACCCCGCCAAGGGAAGGCGTAAGCGGCCCTCCGCCGGCGGGAGCTACCACCACGTCGCCGAGGGAGAACTCCCCGGCAAGGAACCCCATCGAAGAGGAGGTCCGCGCAGGTAAAATCTTTGGACTTTTCTTTTTCTGAATTTCTCTTTTTGGATATTTGCTTGACTATTTTCCTTCTTCTTTTTCTTCTGTCAGATCCGTCCGTCGTAGAGCCGATGGAGACAGAGTCCATCACCGAGGAGGGCGCGCACGACAACACTGGCGACGTCGCAGCCGATGAAGGGGTGACCGGTGCTAACGAGCCTGCCGCCGACGAGACCGCCGAGGCTGCTGGCGTGGCAGCTGAGGGGGAATCCGGCAGTCGCACTGACGGCCCCGAGGCCGCAGGAGCGTCAGACGCTGCGCTGGCTGCCGACCCCTCTGCTGCCGCGGCTAAGCCCGGTGTCTATATGGAGGCTGGCAATGGAGTCTTCCTCCAGCTCCCGTGGGCGTCTACGTCAAGGGCGCCCGCGGAGGGAGAGGTCTTCGACGGGGAAGTCCTCGCCTCCGCTGGGCTGAAGTTCGTCGACGCGCCTGGCAGCAGTAGCAAGCCCGAGGAGGAGCGGCTTCTGCGGAGGCTTCTGGCCCTGTACCGCGCCAGGCAGGCCAAGTTGGAGTCCCGAGAGGCTCTGGCCGCCAAGGCGGGCACTGACTTAGAGAAGCGCGCCGAAGAGCTCCGGGCCGCCAACCAAGCAGCCCTCTGATCCTTGGCGGAGGAGCGGGAGGAGCTCGCCGAGGCGCATCAGGCGTTCATCCTTGAGAAGGCCGAAGCAGAGGAGCAGCAACGGCTCGCCGCCGAGGAGTTGTCCCAGCGAGAAGGCGAACTAACGCAGCGGAAGGTCGACCTCGACAGCCACGAGGACGACCTTGCCGCGCGCGAACAGTCTCTTGGCGGGGCTCTGCAGGAGGTGAAGGACACTGCTGCAGCTGCTGAGACCGCCAAGAGAGACTTGGAGGAGAGGGTGGCACAACTGGAGGTCCACTTGAAGACGAGCGAAGAGAAGGTTGCTGCACTTGCGTCGGAGAGGGAGAAGCACGCCCACAGTCACTCCGAGCTGCAGGTCCGCCTCTCCGACAAGGGCAAAGTGCTTGCCGTCGCCAAGGACTCCATCGCCGATCTGGAGTTTAAACTTTCCACCCTCACCGCATCGCTCGACGGCGCCAGAGAGCAGGAGATGAAGCTGAAGGAGGATCTCAGGGACGAGAGGGCGCTGTTGGAGAGTGCCGCTATCTCCCAAAACAACTTCAGGCTGACGGTGGAGCAATGGACCGAGGGGCTTGTCGCCGCCGCCGCTAATATTGACCAGGAGTTGGCGGGGCTGGGGACGGAGCACCTCGGGTACTCCACCGACGAGAATCTCCCCCACAGCGCCAAGCTAAGCTTGTTCTTCAGGGGAGTGGCGCCGGCCCTCCAGCAGCTCCGGGAAAGGATCCCCACGCAGCTAGCGAACGAGGCGCGCAGGCTCTGCACGGGCGTCTTGGAGAAGGTGCTGATGAAGATAGTCTTCCGCAACCCGAGACTCAACCTCAACAACGTCCTCAGGACCTTGCCGCCCGACGCCGACCAGGAGACGCTCAAGGCCCTTGTCGCACCTATCGTGGCCAAGGTGGGCAAGATCAAGAGAGTCGAAGGCGACCATGCAGATTAGGCTATCTTTCCTTCTGTTTCCTTTGCCGCTGCCAATCATGTTATGAACAATAGTCTATTAGAACAGCGACAAGTCATTTTGTAACATAACTTTATTTTGGGTAGTTAATGCAGTGTTATTTCCTTTACTTAACTTCTTCGCTTTGTATGCTTTTACCCTACGCTTTTAGGGAACTTGCCGGCGAAGGGACCCCTGCCGCGAGCGCTGAGTGCGGAACTTCAGCAGCCTGCCGGCAGTGCCGTTGCCGACAAGAAACCTCGTCACAGCTAGTCGCAGCACACTTATATTGTTGAGCGAACTCGAAAACGAAGTAAGGGCGCGACATTTGTCGCGGCACGCTTAAGTCATTGAGCATGCTCGAAACAAAATAAGGGTGCGGCTAGCCACGAGTTGGTTCCTCCGCGCACAGGTTTTCCATACAAAGTGCGGCCGTTCAAGGAAAATAACTTAAAAATTTAAAAATTTGATTGCTCAAACTTTGGCAACTTAGCTTTTGTATTGTCTGCTTCCCGGCAAGGCGAGGCTTTCTTGAACGGCACTTGGTTCATACCACTGTCTCCTTCCCCCCCGGCAAACTTGTGCGCGAGGAAGACTTCTTTTCTTTGAGAGAAAAGAAAAGGGAGGAAACATATACATGGAGCCTTGCGGCTCGTTATTGCTTACCGGGGATGCGTGCTGCACAAGGTGTCATCTAGTATATGCAAGACAAACGAAGAGGCATGAAACGACAAGCTGTGCGAGGCACATAAGTTTTACTGATGCACGGGGTCTGCGCCCGGCTTTGTATAAAGGTTTATATGCAACAGCGGCAAGACTTGTACAAAAAAGGTGGTTGCCGGAGCAGGTCACGGCAACTACGCCTTATGGGTAAAACTTGCGAAGGTGCTCAATGTTCCAGGAGTTGCTCACCGGTAAGCCCTCTTCGGTCTTAAGGCGGACAGCGCCGGGCCTTGTGACTTGTCTCACCCGATAAGGGCCTTCCCACTTCGGCGTCAACTTGTTGGAATTTTTGGCGGACTGAACACGCCGAAGAACAAGGTCGCCTTCCTCGAGACTACTAGCTTTAACTTTGCGGCTATGGTAGCGGCGCAAAGCTTGCTGGTATCGAGCAGCTCATACAGCAGCGTGAAGACGGGCCTCCTCAAGGAGAAGTGCGTCATCTTGCCACAGCTGCTCTTGCTTGAGCTCATCTTAAGCGAGCACTCGGGGCGACCCGTATACGAGTTCCGTGGGGAGAACTGCCTCTGCTCCATAGACAAGAGCAAAGGGTGTTTGTCCAGTGCCTCGATTTGGCGTCGTTCTGATCGACCAAAGAACCACTGGCAGCTCCTCGATCCAGTTTCTTCCGCACTTGCGCAGCCTGTCGAAAGTTCTTGTCTTGAGCCCGCGCAGCACTTCAGCGTTTTCCCTCTCCGCTTGACCGTTGCTTCTCGGGTGAGCAATAGAAGCGAAGCAGACCTTGGCGCCAAGATCTTGGACGTATTGCATGAAGGTGCGACTGGTGAATTGTGTGCCGTTGTCGGTGATGATCCTGTTAGGGATCCCGAAACGGCAAACAACCGACCTGAAGAACTTGACTGCTGACTGTGCGGTCACCTTTCTCACTGGTTCCACTTCTGGCCACTTTGTGAACTTGTCGATGGCGACGTACAAGAACTCAAAGCCCCCGGCTACGCGGGGAAAGGGGCCGAGGATGTCGAGCCCCCAGACCGAAAATGGCCAGGACAAAGGGACCGTCTGGAGAGCTTGAGCTGGTTGGTGTATCTGTTTCGAATGGACTGGCACGCTTCACACTTGGTTACTTGTGCAGTTGCATCTTGGAGGGCTGTCGGCCAAAAGAAACCTTGCCGGAAAGCTTTTCCGACAAGTTCTCTCGAGCCAATGTGGTGACCACATATGCCTCCATGTATCTCTGCCAACAGCTTCTGTCCATCTTCCCGGGGAATACACTTAATTTCACACCGTTGAGTC
Source organism: Secale cereale (assembly GCA_902687465.1). Taxonomy (NCBI): domain Eukaryota; kingdom Viridiplantae; phylum Streptophyta; class Magnoliopsida; order Poales; family Poaceae; genus Secale; species Secale cereale. The sequence continues at coordinate 926,441,230 of LR738711.1, read as the reverse complement.
TTCTTCTGCACAGTGCGTTGTCGACGAACTGGTACATACTTGACTGACGGGTTACTTTTTCCGCTTCTTCTTGATCTTCGGGAAGTTCTCCTGTTTGGAGAAAATGGACGATCTGCTGCGCCCATGCTGGAGCTTGTGGCTCGACAACAAGGGCTAAATGCACATCTGCCGCTGCGGGAACACCTGCGAGAACATGTGTCTCGGCCGGAGCTTGATGTTCCCCGGCAAGCTCGCCGGAGCAAAGCTTGTCGGGAGCGTCTGCTTCGACTGTACAAACCCTAGGGCTTGCACGAGCAGATTGCTCCTCAGCATTTTTGGTGTTGATCTTGGGGACTTTCTTGGCAGTGGCTTCTGGAAGCTCAGCCGGAAAGTAGTCGCCAGAGACCAACTTCCTCTTCTTGCTCTGTTCAGTTGATGGTGCTACTGATGGTTGAGTTAGCTTGAGCACAAAGATTCCTGGTTCCACAGGTAGCTTTAGTGCGGCACACTTTGAAAGGCCGTCTGCGATGTCATTCTGAGTTCTTGGAATGTGCTCCATCTATAGGCCTTCAATGTGTTCTTCAAGTTTTCTCACCTCGTCGACGTAAGCTTCCATCAACGAACTCTGGTAGTTCTTGTTTACTTGGCGGACGACAAGCTGCGAGTCCCCCCTCACAATCATCTTCTTGATCCCAAGGTCTGCTGCGATCCTGAGACCGGCAAGCAAACCCTCATATTCTGCAGTATTGTTTGTTGCTTGCTCCTTGGGAAAGTGCATCTGGACCACGTACTTGAGGTGCTCTCCGGTGGGTGCGACAAGCAGCACACCGGCACCGGCGCGTTGCAGCGAGAAGGCACCATCAAAGTACATTATCCATTCTTTGCTTACTTCCTTGACGGGGATGCTCGACTCTGGAATCTCTTCGTCCGACGTTGGCATCCACTCTGCTATAAATTCCGCCAATGCTCTGATCCGAATAGTTGAAGTACTTTCAAACTTGAGGCCAAAGCTTGACAGCTCCAGTGCCCACTCGACAATCCTGCCTGTTGCTTCTGGATTTTGCAGTATCCTCTTTAGCGGAAAGCGAGTGACCACTGTTATCTCATTTGCTTGGAAGTAATGGCCCAGCTTTCTCGAGGCCATGAGGAGGCCGAAAAGCAGCTTCTACACCCCAGAGTATCTTGACCTAGCGCCCTGGAGAAGGGAGCTAACAAAATAAACTGGGCGCTGCACCATCTTCTTTCGCACCTCTTCTTGCATCTGCGCAGACCCATCCTCGTCGGGGCCAGAGCTTGTCGGGGAAGCCCCCTGCTTGTCGCTGGACGTGCTTGCCGGGGCTATGGGTTCCTCATCTGCTTCCCTTTCCGCTACCAACGCAGCACTAACCACTTGATTGGTTGTTGCTAAGTACAGCAGCAACTTCTCTTGGGGCTTAGGTGCGACAAGTATTGGAGTGGAGGACAGGTACCTCTTCAAGTCTTGTAGCGCTGCGTCCGCCTCCGGAGTCCATTTCATTGGACCTGCCTTTTTCAAGATTTTGAAAAACGGCAGGGCGCGTTCTGCGGACTTAGAAATGAACCTGCTGAGAGCCGCCATGCAGCCGGCAAGCCTTCGCACATCCTTGACGCGCTTCGAAGCTTCAATCTGCTCGATGGCTTTGATCTTGTCGGGATTGGCTTCAATCCCCCTCTGGGACACAAAGAACCTGAGAAGCTTGCCGGAGGGGACTCCGAACACGCATTTCTCGATGTTAAGCTTGTGTTGTATCTTGCGCAGATTCACAAAGGTCTCATCTAGATCTTGAATCAGAGTATCCTTGTCCTTGCTCTTGACCACTATATCATCCATGTAAGCTTCTACATTCCTGTGTATCTGTGGCTCAAAAGCAGTGTGGACTACCCTCGCAAACGTTGAACCGCCATTCTCCAATCCAAAGGGCATGCTTATGAAGCAGTAAGTGCCACATGGAGTAATGAATGCGGTCTTCTCTTCATCTTCTTCAGCCATGAATATCTGGTGGTATCCCGAATAGGCATCAAGAAAAGAAAGCAACTCACATCCAGCCGTGGAGTCAACGATCTGGTCAATGCGCGGCAAGGGAAATGGATCTTTGGGACAAGCTTTATTTACATCGGTGAAGTCTATACAAAGCCTCCACTTCCCATTTGCCTTGCGCACGACAACAGGGTTGGCCAACCACGTGGGATGAAGTACACCTCTGACAAGGCCTGCCGCTTCCAGCTTCTTGATTTCTTCAGCAATAAACTCTTGGCACTCCACCGCTTGCTTTCTAACCTTCTGTTTGACGGGCCGCGCGTGAGGACAAACGGCAAGCTTGTGCCCAATCACTTTCCTGGGAACACCGGGGATATCAGACGGTTGCCATGCAAACACGTCGACATTCGCCCGCAGGAAAGCAACGAGCGCGCTTTCCTATTTAGGATCAAGCGTAGCACTGATGGTGAAAGTACCACCAGTGCCGTCCTCCTTGGCGGACACCTTCTTGGTTGCAGGTGGAGCTGCCATTGCCTTCTTGCACTTGCCGGTGGAGCTCGATGGTGCGTTCTCGATGGCAGCGCAGCACTCCGAGGAGGTGCGTTTGCCGGAGTGGGCCCCAGAGCTCTTGCCGGACTTGGTCTTGTTCTTCCCCCCGGGAGCTTCAGCGGCAAGTGTCTTGCTATCTGTTGCGGCTGCTGCGTCCTGGTAAATCTTGTCGGCACAGATAAGCGTGTCCTTCTTGTCGCCGGGGACAGAGATGACGCTTATCGGGCCTGGCATCTTGAGCATGTTGTAGGCATAATGAGAGGCTGCCATGAACTTGGAGAGCGCTGGACGGCCAAGTATCCCATTGTAAGGCAATGGGATATCGGCAGCGTCAAAGGTGATCCTCTCAGTCCTGAAGTTCAGCTCTCCCCCAAAAGTCACTGGCAGTGTGATTTTCCCCTTCGCCTTGCTCCTTCCCGGGTTGATCCCTTGGAATGTGCCGGTTTCCTCGAGCTCGCTGTCGGGGATCTGTAGTTTCCGGACTACAGCAGAGGAGATCAGGTTCAGGCCGGCCCCGCCGTCCACCAGCATCTTGGTAACCTTGAGGTTGCGGATGGTTGGTGAAACCAACATCGGCAAACACCCGACCACAGTTGTGCGGTCAGGGTGATCCTCAATGTCGAAGATGATGGGCGTGCTGGACCACTTCAGAAGTTTACGCGACTCGATGGGTGGCTCTGCTGCATTAACTTCCCGCACCCATTGTATGAGTTGGCGGTGGGAAGTATGCAGAGAGGCACCTCCATCGACACACAGAACTTTTGTGGCCTTCTGGAACTCCTGCTCGCTGTTTTCTCCGTCCTCCATGTCTTCATCGTCGTCTTCGTCTTCGTCGTTGTCGCGGCCGCGGGGAGGTCTGTTTCCTTGCTGCTGCTTGGCCTTGCCGCGGCGTCCTCCCCGGCCATTGAATGGCCGCTTCTTGCCGGACTCTCCACCACCTCCCTGGGCCCTCTCCTTGTCGCGTCGCTCGTACTCAGCTTTTTGCTGCTCGACGAGGTACTCGACCCTTTTGCAGTTCTGGAGGTCATGGCCCTTGGTGCGGTGGATCTTGCAGTACTGCTTGTCGGAGCCATCCTGCTTGTCGGCGGCCGCCACAGCGGTAGCTTCCTTGCCGGAGCCACCGGCCTGGGCTTTCTTGGCGCCAGCCTCCTTGCCGGAATGCTCGACGACCAGTACTTCTTTACTCTTCTTTTTCTTGTTGTTCCGCCGCCGGTTCTTCCTTGCCGGGGCGGCATCCTCACTATCTCTCCCCCCTGCTCCAGTATCCTCTCCGGGGAGTCTCCTCCCCTCCTTAGCACGTGCGCACTTGTCGGCCAGGGCATAAAGCTCACTGACGTCTTGGATCTTGCACATCGCCATTTCCTCCCTCATCCTGCGGTTACGCACGTTCTGGTGGAACGCGCTAATAACCGCGGCAGGGTGGACATCTGGGATGTTGTGCTGGACGCGGCTGAATCTTTGGATATACTTTCGCAGGGACTCCCCTTCCTTCTGGGTGAGTATATGAAGATCACTCTCCTGGCCATGGGGCTTGTGGCCACCCGTGAAGGCGCCGACAAACTGATGGCACAGGTCGGCCCAAGAAGAAATGGAGTTTTCCGGCAAGTGCATGAGCCAAGATCTGACGTTTGGCTTGAGCACAAGCGGGAAGTAGTTTGCTAGTATCTTCTCGTCTCGTCCCTCGGCAGCCTGCACCGCGATGGTGTAGATGCTGAGGAACTCTGACGGATGAGTCTTGCCGTCGTACTTCTCAGGTACGTCGGGCTTGAAGTTTTTCATGCTGGGCCACTAGACTTGCCGCAGCTCACGCGTGAACGCAGGACAACCCGTCGCGTACGGCAAGTCGCCTGGCTCCCCGGGCGCGTGCATATCGACAGCGGGCCCAGCGCGCTGGTCGGATTGCCGCCGCGCTTCTCTCCGACACTCGATGCGAGTTTGAGCGTCTTCTTGTCGTCTGTCGTCAAGGACTTGGCGTTGATCGCGGCAAGCTCGTGGATCCGAAGACGCCGTGGAGTCGTCGTCGATGTTGATCCGGCGAGTCGGCGATTTCGGCCTTCGAGGCGGGGAGTGCACGGTAGTTGCACCCCCGGCGGTCTTGTCTCCATCAGCCCGTGCCTGGCTAACTTGTCGCGGCCGCGACGTCGTCGGCTGCTACGGCGTGTCGTTGTTGGCGAAGGCGATGAGGCTCTGGATGGTGGCCCTCCAGTCTTCAGCCTTGTCCGCCGCTGGAGGGAAGTCGAGGAGCAGTTGGGCTCGAGCTAGGGCTTCTGCTGGAGTGGAGGGGAGCGGTGGCGAGCGGTGCGAGGAGCGAGATATGCTCGGACTTCTAACTGCGTTAGAAGGAGCAGGGTCTCGTCCCGGCAACCGCGCCTTGCTCGTGCCAGCATGCTGGCCTTGAGCGTCCTGCGACCCGCCAGTTTGACCTTGTCCCAATAAGCGTATGGTACCTTGTGTACCACATCGCTGCCGGTCCTGCACCTCCTGAGAGGGGCGCGGTGCATGCACGGACGCCGAGGTCTTGGAATGCGCCCGGTCATCCGTCTTGTCCTTGGACTTGGCGGCGCCGTGAGTCTCCTCGCTGGCGTCCGCCCTTCCGCCAGCGTCTACCCCGCCGACCGTTGGATCCGGTGGCGGCAGGATCGACGCGGACGGGCCTTCTACCTCCGAAGCCTTCTTCTTTGGCGGCATGTCGACGAAGTCGATGAAGTTGATGAAGTTGATGAAGTTGCTGAAGTTTTCGCCCGCGTGAAAGCCGGATCAGGTTCACACAACCTCGACGCGCCCCTACCTGGTGCGCCAAAGATGTCGGGGAAACTGATCGCCCACGAACACCTATGGGACCGGAGCCCCTTTCGGTACGGCAAGGGGGCGGAGGATGCACGAAGAGCAGATCGAGGCGTGCACGCGAGCAGTTTACCCAGGTTCGGGCCGCACGGATGCGTAAAACCCTACTCCTGCCTTTGTTTGTATTGCGTTCTTGGCTCGGGAGCGAGAAGAGCTACAGTGCTTATCGCAGGCCACACCGAGCGTGAGAGTGATCAAAGATCGAAACCCCCTCTACGTTGCGCATGGGCCTCCTTTTATAGGTCAAAGGGGTCACCGACAGGTGGCAACACAGATGGGGGTAAAAAAGTAAAAACAGTGGTAGTTGGAATAGTGTATGTATAGTGCTCTATACCTAACCCTGACGGCAGGGGACACGGGCATTAAATGCCCGTCGCCGTCGCCCCAAATAGTGCAAAAAGAGTCCGTCAGGGCGTCTCCGTTCGCCACGATGGTGGCCTCGTCATCGCAGCCCGCCACCGTGTACCCCAGGCTGCACAGCCTTCCGCCATGTGTGCCTGGAAGGGCCCCAGGGCGACGCGTGGGCGGATGAGCTGGAGCACGGGTACCTAGTGGAAGTTTGCTGCGGCAAGCACCTTGCCGCGGCCGCCATCTTGCCGCGCCCAGGAGCTTGTCGCTCTCCGGGCCTTGCCGATACATGTGGCGCGTCGCGGCAAATCTCTTGAAAATGCCACGTTCGGCCTTCCTGGCAAGCTCCTCTTGCCAGGGTCTTGTGCAAAAGAAGTGGTCTTGAGCCTGGGGCGGCCTTCCCGGCAAGCTCCTCTTGCCGGGGCCTTGTCTCTTTAACTTGAATACTTTGTCCTAGAATGGCTCCAAAGGAAACACAGTGGGCCTTGGCGGCCGCGCGGCAAGCCCTGCCATGGTACGCTGCGACTGCCCGTGCACAAATTCGGGATACTAAGGTACCCCTACTTTACTACACCGACACACAGACAATAAGAGTTCTTAATCTTCTCATTGGCCGTCCATTAATCCGCCCAAATTGATCGGTCATCCTCACGTTTACTCGTTGGAATTTTGGTTCCCATCATTTAGTGTTAAGAATTAATCTTGGCTCCCTCACGGGTGCATAGGTAAACAGAGTGGCATCATGTTTGGGTGTTTCCAAACAAGACTCTCTCAAGCCGCCTAGAAAGGTCCAACAGGCACCACCGCTAGTCAGTCGGCATTCCCTGCTTCCTGCATACTCCCTTCATCCCATAATATAAGAGTATTTTGTACACTACACTAGTGTACACAACCCTTTTAAATTATGGGACGGAGGGAGTACTTTAATATGGCAACCCTCCTTCTCACATACTCTAATATGGCAAACAAGGAAATAATATCAAAAAAAGAAGGCATTGAAGTGCCCCCCCCCTAAGCGTTTCTGAAAGTATGTCACCGAAGACCTCGCAAAACAAGGGATACCTATCAACTTCTGTAGCATGCGGGAATTGATTCCATTGTTATATAGAGCATATAGTCTTGAAACCCCTGAATGATGAATGAGTGATCATTGTACTGCTACTACACCGTACATAAATTTCTATGAAGATAGAAGTAGTAAAGTGCGTACATCCTCTAGTTATTATTGTTGCACATCACAGTTAGCATGTGATCGTTGAGGCCCATCACATCCTCCATATGCCGAGGCTGCAGTGGTGGCACGTCGGCACTACCAATGCCACTCTTGCCAAACCAATGCATTTGTGACGCCTGCCCCTCGCTCACCTTGCAGCCATCCACAATCAAAAAGTGAGGATGGCACATGCTACAAAGGTTTCTAGAAGGGTAAGGCTGCCACCAATAGTCTCTGGTGTATGATGAGATCGAATCTACGTTGTTTTGGCTCGGGAATAGGAGAATTTATGGAGAGAAGAAATGCTTAAGGGGATGAGTACACATAGATGTGGCCATATGTTCGGAAAACATTTTCATTCATCATCATTTCCATTTCGATTACAAGCACATAAACACATCGACAAGTGGGCCCACCCAACCCCACACACACGCGCCGTGGAGCCAGATCATACCCAATCAATATTTTCCCTTTTATACCTTCTTGTCCTCGTCTCGCACAAGGAGGCATGACACTTCTGGCCCCTTCAGATGACCCCCCCCCCACTCACACACACGCAAACGCGGTGGAAATTGTAGCTTGTAGAAAGCGGTGCTCGAGGATGTCCTATTTTTTTCATGTCACGACATTAGCGTGTGGGCTAACCATTGGACCTTGAAAACATGACCACCTTGTTGCCTATTGACACGGTGTGGTGATAGGTGGGCGTACTCATACACACATACCCCTTACCATTGATCTCATATCCCACTAAACTTCCTCATTTTCTTTATTTTTGTAAAGCCTGCAAGGGACACGTGACGCGGATCTACCCTTGAGACCAAGCCCCTCCTTGAATTGCAGTTGTCGAAAAGTGACGCTTGAGGACGTTGTGATCTTCCTATGTTAGGACATCAATGGTTAGGATCAACCATTATCCCTTGGCTTACATCACTGTCTTGATACCTTTACTCCATGGATCACTCCAGTATAGTGGTGGGCATACGTGAACAAATAAACAATCAACCATTGCTAACTCTTGTTCGTGTACGTCTTCATATGGCCTTCATCATTATATATATATATATATATATATATATATGTTCATCTGCTAAAGATGATGACCAAGTACGAAATATGAGAATTCATGTCGATCTGTAAGAATGATGTAGTCTAGAGAGCTTGAAGGGGAGCAGTCTAGAGAAGAATGATGCGGCTAGTTATGCCATAATTTCTCAAGGGGACACCAAACTCGCCATATATTAGGGCAATCATGGATGTTGTAACGTGGTTACATATCGAGATACCAGTTCACATGCCTTGTCTGATCATTCGTCCAAGTATGACGTGTAGTTCTTTATTAAAGTAGTGTGTCGGTGACGTGGAATTGTGCATGCCAAAACGCATTGTCGAAAAACTTATCGTGGCCAAAGATAATGGATTAGGGTACTGAGTTCATGCACCATCTAGTTCATCCAAAAGTTCGAACCAGTGAAGAAAAGTGGAAATATATTTCGGCACTCCTCATATCAAGGCTCATCGAGGCCTTGGATATTTGAGCTCTAATGTCATCATAATTGTAGTGCATACATTTGTGAAGTCGAATGTGTGTCATTTACACTTGCACCGTACAATTTTTGGATCATCGTACCATTTCCCTGTAATTATGTGTTACACTATTTAGCTAATTATATTGGTTGCAATATTATCTTAGATCATTTCACTTACTACTAAACACATGGAAACCAAATATTTATCACCTCTACCTTCAACCACCACCCTAGAAAAAAAACAATGCACGTGATTCGCACTTGAACCATACACTCTTTGGATCATCAAATCATTTTCCTATCCTATAATTAAATGTTTCTACATTGTGTAGCTAATTACTATTGCTTGTAATAAAGTTCAAATCGTTCCAGTTAGTACTTAATAACATGGACGAAACGAGTTCTTAATCTTATGATTTCCTCACAGTTAATCTGCCCAAATTGCTCGATCATCCTCTTGCTTACTCTTTGGCCTTTTGGTTCCCGCATCATTTAATATTGAGAATGAACCTCGACCCCGTAAAGGTTGAACGAGTAAAAAGATCGGCACCATTTGGATGTTTTTCAACAACACTCTCTCAAGCCGCCTAGCAAGGCCCGACAACCACCGCCACCTGTCGACAGACATTCTCCTGCTTCCTGTATACTTTAATCAGGCAACCACCCGTATCGCATACTCTAATCTTGAAATTGAAGCACAAGGAACTAATATCAACTAAAGAAGGCGTTCATGTATCCCCGCCCTAAGCGTTTCTGAAAGTACGTCACACAAGACCTTGCAAAACAAGAGAAAGCTATCGACTTGGGTAGTGTGTAATAATTGATTCAATTGTTATATAGCGCATATATGCTTGAAACCCCTGAATGATGAGAGAGTGAGCAGATCACTACTACTCCACACATAAATTTCTAGGGAGATAGTAGTAGTAAAGTGCGTACATCCTCTCACAGTTATTGTTCAGCAATAGAGGTGGCATGGGATTGTTGAGACCCATCACATCCTCCATCTATTGATGTTGTGGTTGTGGCACGTCGGCAATGCCAATGCCATTGGCCCCAACCCGATTCATCTATACCTACTCCTCGCTCACCTTCGCAGCCAGCTGCAAATCAAAACATGGAGACGGTTGATGATGCGAAGGTTTCTATAAGAGTATGTATGTGCAATTGTAGTGTCTCGTGTATGATAAGATCGAATCTATATTGATTTGGCTCGGGATAGGAGAATTTAGGGTGAGAATATGTGCTTAAGGGGATGGGAATGATGAGGCGAGATGTTCAGAAATCGTATTCATTCATAATAAGTTCCATTTCGATTACAAGCACATAAATGAATCAGCAAGTGGACCCAACCACCCTAGACAAACGCGTCGCGGAGCCAGCTCACACCCAACAAAACTCTCCCCTTTTATTTCATTTCAAATCCACTGACCTCCATGATGTCATCTGTGGCAGGGATGCTTGACACTCGTCGCCCGTTTAAACAACCCCCTCCCCTCCACATACACACAGTGAAAATTGCAGATTCTAGATAGCGCACGCTATAGGATGTCCTAATCTTCTCACGTCATGACATTAGCGGGTAGGGGTGACCATTGGACCTTGAACAACATCACCCCCTTGTTGCCTTTCAGCAATGTGCGGTGATAAGCGAGCCTACTCATACAAACATGCCCCTTACAATTGATCCAACTCATATTTCACAAAACTTCCCCATTTTCTTTATTTTGCAATGGGTGACGTCATATTAGTCAGTTTTGGTGAGGGATACGTGGCGCGGGTCTACCCATGAGGACAACACTACTGTAGGATGCTGCTAACGCGACACTACGACCAGAGACCCTTTAACGAAACTGTGTGTGATGCATTAACCGCAAACGGTGATGTAAAAAACCTGTCAAAAAGATGGAAAACGTTTGCGATGAAGGATTCATCATGCATGGTTCAGATTTTAGTTGCGTGTGCGATGCGGGGCATGCGGATCAGTTCCATTAACTGTTTGTGATGAGGAAGAAGAACAGAAACGGGCAGCCAGATGAAGGCGTGTGCGATATATGGCATATCGTTCACTCGGATTAACTATTTGTGATGAGGCGGAACAATAGAAACGGGCATCCATATGAAGGTGTGTGCGATCGAGGGCATACGGTTTAAAAGGATTAACTGTTTGCGATTAGGCAACACAACAAAAATGGTCAGCAAGATCGTGTCTGTGATTGACGGTATAGACTTCACACGGATGAACTGTTTGCGATTAGCCACAACAAATAGAAACAGTTAGACATATCAACGTGTGTGGGCTAGACGGGCACATATTCTAATGAAAAGAAGCGTGTGTGATGGTAATAATGAACGCGCACGGTTGTTGGAACAAGACGTGTGCTGACATTGCCTATTGCGGTGCACCCTATGGTGCAAACGTCACGTACGAGGCCGAGAAAGCGTGCCCACGTTACACTGTCTGGGAATAGTGCCGCACTTAGAAACTATAGAACCATCAATAAATTTTGAGCATGCATCCCGTCACATTCTAAATTACTACCACGCGATATTTAATTGCAAACCTGTTCACACTGATCAAAACCTAAACGGTTTCCCACTTAGGAGCGTATTAGTAATCGGTTATAAATACTACTACTCCAAGATGATTGCACATTCCTCCTCAACTCCTCATCCAAACAAACAAACAAGTTATTCATTATCGTTCCCTTGCGTCTGCCATGGCCAGCGTGAGTTATGGGTTGAGAGATTACCACCAGGGAGAGGCGAGCATGGAAGCGAAAGCACGAGAGTTGTCCTGCCTCACCACGAAAGCAGCCGACATGTCCCGCCGTAGTAGCACAAAGGTCCCGCCGCACCGCCGAAGCAGCACGAAGGTCCCGCCGCACCGTCGATGCAGCAGACTGGTTCGGCCGTGCCGCATAAGCAGCAGAGATGTCTCACCGCGCCGCGAATGCAGCACAGATGTCTTCCAGTGCCGCGGCGGCCTGGAAAAATGTCTCGCGGTTAGGCGAGGACTCTTACAGGAGCATGAATGTGATCTTCCAAAGCCAGATGGATCAGATTTCCGACAAGGCAAGTTTGCAGGATGACATGCATATGCTTTGTGAGTAGTTATGTTTGTTCCTGAGGACATGGGAGAAGTCTTGATATAAGTAATATGTGAATTTGGTATTTGTTCGATATTTTGATGAGATGTATGTTGTCTTTCCTCTAGTGATGTTATGTGAACATCAACTACATGACACTTCACCATTATTTGGGCCTAGGGGGGAGGCATTTGGAAGTAATAAGTAGATGATGGGTTGCTAGAGTGACAGAAGCTTGAATCCTAGTTTATGCGTTGCTTCGCAAGGGTTGTTTTGGATCCATATGTTTCATGCTATGGCTAGATTTATCTTAATTCTTCTTTCGTTGTAGCAGATACTTGCGAGAGGGGTTAATCATAAGTGGGAGGCTTGTCCAAGTAAGGACAACACCCAAGCACCGGTCCACCCACATATCAAATTATCAAAGTAGCGAACATGAATCATATGAGCATGATGAAAACTAACTTGACAATAATTCCCATGTGTCCTCGGGAGCGCTTCGCTTTTATATAAGTGTTCGTCCAGGCTTGTCATTTACTATAAAAAGGATTGGACCACCTTGTTGCATCTTAGTTACACTTGTTACTTGTTACCAGTTACGAATCATCTTATCACAAAACTATCTGTTACTGATAATTTCAGTGCTTGCAGACAATACCATGCTGAAAACCGCTTGTCATTCCCTTCCGCTCCTTATTGGGTTCGACACTCTTACTTATCGAAAGGACTATGATAGATCCCCTATACTTGTGGGTCATCAACTTCCTCATTTGTTGCATCTAACAAGGAAAAAGCTTCTACTGGCGAGCTTTTTTGTTACCACCGCCACCGACGGAAGTAGCGTCCAGGAGGTGGCTTGAAGCAAATGATGTGGCACTAGCAAAGTCAGGGCTGTAAAAAGATTTTTGTTTTGCTACCGCCGGCTAAACCAGAGCTGGAACCAATGAACGTTTTTGCTGCATCATCAGAGGGTTTTTCTGCGGCGACAATGATGATGCACATGATGTGTTGCCACCGTCAATTCCAGAGCTAGAACCAGCATTTGTTTTTGCTGCAATCGGCTGGGGTGATTTTTTTCATCGGCGACGGTGAAGCCATGTTTTTACACTAGTGCAGAAACTGGATATAGTGCCGGTTCGTGATGGACTTTTGTGTCGGTTTTGTAACAGGCACTAAAGGGAGGGGACTAAAGGCCCCCCCCCTTTAATATCGGTTCAACACGAACCACCACTAAAGGTCCACCACGTGCCACGAGCCCGCGCCAGGGGCTGGGAGAACTTTAGTACCCGTTGGTAACACCAACCTGTACTAAAAGGTTTAGGGGTTTCGGTTTTATGATTTATTTTTCCATTAATTTTGTGTTTTCCATTTATTTATTATTATTTGCTTGTATTTTACGATACTACATATTGTACACGCTATGCATATATATAAATAGAATTTCTTGTAGAACCGATCTATATATATATATACACACACACACACTAGGAAAAAACATTACACTCACTTGTCTAGGCATAAAGACCCCCCACGCTTTCACATCCTCTATTTCAACATTATACCTCATCCATGTCGTTGATTATCCTTCTCCTTCCTAGGCGAGCAAGGCGGGCTTCTGCCTGATGATGGGCAGGAAAGTAGTGCGCCAATCATAGCCGACGATTAAGACGTGACTCTGCGTAGCGCACCACACACACACATTGTACATGCTTGCATGGGATGCCGACTCATCACACTCCTAGCATCAGCGCCAGGCACAGTGGGGTGGCGATGGAGCAAGCTGCTTTTGTTGTGGATTTAGAAGAGGGCCGCAATGGAAAGTTGGATCGATAGGGAGGTTCTTGTGGTGACCGCTCATGCAGGTTCGATAAGGAAGAGATGATGTTAGAACTGGAACGATCTTCGAGAACTGGCGCAAACACTACGGGAAACAGAAGATTTGCCGCCAGTATTGTTCTTTGCCGTCAGCTTTTCATCGGGACAGACGGCAAAGACCAATTTTGCCGACAGTTGCTGACGGCAAAACATTCTTTGCCGTCTATAAATAAAATGACCGGCGGCAAAGAAAATGACAGACGGCAAAGTACTCACTTTGCCGTCTATAAATAAAAACACAGACGGCAAAGACTACTTTGCCATCTGTAAATAAAAGGACAGACGGCAAATGTCTTTGCGTGCCGTCTATAAATAAGAAGACAGACGGCAAAGAAGAACACGGATTGATCTCCTGGATCGATGACATGGCATGATCTGGGCCGCCGGCACCCGTCTCTCTCTCATAGTGCGCGCCCCAACCCACCCACGCATGCCCCCACCCACTGGCCCACCACCACCCAGGCACGCATCTTATCCGCGGACAGCCCACCCCCACCACTCCCTTATCCTCCCGTATCTCTCTCCTCTAGCACTGCATCTCTCTCCTTAATCCATTGATCCCTCTCTGTTCCTCGCGTAGGAGCACGGCGCCCTCGCCCCACCGGCCGCCGACGCACATCGCCCTACCGGCCACCCCCGCCGGCCACTACCTCGCCCCACCGGCCACCCCCGCCGGCCACCACGTCGCCCCACCGGCCGCCCCCGCTGGCCACCACCTCGCCCACGCCCCGCCCATCAACTCGCCCAGGAATCTACCCTGTCGGCCACAACCTCTTCCTCGTCTTGCAGCTCACCTCGCCGGCGACCACCTCGCCGCCTCCACCTCACCGGCCGCTGCTGCTCGCCTCACCGACCGCAGCCACCACTCGCCTCACCGTCCGCCACTGCCTCCGCTCGCCTCACCGGCCGCCGCAGGGAGCAGCGCCGGACACAGAGCAGATCCAAGGCTCTAGCCAGCGCCCTCCTTCTTCCTTCTCCCGTGAGCAGACACGCCGCCCGCCCGTCTGGCGCCCCCGTCCAGCGCCCACCCATCCGATGCCCCCGTCCAGCGCTTGCTGCTAGGTGGCTTCTCAGCCCTCGTTGGTTACCGCAAGTGGAAGGTTTGAGATGCAGTGTAGCAGAAGATTTCCCTTGGCAATACCAAGGATCGATTCCCCCGAGACTCCCAGTTTCAACAAGAAGGTGTCAACTGCTAACGGCGCCGGATATTAGCAATCAACGTGGACCAGCACACAGATACAAATAAATTTGCTCCCAACGAGTACAGAGAGGTTGTCAATCCCTCCGGCCTTGTAGTTTACAAAGGATCAAACGCAAGTGATAATAGTCAAAGGATCAAACGCAAGTGATAATAGTGATAGGTATAATTGCAATAGTAAGTAAATAGCGGATGTGATCAATGATGGTAATATGGACCGTAGTCTCATGATGTTCACTAGTGATGTCTCTCTCCCAAAAGACGATAAAACAGCTATGTGAGGTAAACGAATTACAGCTGGGCAATTGACAGGACCATGTGCGCAAACCAATGCTGACTACATTGCAAGATAGGTAGAGGTTCAAAGCATGGGCGGTACGCCAAAGTAAGTAGACCGAAATCCATCAATATCTACTACTGATCATCCACCTTGAGATATATATCCAGAACATCTCGCTGGTATTAAGTTGCGAGCCCCACCCATAGTGTAAACTCAAAGCAACAGACAACTGCATTAAAAGAACTTTGCGTAAAGTAAACAATCCTTGCACCCGCGGGCACAAGCACCGTTGTTTTCCCCCTTGTGGCAACAGCACATCCCCTAGACTCATGTTTCTGTCACTCAAACTAGTCATCGAGGGGCATGAACCCACAATCAAGCATAACGTTCCCTCTTGGAGTCACTACCTACTAATTGGCCAAAGCAATAAATAACAACGGAGAACATGCAAGAATTACTTACGAACATAAACATAAAAGAGGTAGATCAAATATATTACTCAAACACAATCTGAACATAATCTCATAATCCATCAGCTCCCAGCAAACTCATCATAGCAACAACATAAGGATTACTTATGTGCCTCGATCATGTAGGGAAGCTCACGAGGACTAGTTAGTGAAGCACAAGAACGGGAGGAGAGCATCACATAGCTACTGGTCATGGACTCATGGTCCAACGGAGACTACTCACAACTCATCCGGGAGGCGTCCATGGTGGTGGAGAAGCTCCCGGTGGTGATCCTCCCCTCCGGCAGGGTGCCGGGAAGGGTTCTCCTGGTGCTCCCGATCTTGGAAGCGGCGGCGGCGGCGGAACAGAGATGAGATCGCGAAAAAGAGTTCTTGTTTCGATGGTTTCGGGAGACGCTTTAATTGTTCTGGATTTTTCATGGCAGTTCTCGTAATGTGAAAACCTGAAATACAAAAACAGCCGAAAACAGATGCTGGCACTGGGGTGCACTGAGTTAATAGGTTAGTCCAAATATGATCAAAAGTGTATGGAAGTGTATATATATCATACTAATATCACCCAAAAGAGGCATGGAGCAAGCAGAAATTATAGATACGTTTTGGACGTATCAACATCCCCAAGCTTAATTCCTGCTCGTCCTCGAGTAGGTAAATGATAACAAGAATAATTTCTGTGGTGACATGCTATTAACCATATAGGACTTTTTCATAGTCATATGACAAAAGCTTACTGAGACAATGAATCTATAGTAATTAAGTTGCCTCATGAGAAAATCACAAAGAACTGAAAGTTTTACAATATGATACTGAAACATCAAATAGATTTGCAATGAACATGATGTGCAAATATGATAAAGTGATATCTAGCTTGCCCCCTTTAATGAAGCATAAATGCAGGGGCACCTTCAAGGTTTAAGTGATGACTAGATACAATGATTTCAGAATAAACGATATCACAATCATGCAAAAGACAATGCTACTTTGGGACAATGCACATTACACTCAGAATGACAATCATGCTCTCAGTAGTTAGTGCTTTTAAAAGAAGGTGGAGACTCAACATAAAAGTAAAAGAATGGCCCTTCGCAGAGGGAAGTAGGGATTACTCATGTGCTAGAGCTTTTTATTTTGAAAACATAGAGACAATTTTGTCAACGGTAGTAGTACTTCATATGTGCTATGCATAAGACATCCTATAAGTTGCAAGCCTCATGCATCGAATACCAATAGTGCTCGCACCTTGTCCTAATTAGCTCGGATTTCCATGGATTGTCATTGCATTACATATGTTTCAACCAAGTGTCACAAAGGGGTACCTCTATGTCACCTGTACAAAGGTCCAAGGAGATAGATCGCATTTGATTTCTCGTTTTTGATAGATCTCAACTTGAGGACATCCATACCGGGACAACATAGAAAATAGATAATGGACTCCTCTTTAATGCTTAAGCATATTCTCAAAAGAGATTGAGGATTAATGTCCAAGCTAAAACTTCCACCATGATACATGGCTTTGGTTGGCGGCCCAATGTTCTTCTCTAACAATATGCATACTCAAACATTCAACCCATGGCAAATCACCCTTACTTTAGACAAGACGAACATGCATAGCAACTCACATGATATTCAACTAAAGTGTAACAGTTGATGGCGTCCCCAGAAACATGGTTACCGCTCAGCAAGCAACTTATAAGAAAATAAGATACATAAGCAACATATTCTTTACCACAATAGTTTTTAAGCTACTTTCCCATGAGCTATGTATTGCAAAAACTGAAGGTTTTAAAGGTAGCACATGTAAATTTACTTGGAGTGGCGGTGAAATACCACATATAGGTAGGTATGGTGGACTCATATGGCACAACTGGTTTAAAAGGATGTGGATGCACAAGCAGTCAGTCCGCTTAGTACAGGTGGAGGTTAGCAAAAGACTGGGAGCGACCAACTAAGAGAGCAATGACGGTCATAATCATGCAGAGCGACAAAGCAACATTGAATCAGGCATGGAAGTTATATCGCTACTCAGAAACAAAAGATCATCAAGGCTTGACAGACTTTCTTTACGATCTTAAATATGCGTGAGCATACGCCAAGTCAATCAAAATAAATTCTTGAGGGAAGATATTACTAAACCATACCACATCATTGGCAAACAAATCATGTTGGTACTCCAATAACACATTGGGAATCCCCCAGCTATTTGAGACTAACCATGAGAAAACCTGAACTACTAAGCGCCATTATGCACGTAGCATCTTTATCATAGACATATTAACCAATGCAACGGAAGCAAACTCTCTTAATAAGATAAGCATGATAATTTAAAGAGAGTTCAAGCAACCAACTAAACAAAAGCTCTTTAAAAAGATAAGCATGAATACTAAGAGCAGAGCATGATAGTAGCTATTAAAAGACAAAGAACACACACAGCAAAGATAGTCATGAAATTTATATGTTATGTTCTAGGTAGAAGTGGAGCGTGTTTCTCTCCCACATAAAGAACGCTGAGTTCCGACTCGTTATGAAAAACTAAAAAGGAAACTAAAAGCAAGACGCTCCAAGCATAGCACATAACACATGAAGTGATTAAAATATAGTGGAACGAAAGACGAACTGATAATGTTGATGGAGAAGGGGATGCACGGGGGCATCTCCAAGCTTAGACGCTTGAGTCTCCTTGAATATTTCTTGGGGGTGCATGGGGGCATCCCCAAGCTTGAGCGCTTGACACTCCTGAATCTTTTTATCATCTTCCCTCGCACACTTGAAAACTCCCTTCATACATAACTCATCATAATCTGATTAGCGAGGTTAGTACCCATAATAAAATAATTATACCTTTCTGGAAATAAAGATATTCTTGAAGGTCTACTGTTTCTCAAGATTGCCAAAAGGTTTTTGCAAAGAAAAAGCAAGCTCTAGGTTTGCAAAATGAAGAAAAGGCAAAACAGGACAGAATCTGTGAAAAACAGAACAGCAGGTAGTAATTGATTTGTTCGGGGCACTTATGCAACTCAAATCAAAAAACTCAGAACAGATGCACGAAGGACAATTATATAGAGAACGCTTTCGAAAAGATTCAGACCAAAAGGATGATCTGGTGATTTTATACGAATTTTTCTATCCAAGGACAGAATCTGTTTCCTGGACAGCACCTCACAACTTTTGAACTTTCTAGCAATCAGAGGCTATACTTGGCACAAAATTGAAAAGCAAAGATACAATGATGATGCTACTGTAGTAAACAACATCAAGACACAACAAAAGCAAAATAAATTTATTCATTGGGCTGCCTCCCAAAAGCGCTTTCTTTTATGCCTTTAAGCTAGGCATAATGCATATAGATTAAGTTATATCAATTGAACCATCATCAAGATCATCAAAAAGTTCTTCAATAATACAACTAGTCTTAAGAGGACTTTCAAATAAAGGCCTCATAGAGATACTTCTAGGGAGATGACCAAAAGGATAAAAGTCAAGGGAAAATTCATTTATAAATTCATCAATGAGAGGTGTTTCTTCCAAAGTCTTTAAAGTTTCAACCCCTTTGGCAATAGATGGATTACTTTTAGAATGGGGAGCCTTTGGAACGTGAACGAACTTAGGCTCCCTCTTTGCCGGAGTTTCTACCTTTTTGGTTTTGATCGAGGAGAAGGTAGTTCCTACGGTATCAATTATTTCCTCAATCTTGTCTATCCTAGAAGAGTCCAAGTCATGGAATTTGACGGTCTCCAAAATTTTGAAAATTTTATGCATGGAGCTATAAAGTCTATTCAAATTCCCTTGCATCTTACGATCCAACTCATTTATCTTATTAATGCTTGGCATCTCTAGCTCTATCTTTTCAAGTTTTTTTCATAATGTGAGCTAGGGTGATGTCCTCTAGAATGCTAACAACAGGGAGATTCCCAACAAGATTTTCAATAATACTAAGGGACTCCCAAACTGGGGCCTCTAGGAAATTCCCATTGATAGCAGTATCAAGAATAAACCTATTCCTGGAAGTAATTCCAACATAAAAATTTCTAAGCAGGATAGTAGTAGGTTGCTTCTTGGCGGCTCTTTTTTGTGAATCATTAATTCTATACCAAGCATCTTTCAAACTTTCCCCACCTCTTTGTTTAAAGGTGAGAACTTCTGCCTCGTCAAAGACAAAAGGACCCGAAATAATGACAACTAAAGAACGAGATAACTATTTTTGTGATTTTCGATAAAAAGGTACTAAAGCAAAAACTGAAAGGTAAACTAACAAGACAAAAAGCAAAGGTAAAAGATAGCGTGCAACTCCCCTACCTTGAAGAGTGGAGTCCCCAGCAACGGCGCCAGAAATTGCTTTGCTAGGTGGCTTCTCACCCCTTGTTGGTTACCCCAAGTGGAAGGTTTGAGATGCAGTGTAGCAGAAGATTTCCCTTGGCAATACCAAGGATCGATTCCCCTGAGACTCCGAGTTTCAACAAGAAGGTGTCAACTGCTAATGGCGCCGGATATTAGCAATCAACGTGGACCTGCACACAGATAAAAATAACTTTGCTCCCAACGAGTACAGAGAGGTTGTCAATCCCTCCGGCCTTCTAGTTTACAAAGGATCAAACGCAAGTGATAATAGTGTTAGGTATAATTGCAATAGTAAGTAAATAGCAGAAAAGTAAATAGCGGATGTGATCAATGATGGTAATATGGACCGGAGTCTCATGATGTTCACTAGTGATGTCTCTCTCCCAAAAGACGATAAAACAGCTATGTGAGGTAAACGAATTACAGCTGGGCAATTGACAGGACCATGTGCGCAAACCAATGCTGACTACATTGCAAGATAGGTAGAGGTTCAAAGCATGGGCGGTACGCCAAAGTAAGTAGACCGAAATCCATCAATATCTACTACTGATGATCCACCTTGAGATATCTATCCAGAACATCTCGCTGGTATTAAGTTGCGAGCCCCACCCATAGTGTAAACTCAAAGCAACAGACAACTGCATTAAAAGAACTTTGCGTAAAGTAAACAATCCTTGCACCCGCGGGCACAAGCACCGTTGTTTTCCCCCTTGTGGCAACAACACATCCCCTAGACTCATGTTTTTGTCACTCAAACTAGTCATCGAGGGGCATGAACGCACAATCAAGCATAACGTTCCCTCTTGGAGTCACTACCTACTACTTGGCCAAAGCAATAAATAACAATGGAGAACATGCAAGAATTACTTACGAACATAAACATAAAAGAGGTAGATCAAATATATTACTCAAACACAATCTGAACATAATCTCATAATCCATCAGCTCCCAGCAAACTCATCATAGCAACAGCTCACGAGGACTAATTAGTGAAGCACAAGAACGGGAGGAGAACATCACATAGCTACTGGTCATGGACTCATGGTCCAAGGGAGACTACTCACAACTCATCCGGGAGGCGTCCATGGTGGTGGAGAAGCTCCCGGTGGTGATCCTCCCCTCCGGCAGGGTGCCGGGAAGGGTTCTCCTGGTGCTCCCGATGTTGGAAGCGGCGGCGGCGGCGGAACAAAGATGAGATCGCGAAAAAGAGTTCCTGTTTCGAGGATTTCGGGAGCCGCTTTAAATATATGTCAAAGGGGGGCATCGGAGGAGCCTCGGGGGGCCCAGGCGCCCCCCCGGCGCGGCCCAGGGGGGGCGCTGCCAGGGCGCCTGGAGCCCTGGTGGCCCCCCCCGGCTGTCCTTCGGGCGCACGGTAGGTTCTGGAACGCTGATTTTTTATATAATTTTTCTGGATTTTTCCTGGTAGTTCTCGTAATGTGAAACCTGAAATACAAAAACAGCCGAATACAGAAACTGGCACTGGGGTGCACTGAGTTAATAGGTTAGTCCAAATATGATCAAAAGTGTATGGAAGTGTATATATATCATAGCAATATCACCCAAAAGAGGCATGGAGCAAGCAGAAATTATAGATACGTTTTGGACGTATCACCTGCCTGTCCGGCACCCCCGTCCAGCGCCCTCCCATCCCCGAGAAGCAGCGTGCCGTGGCCAGCGCCCGTGAGCCCCGTCCGTCCGCCGTGATGCCCAGCGCCCTCCCGCCCGTCCGTCAGCCACACCGCCAGCGCCGCGTGAAGCTCTACCTCGTGAGCTCGACCTCACCTGCCGGCCGTGCACACCCCAGCTCCTCCGGCTACGCACCCGAACCCATCCACGCCTCGAGCTCTTCCTCACCCGCCGATCTTGCGCTCCACCTCGCGAGCTTCGCCGCTAGAGCAGCTGGGCGCTCCGCCGGTTGAGTACAGGTCATCCCTGACCTCCTTCGCATGCTCCCCGCGGCGGCGGAGCGCGTCAGCTCCCGAGCGCGGCTGGGCCGGAGCTGCGCGGCTGAGCAGGGCCGAGCGGCGGCGTGGCGATCAGAGCACGTCAGAGAGGCAAGGCGAGTGTTGGGACGGACAGCAGGGCGGGCAGAGTATCGGAGTGGAGAAGAAGGACCCGATTGCTTTTCAGTCTTACATGTTAGGGACCTTTGTGTTAATTTCCAAGACTACTATGTTACTTTAGTTTTGGTTCGGGGTCATATTTGCATTTTGTACTCCACTAACCTTGAATAAAAGGTACTACACATGGATGGGCCTTTCCCTGTTGAAAAAGAAGAAGAAAGATAGGTACTGCACTCGCACGAGTTGACCGCATCGCTCGGGAGCAATGCTACTGTGTGTGTATTTTTTTTAAAAAAATAGACCCTTTCTTTGCTATCTATGATATACGAGGCTGACGGCAAAGACAAGAATAGCTGACAGCAAACCCGTAGTCTGGCTGACGGCAAAACTGCATTTCTTTGCCGTCTATGATTTATAAGGCTAACGGCAAAAAAGGTTCGGCTGACGGCAAAGTCTTTGCCGTCTGGCCGATGAAAAGATGACGGCAAAGTATTCTTTGCCGATTTATCTTTGCCGTCTGACTTTGTCGTCTGCTTCCTGACGGCAGTCTTTGCCGTCTGGATTTAGGTCTCTGCCGTCTGTGATCCCCAGACGGCAAATTACTTGTTTCCTGTAGTGAAAAAAGCGACGAACAAACGACAGGAATGCGGAGGAGAAGAAGGGACAGAGGTAGAAATATATTTACTGAATATAAACATAATGTTTCTTTTGCGAGGAATAGTGATATATTTATTGAGAATTATAAACATAATGTTTCTTTTGCGACGAATAGTGATATATTTATTGAGAATTATAAACATCATGTTTCTTTTGCGAGGAATTATAAACATAATGTTATTTCTAAAAGTTAGCCTTCACAATGTATGGCTAACAACCTTTTACATAAAGTACTACTATGTTTATTTGAGTTATCTTCACGAAATATCGAGTAGCCAGACCGACTTACATAACCTCACCCAATAATTGCTGCTCTACTGTCTCTATGACCATGCTCACATTTATTTTAATTTTATAAGATCAACAAGAGAGATTGCTTGTTTCATTATAGAAGAGAAATTTACAAAGCGTTACAAAGGGAACCAAGGGAATGAAAAGACAAAAAAATTATGAGCAAACTCATGCCACGCCCAAGCATACTGTCGCAAGGAAAGGTGTCAGACTCCGGTCATCTCCAAGAGCGATACCTCGTCGAACATCAAACGGATCAACTTGGCAAAGGACGTCTCCAAACCTTGGACGTTTCGCTCACGCCAAAGCTCGTAGATAATCAGCATAGTTTAATATAGCCCGTCGCTGACGTTTAACATAGCCCGTCGCTGACGCAGCCGGGATGAAGCAGCAAAGACAGCAGCGAGTCGGATCACGTCAAACCGAAGTGTATCCATCAGCGTTGGCAGTTGGACGCAGGTGACCGCCGTGCGCTATACCACAGAGGACCAGGAGCACTGCATGAACGGGTGCAGCGCGTCTCGAGGTTTCGGCGACATAATTGACATTGGCGACCTGATGGCATTGCAGTCTATCCGCCTTGGCGATCCGGGACAGCAGGGGGCACTACAAGAAATATGTCAACTTATGACCTTCTGTCAGTGACCCTGGAAGAATTGGTCATAAATTTATGACCATTTTAGACCAATTGGTCAAAAGTTGTCTAGGGGCTCCAAACCCTGAACCATAACGACCATTTTGGTCAGAAAGGTCGTAATTTCATTAGAGGAAATGGTCGTAAAGCTAGTAGCACTGTGCACTGCCTCATGCCTAGCTGATAACGACCAATATAAAATGGTCACTACACTTGAGTTTGAATGAATTAGGATGATTAGGCAGCCACCTCAGCAACCTCGCTTATGTGTCACTGTCTAAGTGTCATTTTTTCTTGAGTTTTAATATTCAACAGACAGACGGGGCACACACTGATATGCAGGACCCATTTGACAGGTGGGGCCAGCGCTTAATTCTCCCAAAAAAGACGCACGAGGCGGGACTCGAACCCACGACCTCGCGCTTGGTTTGCTCGCTTGTTATCGCTGGGCTAGAGAGGGACAGTTGTTCATGTCTAGGAATTTATCTATACATTATATAGAACTACGGCTCTCTCGTATCATTGACAAGTGGGACCTTCCGACCAGGTGGCATCGAACAGAGCAACGATTAGCAACACTAACAGGCGGGACCCATTTGACAGGTGGGTGAGCGAGCGTTTAATTCCGTAAAAAATATGCGCTAGCGGGGACTCGAACCCACGACCTCGCGCTGGGTTCGCTCGCTCGAGACCGCTGGGTTAGAGAGGGATTGTTGCTAATGTGTGGGTAGTTTTCTATATAGTATATAAAACCACGGCTCTCACGTATCATTGACAAGTGGGACCTTCCGACCAGGTGGCGGCGGGTGGCATCGAACAGAGCAACACTTAGCGTTTTTCTAGGTCTTCCGACCAGGTGGTGGCGGGCGGCGGCGGAAGCAACCAGCAGGGGACGCTCGCCTTGCCCACGAACTCGCCGCAGGTGACCTCGCCCACGGCCTCGCGGCGGAAGCAACCAGCAGGGGGCGGAGGCGGGAGCGGGGCTGGCAGCATAGGTAACCAGCAGGGGGCGGAGGCGAGGCAGGGGCGTGGGCGACCGACGGTGGTGGGGGCGGGGGAGAGGCACGCCGAGCATGGGGGACTCACCGCCGCCGCAAGCACACCTCCCGGTATGCACCCCTCACCTCTTCCCCCCTCTCCTCTCTCGTCACCTGAGCATGTTCTTCAGGCCTTGTTCGATTAGGATTTCAGTGGGTGATGGATTTCAGTCAGATGTTCTTCAGCATAGATGAATTTTGTTGATGCACTGTTAGGAGTTACGAGATATCTTGCTTGTTTGGTATATATTGCATAGATGAATTTTCTTGACATACTGTTAGGAATTGTTCAGGCCTTGTTCGGTTAAGATTTGGGGGGAATTTGAGCTAGATGGCCTCAGTTGTTCTTCAATTGTTTGTCTACAGATTTTTAGGATCATAGTAAGTGTAATTGATAAAAACAACATAGTATTTGTTAGGAGCTAGCTAGCTTGGTCTTCCCAGAAACATGATCCTTCTAAAATTTCAATGTTGGTTTATTTTGAATTAGCCTTCTCCGCAACATAAATTCATGCCAATTTCAGTGGTGGTTTGATTTATAGTTTGATTTGTTTCAGTGTTGTGGTTAGGAAATTAGCATATAAAATTTTCTGGAATTATAGCTTCCATTACTTCCATCCATTTTCATTAATTAATGTTGATGCACTTATATTGATTTGCTAAGTTGCAACAATTTGTTGTCCTTGGTAGATGGACAGAAGCTAGATTAGAAGAGGAGTTAGAAAGTTTTCGAAAGAACATATGAAAGGAGTTGATGATTTCATGGCATTTGTTCGGGCAAATTTTGCCAACGATGCTCACATCCTTTGCCCATGTTGTGAATGCCTCAACCGTCCAAGAATGGCTCAAGGAAGAGTGGAAGATCATCTGCTTCTTAATGGGATGTCCAGCACATAAGATAGATGGATATATCATGGAGAACCTTTAGACAGACAACCTCAACATTTTGAAGCTGATACAGAGGCCCCTCATATGATGGGTGGTGGTGATGCTAGCATTGATTTGATGGAAAAGATTTTGCGAGATAATTCTGTTTTGGAGGAAGAGGATGGGCATGAGGATGATAGGATTCCTGACCTATTGAAGGATTTGTACGATGCTGAAGATCGGGCTGATGGACAGAAATCATTGTTTGCTGAGGTGTTAGAGGAGGCGAAGCGCGCAACTCATGAAGGGGGTAAATTTTCAAGATTTACCTTCACCGTGAAGTTACTCCACATCAAGTCTTTCTACCGGATTAGCAATGCTGCATTCAATGCAATACTCTGTCTTTTGAGCTTGCAATTCCCTGATACTTGTGTTCCCAGATCTTATGATGAAGCATTGAGCATAATCCGCAGGCTGGGGTTAGGTTATGTGTCAATACATGCGTGCCCAACTAATTGTGTCTTGTTTCGGAAGGATTTAGCAATGCATGACAACTGTCCAAAATGCAATGCATCTAGGTGGAAAGATGCTGATGGGAAGAAGTCAATACCGGAGAAGGTACTGAGGCACTTTCCTTTGATACCAAGGCTGCAGCAGATGTTCATCTCGAAGAAATCATTGCGTGAGGTACAGTGGCACAAGCTGAAGCGGCAACCTGTGGACAATGAGCTGAGCCATCCAGCGGATGGAGAGGCATGTAAAGAGTTTGACCGTATACATTTAGATTTTGCTGTAGATCCAAGGAACATAAAACTTGGCATTGCCACACATGGGTTTAATCCGTTTGGAAACATGAGCACGTCTTATAGCATGTGGCCAGTTTTTGTGGTGCCGTACAACCTGCCACCATGGGCATGCATGGATCAGTCCAACTTCATGATGTCATTGCTTATCCCGGGTCCAGATTCTCCAGGAAAGGATTTTGATGACTTTATGGAGTCCCTAGTAGAAGAACTGCTCCAGCTCTGGACTGGTGTACCTACATACGATGCCGTGAGTCCGGAAGAAAAGTTCAATCTACGTGCTGCAATCATATGGTCCATCCATGATTTCCCGGCTCTGCACACTCTATCTGGGAGGATCATAGCGGGTTATCAGGCTTGTCTCCACTGTGCCAAAGACCCTTTCTCAAAGAAAATAAGGAGCAAGATCTGCTATATTGGGCACCGCCGCTTTCTTCACCAAAACCATCGCTGGTGAAGAAGCAAAGATTTTAATGGTGAGAATGAAACCTGTGACAAGCCAGCTGAATTCACTAAAGAAGAGCTGGAGCAGCAACTTGAAAAGGTGAAAGATGTGAGACCAGGAAAGCTGGCGAAGAAAAGAAAGCGTGAGGAAGGTCAATGTTGGGACCGGAGGTCTTGTTTGTGGGACCTGCCATACTGGGCTGATATGAAATTAAGGCATAATCTCGATGTAATGCACATTGAGAAAAACATATGCGAGAATCTGCTAGGGACGTTTGTGAACATTGAAGGGAAGACAAAGGACACGGTTAGTTCTAGGCTTGATTTGGAGGACATGGGCATAAGAGAAGATTTGCATCTACAGCACGATGAAGATGAAGATTCATTTGAAATTCCACGAGCATGGTATATAATGAATAAAGAACAAAAGCTAGCATTCTGTGAATTCCTAAGAGTGGTGAAATTTCCAGATGGTTATGCTGCTAATCTAGCAAAGTGTGTTACTTCTGATGGATTCAAGCTTTCAGTACTGAAAACCCATAATTGTCACATCCTCCTCCAAAGGATTTTACCGGCATGCCTCCGAGGAATCATGGACAAGGATATATATGAAACGGTTGCTGAGCTGGGAAATTTCTTTAGAGAACTGTGGTGCAAAACACTCAAGTTAACTATCCTGGAAAGACTTGAAAAAGAAATCCCAATTATTCTTTGCAAGCTCGAGAAGATTTTCCCTCCATCTTTCTTCACCGTGATGGTCCATTTGGCGGTGCACTTACCAAAAGACGCAATGCTTAGAGGCCCTGTGCAATACGGTTGGATGTACCCAATCGAAAGAAGGCTGCTTACTTGTAAGCGTTATGTGTGAAACACGGCAGGACCTGAAGGTTCTATTGCTCAAGCATATGTCGTTGACGAGTGCTTGACCTTTTGCTCTAGATACTTTGGTGATGTGGAAACAAGATGGAACCGACCGGGCAGAAATAGAGAGTGGTCTGATTCGCAAAGTGGTGATGTCTCTGTTTTCAACCATGGTGTGAACTTTCTTGGAGCCTCACAATACTTGGAGGCTGGTGATGAGTATGACAAGATGGTTTGGTTTGTGCTCAGCAATTGCGCCGAGGTTCTACCATATATAGAGTACGTTATATCTTGTGCACTCATTATATATATATATATTTTTGCTTGGGTTGGCACCAGCCTAATGTTTTAATTCACATGTTTTGTTGGCATTGCAGGAAATGCAAGGAAGAGTTAAATCAGGAAGAAAGCAATATCAATGTTGATAAAAGGGTTGCCAAGGGGTTTGCTAAGTGGTTTAAGAATCATGTGAGATCTTTAGCCACATGTTTTATGTTTTCTGTGTTATTCACCCATTGTTAAATACCATTGTTTGCTAAGTGGTTTATTTGTGCAAATTGGAAAGGTGCATGAGGAGAAGAAGGTTAGTGATGATCTATTTGCTTTGGCATGCTTACCGGATAAGCGAGTGAGACTGTATTCAGCATGCATTGCTGACTGTGTCCGGTACCACACCGTTGACCGCGAGGAAAAAAGGAAGACACAAAATAGTGGAATCATCACTGAGGGGTCACATGATGGTGAGATCATTAACTTATATGGTCAGTTGAGAAGCATCGTAGAGTTGCACTACAACTCTAGAGGAGGCATCCATCGCTCGGTTGTTTTATTTCGCTGTGACTGGTTTGAGCTGGGTAGCAAGAAGAGGAGAGACTCTTTTGTCAAATATGATGGCCACATCAAAATCATCAACACTGCAAGGTGCTAGTATAAGAGTGATCCCTTTATTCTAACAACACAAGCAACAATGGTGTTTTATCTGCCAGACACTCTTTTGCACGGAAAATGGCGAGTTGTGCAAAACTTCAGCACAGACACTTGTGGAGCGTGACTGAAACTGAAGTGGAAAAGGGCCCCGGTGATGGTGGACTAACATACCAAGATGATGACTCTACAGAAGTTCCGTTGCAAGCTGATGATGACTCTATGTAAGTTCCGGTGCAAAGCAGAGTGCGAAGGGACCGGGAACGTGTGATCGTTGGTGCTGCAACAATTGAAGGCATCAAGAAAAGAAGAAAGGTGGTAGAGGATGGACATGAAAGCGAGGATGAGGAAAACCGGACTCATCATACTATGCTGCAATATTGTAGTGATGATGAGGAAAACATGAGTGGGCATGGAGTTCCTTGTCTTAGTATCGACGACGATGAGTAGCGAATGGACATGAAGGTAAATTTGGTCTCCTTGGTGATCCTTCTAACTCTCTGTAGTTTTCCTTCTTGTGCATATGCATGGTGATCCTGATGTACTACAATTATCTCCAGGTAGCAAAATTCTTGAAGATCATGATGGCTGTAGTGGTGTGATCCTGATGGCTGTATTTGATGCAAAATGCAAAACATTTGATTTCCTTGTGTAAGCATTTGATGTGATCCTGATGGTTATAGTATCTTGTAAGCATTTTTGATGCAAAACACTTGTTGTGCATTTTGGATATCAAACATAATAAAATTTCTTCACTGAATGAGACTAATGGTTGTGATGTGATGAAGATACACATGCTGTAGCAGATGCTGTTTTTGGTTGTGATGTGATGTTGTTTTGATGGCATGGAGCTGATGGCAATATGAAGTTGTGCTCAGAATGTTGTCAAAATGTTGTCTTGTAATACAAAAGATTACAAAATGATCATACAGAAGATTTTTTGAACATCTTTAGTTCAAGTTTTGGTGATCATTTAGTTCAAGTTTTGGTTAGATCATACATAATGTTGTCTAGTAGTTTTTGGGATCATTTAGTAGTTTTTTTGAACTGAAGATGCTATTTTAACTGAATTTTGCTTCAATTGAACCCATTTCATAGTGAGCAAAAAGATATGCGCCAGCGGGGACTCGAACCCACGACCGTACGCTTGTTTCACTATGTTTCTACCACTAGGCTAGGATGAGACTATTATGGGTTTCACTCTATGCCAACCCTTTTGACTATATCAAACTAGTCAGGTATCAAGCACAGACCTCACTTACAAGTGGGCCATTTGACCCACTTACTAACAAGTGGGCCATTTTGCTATTGTACCCAAGCTACCAAAAATATGCGCGCGCGGGGGCTCGAACCCACGACCATGCGCTTAGTTCACTTGGTTTCTACCACTAGGCTAGGAAGAGGCTGTTGGTTTTGTACTCTATGCCACCCTTTTCAATACATCAAACAACTCGCTGACAATTGGGCCCACTCCTCCTCCTATCCACTCTTTTCCCCACTCCCCCTCTCCACTCCTCCTATCCACTCGACCCGCTCCTCCTCTCCGCGGCCACTGGCTCCTTCCTCTCCCACCGCCGCCGGCTCCTTCCTCTCTCTCCGTCGCCGACTCTCCGTCGCCGTGGGTATGAATCTGCTTCCTCTTCCTCTTCCTATCTACTGTTATGATAGATTAGGGTGATTTTATTAGGGTTCTTGCAGCCGGAATTTCTTATCTTGATGATTATAGAAGTTGGGGAATGATTTTTTACGGATCGATGGTTATTCTCGCGATCTGTTCTGCCAGAACTCCATGTACAGCTTACATTGATGCGATTCATTCGCCTATGTGGTAACTTGGTCTCGTTAGCGGTGGGGAAATGGTTAGATGCATCGATTTGCGGCACCATGCGCATCTCAAATTCCTGTAATCCTTGGGAGAGGTTCATATGTTTATCTGTTTCCCGAGAGGTCCGTAGATCTGTAGAGCTGTTTCCTTTTGGTCAAAGAAGTTGCTAGGTCTCGGCTAGGAATGAGGGTAGTAGATGATTGGATAGCTTTGAGCGATGAGATGATTGATTGCTGTCATTTTGTGCGATGAAAAGCTGGGGATAGCTTTGAGCACACTGTACATTTTCTTTATTTAATATAAATATATTTTGGTCAATTTACTTGGAGCTGTGCTCTTCCTAACATATGTATGCAACTAACTGAGCTTTGAGCACATTGTTGTCGATTAATGTCAGTTTGCAGATTAGATTACTGCTTGTGATTTATTCATGCTACGGATATTGGTAGGCTTGCAATTCACTCAACATGGCGATGCTTGCTGAAGCATTTTTTAACACCGCTGCAAATTGTGTTGCAAATTGCTATCCATGTTGGGGCAGTATCCTGCTGCAAATTATGACCATCCAAACTGCAAATTCGTAGATTCCTGTAATCTCGACGTTACTCTGCCATCTGCCTTCGGTATGCTTCCATTACATCATCCATTTGAAGTGGATTCATGCATATGCAGGTCTAGTGACCTGCATGAATATGGGCAGAGTAGTAGCAGCAGTAGATGCCAACTTTTGATATGCATGCATGCATTCTTGCTTGTTTATATTCTTTTAAACTAAACATGCTCAAGTATGGAAACATTATATTCTCCTTCTACTCATTGCCCCTTTGCCAAGATAGAGTAGGAGAAAATTGAGGCCATTGCCATTTATAGTAGTATTCCAAATTGAGGCACTCGCAAAAACATGTAGTAATTATTCTACTATTTTGAAGTGCTTGTTTCCTATTCTGTCCAGTCCTGTTGTTTAATTTACAATGCTGCTTTTCAGAGAAGTGAGATGGCTGTCCTGGAAGGTTTCGAGTTCTTCGAGATCGTAATTGAGAAATCTTGCAGTAGGCATGTATATTTATCATCACTCATTTCTTTATCATCACTCTGCTGTCTAGTGCTTGATTGCCACAATTAACCACTGCTTGACCCTCGCTAAAGAGGCTGCCTGACAAGTTTGTGAAGATGCTCGCCGGCCATGAGCCCCACAAAGTGAAGCTACGGGAGGCCGGAAGCAGGCTTCACAGGCTGTGGGAAGTGTTGGTGGTGTTTGATGGTGAAGGCCACATGTACCTAGGGCCCGGCTGGGAGCATTTCGCCCGCGCCCATGAGCTATAGTTCAGGTACTTCCTTGTCTTCCGCTACGACGGTGACGCCATGGTCACCGTGAAGATGTTCGACAACACCATGTGCCGCATATACTACCAGCACAACGACGATGCCAGTAAGCTCTCTGCCTCTCTTCTTCCTGTCCTTTTAGCTTCCTCTACCTGCACGACGACAACACCATGTTCACACTTTGTTGCATTTGGCCAGGCAATGGGAGCAGCAGCGGGGATGACGAGGAGCAGAGCGGGGATGACGAGGAGCAGAGCAGGGATGACGAGGAGCAGAGCGGGGATGACGAGGAGCAGAGCCGGGATGACGAGGAGCAGCCTATTCTGGCTGACGACGAACATGCTATGATGGTGGCTGACGACGACCCTGCTACGGTGGTGGCGGATGACGACCTTGCTATGGTGGTGGCGGACGACGACCTCGTGATGGTGGCGGCGCCTGCAATCCCACAGCTTGGCGACAAGACCATGTCAATTGTGGTAGAGGAGTACATCCGCGTTGGGATTCGCCACACTGAGCGCATCAGGTTGATGAAGGAGAAGAAGGAGGAGTGAAGATGTTAAGAAAATGAAGTAGCAATGTTCAGCATGTTAGGTTTAAGCTTGTTAGTGTAATATGAACATGTCAATGTTAAGTATGTCAGGTTTAATTTTGTGCATGCTCATGGATGCTGTATGACAGTGTCATCTAAACAAGTCATGTTTTTAACAATGAATATTCAGTTTGGTAATTGAAATTTTTTATGCATGCTCATGGATGAAAGATAAAATTATGGGTTTTTGTGCATGCTCATGTATGAAACAATATAAGTTTCATTTTTTGAATGCTAAAAACATGACTCAAACCCTAGCCGCGGACGACCGCCGTGACGAAATCCGCCGGTTTTTGAAAACACCGTAAAAATTCAAAATCCGTTTTTCATTTTTGGAATGCAAAAGACATGAAATTTTCGTGAAGCGGCTACAAGGAGGGGCACCCCAAACGGCGCCATTCCATGTCTATCTCAAAGTAGACCCTATTTTACGAACGGTCGCCAAAAAGCATGCATTTCTGACTCTCATAGCTACTCCCGGCAATTCAGACCACCTTCGGCCGATTCAGCTGGAACCGGCTGGAATTTGAACTGCGGGTCCTCCATAGCTTGGCCATTATTTTCATTAAAATGCTTTTTAGCTACACAGCTAGGCATTTCATCACAGAATCGACAACAGATTTGCACGGCTCAAACCCTAACCACGGACGGCCGCCACGATGAAATCGGCGGGTTTTTTAAAACACCATAAAAAATTCAAACAAAATCAAAAAAATGGGAGACCTCCGCGTCACATCATCAAATGTGGCCTACCAACTAGCAAAAATACTAAACTTCCAATACCGGCGTTTTCTTGAAAAAGTGTTCTAAAAACGACCTACCATGAACGAAGATTCATGGCTTTCAAGCCAAACTAGCAATGATATGGCAGCATCCGTTGAATAGTTTCTGATAATATGCCCAAATTTGGCGCATGCCTCTGTCTTGTGATGGCAAACAATGTTGCCAAAGCGAGGTTCCAACTTGTTTAACAAAAAAACCGTTTTTCATTTTTTGAATGCTAAAGACATGCGTTTTTCGTGAAGCGGCTACAAGGAGGGGCACCCCAAACGGCACCATTCCATGTCTATCTCAAAGTAGACCCTATTTTACGGACGGTCGCCAAAAAGCATGCATTTCTGACCCTCGTAGCTACTGCCGGCAATTCAGACAACCTTCGGCCGATTCAGCTGGAACCGGCTGGAATTTGAACTGCGGGTCCTCCATAGCTTGCCCGTTATTTTCACTAAAAATGCTGTTTAGCTTCATAGGTAGACATTTCATCACATAATCGACAACAAATTTGCACGGCTCAAACCCTAGCCACGGACGGCCGCCGCGACGATATCGGCCGGTTTTTGAAAGCACCGTAAAAATTCAAAAAAAAAATCAAAAAAATGGGAGACCTCCGCGTGACATCATCAAATGTGGCCTACCAACTAGCAAAAATACTAAACTTGCAATACCAGCGTTTTCTTCAAAAAGTGTTCTAAAAAACAACCTACCATGAATGAAGATTCATGGCTTTCAAGCCAAACTAGCAATGATATGTCCGCATCCGTTGAATAGTTTCTGATAATATGCCCAAATTTTGCGCATGCCTCCGTCTTGTGATGGCAAACAATGTTGCCAAAGCGAGGTTCCAACTTGTTTAACAAAAAAAAACAATTTTTCATTTTTGGAATGCTAAAGACATGCCTTTTTCGTGAAGCGGCTACAAGGAGGGGCACCCCAAACTGCACCATTCCATGTCTATCTCAAAGTAGACCCTATTTTACGGACGGTCGCCAAAAAGCATGCATTTTCGACCCTCGTAGCTACTCCCGGCAATTCAGACCACCTTCGGCCAATTCAGCTGGAACCGGCTGGAATTTGAATTGCCGGTCCTCCATAGCTTGCCCGTTATTTTCACTAAAAATGTTGTTTAGCTTCACAGGTAGGCATTTCATCACAGAATGGACAACAGATTTGCACGGCTCAAACCCTAGCCACGGACGGCCTCCGCGACGATATCGGCCGGTTTTTGAAAACAACGTGAAAATTCAAAAAAAAATCAAAAAAATGGGAGACCTCCACGTCACATCATCAAATGTGGCCTACCAACTAGAGAAAATACTAAACTTACAATACCAGCGTTTTCGTCCAAAAGAGTTCTAAAAAACGACCTGCCATGAACGAAGATTCATGGCTTTGAAGCCAAACTAGCAATGATATGGCCGCATCCTGTTGAATAGTTTCCGATAATATGCCCAAATTTGGCGCATGCCTCAGTCTTGTGATGGCAAACAATGTTGCCAAAGCGAGGTTCCAACTTGTTTAACAAAAAAACCGTTTTTCATTTTTGGAATGCTAAAGACAAGCGTTTTTCGTGAAGCGGCTACAAGGAGGGGCACCCCAAACAGCGCCATTCCACTGATAACTCAAAGTAGACCGTATTTTATCGACGGTCGCCAAAAAGCATGCATTTCCGACCCTCGTAGCTACTCCCGACAATTCAGACCACCTTCGGCCGATTCAGCTGGAACCGGCTGGAATTTGAACTGTCGGTCCTCCATAGCTTGCCCATTATTTTCACTAAAAATGCTTTTTAGCTTCACAGGTAGGCATTTCATCACAGAATCGACAACAGATTTGCACGGCTCAAACCCTAGCCACGGACGGCCGCCGCGACGAAATCGGCCGGTTTTTGAAAACGTCGTAAAAAATTCAAAAAAAATCAAAAAAATGGGAGACCTCTGCGTCACATCATCAAATGTGGCCTACCAACTAGCAAAAATACTAAACTTGCAATACCGGTGTTTTCTTGAAAAAGTGTTCTAAAAAACGACCTACCATGAACGAAGATTCATGGCTTTCAAGCCAAACTAGCAATGATATGGCAGCATCCGTTGAATAGTTTCTGATAATATGCCCAAATTTGGCGCATGCCTCTGTCTTGTGATGGCAAACAATGTTGCCAAAGCGAGGTTCCAACTTGTTTAAGAAAAAAACCATTTTTCATTTTTGGAATGCTAAAGACATGCTTTTTTCATGAACCGCCTACAAGGAGGGGCACCCCAAACGGCGCCATTCCAAGCCTATCTCAAAGTAGACCCTATTTCACGGACGGTCGCCAAAAAGCATGCATTTCTGACCCTCGTAGCTACTCACGGCAATTCAGACCACTTTCGGCCGATTCAGCTGGAACCGGCTGGAATTTGAACTGCGGGTCCTCCATACCTTGCCCGTTATTTTCACTAAAAATGCTTTTTAGCTTCACAGGTAGGCATTTCATCACAGAATCGACAACTGATTCGCACGGCTCAAACACTAGCCACGGACGGCCCCCACGATGAAATCGGCCAGTTTTTGAAAACACCGTAAAAAATTCAAAAAAATGAAAAAAATGGGAGACCTCCACGTCACATCATCAAATGTGGACTACCAACTAGCAAAAATACTAAACTTGCAATACCCGCGTTTTCTTCAAAAAGTGTACTAAAAAACGACCTACCATGAACGAAGATTCATGGCTTTCAAGCCAAACTAGCAATGATATGGCAGCATCCGTTGAATAGTTTCAGATAATATGCCCAAATTTGGCACATGCCTCCGTCTTGTGATGGCAAACAATGTTGCCAAAGCGAGGTTCCAACTTGTTTAACAAAAAAATCGTTTTTCATTTTTGGAATGCTAAAGACATGCGTTTTTCGTGAAGATGCTACAAGGAGGGGCACCCCAAACGGCGCCATTCCATGTCTATCTCAAAGTAGACCCTATTTTATGGACGGTCACCAAAAAGCATGCTTTTCCGACCCTCGTAGCTACTCCCGGCAATTCAGACCACCTTCGGCCGATTCAGCTGGAACCGGCTGGAATTTGAACTGCGGGTCCTCCATAGCTTGCCCGTTATTTTCACTAAAAATGCTTTTTAGCTTCACGGGTAGGCATTTCATCACAGAATCGACAACATATTTGCACGGCTCAAACCCTAGCCAGGGACAGCCGCCACGACGAAATCGACTGGTTTTTGAAAACACCGTAAAAAATCAAAAAAATCAAAAAAATGGGTGACCTCCGCGTCTCATCATCAAATGTGGCCTACCAACTAGCGAAAATACTAAACTTGCAATACCAGCGTTTTCTTCAAAAAGAGTTCTCAAAAACGACCTACCATGAACGAAGATTCATGGCTTTCAAGCCAAACTAGCAATGATATGTCCGCATCCGTTGAATAGTTTTTGATAATATGCCCAAATTTGGCGCATGCCTCCGTCTTATGATGGCAAACAATGTTGCCAAAGCGAGGTTCCAACTTGTTTAACAAAAAAAACCGTTCTTCATTTTTGGAATGCTAAAGACATGCGTTTTTCGTGATGCGGCTACCAGGAGGGGCACCCCAAACGGCGCCATTCCATGTCTATCTCAAAGTAGACCCTATTTTACCAACGGTCGCCAAAAAGCATGCATTTCAGACCCTCGTAGCTACTCCCGGCAATTCAGACCACCTTCGGCCGATTCAGCTGGAACCGGCTGGAATTTGAACTGCTGGTCCTCCATAGCTTGCCCGTTATTTTCACTAAAAATGCTTTTTAGCTTCACAGGTAGGCATTTCATCATAGAATCGACAATAGATTTGCACGGTTCAAACCCTAGCCACGGACGGCCGCCACGACGAAATCGGCAGGTTTTTGAAAACACCGTAAAAAATCCAAAAAAAATCAAAAAAATGGGAGACCTCCGCGTCACATCATCAAATGTGGCTTACCAACTAGCAAAAATACTAAACTTGCAATACTAGTGTTTTCTTCAAAAAGTGTTCTAAAAACGCCTTACCATGAACGAAGATTCATGGCTTTCAAAGCCAAACTAGCAATGATATGGCAGCATCCGTTGAATAGTTTTTGATAATATGCCCAAATTTGGCGCATGCCTCCGTCTTGTGATGGCAAACAATGTTGCCAAAGCGAGGTTCCAACTTGTTTAACAAAAAAAAACCGTTTTTAATTTTTGGAATGCTAAAGACATGCGTTTTTCGTGAAGCGGCTACAAGGAGGGGCACCCCAAATGGCGCCATTCCATGTCTATCTCAAAGTAGAACCTATTTTACGGACGGTCGCCAAAAAGCATGCATTTCCAACCCTCGTAGCTACTCCCGGCAATTCATACCACCTTCGACCGATTCAGTTGGAACCGGCTGGAATTTGAACTGCGGGTCCTCCATAGCTTGCCTATTATTTTCACTAAAAATGCTTTTTAGCATCACGGGTAGGCATTTCATCACAGAATCAACAACAGATTTGCACGGCTCAAACCCTAGCCACGGACAGCCGCCACGACGAAATCTGCCGGTTTTTGAAAACACCGTAAAAAAATCAAAAAAATGGGTGACCTCCGCGTCACATCATCAAATGTTGCCTACCAACTAGCAAAAATACTAGGTCTCGGATAGGAATGAAGGTAGTAGATGATTGGATAGCTTTGAGCGATGAGATGATTGATTGCTGTCATTTTGTGCGATGAAAAGCTGGGGATAGCTTTGAGCGCACTGTCATTTTCTTTATTTAATATAAATATATTTTGGTCAATTTACTTGGAGCTGTGCTCTTCCTAACATATGTATGCAACTAACTGAGCTTTGAGCACATTGTTGTCGATTAATGTCAGTTTGCAGATTAGATTACTGCTTGTGATTTATTCATGCTACGGATATTTGTAGGCTTCCAATTCACTCAACATGGCGATGCTTGCTGAAGCATTCTTTAACACTGCTGCAAATTGTGTTGCAAATTGCAATCCATGTTGGGGCAGTATCCTGCTGCAAATTGTGACCATCCAAACTGCAAATTCGTAGATTCCTGTAATCTCGACGTTACTCCGCCATCAGCCTTCGGTATGCTTCCATTACATCCATTTGAAGTGGATTCATGCATATGCAGGTCTAGTGACCTGCATGCATATGGGCAGAGTAGTAGCAGCAGTAGATGCCAACTTTTGATATGCATGCATGCATTCTTGCTTGTTTATATTCTTTTAAACTGAACATGCTCAAGTATGGAAACATTACATTCTTCTTCTACTCATTGCCCCTTTGCGAAGATAGAGTAGGAGCAAATTGAGGCCATTGCCATTTATAGTAGTATTCCAAATTGAGTCCCTGGTAAACACATGTAGTAATTATTCTACTATTTTGAAGTGCTTGTTTCCTATTTCTGTCCAGTCCTGTTGTTTAATTTACGATGCTGCTTTTCAGAGAAGTGAGATGGCTGGCTTGGAAGGTTTTGAGTTCTTCGAGATCGTAATTGAGAAATCTTGCAGTAGGCAGGTATATTTATCATCACTCATTTCTTTATCATCACTCTGCTGTCTAGTGCTTGATTGCCACAATTAACCAATGCTTGACCCTCGCTGCAGAGGCTGCCTGACAAGTTTGGGAAGATGCTTGCCGGCCATGAGCCCCACAAAGTGAAGCTACGGGAGGCCGGCAGCAGGCTTGACAGGCTGTGGGAAGTGTTGGTGGTGTTTGATGGTGAAGGCCACATGTACCTAGGGCTCGGCTGGGAGCATTTCGCCCGCGCCCATGAGCTACAGCTCGGGTACTTCCTTGTCTTCCGCTACGACGGCGACGCCATGTTCACCGTGAAGATGTTCGACAACACCATGTGCCGCATGTACTACCAGCACAACGACGATGCCAGTAAGCTCTCTACCTCTCTTCTTCCTGTTGCATTTGGCCAGGCAATGGGAGCAGCAGCGGGGATGACGAGGAGAAGAGCGGGGATGACGAGGAGCAGAGCAGGGATGATGAGGAGCAGAGCAGCGATGATGAGGAGCAGAGCGGGGATGACGAGGAGCAGCCTATTCTGGCTGACGACGAACATGCTAAGATGGTGGCTGACGACGACCCTGCTATGGTGGTGGCGGATGACGACCTTGCTATGGTGGTGGCAGACGACGACCTCGCGATGGTGGCGGCGCCTGCAATCCCACAGCTTGGCGACAGGACCATGTCAATTGTGGTAGAGGAGTTCATCCGCGTTGGGATTCGCAACTCTGAGCGCATCAGGTTGATGAAGGAGAAGAAGGAGGAGTGAAGATGTTAAGAAAATGAAGTAGCAATGTTCAGCATGTTAGGTTTAAGCTTGTTAGTGTAATATAAACATGTCAATGTTAAGTATGTCAGGATTAATTTTGTGCTTGCTCATGGATGATGTATGACAGTGTCATCTAAAAAGTCATGATTTTAACAATGAATATTCAGTTTGGTAATTGATGGAAATTGAAATTTTTTATGCATGCTCATGGATGAAAGATAAAATAATGGGTTTTTGTGCATGCTCATGTATGAAAAATATAAGTTTCATTTTTTGAATGCTAAAAACATGAATCAAACCCTAGTCGTGGACGACCGCCGTGACGAAATCCGTCGGTATTTGAAAACACCGTAAAAATTCAAAAACCGTTTTTCAGTTTTGGAATGCTAAAGACATGCATTTTTCGTGAAGCGGCTACAAGGAGGGGCACCCCAAACGGCGCCATTCCATGTCTATCTCAAAGTAGACCCTATTTTACGGACGGTCGCCAAAAAGCATGCAGTTCCGACTCTCGTAGCTACTCCCGGCAACTCAGACCACCTTCGGCAGATTCAGCTGGAACCGGATGGAATTTGAACTGCGGGTCCTCCATAGCTTGCCCGTTATTTTCATTAAAAATGCTTTTTAGCTTCACAGGTAGGCATTTCATCACAGAATCGACAACAGATTTGCACGGTTCAAACCCTAGCCATGGACGGCCGCCACGATGAAATCGGCAGGTTTTTGAAAACACCGTGAAAAATTCAAAAACAAAATCAATAAAATGGGAGGCCTCCGCGTCACATCATCAAATATGGCCTACCAACTAGCAAAAGTACTATACTTCCAATACCAGCGTTTTCTTGAAAAAGTGTTCTAAAAAACGACCTACCATGAACGAAGATTCATGGCTTTCAAGCCAAACTAGCAATGATATGGTAGCATCCATTGAATAGTTTCTGATAATATGCCCAAATTTGGAGCATGCCTCCGTCTTGTGATGGCAAACAATGTTGCCAAAGCGAGGTTCCAACTTGTTTAACAAAAAAAACGTTCTTCATTTTTTGAATGCTAAAGACAAGCGTTTTTCGTGAAGCGACTACAAGGAGGGGCACCCCAAACAGCGCCATTCCATGTCTATCTCAAAGTAGACCCTATTTTACGGATGGTCGCCAAAAAGCATGCATTTCCGACCCTCGTAGCTACTCCCGGCAATTCAGACCATCTTCGGTCGATTCAGTTGGAACCGGCTGGAATTTGAATTGTGGGTCCTCCATAGCTTGCCCGTTATTTTCACTAAAAATGATGTTTAGCTTCATAGGTAGGCATTTCATCACAGAATCGACAGCAGATTTGCACGGCTCAAACCCTAGCCACGGACGTCCGCCGCGACGATATCGGCCGGTTTTTAAAAACACCGTAAAAATTCAAATAAAATCAAAAAAATGGGAGACCTCCGCGTCACATCATCAAATGTGGCCTACCAACTATCAAAAATACTAAACTTGCAATACCAGCGTTTTCTTCAAAAAGTGTTCTCAAAAACGACCTACCATGAACGAAGATTCATGGCTTTCAAGCCAAACTAGCAATGATATGTCCGCATCCGTTGAATAGTTTCTGATAATATGCCCAAATTTGGCGCATGCCTCCGTCTTGTGATGGCAAACAATGTTGGCAAAGCGAGGTTCCAAATTGTTTAACAAAAAAACCGTTTTTCATTTTTGGAATGCTAAAGACATGCCTTTTTCGTGAAGCGGCTACAAGGAGGGGCACTCCAAACTGCACCATTCCATGTCTATCTCAAAGTAGACCCAATTTTACGGATGGTCGCCAAAAAGCATGCATTTTCGACCCTCGTAGCTACTCCCGGCAATTCAGACCACCTTCGGCTGATTCAGCTGGAACCGGCTGGAATTTGAACTACGGGTCCTCCATAGCTTGCCTGTTATTTTCTCTAAAAATGTTGTTTCGCTTCACAGGTAGGCATTTCATCCTAGAATCGACAACAGATTTGCACGGCTCAAACCCTAGCCACGGACGGCCGCCGCGATGATATCAGCCGGTTTTGAAAACAACGTAAAACTTCAAAAAAAATCTAAAAAATGGGAGACCTCCACGTCACATCATCAAATGTGGCCTACCAACTAGCAAAAATACTAAACTTGCAATACCAGCGTTTTCTTCAAAAAGAGTTCTCAAAAACAACTTGCCATGAACGAAGATTCATGGCTTTCAAGCCAAACTAGCAATGATATGGCCGCATCCTGTTGAATAATTTCTGATAATATGCCCAAATTTGGCGCATGCCTCCATCTTGTGATGGCAAACAATGTTGCCAAAGCGAGGTTCCAACTTGTTTAAAAAAACCGTTTTTCATTTTTGGAATGCTAAAGACATGCGTTTTTTGTGAAGCGGCTACAAGGAGGGGCACCCCAAACAGCGCCATTCCATGTCTATCTCAAAGTAGACCCTATTTTATGGATGGTCGCCAAAAAGCATGCATTTCCGACCCTCGTAGCTACTCCCGGCAATTAAGACCACCTTCCGCCGATTCAGCTGGAACCGGCTGGAATTTGAACTGCGGGTCCTCCATAGCTTGCCCATTATTTTTACTAAAAATGTTTTTCAGCTTCACAGGTAGGCATTTCATCACAGAATCGACAACAGATTTGCACGTCTCAAATACTAGCCTCGGACGGCCGCCGCGACGAAATTGGACTGTTTTTGAAAACACCGTAAAAAATTCAAAAAAAATCAAAAAAATGGGAGACCTCCGCGTCACATCATCAAATGTGGCCTACCAACTAGAAAAAGAAATACTAAACTTGCAATACCGGTGTTTTCTTGAAAAAGTGCTCTAAAAAACGACCTACCATGAACGAAGATTCATGGCTTTCAAGCGAAACTAGCAATGATATGGCAGCATCCGTTGAATAGTTTCTGATAATATGCTAAAATTTGGCGCATACCTCCGTCTTGTGATGGCAAACAATGTTGCCAAAGCGAGGTTCCAACTTGTTTAACAAAAAAACCGTTTTTCATTTTTGGAATGCTAAAGACATGCGTTTTTCGTGAACTGGCTACAAGGAGGGACAACCCAAACGACGCCATTCCATTTCTATCTCAAAGTATAACCTATTTTAAGGACGGTCGCCAAAAATCATGCATTTCCGACCCTCGTAGCTACTCTCGGCAATTCAGACCACCTTCGGCCGATTCAGCTGGAACGGGATGGAATTTGAACTTCCGGTACTCCATAGCTTGCCCGTTATTTTCACTAAAAATGTTTTTTAGCTCACAGGTAGGCATTTCATCATAGAATCGACAACAAATTTGCACGGCTCAAACCCTAGCCCCGGACAGACGCCGCGACAAAATCAGCAGGTTTTTGAAAACACCGTAAAAATTCAAAAAAAAAATCAAAACAATGGGAGACCTCTGCGTCACATCATCAAATGTGGCCTACCAACTAGCAAAAATACTAAACTTGCAATACAGACGTTTTCTTGAAAAATTGTTCTAAAAAACGACCTACCATGAACGAAGATTCATGGCTTTCAAGCCAAACTAGCAATGATATGGCAGCATCCGTTGAATAGTTTCTGATAATATGCCCAAATTTGGCGCATGCCTCCGTCTTGTGATGGCAAACAATGTTGCCAAAGGGAGGTTCCAACTTGTTTAACAAAAAAACCGTTTTTCATTTTTTGAATGCTAAAGACATGCGTTTTTCGTGAAGCGGCTACAAGGAGGGGCACCCCAAACGGCGCCATTCCATGTCTATCTCAAAGTAGACCCTATTTTACGGACGGTCGCCAAAAAGCATGGATTTCTGACCCTCGTAGCTACTCCCGGCAATTCAGACCACCTTCGGCCAATTCAGTTGGAGCCGGCTAGAATTTGAACTGCGGGTCCTCCATAGCTTGCCCGTTATTTTCACTAAAAATGCTTTTTAGCTTCACATGTAGGCATTTCATCACAGAATCAACAACAGATTTGCTCGGCTCAAACCCTAGCCACGGACAGCGGCCACGACGAAATCGGCCGGTTTTTTAAAACACCTTAAACAAGTCAAAAAAAATCAAAAAAATGGGAGACCTCCGCGTCACATCATCAAATGTGGACTACCAACTAGCAAAAATACTAAACTTGCAATACCAGCGTTTTCTTCAAAAAGTGTTCTAAAAAACGACCTACCATTAACGAAGATTCATGGCTTTCAAGCCAAACTAGCAATGATATGGCAGCATCCGTTGAATAGTTTCAGATAATATGCCCAAATTTGGCGCATGCCTCCGTCTTGTGATGGCAAACAATGTTGCCAAAGCTAGGTTCCAACTTGTTTAACAAAAAAAAACATTTTTCATTTTTGGAATGCTAAAGACATGCGTTTTTCGTGAAGTGGCTACAAGGAGGGGCACCCCAAACGGCGCCATTCCAAGTCTATCTCAAAGTAGAGCCTATTTTACGGACGGTCGCCAAAAAGCATGGATTTCTGACCCTCGTAGCTACTCCCGGCAATTCAGACCACCTTCGGCCAATTCAGTTGGAACCGGCTGGAATTTGAACTACGGGTCCTCCATAGCTTGCCCGTTATTTTCATTAAAAATGCTTTTTAGCTTGACAGGTAGGCATTTCATCACAGAATCGACAACAGATTTCCTCGGCTCAAACCCTAGCCATGGACAGCCGCCACGACGAAATCGGCCGGTTTTTGAAAACACCGTAAACAATTCAAAAAAATCAAAAAAATGGGAGACCTCCGCGTCACATCATCAAATGTGGACTACCAACTAGCAAAAATACTAAACTTGCAATACTAGCGTTTTCTTCAAAAAGGGTTCTAAAAAACGACATACCATGAACGAAGATTCATGGCTTTCAAGACAAACTAGCAATGATATG
The DNA here is from genome assembly GCA_902687465.1 of Secale cereale. Taxonomy (NCBI): domain Eukaryota; kingdom Viridiplantae; phylum Streptophyta; class Magnoliopsida; order Poales; family Poaceae; genus Secale; species Secale cereale. The sequence goes on along the minus strand of LR738711.1, from coordinate 926,397,265 downwards.
GCAGCATCCGTTGAATAGTTTCAGATAATATGCCCAAATTTGGCGCATGCCTCCGTCTTGTGATGGCAAACAATGTTGCCAAAGCGAGGTTCCTACTTGTTTAACAAAAAAAAACCGTTTTTCATTTTTGGAATGTTAAAGACATGCTTTTTCATGAAGTGGCTACAAGGAGGGGCACCCCAAACGGCGCCATTCCATGTCTATCTCAAAGTAGAACCTATTTTACGGACGGTCGCCAAAAAGCATGCATTTCCGACCCTCGTAGCTACTCCCGGCAATTCAGACCACCTTCGACCGATTCAGTTGGAACCGGCTGGAATTTGAACTGCGGGTCCTCCATAGCTTGCCCGTTATTTTCATTAAAAATGCTTTTAAGCTTCACAGGTAGGCATTTCATCACAGAATCGACAACATATTTGCATGTCTCAAACCCTAACCACGGACGGCCGCCGCGACGAAATCAGTCGGTTTTTTAAAACACCATAAAAAATTCAAACAAAATAAAAAAAATGGGAGACCTCCGCGTCACATCATCCAATGTGGCCTACCAACTAGCAAAAATACTAAACTTCCAATACCGGCGTTTTCTTGAAAATGTGTTCTAAAAAACGACCTACCATGAACGAAGATTCATGGCTTTTAAGCCAAACTAGCAATGATATGGCAGCATCCGTTGTATAGTTTCTGATAATATGCCCAAATTTGGCGCATGCCTTCGTCTTGTGATGGCAAACAATGTTGCCAAAGCGAGGTTCCAACTTGTTTAACAAAAAAAGTGTTTTTCATTTTTGGAATGCTAAAGACATGCGTTTTTCGTGAAGCGGCTACAAGGAGGGGCACCCCAAACGACGACATTCCAAGTCTATCTCAAAGTAGACCCTATTTTACGTATGGTCGCAAAAAAGCATGCAATCCTGACCCTCATTGCTACTCCTGGCAATTCAGACCACGTTCGGCCAATTCAGTTGGAACCGGCTGGAATTTGTACTGCGGGTCCTCCATAGCTTGCCCGTTATTTTCACTAAAAATGATTTTTAGCTTCACAGGTAGGCATTTCATCATAGAATCCACAACAGATTTGCACGGCTCAATCCCTAGCCACGGACGGCCGCCACGACGAAATCGGCCGGTTTTTGAAAACACCGTAAAAAATTCAAAAAAATTCAAAAAAATGGGAGACCTCTGCGTCACATCATCAAATGTGGACTACCAACTAGCAAAAATACTAAACTTGCAATACCAGCGTTTTCTTCAAAATGTGTTTTAAAAAACGACCTACCATGAACGAAGATTCATGGCTTTCAAGCCAAACTAGCAATGATAAGGCAGCATCCGTTGAATAGTTTCTGATAATATGCCCAAATTTGGCGCATGCCTCCGTTTTGTGATGGCAAACAATGTTGCCAAAGCGACGTTCCAACTTGTTTATCAAAAAAAAACATTTTTAATTTTTTCAATGATAAATACATGCGTTTTTCGTGAAGCGGCTACAAGGAGGGGCACCCCAAACGGCGCCATTCCATGTCTATCTCAAAGTAGACCCTATTTTACGGACGGTCGCCAAAAAGCATGCATTTCCGACCCTCGTAGCTACTCCCGGCAATTCAGACCACCTTCGGCTGATTCAGCTGGAACCGGCTGGAATTTGAACTGCGAGTCCTCCATAGCTTGCCCGTTATTTTCACTAAAAATGATGTTTAGCTTCATAGGTAGGCATTTCATCACATAATCGACAACAGATTTGCACGGCTCAAATCCTAGCCACGGACGGCCGCCGCGACGATATCGGCCGGTTTTTGAAAACACCATAAAAAATCAAAAAAATCAAAAAAATGGGAGACCTCCGCGTCACATCATCACATATGGCCTACCAACTAGCAAAAATACTAAACTTGCAATACCAGCATTTTCTTCGAAAAGTTTTCTCAAAAACGACCTACCATGAACGAAGATTCATGGCTTTCAAGCCAAACTAGCAATGATATGTCCGCATTCGTTGAATAGTTTCTGATAATATGCCCAAATTTAGCGCATGCCTCCGTCTTGTGATGGCAAACAATGTTGCCAAAGCGAAGTTCCAACATGTTTACCAAAAAACCGTTTTTCATTTTTGGAATGCTAAAGACATGCCTTTTTCGTGAAGCGGCTATAAGGAGGGGCACCCCAAACTGCACCATTCCATGTCTATCTCAAAGTAGACCAAATTTTACGGATGGTCGCCAAAAAGCATGCATTTTCGACCCTCGTAGCTACTCCCGGCAATTCAGACCACCTTCGGCTGATTCAGCTGGAACCGGCTGGAATTTGAACTGCGGGTCCTCCATAGCTTGCCCGTTATTTTCACTAAAAATGTTGTTTAGCTTCACAGGTAGGCATTTCATCACAGAATCGACAACAGATTTGCACGGCTCAAACCCTAGACACGGACGGCCGCCGCGACGATATCGGCCGGTTTTTGAAAACACCGTAAAAATTCAAAAAAATCAAAAAAATGGGAGACCTCCGCGTCACATCATCAAATGTGGCCTACCATCTAGCAAAAATACTAAACTGGCAATACCAACATTTTCTTCAAAAAGAGTTCTCAAAAACGACTTGCCATGAACGAAGATTCATGGCTTTCAAGCCAAACTAGCAATGATATGGCCGCATCCTGTTGAATAGTTTCCGATAATATGCCCAAATTTGGCGCATGCCTCCGTCTTGTGATGGCAAACAATGTTGCCAAAGCGAGGTTCCAACTTGTTTAACAAAAAAAACCATTTTTCATTTTTGGAATGCTAAAGACATGCGTTTTTCGTGAAGCGGCTACAAGGAGGGGCACCCCAAACAGCGCCATTCCATGTCTATCTCAAAGTAGACCCTATTTTACGGACGGTCGCCAAAAAGCATGCATTTCCGACCCCCGTAGCTACTCCCGGCAATTCAGACCACCTTCGGCCGATTCAGCTTGAACCGACTGGAATTTGAACTGCGGGTCCTCCATAGCTTGCCCGTTATTTTCACTAAAAATGCTTTTTAGCTTCACAGGTAGGCATTTCATCACAGAATCGACAACAGATTTGCATGGCTCAAACCCTAGCCATGGATGGCCGCCACGACGAAATCGGCAGGTTTTTGAAAACACCGTAAAAAAATCAAAAAAATAGGAGACCTCCGCGTCACATCATCAAATGTGGCCTATCAACTAGCAAAAATACTAAACTTGCAATACCAGCGTTTTCTTCAAAAAGTATTCTAAAAAACGACCTACCATGAACGAAGATTCATGGCTTTCAAGCCAAACTAGCAATGATATGGCAGCATCCATTGAATAGTTTTTGATAATATGCCCAAATTTGGCGCATGCCTCCGTCTTGTGATGGCAAACAATGTTGCCAAAGCGAGGTTCCAACTTGTTAAACAAAAAAACGTTTTTCATTTTTGGAATGCTAAAGACATGCGTTTTTCGTGAAGCGGCTACAAGGAGGGGCACCCCAAACGGTGCCATTCCAAGTCTATCTCAAAGTAGACCCTATTTTACGGACGGTCGCCCAAAAGCATGCATTTCTGACCCTCGTAACTACTCCCGGCAATTCAGACCACCTTCGGCCAATTCAGCTGGAACCGGCTGGAATTTGAACTGCGGGTCCTCCATAGCTTGCCCGTTATTTTCACTAAAATGCTTTTTAGCGTCACAGGTAGGCATTTCATCACAGAATCGACAACTGATTTGCACGGCTCAAACCCTAGCCACGGACGGCCACCACGACGAAATCGGCCAGTTTTTGAAAACACCGTAAACAATTCAAAAAAAAATCAAAAAAATGGGAGACCTCCCCGTCACATCATCAAATGTGGACTACGAACTAGCAAAATTACTAAACTTCAATACCAACGTTTTCTTCAAAAAGTGTTCTAAAAAACGACCTACCATGAATGAAGATTCATGGCTTTCAAGCCAAACTAGCAATGATATGGCAGCATCCGTTGAATAGTTTCAGATAATATGCCCAAATTTGGCGCATGCCTCCGTCTTGTGATGGCAAACAATGTTGCCAAAGCGAGGTTTCAACTTGTTTAACAAAAAAACATTTTTAATTTTTTCAATGATAAATACATGCGTTTTTCGTGAAGATGCTACAAGGACGGGCACCCCAAACGGCGCCATTCCATGTCTATCTCAAAGTAGACCCTATTTTACGGACGGTCGCCAAAAAGCATGCTTTTCCGACCCTCGTAGCTACTCCCGGCAATTCAGACCACCTTCGGCCGATTCAGTTGGAACCGGCTGGAATTTGAACTGCGGGTCCTCCATAGCTTGCCCGTTATTTTCACTAAAAATGCTTTTTAGCTTCACGGGTAGGCATTTCATCACAGAATCAACAACAAATTTGCACGGCTCAAACCCTAGCCACGGACAGCCGTCACGACGAAATCGGCTGGTTATTGAAAACACCGTAAAAAAATCAAAAAAAAATCAAAAAAATGGGTGACCTCTGCGTCACATCATAAAATGTGGCCTACCAACTAGCAAAAATACTAAACTTGCAATACCAGCGTTTTCTTTAAAAAGAGTTCTCAAAAACGACCTACCATGAACGAAGATACATGGCTTTCTAGCCAAACTAGCATTGATATGCCCGCATCCGTTGAATAGTTTATGATAATATGCCCGAATTTGGCGCATGCCTCCGTCTTATGATGGCAAACAATGTTGCCAAAGCGAGGTTCCAACTTGTTTAACAAAAAAAACATTTTTCATTTTTGGAATGCTAAAGACATGCGTTTTTCGTGAAGCGGCTACAAGGAGGGGCACCCCAAACGGCGCCATTCCATGTCTATCTCAAAGTAGACCCTATTTTACGGACGGTCGCCAAAAAGCATGCATTTCGGACCCTCGTAGCTACTCCCGGCAATTCAGACCACCTTCGGCCGATTCAGCTGGAACCGGCTGGAATTTGAACTGCGGGTCCTCCATAGCTTGCCCGTTATTTTCACTAAAAATGGTTTTTAGCTTCACAGGTAGGCAATTCATCACCGAATCGACAATAGATTTGCACGGTTCAAACCCTAGCCACAGACGGCCGCCACGACGAAATCGGCAGGTTTTTGAAAACACCGCAAAAAAATCGAAAAAAATCAAAAAAAAATGGGAGACATCCGCGTCACATCATCAAATGTGGCCTACCAACTAGAAAAAATACTAAAGATGCAATACTAGCGTTTTCTTCAAAAAGTGTTCTAAAAACGACTTACCATGAACGAAGATTCGTGGCTTTCAAGCCAAACTAGCGATGATATGGCAGCATCCGTTGAATAGTTTCAGATAATATGCCCAAATTTGGCGCATGCCTCCGTCTTGTGATGGCAAACAATGTTGCCAAAGCGAGGTTTCAACTTGTTTAACAAAAAAACATTTTTAATTTTTTCAATGATAAATACATGCGTTTTTCGTGAAGATGCTACAAGGACGGGCACCCCAAACGGCGCCATTCCATGTCTATCTCAAAGTAGACCCTATTTTACGGACGGTCGCCAAAAAGCATGCTTTTCCGACCCTCGTAGCTACTCCCGGCAATTCAGACCACCTTCGGCCGATTCAGTTGGAACCGGCTGGAATTTGAACTGCGGGTCCTCCATAGCTTGCCCGTTATTTTCACTAAAAATGCTTTTTAGCTTCACGGGTAGGCATTTCATCACAGAATCAACAACAAATTTGCACGGCTCAAACCCTAGCCACGGACAGCCGTCACGACGAAATCGGCTGGTTATTGAAAACACCGTAAAAAAATAAAAATAAAAATCAAAAAAATGGGTGACCTCTGCGTCACATCATAAAATGTGGCCTACCAACTAGCAAAAATACTAAACTTGCAATACCAGCGTTTTCTTTAAAAAGAGTTCTCAAAAACGACCTACCATGAACGAAGATACATGGCTTTCTAGCCAAACTAGCATTGATATGCCCGCATCCGTTGAATAGTTTATGATAATATGCCCGAATTTGGCGCATGCCTCCGTCTTATGATGGCAAACAATGTTGCCAAAGCGAGGTTCCAACTTGTTTAACAAAAAAAACATTTTTCATTTTTGGAATGCTAAAGACATGCGTTTTTCGTGAAGCGGCTACAAGGAGGGGCACCCCAAACGGCGCCATTCCATGTCTATCTCAAAGTAGACCCTATTTTACGGACGGTCGCCAAAAAGCATGCATTTCCGACCCTCGTAGCTACTCCCGGCAATTCAGACCACCTTCGGCCGATTCAGCTGGAACCGGCTGGAATTTGAACTGCGGGTCCTCCATAGCTTGCCCGTTATTTTCACTAAAAATGGTTTTTAGCTTCACAGGTAGGCAATTCATCACCGAATCGACAATAGATTTGCACGGTTCAAACCCTAGCCACAGACGGCCGCCACGACGAAATCGGCAGGTTTTTGAAAACACCGCAAAAAAATCGAAAAAAATCAAAAAAAAATGGGAGACATCCACGTCACATCATCAAATGTGGCCTACCAACTAGAAAAAATACTAAAGATGCAATACTAGCGTTTTCTTCAAAAAGTGTTCTAAAAACGACTTACCATGAACGAAGATTCATGGCTTTCAAGCCAAACTAGCAATGATATGGCAGCATCCGTTGAATAGTTTTTGATAATATGCCCAAATTTTGCGCATGCCTCCGTCTTGTGATGGCAAACAATGTTGCCAAAGCGAGGTTCCAACTTGTTTAACAAAAAAAACCGTTTTCAATTTTGGAATGCTAAAGACATGCGTTTTTCGTGAAGCGGCTACAAGGAGGGGCACCCCAAACGGCGCCATTCCATGTCTATCTCAAAGTAGAACCTATTTTACGGACGGTCGCCAAAAAGCATGCATTTCCAAACCTCGTAGCTACTCCCGGCAATTCAGACCACCTTCGACCGATTCAGTTGGAACCGGCTGGAATTTGACGGGTCCTCCATAGATTGCCCGTTATTTTCACTAAAAATGCTCTTTAGCTTAACGGGTAGGCATTTCATCACAGAATCGACAACAGATATGCACGGCTCAAACCCTAGCCACGGACAGCCGCCACGACGAAATCGGCCGGATTTTGAAAACACCGTAATAAAATCAAAAAAATGGGTGACCTCTGCGTCACATCATCAAATGTGGCCTACCAACTAGCAAAAATACTAAGTCTCGGCTAGGAATGAGGGTAGTAGATTATTGGATAGCTTTGATCTATGAGATGATTGATTGATGTCATTTTGTGCGATGAAAAGCTGGGGATAGCTTTGAGCGCACTGTCATTTTCTTTATTTAATATAAATATATTTTGGTCAATTGTTGGTGGTGTTTGATGGTGAAGGCCAAATGTACCTAGGGCCCGGCTGGGAGCATTTCGCCCGTGCCCATGAGCTATAGCTCGCGTAGTTCCTTGTCTTCCGCTACGACGGCGACGCCATGTTCACCGTGAAGATGTTCGACAACACCATGTGCCGCATGTACTACCAGCACAACGACGATGCCAGTAAGCTCTCTGCCTCTCTTCTTCCTGTCCTTTTAGCTTCCTCTACCTGCACGACGACAACACCATGTTCACACTTTGTTGCATTTGGCCACGCAATGGGAGCAGTAGCGGGGATGACGAGGAGCAGAGCGGGGATGACGAGGAGCAGAGCAGGGATGACGAGGAGCAGAACGGGAATGACGAGGAGCAGCCTATTCTGGCTGACGACGAACATGCTATGATGGTGGCTGACGACGACCTTGCTATGGTGGTGGCAGCCGACGACCTTGCTATGGTGGTGGCGGACGACGACCTTGCTATGGTGGTGGCGGACGACGACCTCGCGATGGTGGCGGCGCCTGCAATCCCACAGCTTGGCGACAGGACCATGTCAATTGTGGTAGAGGAGTTCATCCGCGTTGGGATTCACCACTCTGAGCGCATCAGGTTGATGAAGGAGAAGAAGGAGGAGTGAAGATGTTAAGAAAATGAAGTAGCAATGTTTAGCATGTTAGGTTTAAGCTTGTTAGTGTAATATGAACATGTCAATGTTAAGTATGTCAGGTTTAATTTTGTGCATGCTCATGGATGCTATATGACAGTGTCATCTAAACAAGTCATGTTTTTAACAATGAATATTCAGTTTGGTAATTGATGGGAATTGAAATTTTTTATGCATGCTCATGGATGAAAGATAAAATTATGGGTTTTTCTACATGCTCATGTATGAAAAATATAAGTTTCATTTTTTGAATGCTAAAAACATGACTCAAACCCTAGCCGCGGACGACCGCCGTGACGAAATCCGCCGGTATTTGAAAACACCGTAAAAATTCTAAAACCTTTTTTCATTTTTGGAATACAAAATACATCCGTTTTTCGTGAAGCGGCTACAAGTAGGGGCACCCCAAATGGCGTCATTCCATGTATATCTCAAAGCAGACCCTATTTTACGGACGGCCGCCAAAAATCATGCATTTCTGACTCTCGTAGCTACCCCCGGCAATTCAGACCACCTTCGGCCGATTCAGCTGGAACCGGCTGGAATTTGAACTGCGGGTCCTCCATAGCTTGCCAGTTATTTTGATTAAAAATGCTTTTTAGCTTCACTGGTAGGCATTTCATCACAGAATCGACAACAGATTTGTATGGCTCAAACCCTAACCACGGACGGCCGCTACGACAAAATCGGCCGGTTTTTTAAAACAACGTAAAAAATTCAAACAAAATTAAAAACTGGGACACCTCCGCGTCACATCATAAAATGTGGCCTACCAACTAGCAAAAATACTAAACTTCCAATACCGGCATTTTCTTGAAAAAGTGTTCTAAAAAACAACCTACCATGAACGAAGATTCAAGGCTTTCAAGCCAAACTAGCAATGATATGGCAGCATTCGTTGAATAGTTTCTGATAATATGCCCTAATTTGGCGCATGCCTCCGTCTTGTGATGGCAAACAATGTTGCCAAAGCGAGGTTCCAACTTGTTTAACAAAAAATTCCGTTTTTCATTTTTTTTGAATGCTAAATACATGCGTTTTTCGTGAAGCGGCTACAAGGAGGGGCACCCCAAACGACGCCATTCCATGTCTATCTCAAAGTAGACCCTATTTTACGGACGGTCGCTAAAAAGCATGCATTTCCGACCCTCGTAGCTACTCCCGGCAATTCAGACCACCTTCAGCCGATTCAGTTGGAACCAGCTGGAATTTGAACAGCGGGTCCTCCATAGCTTGCCCGTTATTTTCACTAAAAATGATGTTTAGCTTCATAGGTAGGCATTTCATCACAGAATCGACAACAGATTTGCACGGCTCATACCCTAGCCACGGACGGCCGCCGTGACGATATCGGCAGGTTTTTGAAAACACCGTAAAAATTCAAAAAAATCAAAAAAAAATGGGAGACCTCCGCGTCACATCATCAAATGTAGCCTACCAACTAGCAAAAATACTAAACTTGGAATACCAGCATTTTCTTCAATAAGTGTTCTCAAAAACGACCTACCATGAACGAAGATTCATGGCTTTCAAGCCAAACTAGCAATGATATGTCCGCATCCGTTGAATAGTTTCTGATAATATGCCCAAATTTGGCGCATGCCTCCGTCTTGTGATGGCAAACAATGTTGCCAAAGCGAGGTTCCAACTTGTTTAACAAAAAACCGTTTTTCATTTTTGGAATGCTAAAGACATGCCTTTTTCGTGAAGCGGCTACAAGGAGGGGCACCCCAAACTGCACCATTCCATGTCTATCTCAAAGTAGACCCAATTTTACGGATGGTCGCCAAAAAGCATGCATTTCCAACCCTCGTAGCTACTCCTGGCAATTCAGACCACCTTCGGCCGATTCAATTGGAACCGGCTAGAATTTGAACTGCGGGTCCTCCAAAGCTTGCCCGTTATTTTCACTAAAAATGCTTTTTAGCTTCACGGGTAGGCATTTCATCACATAATCGACAACAGATTTGCACGTCTCAAACCCTAGCTATGGATGGCCGCCACGACGAAATCGACCGGTTTTTGTAAACACCGTAAAAAATTCAAAAAAATGGGAGACCTCCGCGTCACATCATCAAATGTGGCCTACCAACTAGCAAAAATACTAAACTTGCAATACCAGCGTTTTTCAAAAAGTGTTCTAAAAAACGACCTACCATGAACGAAGATTCATGGCTTTCAAGCCAAACTAGCAATGATATGGCAGCATCCGTTGAATAGTTTCAGATAATATGCCCAAATTTGGCGCATGCCTCCGTCTTGTAATGGCGAACAATGTTGCCAAAGCGAGGTTCCAACTTGTTTAACAAAAAAAATCGTTTTTCATTTTTGGAATGCTAAAGACATGCGTTTTTCGTGAAGATGCTACAAGGAGGGGCGCCCCAAACGGCGCCATTCCATGTCTATCTCAAAGTAGACCCTATTTTACGGACGACCGCCAAAAAGCATGCATTTCCGACCCTCCTAGCTACTCCCGGCAATTCAGACCACCTTCGGCCAATTCAGCTGGAACCGGCTGGAATTTGAACTGCGGGTCCTCCATAGCTTGCAAGTTATTTTCACTAGAAATGATTTTTAGCTTCACGGGTAGGCATTTCATCACGGAATCGACAACAGATTTGCACGGCTCAAACCCTAGCCACGGACAGCAGCCACGACGAAATCGGCCGGTTTTTTAAAACACCTTAAAAAATCAAAAAAATGGGTGACCTCCACGTCACATCATCAAATGTGGCCTACCAACTAGCAAAAACACTAAACTTGCAATACCAACGTTTTCTTCAAAAAGAGTTGTCAAAAACGACCGACCATGAACGAAGATTCATGGCTTTCAAGCCAAACTAGCATTGATATGTCCGCATTCATTGAATAGTTTATGATAATATGCCCAAATTTGGCGCATGCCTCCGTCTTATGATGGCAAACAATGTTGCCAAAGCGAGGTTCCAACTTGTTTAACAAAAAAACTTTTTTTCATTTTTCGAATGCTAAAGCATGCGTTTTTCGTGAAGCGGCTATAAGGAGGGGAACCCCAAACGGCGCCATTCCATGTCTATCTCAAAGTAGACCCTATTTTACGGACGGTCGCCAAAAAGCATGCATTTCCGACCCTCGTAGCTACTCCCGGCAATTCAGACCACCTTCGGCCGATTCAGCTGGAACCGGCTGGAATTTGAACTGCAGGTCCTCCATAGCTTGCCCGTTATTTTCACTAAAAATGCTTTTTAGCTTCACAGGTAGGCATTTCATCACAGAATCGACGACAGATTTGCACGGCTCAAACCCTACCCACGGACCGGCGCCACATCGAAATTGGCAGGTTTTTGAAAACACCATAAAAAATTCAAAAAAATCGAAAAAATGGGAGACCTCCGCGTCACATCATCAAATGTGGCCTACCAACTAGCAAAAATACTAAACTTGCAATACCAGCGTTTTCTTCAAAAAGTGTTCTAAAAACGACTTACCATGAACGAAGATTCATGGCTTTCAAGACAAACTAGCAATGATATGGCAGCATCCGTTGAATAGTTTTTGATAATATGCCCAAATTTGGCGCATGCCTCCGTCTTGTGATGGCAAACAATGTAGCCAAAGCGAGGTTCCAACTTGTTTAACAAAAAAAACCGTTTTTCATTTTTGGAATGCTAAAGACATGCGTTTTTCGTGAAGCGGCTACAAGGAGGGGCACCCCAAACGGCGCAATTCCATGTCTATCTCAAAGTAGACCCTATTTTACACACGATCGCCAAAAAGCATGCATTTCCGACCCTCGTAGCTACTCCCGGCAATTCGGACCACCTTCGGCCGATTCAGCTGGAACCGGCTGGAATTTGAACAGCGGGTCCTCCATAGCTTGCCCGTTATTTTCACTAAAAATACTTTTTAGCTTCACAGGTAGGCATTTCATCACAGAATCGACGACAGATTTGCACGGCTCAAACCCTACCCACGGACGGCCGCCACGACGAAATCGGCAGGTTTTTGAAAACACCGTAAAAAATTCAAAAAAAATCGAAAAAATGGGAGACCTCCGCGTCACAACATCAAATGTGGCCTACCAACTAGCAAAAATACTAAACTTGCAATACCAGCGTTTTCTTCAAAAAGTGTTCTAAAAACGACTTACCATGAACGACGATTCATGGCTTTCAAGCCAAACTAGCAATGACATGGCAGCATCCGTTGAATAGTTTTTGATAATATGCCCAAATTTGGCGCATGCCTCCGTCTTGTGATGGCAAACAATATAGCCAAAGCGAGGTTCCAACTTGTTTAACAAAAAAAAAACGTTTTTCATTTTTGGAATGCTAAAGACATGCGTTTTTCGTGAAGATGCTACAAGGAGGGGCACCCCAAATGGCGCCATTCCATGTCTATCTCAAAGTAGACCCTATTTTACGGACGGTCGCCAAAAAGCATGCATTTTCGACCCTCGTTGCTACTCCCAGCAATTCAGACGACCTTCGGCCGATTCAGTTGGAACCGGCTAGAGTTTGAACTGCGGGTCCTCCATCGCTTGCCCGTTATTTTCACTAAAAATGCTTTTTAGCTTCACAGGTAGGCATTTCATCACAGAATCGACGACAGATTTGCACAGCTCAAACCCTAGCCACGGACGGCCGCCACGACGAAATCGGCAGGTTTTTTAAAACACCGTAAAAAATTCAGAAAAAATCGAAAAAATGGGAGACCTCCGCGTCACATCATCAAATGTGGCCTACCAACTAGCAAAAATACTAAACTTGCAATACCAGCGTTTTCTTCAAAAAGTGTTCTAAAAACGACTTACCATGAACGAAGATTCATGGGTTTCAAGCCAAACTAGCAATGATATGGCAGCATCCGTTGAATAGTTTTTGATAATATGCCCAAATTTGGCGCATGCCTCCGTCTTGTGATGGCAAATAATGTTGCCAAAGCGAGGTTCCAACTTGTTTAACAAAAAAACACATGCGTTTTTCATTTTTGGAATGCTAAAGACATGCGTTTTTCGTGAAGCGGCTACAAGGAGGGGCACCCCAAACGGCGCCATTCCATGTCTATGTCAAAGTAGAACCTATTTTACGGATGGTCGTCAAAAAGCATGCATTTCCGACCCTCGTATCAACTCCCGACAATTCAGACCACCTTCGACCGATTTAGTTGGATCCGGCTGGAATTTGAACTGCGGGTCCTCCATAGCTTGCCCGTTATTTTCACTAAAAATGCTTTTTAGCTTCACGGGTAGGCATTTCATCACTGAATCGACAACAGATTTGCACGGCTCAAACCCTAGCCACGGACAGCCGCCACGACGAAATCGGCCAGTTTTTGAAAACACTATAAAAAAATCAAACAAATGGGTGACCTCCGCGTCACATCATCAAATGTGGCCTACCAACTAGCAAAAATACTAAACTTGCATTCGTTGAATAGTTTCTGATAATGTGCCCAAATTTGGCGCATGCCTCCGTCTTGTGATGGCAAACAATGTTGCCAAAGCGAGGTTCCAACTTGTGTAAGAAAAAAAAACGTTTTTCATTTTTCGAATGCTAAAGACATGCGTTTTTCGTGAAGCGGCTACAAGGAGGAGCACCCCAAACAACGCCATTCCATGTCTATCTCAAACTAGACCCTATTTTACGGACGGTCGCCAAAAAGCATGCATTTTCGACCCTCGTAGCTATGCCCGGTAATTCAGACCACCTTCGGTCGATTCAGCTGGAACCGGCTGGAATTTGAACAACGGGTCCTCCATAGCTTGCCCTTTATTTTCACTGAAAATGCTTTTTAGCTTCACATGTAGGCAGTTAATCACAGAATCGACAACAGATTTGCACGGCTCAAACCATAGCCACGCATGGCCGCCGCGACGAAATCGGCCGGTTTTTGAAAACACAGTAAAAAATTCAAAAAAAAATCAACAAAATGGGAGACCTCCGTGTCATATCATCAAATGTGGCCAACCAACTAGCAAAAATACTAAACTTGCAATAGCGGCGTTTTCTTGAAAAAGTGTTCTCAACAACGACCTACCATGAACGAAGATTCATGGCTTTCAAGCCAAACTAGCGATGATATGGCAGCATCCGTTGAATAGTTTCTGATAATTTGCCCAAATTTGGCACATACCTCCGTCTTGTGATGGCAAACAATGTTGCCAAAGCGAGGTTCCAACTTGTTTAAAAAAACTGTTTTTCATTTTTTGAATGCTAAAGACATGCGTTTTTCGTGAAGTGACTACAAGGAGGGGCACCCCAAACAGCGCCATTCCATGTCTATCTCAAAGTAGACCCTATTTTATGGATGGTCGCCAAAAAGCATGCATTTCTGACCCTAGTAGCTACTCCCGGCAATTCAGACCACCTTCGACCGATTCAGCAGGAACCGGCTAGAATTTGAACTGCGGGTCCTCCATAGCTTGCCCGTTATTTTCACTAAAAATGCTTTTTAGCTTCACAGGTAGGCATTTCATCACAGAATCGACAACAGATTTGCACGGCTCAAACCCTAGCCATGGACGGCCGCCACGACGAAATCGGCAGGTTTTTCGAAAACACTGTAAAAAATTCAAAAAAAATCAAAAAAATGGGAGACCTCCACGTCACATACTCAAATGTGGCCTACCAACTAGCAAAAATACTAAACTTGCAATACCGGCGTTTTCTTGAAAAAGTGTTCTAAAAACGACCTACCATGAACGAAGATTCATGGCTTTCAAGCCAAACTAGCAATCATATGGCAGCATCCATTGAATAGTTTCTGATAATATGCCCAAATTTGGCGCATGCCTCCGTCTTGTGTGGCAAACAATGTTGCCAAAGCGAGGTTCCAACTTGTTTAACAAAAAAAATCGTTTTTTCATTTTTTTAATGCTAAAGACATGCGTTTTTGTGAAGCGGCTACAAGGAGGGGCACCCCAAACGGCGCCATTCCATGTCTATCTCAAAGTAGACCCTATTTTACAGACGTTCGCCAAAAAGCATGCATTTCCGACCCTCGTAGCTACTGCGGCAATTCAGACCACCTTCGGCCCATTCAGCTGGAACCGGCTAGAATTTGAACTGCGGGTCCTCCATAGCTTGCCCGTTCTTTTCACTTAAAATGCTTTTTAGCTTCACAGGTAGGCATTTCATCATAGAATCGACAAGAGATTTGCACGGCTCCAACCCTAGCCACGGACGGCCACCATGACGAAATCGGCCGGTTTTTGAAAACACTATAAAAATTCAAAAAAAAAAATCAAAAAAATGGGAGACCTCCGCGTCACATCATCAAATGTGGCCTACCAACTAGCAAAAATAATAAACTTGCAATACCAGTGTTTTCTTCAAAAAGTGTTCTTAAAAACGACCTACCATGAACGAAGATTCATGGCTTTCAAGCCAAACTAGCAATGATATGTCCGCATCCGTTGAATAGTTTCTGATAATATGCCCAAATTTGGCGCATGCCTCCGTCTTCTGATGGCAAACAATGTTGCCAAAGCGAGGTTCCAACTTGTTTAACAAAAAAAACCATTTTTCATTTTTGGAATGCTAAAGACATGCGTTTTTCGTGAAGCGGCTACAAGGAGGGGCACCCCAAACGGCGCCATTCCATGTCTATCTGAAAGTAGACCCTATTTTACGGACGGCCGCCAAAAAGCATGCATTTTCGACCCTCGTAGCTACTCCCGGCAATTCAGACCATCTTCGGCCGATTCAGCTGGAACTGGCTGGAATTTGAACTGCGGGTCCTCTATAGCTTGCCCGATATTTTCACTAAAAATACTTTTTAGCTTCACAGGTAGGCATTTCATCACAGAATCGACAACAGATTTGCACGGCTCAAACCCTGGCCACGGACGGTCGCCGCGACGAAATCTGTCGGTTTTTGAAAACACAGTAAAAAATTCAAAAAAAATCAAAAAATGGGAGACCTCCGCGTCACATCCTCAAATGTGGCCTACCAACTAGCAAAAATACTAAACTTGCAATACCGGCATTTTCTTGAAAAAGTGTTCTAAAAAACGACCTACCATGAACGAAGATTCATGGCTTTCAGGCCAAACTAGCAATGATATGGCAGCATCCATTGAATAGTTTCTGATAATATGCCCAAATTTGGCGCATGCCTCCGTCTTGTGTGGCAAACAATGTTGCCAAAGCGAGGTTCCAACTTGTTTAACAAAAAAATTGTTTTTTCATTTTTTTTAATGCTAAAGACATGCGTTTTTGTGAAGCGGCTACAAGGAGGGGCACCCCAAACGGCGCCATTCCATGTCTATCTCAAAGTAGACCCTATTTGACGGACGTTCGCCAAAAATTATGCATTTCCGACCCTCGTAGCTACTCCGGCAATTCAGACCACCTTTGGCCCATTCAGCTGGAACCGGCTAGAATTTGAACTGCGGTTCCTCCATAGCTTGCCTATTCTTTTCACCAAAAATGCTTTTTAGCTTGACAGGTAGGCATTTCATCATAGAATCGACAACAGATTTTCACGGCTCCAACCCTAGCCACGGACGGCCGCCACGACGAAATCGACCGGTTTTTGAAAACACTATAAAAAATTCAAAAAAAAATCAAAAAAATGGGAGACCTCCGCGTCACATCATCAAATGTGGCCTACCAACTAGCAAAAATAATAAACTTGCAATACCAGTGTTTTCTTCAAAAAGTGTTCTTAAAAACGACCTACCATGAACGAAGATTCATGGCTTTCAAGCCAAACTAGCAATGATATGTCCGCATCCGTTGAATAGTTTCTGATAATATGCCCAAATTTGGCGCATGCCTCCGTCTTGTGATGGCAAACAATGTTGCCAAAGCGAGGTTCCAACTTGTTTAACAAAAAAACACATGCGTTTTTCGTGAAGCGGCTACAAGGAGGGGCACCCCAAACGGCGCCATTCCATGTCTATCTGAAAGTAGACCCTATTTTACGGATGGCCGCCAAAAAGCATGCATTTTCGACCCTCGTATCTACTCCCGGCAATTCAGACCATCTTCGGCCGATTCAGCTGGAACCAGCTGGAATTTGAACTGCAGGTCCTCCATAGCTTGCCCGTTATTTTCACTAAAAATGCTTTTTAGCTTCATAGGTAGGCATTTCATCACAGAATCGACAACAGATTTGCACGGCTCAAACCCTAGCCACGGACGGTCGCCGCGATGAAATCTGTCGGTTTTTGAAAACACAGTAAAAAATTCAAAAAAAAAATGGGAGACCTCCACGTCACATACTCAAATGTGGCCTACCAACTAGCAAAAATACTAAACTTGCAATACCGGCGTTTTCTTGAAAAAGTGTTCTAAAAACGACCTACCATGAACGAAGATTCATGGCTTTCAAGACAAACTAGCAATGATATGGCAGCATCCATTGAATAGTTTCTGATAATATGCCCAAATTTGGCGCATGCCTCCGTCTTGTGTGGCAAACAATGTTGCCAAAGCGAGGTTCCAACTTGTTTAACAAAAAAATCGTTTTTTCATTTTTTTAATGCTAAAGACATGCGTTTTTGTGAAGCGGCTACAAGGAGGGGCACCCCAAACGGCGCCATTCCATGTCTTTCTCAAAGTAGACCCTATTTTACGGACGTTCGCCAAAAAGCATGCATTTCCGACCCTCGTAGCTACTCCGGCAATTCAGACCACCTTCGGCCCATTCAGCTGGAACCTGCTAGAATTTGAACTGCGGTTCCTCCATAGCTTGCCCGTTCTTTTCACCAAAAATGCTTTTTAGCTTCACAGGTAGGCATTTCATCATAGAATCAACAACAGATTTGCACGGCTCCAACCCTAGCCACGGACGGCCGCCACGACGAAATCGGCCGGTTTTTGAAAACACTATAAAAAATTCAAAAAAATCAAAAAAATAGGAGACCTCCGCGTCACATCATCAAATGTGGCCTACCAACTAGCAAAATACTGAACTTGCAATACCAGTGTTTTCTTCAAAAAGAATTCTTAAAAACGACCTACCTTGAACGAAGATTCATGGCTTTCAAGCCAAACTAGCAATGATATGTCCGCATCCGTTGAATAGTTTCTGGTAATATGCCCAAATTTGGCGCGTGCCTCCGTCTTGTGATGGCAAACAATGTTGCCAAAGCGAGGTTCCAACTTGGTTAACAAAAAAAAACCATTTTTCATTTTTGGAATGCTAAAGACATGCATTTTTCGTGAAGCGGCTACAAGGAGGGGCACCCCAAACGGCGCCATTCCATGTCTATCTGAAAGTAGACCCTATTTTACGGACGGCCGCCAAAAAGCATGCATTTTCGACCCTCGTAGCTACTCCCGGCAATTCAGACCATCGTCGGCCGATTCAGCTGGAACCGGCTGGAATTTGAACTGCGGGTCCTCCATAGCTTGCCCGTTATTTTCACTAAAAATGCTTTTTAGCTTCACAGGTAGGCATTTCATCACAGAATCGACAACAGATTTGCACGGCTCAAACCCTAGCCACGGACGGTCGCCGCGACGAAATCTGTCTGTTTTTGAAAACACAGTAAAAAATTCAAAAAAAATCAAAAAATGGGAAACCTCCGCGTCACATCCTCAAATGTGGCCTACCAACTAGTAAAAATACTAAACTTGCAATACCGGCATTTTCTTGAAAAAGTGTTCTAAAAAACGACCTACCATGAACGAAGATTCATGGCTTTCAAGGCAAACTAGCAATGATATGGCCGCATCCATTGAAAAGTTTCTGATAATATGCCGAAATTTGGCGCATGCCTCCGTCTTGTGTGGCAAACAATGTTGCCAAAGCAAGGTTCCAACTTGTTTAACAAAAAAAAAATCGTATTTTCATTTTTTTAATGCTAAAGACATGCGTTTTTGTGAAGCGGCTACAAGGAGGGGCACCCCAAACGGCGCCATTCCATGTCTATCTCAAAGTAGACCCTATTTTACGGGCGTTCGCCAAAAAGCAAGCATTTCCGACCCTCGTAGCTACTCCGGCAATTCAGACCACCTTCGGCCCATTCAGCTGGAACCGGCTAGAATTTGAACTGCGGGTCCTCCATAGCTTGCCCGTTCTTTTCACTAAAAATGCTTCTTAGCTTCACAGGTAGGCATGTCATCATAGAATCGACAACAGATTTGCACGGCTCCAACCCTAGCCATGGACGGCCGCCACGACGAAATCGGCCGGTTTTTGAAAACACTATAAAAAATTCAAAAAAAATCAAAAATGGGAGACCTCCCTGACATCATCAAATGTGGCCTACCAACTAGCAAAAATACTAAACTTGCAATACCAGTGTTTTCTTCAAAAAGTGTTCTTAAAAACGACCTACCATGAACGAAGATTCATGGCTTTCAAGCCAAACTAGCAATGATATGTCCGCATCCGCTGAATAGTTTCTGATAATATGCCCAAATTTGGCGCATGCCTCCGTCTTGTGATGGCAAACAATGTTGCCAAAGCGAGGTTCCAACTTGTTTAACAAAAAAAAAACCATTTTTCATTTTTGGAATGCTAAAGACATGCGTTTTTCGTGAAGCGGCTACAAGGAGGGGCACCCCAAACGGCGCCATTCCATGTCTATCTGAAAGTAGACCCTATTTTACGGACGGCCACCAAAAAGCATGCATTTTCGACCCTCGTAGCTACTCCCGGCAATTCAGACCATCTTCGGCCGATTCAGCTGGAACCGGCTGGAATTTGAACTACGGGTCCTCCATAGCTTGCCCGTTATTTTCACTAAAAATGCTTTTTAGCTTCACAGGTAGGCATTTCATCACAGAGTCGACAACAGATTTGCACGGCTCAAACCCTAGCCACGGACGGTCGCCGCGACGAAATCTGTCGGTTTTTTAAAACACAGTAAAAAATTCAAAAAAAATCAAAAAATGGGAGACCTCCGCGTCACATCCTCAAATGTGGCCTACCAACTAGCAAAAATACTAAACTTGCAATACCGGCATTTTCTTGAAAAAGTGTTCTAAAAAACGACCTACCATGAACGAAGATTCATGGCTTTCAAGACAAACTAGCAATGATATGGCAGCATCCATTGAATAGTTTTTGATAATATGCCCAAATTTGGCGCATGCCTCCGTCTTGTGTGGCAAACAATGTTGCCAAAGAAAGGTTCCAACTTGTTTAACAAAAAAAATCGTTTTTTCATTTTTTTTAATGCTAAAGACATGCGTTTTTGTGAAGCGGCTACAAGGAGGGGCACCCCAAACGGCACAATTCCATGTCTATCTCAAAGTAGACCCTATTTTACGGACGTTCGCCAAAAAGCATGCATTTCCGACCCTAGTAGCTACTCCGGAAATTCAGACCACCTTCGGCCCATTTAGCTGGAACCGGCTAGAATTTGAACTGCGGGTCCTCCATAGCTTGCCCGTTCTTTTCACTTAAAATGCTTTTTAGCTTCACAGGTAGGCATTTCATCATAGAATCGACAATAGATTTGCACGGCTCCTACCCTAGCCACGGACGGCCGCCCCGACGAAATCGGCCGGTTTTTGAAAACACTATAAAAAAATCAAAAAAATGGGAGACCTCCACGTCACATCATCAAATGTGGCCTACCAACTAGCAAAAGTACTAAACTTGCAATACCAGTGTTTTCTTCAAAAAGTGTTCTTAAAAACGACCTACCATGAACGAAGATTCATGGCTTTCAAGCCAAACTAGCAATGATATGTCCGCATCCGTTGAATAGTTTCTGATAATATGCCCAAATTTGGCGCATGCCTCCGTCTTGTGATGGCAAACAATGTTGCCAAAGCGAGGTTCCAACTTGTTTAACAAAAAAAAAACCATTGTCATTTTTGGAATGCTAAAGACATGCGTTTTTCATGAAGCGGCTACAAGGAGGGGCACCCCAAACGGCGCCATTCCATGTCTATCTCAAAGTAGACCCTATTTTACGGACGGTCGCCAAAAACCATGCATTTTAGACCCTCTTAGCTACTCCCGGCAATTCAGACCACCTTCGGTCGATTCAGGTGGAACCGGCTGGAATATGAACTGCGGGTCCTCCATAGCTTGCCCGTTATTTTCACTAAAAATGCTTTTTAGCTTCACAGGTAGGCATTTCATCACAGAATCGACAACAGATTTGCACGGCTCAAACCCTAGCCACGGACGGCCGCCGCGACGAAATCGGCCAATTTTTGAAAACACAGTAAAAAATTAAAAAAAAAACAAAAAAATGGGAGACCTCCGCGTCACATCATCAAATGTGGCCTACCAACTAGCAACTATACTAAACTTGCAATACCGGCGTTTTCTTGAAAAAGTGTTCTCAAAAACGACCTACCAATCTACCATGAACGAAGATTCATGGCTTTCAAGCCAAACTAGCAATGATATGGCAGCATCTGTTGAATAGTTTCTGATAATATGCCCAAATTTGGCGCATACCTCCATCTTGTGATGGTAAACAATGTTGCCAAAGTGAGGTTCCAGCTTGTTTAACAAAAAAACCGTTTTTCATTTTTTGAATGCTAAAGACATGCGTTTTTCGTGAAGCGGCTACAAGGAGGGCCACCCCAAACGGCGCCATTCCATGTCTATCTCAAAGTACACCCTATTTTACGGACGGTCACCAAAAAGCATGCATTTCCGACCCTCGTAGCTACTCCCGGCAATTAAGACCACCTTCGGCCGATTCAGCTGGAACCGGCTGGAATTTGAACTGCGGGTCCTCCATAGCTTGCCCGTTATTTTCACTAAAAATGCATTTTAGCTTCACAGGTAGGCATTTCATCACAGAATCGACAACAGATTTGCACGGCTCAAACCCTAGCCACGGACGGCCGCCGCGACGAAATCGGCCGGTTTTTGAAAACACCATAAAAAGTTAAAAAAATCAAAAAAATGGGAGACCTCCGCGTCACATCATCAAATGTGGCCTACCAACTAGCAAAAATACTAAACTGGCAATACCGGCGTTTTCTTGAGCTACTCGGTATGATTTTAGCCATGATTTCTACAAAATTTACAAAAAAAACCTATTTTTTTCTACTCCCAAACCCAAAAGAATTTCCCTCCCACAGCAAAATTTTCCCTCCACCAAAATTTCCCTCTCCCAAAATTTCCTTCCACTCCCTTTCCCATAAACAGGCAGGACCCACCACTCCCTCTCCCACTAACACGCGGGATCCCCTCCCCTCCCCTCCCAAAATTTCCCCATTCCCCTCCCCTCTCCACGACGAACCCTAGCTTCTCCCT
>LR738711.1:926315647-926367996 GCA_902687465.1 Secale cereale | reverse complement strand
ATATATATATATATATATATATATATATATATATATATATATATATATATATATATATATATCATCGAATGTCTCGCACCACCATTCACACATACACATGTATATATATATCATGCGAATGTTCTTGCAAACGTAGAATGCACATAAATCAGTCCCCTGCGCCTGCTTCAGGGCCTTTACGAGAATATAATTCAGTCAGATAATAATTAGTCAAGCATGATAATTAATGGTAGTGAAACTAGAATTAAAGAGATGCATGGTAGCTTGCTGGTACTAGCTACTTAATTAATTACCTTGGGTCAGATCCATTTCAGCTCTTTTTTCCATGGGCCTTCAATCTGTCTGATGAACTTTTGCCAAGCCATGCCCGCCAGCAAAGAAAATGAATAAAGGAGTTATTAAATAGTTGATATCAGGGAATGACAAACTAAAGAGGCAGACATATAGTTAGATAATGATTGAAATTACCGATTGACCATGCCCTTCATGATTTTGTAGTCAGCAGCTTCTTTAAGTAGTGAGTCCAGTACTTGAACTTTTCCCTTGTCAACTTTAATGATTATCAAGATCCAGTGGAAACTGCATGCGCACACGTTTGCATGTATAATTATACGGGCATGTGCATATATAACTCATCAACTACCCTAAACATTATACACTTATTAACATCTTGCTAGTAAGCAAAAATAAAATTTGTAGTACAAGACAGTGTGACTCACCCGAAGCTGTAAGGAAGTAGTATTTCTGGACAAGCATTTAGGCGCTTCAAGAACTCTAGCAAGCTATTGTCTTTGTCTTTTCGTTCCCATTGACGTGACCATGTCTCTTGATTAATGATATTTGGGTCAATGAACCCAATGCCATAGCGTCCACCTTTTTTCATTTCATAGATCTTCATTCTGCATAATACCACAGAAAAGAATAGTGAGGATAAATACAGGAAATGATCAATGAGCACTACAGCTAGCTAGAGACTTAATGAAATTACAGAAATAAATCACTTACAGATAATAGCAACTGACGATAGATTTGTCGAGTGCGTATTGATTGAATAACTGAACAATTCTGAAAACTCAACATATAGATCATTCTCATGGTAGTAATGATCTTCCTTGACTTTCACCGTGAGGGACTCTCGATCGGTAGTCTTGGCTTCCTTCATGTACCATTCATGCAATTTAAACATTCTCGTTGTTAGAAGCTTGACCTCATCAGGCTTCACCAGAGGCTGGCCACGGACATATTTCCATTTTAGTTGCTGATGTGTAAACTTTTCCATGGGCTTGATGCCTAGGAGTTATTCTATAGTGCATCCGATCTCTGCAGCCTGCCTCCTATGATCGTCGGTTATTACCAGCTGATCGCCATCGGTACTCGCATGTGTTGGTACAATGAGCGGGGGGATCGATTGCACCGCCTGTTCTACCAGCTAGGGAATAGTTTTCTCGCTTTTTTGGCAGCTGCTTGGCTGGAGCTCGACCTCGACTCATTCTTTTGTGTACTATGCGCCTTCTTGATTTGGCGCAGATAGTCTGAGTCCCTAGGCTTGGGAGCTGGTGCTTGAGCCATACTAATGAAGTGGTCAACAACATGCTCACCCACTTTCTCCTTTGGCGGCGGTGGCGCTTTGGGTCCAAAATGGGCCCTCACTTGGGCTTGGTATTCGGCTTCGTTTTCCTCCATAGTAATGTCGTAAGGCCTCTTCGAAAGAGGCGTGAGGCTTGGACCAAATTGTATCTCTTCCCTCATCTACCTGAACTTGTACCACTAGATGCCATAGCTGTGGCAGCTCTCTTCCGCTCTTGCATAGGCGGCGGAGATGGCTGGCGCGATGCCTGACTTGGAGGAGGAGTGGGCTGACGCATTGCCGGACTTGGAGGAGGAGGAGTGGGCTGACGTGGTGCCGGACTTGGAGGAGAAGGAGTGGCCTGACGCGTTGGCGTACTTGGAGGAGCAGGACTGTGCTGAGGCGGTGGCTGATGACTTGGAGGAGTGGGAGTCTGCTCACCCGGTGGCGGACTTCGAGGAGGAGTCGGCTGGCGCGGTGTCGATGGCCTTGGAAAGATGATGCAATCCTTTCTCCATAGAATGATATGATCTATGGCCTCTCCCAGTGTGTGCTTGTCGTCACCTCCACGAATATCAAGGTCTAGCCCCGAATATTGAGCCACCACTTCATCAACCACGACACGAGCATAGCCAGCTGGAATCGGGTTGCAATAGAAGGTTGCTCCAGGGGGATTTGTGTAAGCAACGGCGTCCACCACCTTCATGGATATGTTATTCATTTCGAAGTGTAGCTCACAATTAGTGTTATCCATGACCTCATCCACAGGGTATCTATCCAGCAGTGCCTCTTCGCCCGGGGCGGAACCCGCGCTGCTTGTCGGCATGGATGGGACGGTGCTATCCAATGATGGATCCGCTAGCTTCTGCCGCTGCTGAGACCCCCTTTCTTGGCTAAGTGAGTCGATCTGCTGTTGCTACCGCTCGAATAGGAGTGCCAACTCCGCGTGCTTTGATTCTACTATGCAAAGGCGTTCTGCTTCCTACCTCCTCCAGCTTCCTCTTCTTCTCCTCCGGCATCTTCTTTATTGCACGACTTCTGTAGTCGGTGTTCCAGTCCTCAAACCCCTCATACCACGGAACAAAGCCTTTGCCTCGTGTTCTTCCCGGGTGTTCAGGATTTCCCAGGGCGCGCGTAAGCTCGTCGTTCTCTCTATTGGGCGTGAACACCACCGTTCGAGCCTCTTCTATTGCAACAAGTAATTTGATGTCAGATCCTTTAAGACTTGCCTTCTGCAAAACTTCGCATGTCTTTGGGTCCAACGCCCCCCATGCGCATAGAACCAAGTCATGCACCTAGGGGCCCAGCTCAATATAACTGGAATGACCCCTGCATCCACCATCTGTAGCTCATACTTATCCCACTTAGGCCGGGCGACCGCGTAGCCACCTGGCCCCATGATGACCCACAAGTATGGGGGGTTAATTGTAGCTCTTTTCGATAAGTAAGACTGTCGAATCCAACGAGGAGCAGAAGGAAATGACAAGTAGTTTTCAGTAAGGTAGTGCCTGCAAGTGCTGAAATTTTAAGTAGCGAGTAGTTTAACAGCAAAGAAATTTGTAACGAGCAAGTAACGATAATTGTAACAAGTATGCAGCAAGGTAGCCCAATCCTCTTGAGGCAAAGCACAGGCCAAAAACGGTCTCTTATAGTAAGCAAAGCGTTCTTGAGGGTACACGAGAATTTCATCTAGTCACTTTCATCATGTTTGTTTGATTTGTGTTCGCTACTTTGATAATTTGATATGTGGGTGGACCGGTGCTTAGGTGATGTTCTTACCTGATCAAACCTCCTACTTATGATTAAAACTCCTGCAAGCATCTGCAACGAGAAAAGTATTAAGAATAAATTCTAACCATAGCATTAAACTCTAGGATCGAATCGGTCCCTTACGGAATAGTGCATAAACTGGGGTTTAAGTTTCTGTCACTCTCGCAACCCACCATCTATTTACTACTCCACAATGCATTCCCTTAGGCCCAAATATGGTGAAGTGTCATGTAGTCGACGTTCACATGACACCACTAAGGGAATCACAACATACATACTATCATAATATCGAACACATATCAAATTCACATGATTACTTGCAACATGATTTCTCCCATGACCTCAAGAACAAAGGTAACTACTCACAAGTGATGAGCATGCTCAAGATCAGAGGGTTATTAATATTCATAATAGATCTGAACATATAATCTTTCACCAAATAAACCATATAGTAATCAACTACAAGATGTAATCAACACTACTAGTCACCCCGTAGCAACAATCTATAGTTCCGTTAACAAGATTAAATACAAGAGATGAACTAGGGTTTGAGATGAGATGGTGTTGTTGAAGATGTTGATGGAGATTGCACTCCCCGAGATGGAAGAGTGGCTGGTGATGATGACAATGATGATTCCCCCCTCCGGGAGGGAATTTCCCCTTGCGGAAACGCTCCGTCGGAGGGCAAAAGTGCTCCTTCCCAAGTTCCACCTCAAGACGACGGAGTTCCGTCCCGAAAGCCTTCTACTCATTTTTTTCTACGTCAGAATCACTTATATACTAGAAGATGGGCATCGGAGGTGGGCCGAGGAGGCCACAACCCACCAGGGCGCGCCAGGGGGGCCTGGCGCGCCCAGGTGGGTTGTGCCCACCTGGTGGCCCCCCTCTGGTGTTTATTGGCTCCAATATTTCTTAAATATTCCATATAAAATCTCTGTGGAGTTTCAACTTGTTTGGAGTTGTGCAGATTACGTGGCCTGACGTAGATTTTCCAGGTCCAGATTTCCCGCTGCCGGAATTCTCTCTCTTGGTGTGTACCTTGAAAATTATGAGAGAAAAGGCATTAGAATTACTCAAAAAAAGTATTATTACGGACAAAAACTTTGTAAATATCAGTAAGAAAACATGATGCAAAATGAACGTATCAACTCCTCCAATCTTAGACCTCGCTTGTCCTCAAGCGAAAACCGAAATCGAAAAGCATGTCCACATGCTTTGAGAGAGAGGTGTCGATAAAAATAAAATACGGACATAGAAGTATCATGTTGATTATTATAATAGCAATAGAATTAAACATAAGACTTTTATCATATAACTTGTATCATAAACTTATCATGAATAATTGACAGTTCTTCACACAACAGAAGTATAAAGCATAAACTCTATTAGAAACCAAGAAACTATGTTTTCAATCAACTTTTGCAACTACATTCATCATCTTTTCAGGAAGGGTCACATATCGGAGCCTTTAGACAAGTCCAAATACTCAACCATCATATAGTCTTCTATGATTGCTAACACTCACCGCATACACATGAGCAAAACGTTTCAACCGTTTCAAAACGCTTTGCCTCCCAACATGCTCACATCAAGGGTGATGTCAACAATAATAATTCATGTCACCCATATCCAACTGGACATACGTGCCTAGATCTTTCCTCACCACATGAAGCTTGCTAAAGGATAAAAATAAATTAGGAAAGAGGGATTTTTTTTGACTCTTTGCATAAAAGTAAAAGAAAGGCCCTTCGCAGAGGGAAGCAGAGGTTGCCATGCGCTTATTTGTTTGCATGCTCAATCCCTTAGTGCAAGAGAACGTCACGTTGTATTGCCCCTTAAGATGAAAACCTTTATTGTGCAATCTGTCGCTTGTATTCTTTGTCATCCAAGTTTGTACAACGCTCAATTTTTTCTTACACTAAATGATCTCACATATTTAGAAGCATTTTTATTGCCTTTTTGCACCGATGACAACTTAGTTGAAGGATCTTACTCAATCCATAGATAGGTATGGTGGACTCTCGTAAAAGGTTTTGGGTTTAAGGGCTTTTGGATGCACAAGTAGTATCTCTACTTAGTGCGGAATTTTTGGCTAGAAAAGATATTGGGCAAGCACCACATGTTAAAGGATCTATGACAATATGACTTCTATGTGAATATGAACAAACATAAACCATTAAGTTGTCTTTCTTGTCCAACGTCAGCAATTTTGGCATATAACATTTTGATGGGGGCTCACAATCACAAAAGATTTCTAGGATAGTGTGACGCCCCTGATTTGACCGTACACTAATCATGCACGCAAATGTATACGACCAAGATCAATGACTCACTGGAAGATATCACAACACAACTATAGACACAAATTATAATAATACAAGCTTTATATTACAAGCCAGGGGCCTCGAGGGCTCGAATACATAAGCTCGAATACACAAGAGTCAGCGGAAGCAATAATATGTGAGTACAGATATAAGTTAAAACAAGATTGCCTTAAGAAGGCTAGCACAAAACATCAATGATTGAAAAGGCAAGGCCTCCTGCCTGGGACCTCCTAACTACTCCTAGTCGTCAGCTGTCTCCATGTAGTAGTAGGCTCCATCGGGGTAGTAGCAGTCGTCAAGTGTGGCATCTGGCTCCTGGACTCCACCATCTGGTTGCATCAACCAGCAAGAAGAAAGAAGGGGGGGAAGGGGGAGCAAAGCAACCGTGAGTACTCATCCAAAGTACTCGCAAGCAAGGATCTACACTACATATGCATCGGTATCAATGAAAAGGGTAGTATCTGTGGACTAAGCTGCAGAATGCCAGAATAAGAGGGGGAGAAGCTAGCCCTATCGAAGACTAGCATCTTCTGGAAACCATCGTCTTCCAGAAACAAGGGGGGTAGAGTAGTATATCATAAGTCATATTTATGTTGTTGTTCCAACGCTCCGGGATCCTTTCTCGACTCCCGAACCAACATATCCAAACAAAGCCTCAGCATCCAGTTCTAGTTGTAGCGATCGGGATACAACTGCAAGTGTCCGTTACCATAGGACAGGCTATCGATAGATGTTTTCTTCCCTGAAGGGGTGCACCAACTTACCCATCACGCTTGCTTAACTCGGGCCAGACACACCATCAGGTCATGCCCGCCCTCGGCCAAACAATACGCCGCAACCCGATCTAGGCTTAATAGAGAGGTCATGCACGCCGGACTAAACCCTATGCCCCCAGCGTTCATGGGCCAATCGCCCCGGGAACTCCTGCACGTTGCGTACGCAGCCGGTGAGCAGACCTAGCAACCACCTTTATAAAGGTAGGTGCCTAACCAGTCCAACCCGGCGCGCGCTGCTCAGTCGCAATGACGTCAGTTAAGCTTCGGTTGATGCATACGACGCATAACGCCCATACTATGCCCACGTGGTGGTTAGCGCTGTCAGGCTAGAGGCCCCTTGGATCAAATATTCAAACCGTTTAGTGTCATGGGAACGCGCGGTAATGAGCAGAGAATCGCGATCATGTGACCCCATCGCCCCGTCTCGAGAACTTCCGGCAAGGGCGAGTGCCCGACCACGCCTCGTATTTATCTCGCGGGCACCTTCCAGGTCAACACAGCTACACATCACTCGGAATTAAGCTCGCGCGGGTACCCCTCAGGGTCGACCCGTCTTTAGTAACCAGGTATAGTGTAAAGACATAGTAACCATAGTAACTGTGTGTCTGACACCAAAGGGAAACCTGAGGAAATCACCCTCGATGGAATTTCACCCGATGTTTATCATCAAGGTCAACGAAAGAGGAGTCACCCTCGAGGTCCACTCTTGAGGAGTGGCACGACAGTGTCGTTATCGGGAGTGGAGAAAGAGGAATCACCCTCGATGACCACAACCGATAAACTAACCTACAAGGTTAACATCAGAAGTGTAGATGAGGTCTCACCCTCGGCACTCGATAGTAACCCAGTAGTGTCGAGCAACTACGGGGAAAGTGATGTGCGGTGCCGGGTCCTGGTCTTCGATCCCGTTGATCGGGCCTTCTGATAATCCAGCGGGTCAGTCGGGACAATGTGGGGGTCACTGATGGATCTCTAACCAGCCTATACTAAGCAGTTTAGTATAAACCTGTAAGGTATGAAAGCAGGTATCAACAACAGGCTATGCATTAGAATAGGATCATACAAAAAGCAGTGGCAGTTCTAATGCAAGCATAAGAGAGAAGGGAATGGACGATATCGGAATGATCAAAAGGGGGTTGGCTTGCCTGGTTGCTCTGTCAAGAAGGAGGGGTCGTCGTTGATGCAGTCGATCATCGAGGTAGAATCAGTCTCGCGGTCTACCGGAGAGAAGAGGGGGAAGAAACAATAAATGTAAACCATGCATATGCAACAAGGAAGAACAACATGTTAACACGCAGTGCTAGGGTGTTCTAACACGGTGCTACACGATACCGGCGGAGGGGGATAACATCCGGGAAAGTATCCCCAGTGTTTCGTGTTTTCGGGCAGTTGAATCGAAGGGGGATTGTTCCATGTTCGGTATGATAGAGACGTGTGGCGGACAAACGGACCACGTACTCGAATTCGTCTCGCCGTTCTGAGCAATTTTCATATATAAAACTTTTTCATCTGTGTTACGGATTATTTTATATGATTTTCTAAAGTTTTAGACATTTTCTGGAATTTATTTAATTAATTTAAATCAACATTATCCAGAATAGTATGTGGTGACGTCAGCATGATGTCAGGGTGATGTCAGCGGGGTCAACAGTCAACTTTGACTGGTTGACTGGTCAAAAGGGGCAATGGGGCCCACTGTCATGGACTATTTAGTTAACTAACAATTAATTAGTCTAACTAACAGATTAATTAGGTTTAATTAGTTAATTAACATAAATAATTAAGTTAATTAATTAATTAAATAATTCATTAATTCAGTATTATTTACAACTCCTTTTTAAAAACATTAACTGGGGTGGGCCCCACCTGGAAGTGGCCCAGAGCCAAAACGGGCTAAAGGGTGATGGGTCACGGGCGCAGGGCGCAGCCACTGGGCACGGCGGGCGGAGCCCCAGGGTGCCGGACTAGGGCGCCGGCCGGCCGAAACCGCGGCTAGCAGCGGCGGTGAGCTGCGCAGTGCAGCAGCAGCGCCGACGAGGGCGAGAGGGGGAAGAAGGATGGGGCGGCCGACGGAGAGGCGAGGCATGGCGCGAGTGGCGGAGCGGCCGCGGCCGCGTGGGCTCCGACGGGCGGCGAGGCGCCGGGGTGGGGGCGGAGTGTTGGAGGGCGTGCGGAGCGGCGCGTCCAGCCGGCCAGCGTCACGACGAGCAGGAGGTAACGGGGGGGCGCCGTCGCTGAGGGTGGCCAGGCCAGTGGACGGAGGTGGTGATGGCCGCGGGCGCGGGCAGTAAGGACACCGACGACGACAACACACAGCGTGCGGGCAGAGGCGGTAGTGCGAGAGGAGCAATGGGCCGCGGCGGTCATCGCGACAGCAGCAGGCCGCAGCGAAGCTACACGCGGGCGCGTGCATACAGCAGTGGCAGCGCGGGAGCAGTAGCCGCACGTATGCGTACACCGGGGGGATCGGGCAAGACGGTGATGGCGGCCTACGGCGTCAAAATTGAAGAGGAGAGGGGGGAATTTGGGATGCGGTGCTCACCGTGGAGGCACATGGAGGCCCGTTGAGGGCTTAGAAGCGCAGAGGGCGGTTAGAGTGGACGGAGAGGGCCGGCGACCGAAGCGGACGGAGGGGAAGAAGAAGACGGCGTTGGTGGTGCTCCTGGGCTTCGATCTGATGGAGAGGAAGATTAAGACGAAGGCTTCGTGCTTCTGGACATCACAGAACGACCAACGATGGTCAGTGGCCACGCGCACGGCGAGGCAACGACGACGAGCCCGCTGGGGCGAGCGCATCGCGGTGGATCTGAGGAGGGGAGAGGAGAGGCGCGGGGAGGGTGAGTGAGGAGAGAAGCTCGTTAGAGTTTGGTCCGGGGGAGAGGCGCCGGCTTAAGTAGGGGGGGCGACGCCGGTGGATGGGCGCTACGGCTTCTGCCATGGCTGTGGCGGCCATCGGCGCTAGCCACGAGCCCCCCGTGAAGAGAGACTGGGGGGTCGACGCTGGTGGGCCGGCCAGTGGCCAGTTGGGCCAAGCCTAGAGGGGGAGGGAGCTTTTCTTTTTGCCTTTTTTTTAAATTTTAATAGAACTGCTAGTGTTTCATATTTAGTTTAGATAGTAATTGATTTTTGTCGGAGCTCAAACTATGCACAAAAATGCTATGCAATATTCTAGGGCTGCACAAAAGTTTTTGAGGCATTTGCAAAGGTTGATAAGATTTGCTTAATTGAAAAGGCCAATTTAAATGCCTTTGGACCACTTATTGAAATCCTAGGAATTTATTTGTGAGTTAATTTAAGTTGGATTCAACTTGCCAAAGGTCGGAAGAATTTATAGAACATTGTGAACATTTTAGTTTGAACGTTTGAAAACTATTGCCGTTTGACTTGATTTTGAATTTTGAATTCGAACATGATTGAAGCAACGCGAGGTTATCAACAGTAATCGTGGTGACGTGCCATCATTAGTAGAGGGTTACTGTAGCTTACTTATCCGGGCGTCACAGATAGTATATTTATAAGTGAATCTTCTCTTCCCTTATTAATTCTTTCATGAGTTGCATCATTAACCAATGCTATGTTTGTCAATCTCTAACAAAATTTTCTACTTATACTTTTCCTTATGTGGTGCCATTACCTACCATAAGATTAGCATATGATCATCTTAATTTATTTCCTTTCTTTAGATTCAAACAATTATAATCTTTCTTTCTCTTTTTCTTTTCTTTATTTGCAACATGAAAGTAAAGAAAGTAAAAACTCGAACTAACTTTTTTATATAACTTGCACATGATAACAATGATAGATCACTAAGCAAACTCTCAAAGAAGAAAAGATCGGACTAAACTTTATTCATCTAAACAAAAGATAGAACTAAGATAAGTAAAGGCAAAAGATAGTGAGATGATACGCTACCGGGGCACCTCCCCCAAGCTTGGCGGAAGCCAAGGGGAGTGCCCATACCCGATACTGAGTTCTCCTTAGGTGGTGAAGAATATGATGGTGGTGATGAATATGCGATCTTGTCCTTTAGGATCAAGAGGTCCTTCAATCTACTGATGACGCTCCGAAGAAAGGTGATCTTCTTTTTCTTCTTCCTCTTCTGACAGTGCTTGCTCGATTGTCGGTGCTTGACCACCGACAACCTCCTAGTCTTTGTCACCTCTTGCAGCTTCTACAGGATCTTCCTTCTTTAGCTCGATCTTCATCAGCCAAGCATCTTCTTCCATCGAGTTGGAGGAGGAGGAAGACATGATGCCTAGCTTGGTATATCTGACCGAAAACAGCAAGAAAAGAAAACATAAGATTCCTCCGCGATACTGTGGTCAATAGGTTCGGAGAGTATATATAGAATTTTTCTCATGGAGGACAAGTATACAGAAGAAAAATGGAGTCCGGAAGATCCCCGAGGTGGGCACAACCCACCTGGGCGCGCCAGGCATGCCAGGCGCACCCTGGTGTATTGTGCTCACCAGGGGACGCTTCCTGGAAGTTTCTTTATTTCCAAAATTTTAAAATATTCTAAAACTGACAGAAAACATTTTGTAGATTTTTCAGAGTCTGTTTACTTACCGTATCATGTACCTCCTTATTTTCACAATTCTGGATAATATTACTTTCAACATTAATGGGCGTACCTGAGATATAATGCTTTATTTGTAGCCCGTCAACAACCTTCGGGTTAGTACCTTCAGAATTATTTATTTTGATTGCACCAGACCGGTAAACCTCCTCGATGACATATGGGCCTTCCCATTTCAAGAGGAGTTTCCCTGCAAAAAAATCTAAAATGATAGTTGTACAAAAGAACATATTCTCCGACTTTAAACTCTCGCTTTTGGATTCTTTTGTCATGCCATCTTTTAACTTTTTCCTTAAATAACTTTTCATTTTCATAAGCTTGGTTTCTCCATTCATGTAATGAGCTAATATCAAATAACCTCTTTTCACCAACAAGTTTGAAATCATAGTTGAGTTCTTTAATTGCCTAGAATGCTTTATGTTCTAACTCAAGAGGCAAATGATAAGCTTTTACCTAAACCATTTTATAAGGAGACATACCATAGGATTTTTATAAGATGTTCTATAAGCCTAAAGTGCATCATCTAATTTCTTAGACCAATTCTTCCTGGACCTATTAACAGTATTTTGCAAAATTAGTTTTATTTCTCCATTGCTAAGCTCAACTTGACCACTAGATTGAGGATGATAGGGTGATGCAATTGTATGATTAACATCATGCTTAGCAAGCATTTTACGGAAAACACCATGAATAATGTGTGAACCACCATCAATCATTAAATATCTAGGGACTCAGCACAACTAGTTAGAATAGCTTCTACCCATTTAGTAACATAATCAACATCAACCAAAATATGTGTATACCCATTAGGTGAAGGAAAAGGTCCCATGTAGTCAAATCCCCAAACATCAAATGGTTCAACAACAAGTGAATAATTCATTGGCATTTCTTGACGCTTACCGATATTACCTATTGTTTGGCATTCATCACAAGATGAGACAAACTTACGGGCATCCTTGAAGAGAGTAGGCCAATAAAATCCAGACTACAAAACCTTATGAACAGTTCTATCTCCAGCATGATGCCCTCCATACGCTTCAGAGTGACATTTCCGTAGGATTTGTCCCTGTTCATGCTCAGGTACAAAACATCTAATAATACCATCTACTCCTTCTTTATAAAGATGTGGGTCATCCCAAAAGTAATGTCTTAAATCATAGAAGATTTTTTTCTTTTGTTGGTATGTAAAGCTAGGTGGCAAATATTTAGCAACAATGTAATTAGCATAATCAGCATACCAAGGTGTACTATGAGAAACATTTATTGCAGCTAACTGCTCATCAGGAAAACTATCATCAATAGGTAGTGGGTCATCAAGCACATTTTCAAGACTAGACAAGTTATCAGCTACGGGGTTTTCAGCTCCTTTTCTATCAATGATATGTAAGTCAAATTCTTGTAACAAGAGAACCCAACGAATAAGTCTAGGTTTAGCATCTTTCTTTTCCATAAGATATTTAATAGCAGCATGGACTCTGTGAACAGTTACTTTGTAATCAACAATATAAGGTCTAAATTTATCACAAGCAAACACCATTGCTAAGAATCCCTTTTCAGTTGTAGCATAATTTCTTTAAGTATTGTCTAGAGTTTTACTAGCATAATGAATAACATTCAATTTCTTATCAACTCTTTGTCCTAGAACAATACCAACAACATAATCACTACCATCACACATAATTTCAAAAGGCAAGTTCTAATAAGGTGGTTGAACAATAGGTGCAGAGATTGAGGCTTTCTTGAGTGTTTCAAAGGCTTCAAGACAATCATCATCAAAAACAAAAGGAATATCGTTTTGCAAGAGACTAGTAAGAGGCCTAGAGATTTTCGAAAAGTCTTTGATAAATCTTCTATAGAAACCAGCATGACCTAGAAAACTACGAATACCTTTGATGTCCTTAGGACATGGCATTTTCTCAATTGCATCAACCTTGGCTTGGTCCACTTCAATACCTCTTTCAGAAATTTTATGACCCAAAACAATGCCTTCATTAACCATAAAGTGGCACTTCTCCCAATTCAAGACGAGATTTGTTTGTTCACATCTCTGCAAAACTCGCTCAAGATTGCTTAAACAATCATCAAAAGACTTCCCATAAACAGAAAAGTCATCCATGAAAACCTCAATAATATTTTCACAAAAGTCAGAGAATATAGCCATCATGCATCTTTGGAAGGTAGCAAGTGCATTACATAAACCAAAAGGCATACATCTATAAGCATAAGTTCCAAATGGACAAGTAAAAGTGGTCATTTCTTGATCAGGTTGAGAAACAGGTATTTGTGCAAAGCCAGAATATCCATCAAGGAAGCCAAAATGTGTGTGCTTAGATAATCTTTCAATCATTTGATCAATAAAAAGCAAAGGGTAATGATATTTTCTAGTAGGTTTATTTAATTTTCTGAAATCAATTACCATTCTAAAGCCTGTAACAATTCTTTGTGGAATAAGTTCATTCTTATCATTAGGAACAATAGTTATACCTCCTTTCTTAGGGACACAATGAACATGACTTACCCATCTACTATCAGCTATGGGATAGATTATACCTGCTTCCAGAAGTTTAAATATTTCCATTCTTACCACTTCTTTCATCTTCGGATTTAACCGACATTGGTGATCAACAACTGGTTTAGCATCATGTTCCATATTAATTTTGTGCTGACATAGAGTGGGACTAATGCCCTTTAAATCATCAAGAGTATATCCAATAGCAGCTCTGTGCTTCCTTAGAACTTTCAATATTCCTTCTTCTTCATGTTCTGAAAGGTTAGCACTGATAATTACATGATATATTTTCTTTTCATCAAGATAAGCATACTTCAAAGTGTCTGGCAATTGTTTTAATTCAAACACAGGATCACCTTTAGGTGGAGGAGGACCTCCAAGAGTTTCAATAGGCATATTGTGTTTAAGTAGGGGACGTTGTTCAAAGAAAATTTTATCTATTTCATTTCTTTCATGCATATGTGAATCATTTTCATGGTCTAGTAAATATTGCTCTAAAGGATCAGTAGGTGGTACAGCAATAGAAGCAAGACCAACTAATTCATCCTTAATAGGAAATTCTTTTTCATGAAGATTCCTACTAAACTTGGAAAAATTAAATTCATCAGACTCACCACCAAAACTAACACCGACAGTTTTCTTCTGACAATCTATTTGAGCATTAACGGTGTTCAATAAAGGTCTACCAAAGATACTGGTACAAAAGTCATCTTGTGGGGAACCAAGAACAAGAAAATTAGTAGGGTATTTTATTTTCCCACACAAGATTTCAACATCTTTAACAATCCCAATTGGTGATATAGTGCCTCTATTAGCAAGTTTAATAGTGACATCAATGTCTTCTATTTCTGCAGGTGCTATGTCATTCATAATTTCTTGGTATAAAGAGTAGGGAATAGCATTCACACTAGCACCTATTTCACATAAACCATGATAGTAATGATCTCCTATTTTAATTGAAATAACAGGGATGCCCACAACGGGTTTATGTTTGTCCCTTTTATCAGGTTTGGCAATTCTAGCAGCCTCTTCATTAAAGCAAATAACATGCCCATCTACATTTTCTTCCAAGAGATCCTTTACCATAGCAATATTAGGTTCTACTTTAATTTACTCATCTAGTTAGGTGTTCTAATATAACTTTTGTTAACCACGGTTGAAACTTTAGCATGTTCCTTTATCCAAGCAGGGAAAGGTGGTTTCTCAATATAAGCAGAAGGAACAACTGGATCAACATTATAAAGTATAGTTTCTTCTTTAACTGGTACCGGTTCTTTAATTTCTTCTTTAATAAGTGGGTGATATTTAAACCACTTCTCTTTAGGGAGTTCAACAAGGGTAGCAAATGATTCACGAAAGGAGGCTACTATCTCAGAGTCAAGTCCATATTTAGTGCTAAACTTTTGAAAAGCATCGGTATCCATCAAAGATTTAACACAATCATATTTAAGTTTAATACCTGACTCTTTATCTTCGTCGAGTTCCCAATCTTCAGAGTTGCATTTAATTCTTTACAAAATACCCCACCGGAATTCAATAGTCTTCTTCATAAAAGAACCAGCACAAGAAGTATCAAGCATGGATCGATCATTATGAGAAAACCGAGCATAAAAATTCTGGATAATAATTTCCTTTGAGAGCTCATGATTGGGGCATGAATATAACATTGATTTAAGCCTGCCCCAAGCTAGAGCGATACTTTCTCCTTCACGTGGCCAAAAATTATATATATAATTCCGATCATGATGAACTAGATGCATAGGATAAAAGTTCTGGCGGAACTCCATTTTCAATCGATTCCAGTTCCAAGATCCAATATCATCGCATAGGCTATACCATGCTAATGCTTTTTACCTCAAAGATAAAGGAAAAACCTTCTTCATAACTTTATCCCTGGGTAGACCTGCAAGCTTAAACAATCCACAAATTTCTTCCACATATATCAAATGCATATCAGGATGTTCGGTTCCATCGCCTGCATAGGGATTAGCTAGCAGTTCTTCTATCATACCCGAAGGGATTTCATATTCAATATTTTCAGTAGGTGCAGCGGGTTGAGGGGTAACTAATTGTGGTTCCGGATGAGGTGAAGATACCCCGAACAAGCCCCTCAAAGGATTGTTTTCCATAGTGACAAGTGATAATAAATTTTAGCACACTATATAAATGTTTCCTTACCAAAGGCCCTTCGCTCCCCGGCAACGGCGCCAGAAAATAGCCTTGATGACCCACACTTTAGGGAATCAATTGTAGCTCTTTTCGATAAGTAAGAGTGTCGAACCCAACGAGGAGGAGAAGGAAATGACAAGTGATATGTCTCCAACGTATCTATAATTTTTGATTGTTCCATGCTATTATATATTCTCTTTTGGATGTTTAATGGGCTTTATTATACACTTTTACATTGTTTTTGGGACTAACCTACTAACCCAAGGCCCAGTGCAAATTGCTGTTTTTTTTGCCTATTTCAGTGTTCCGCAG
This sequence comes from Secale cereale, assembly GCA_902687465.1. NCBI lineage: Eukaryota > Viridiplantae > Streptophyta > Magnoliopsida > Poales > Poaceae > Secale > Secale cereale. Next base: position 926,351,990 of record LR738711.1, on the reverse strand, counting down.
AAAAGGAATATCAAACGGAGTCCAAACGGAATGAAACCTTCGGGGGAGTTATTTGTGGAACAATATCAACACAGAAGACTTGGAGTAGACGCCAGGAAGCGAAGGAGGTGGTGTTGACACCAGATTTTGGCACGATCAATAACTTAATTAATATGACCTCAAATGGAGAAATGATCTACATAATAAAGTTTTGTATTGTTCATATGAACATCTTTGAAGTTTGGGCCATCACCATCCAATCTCATCTCGAAAGCCGAAGTTGTGCTCGAAAACTGAGATTTTGTATTCAGAACACTATTTGTCTGATAACACCACCAAGACTGCCTCATATAGAAAAACTTTCTACATGAATTGTCTTCGTCACGTCGAAACGGTCGATGTTGATATAAAAATTGTCCCAATCCGAGTTCGTATGCAAAATTTACAGCCATCCGAATGCAGCCCTGTCACGGAGCCATAAGTGGCACGCCCCACCAGCCACGTGTTTGATGGGTAGCGCGAATAATAGCCTGTTTTGCATGACCATTTTGGCCTAGAAGATGACTTCAAAGCGAAAAACGTTCAACATGAAAGTTGTTTGCCTCGTCTAAGCGGTGAAGATTGCTTTTGAGCTCTTTTCTATCCGAGGTCGTTTACCACTTCAAAAATAACCCGCAATGTGCAGCCGGATTAAACCGAACCGTTTTGGAAAGTTCGGACAAAACCAATCCGAATTTGGCTAGGGTTTTGGATGTGAATCCAAGCCTTTTACTTGCACGAGAAGTCCAGCCATCTCTTATATACCCAAGGGGTGACGGCCGATTGAACAACACACAATCGAACAAACACATCTACTACTTTTACCTTTACTTTTACCTTCTCCATTGTTCTTCTTCTTCCTCGTTCTTCGTTCGTTCTTCTTCATTGCAAGGCGGCAAACCTCGAGGCCCTAGGGGAGATTAGGTCGACCTAGGGTAGCCCATAGCCGCCGCGCGCCCTGACGGGGTCCCTCCCGGGCATGCGAGACTTTGGGTCTACAAAAGCGCCTGCCGGATTGTCTTGCGTACCGCGCTTCCAGCGGGTCTCCTTCGACTTTAGCTGCGGTGCATCACCCCCGGCGTCGAGGGTACACGGTGATGTGTTCATGTGCGAACACACTATTTTGGCGACTCCGCTGGGGACGAAGCTTTGAACGGTCTCCGGCCCGTTCTTGCTACAAAGAGATCGTCATCTAGGGTTTGCAATCTACAAAGGTAATATGAATACTCAATTCACTTATGTAGATGCAAATAATGCATATGTTGTTGCTAGATCGTCTAATGAGCATATTGTATCGGCTAGCCCTAGTTTTGTGAATAATGCATCTAATTATGTGCAACAGCCGATTCAGAATAATCTCCATGCTTCAACTTTATATAATTTTAGCAACATGCAACATATGTATCCCAACTCCAATGCATCGGCAACCCCACAAATCGTTATGCCGATGAACAACATGGTGAGTTCGGTTAATAAATTTGAAACACCTCATGTTAGAATTTCCAATGCCATTCGAGAAAGTGTTTCACCCTTTTATTCATCGGCAACTAATTTGCAATATTCTAGTTCAACCATGCCGATGGATGGGAGAATTGGCCATGCTACTACTAGCTATTCGGCCAGTTACTCTCAACCGTCATATGCAACACCTCATGTCAGTAATTTTTCAGCACCATACACAACTATAGATGTTCATAATTCGGCTTCACACCATCCTGGTCATAGCCGAATAAATGTAAATTTTACAGGAGCGGTTGTGCCCAATATTGTAGAAGATGAGGTAGTGGTGGCCGCATTGAAGAGTTTAGCCCAAAATAAGAGGATTAGTGCTCTTTGCCTTGAACAACATGAAAAGGGGCTATTTCCTGATTATAATGCAATAAAAGCTAGAGTTTTGCAAGAAGATGAATCTTTGTCAATTGATAAAATTGGCGAGCAAAGATATGGTTTTACAACAATGCATGTGCCTTCACCTAGTACTACATCATATTATGCACCCCCTACACAATTGCAAAGTTTCGGCAACACCCATGTGTCATTGCCGAAAGAATCTAAAAGCATTGGGGGCAATCGTATCCGGAGTGGGCTGAAATTGAGAAAATATTAAAGCCAATTTTGCTGCTCGCCGCCAGAAACAGAAAGAAACAGAATTGGCTCGAGTAAAAGAAGCATTGCGAATTGGTAGAACCGGTGAAAAGAATGATGATTCGGAAACTAAAAGTGCTTCAGTTGAAAAAGCTGAATCAAGTAGTATATATTTCGAATCCATCAAATCCAATGAGGAAAGCATCACCGAGAAAGGGCATGTCAAGCATAGGAAAACATTGGTGCTTGATTTTTCTGAAGTTAAAGGGACCTACTTCCTGCCCTATGAGTTTCGTGCCACATAAATTGACAAGTCTTAAGGACAAGAACAAGTAACTGGACAAAGGTCGGCTGACAAGGATCTTCAAGGCAATGATGCGCGGAATAAAGAAAAAGAAGATGACAAAGCGTTGGGGAGTTATCCAAAAACGAAGCAAGATATTGTTGAAGTTACACCACCATTATGCTCTCCCAACATATTTGAAGAGGTATGCTTAGCAAGTGATTTACCTATTTTCGGATTTGGTCAAATCTTTATTGTTGATGCATCTATTAGAAAAATCCTCATAAGTAATTTTGAATAACCAATGAAGAAGGGTAATTTACTTGTTAGCAATAAAATTGTTATAAAACATATCAGTCAAGCCATTGCGCCATTTATCAAGACCGATAATGACTTATTGTTGCAGCCAAAGCTTTCCCCATTGCTTTACCTAAAGTTCATATATAATTGGGTAGCTTTGCATATTTCGTACTTGGCATGCACTTGGTCTCAATTGAGGCATGTATGTTCTAACTATTTTTCTTTCAGAAACTTAAAGCCAAGGTTAGATTCTTTTCAGAAAACCGATGCTAGTATAATATCTTATCCAAAGACATCGGGAAAAGAATGCAAAATAAAGTTCATAGCCGAATGGTGTGATAAAAAGTCTAAACCATTCGTATGCTTAACTCCAAAGCTGTTATCACACCAAGATCGGCTAGAAAATAAAGGCATTACCTTCAATTCAAACATGTGTGATCAAATCTTTGATTTGTTGTTGATAAATAATTGTATTAGATTTCTTGATCACCATGTCAAGCCATCTATTCAAGGATGAATGTATTGTAAGTTGCATGCTTCGTTCAAGCATAATTTTGAGAATTGCAACATGTTTCGTCAAATAGTTAAATCAGCCATTGAAAAAGGGCGCTTGAAATTTGTTGAAACATGAAGAGATGACCAGTCTATTCCGATTGGTCCTGATAGCAAAAAGTTTTTGCATCGGCTGCTTCAAGCCGATCCATTTAAGGAGAAGGTAAAAGTTGCAGGTGACGGGATCAAGCTTTCAAGTATAGAAGTTGTTGAAGAGCGTAATGAACATAATCTTGAGAGCGAGAATTATGTTGAAGCTACAATGAAGACGCCAAGGACTGGGGGGCAGCAAGCAAATCCAATGATCGATGAATGCAAACCGAAAGAGAACAAAGGTCGAAATAAGTGCAAGTGTAAGAGATCTAATATCACCATCACTGAACTATTAGATAAATATCAAAAGAATGGTGAAGAGAAGAATGCTTATCGGCCGAATCATGTGAAAGCATCAAGATCACTGCATAGGCGCAAATCCAAGGATCAGTATTGGCAAGAAGAGAATTTGAATGCAACATATTCGTATCCATATTTCGGGCCGCCAATGCCAATGTCGTGAATACCTCCCTATGCTCATATAAATCCATATCCATCATGGGACAGGTATGATATAGGAGCACATTCTCCATCTTATTTTAGACCATCTCACCAATATTATGCAGCTCTGAGAAGATCTACATTTGAACAATCACATGTCAAAGACCGTTTAAATTATAAAGAATCGGTCCAGATCTCAAGGAAGAAGAAAGAGGTGGTCAACCAAGCTTACCGTGTTAAAAGAGATGGTCGTAAGAGTGCAACTCCAAATTTGATCTCAAATGAAAAAGAGCCAATTAAAGTGTTGACATTGGCTACTAAAGGCAATGAGACAAAGCAACCAATTATTGAGAGTCAAAATGCCAAATCTGAAGAAAATAAATTGAGAGTGCACAAGGCCAAAAAGGAATTTCCATTGGTCAAAACAGAATTACAGCCGAGATGCCCGTTCGGCTTATCGTATAGGTAAAAGAAGAAATTAAAAAATCTTAGTGCACAAGAGCTGAGAAAGAAGAACATGGCATGGGTTCCCAAGAGGATCAATCGAAACAAAAATGATGTGCATGCTTCTATTGCAACAAGTGTTACAAAAGTGAATAAACAGAAGGATAGGAGCCAAAAACAATTAAGCCGAAAGTTTGCATTGCCCCATTGCTACTTCTCGAGCTTGCGTTGTATTCCCTCGAAGATGAAAGGGGGATGCAGCACAGTACCGTAAGTGTCGTGGATTTAGCACGGCAGATGTCCTGGTAAAAGGACTTAGTCGTGAGGCCATCGCTCGGGTTAGCTTAAAGGGGTTAAAGCGGACGAAGGACACAGGGATTTTTATACTAGTTCAGCCCCTTCGAGGAAGGTAAAAGACTACGTCTAGTTTGGTATAGTATTGCTTGGCCTTCGATGACCATGGTGTGAATCCGCCTTGCCTGTGTCTCGAGCTGTTGTTTCTTGTCCTGAACCGTCGTCGGGTCGTCCCTTTATATAGGAGGCAATGCCCAGTCCGGTTTATAGAGTCCCAAGGCCGGCTCATAAATGTGTCCTCCTCGGTCTCTACTCTATCTTACATCCCAAATTACATAGTATGACGGTTTACAAATCATGGGCCTTATACATGGGCCCTGAGCCTCCGTGGGCTATAACCTTCTATTACATACTCCACTGGGCTTCTGACAATATAATCTTAATAACATAAACCGGACCCTCCTAGCCGGTTTATACCTGATAATAATATCCCGGACATTAGGCCCCAGATTGATTTGAACTTGTTCATGTCAGTCTTCAAAGTTTTGTACGAATTTCCCTCTCTGCAGCTCTTGTATACTTCATAAACCGGCCATGACGTCATCTCCTCAAACCGCTTTAAATTGTCATGACATCATTTGCCCATTTAACGCCCACATCTGTTTGTTACCTTTATTTATTACCGCTCCGAAGATCGAGGCGAAAGCTCAATCCATATCCGATTTTTGGTCTCCTTGATTCCCACGCCTGCCGTTTTATCTCTTCGGCCTATAAATAAGGCCGAGGGCCATCTCTTTTACCCCCTCTGCTTCGTCTTCCTCTGTCTCCAGCGCTCAAGCCTCCGCCGCCGTCCTTCAATCTCATCGTCGTCAGCAAGCCCGGCCGCTGCATCACCCTGAGCACGTCCAGACACTTGTCGCCATCCTTCCGCTTCCTCAGGTATGTTACTTCTTCTTCCCATAGATCTTAGCTCTAGGGTTTCTCTGTAGCTCGCCGCGAACCCTTGTTCTTTGTAGTTCATCACCGTAGGCCATTCTCTAGCTGTAGATGTAAAAATTTTAGGTCAACTCCCGTGCGTGTAATTCCGCTCCATCGTTACAACTTTAGTTCCTCCAATATCGCTAGTTGAGATTGGATATGTAGAAAACTTCCTATGCTTCATATTTTACCTATGCTGAATATGACTTGAATTATTTGGCCTTTTTCCTGCGCCGTAGATCCATATTTTACCTATGCTTCATGTGAAAGTTGTTTCTCACACTTTAGATCTGCAATTTATCTGCTTATGTCACCGGTTCAATTGTAACCTGCGTCTTATATGCCTGCACTGACGGTTTAGATTTAAGCCTGCATTCCGTAATTGGCGGTTTAACTTTCTCCTTATATATTCATAAACTGGTAGTTGTCTCGTGCACACGTGACCCGGATCAGTAGGCACCATTAGCCCCTTGCTTAAACTGTCAATTAAATCAACATCTTCACAGAACGCGCCGGCTTATGTCTAGCGGATGATAAACCAGATCTTGTATTGTATTTTTCAGCATTCCTTCCTTGAAAAAGATGGCTTCCAAGGCGAAACAGTTTGTTGCCTGCAACTGGGTTCCATCCTGGATCACTGAGGACGATTTAGTAGTGGCGGCCTCAATTGGTGTTCTGGGTCCTAAAGAGGTTCTGCACTGGCGGAACCCTGGAAAAGAGTGTCCTCCTAAGCCTAATGAGGGAGAGACCATAGTCTTTTTCGATCATCTGGCCCGGGGTTTTAGCCCTCCCAGTTCAAAGTTCTTCCGCGATGTTTTAGCCGATTTTCAACTCCATCCGCAAGATTTAGGTCCTAATTCCGTATCAAACATCTGCAATTTCCAAGTCTTCTCCGAGGCATATCTGCAAGAGGAGCCATCTATAGAGTTGTTCCGAGATTTCTTCCATCTAAACCGTCGGACTGAGTTTTCTGACGGGCCTCATACTAAACTTGGTGGTGTGAGCATCCAGAAGAGGAAGGATGTCAGCTTTCCTCATGCCTCTCTTCACAGCCACCCGAAAGATTGGAACCAGACTTGGTTCTACTGCAAGGATACTTCGCCAGAGGGAGAAAATCCGCTGTCGGGTTATCGTGCTTACCGCCTAACGCCGGATCATCCTTTCCCGCTGCATCTAAGTTCCCAAGACCGGGCTCGATATGCCCCCAACTCTCCAAGTTCAGGGCTTTCGTAGCTAACGGTTTAACTGGGGTTGACTTTGTCCGCTGCTGGCTCTCTTGGAGCATTCTCCCATTAAGCCGGCGATCAAGCTTAATGTGTGAATATACTGGTAATCCGGAAGACCCCCAGCGCCACACAAACATAGTGCTTCCTGACAAAGAAGTTACTGAATCTGCAAAGAAGATGTTAAACATTCCTCTGGAGGAGTGCAGCCGAACCGGCTTAGCTCCATTCTATGCGAACAATGAACCGCCATCCATAAGATTCTTCTGTTCCTGTCTTTTCACTTTAATCCGTATATATTTATTGTCCTCGATATGTTTTTACTCCTTTACTCAGGCCAATGATCCCTTCTGGAAGAGGAAGACTCAAGACAAACCGGCGAAGCCAACCCGCAAGAAGAGCTTAGCCGTGGAGAAGCAAAAGAAGAAACCTGTCACCGCTTCTGGTTCAAACCCCGAAGAAGATGATCCGGCTTCTGAGGTACTGCTTGGTTCTTTACACCTTTAATTTTCCTTTGTCTATATTTATATTAACAATGTCCATTCCCAGGATCTGGCGGAAGGGAGTAAAGCTGATGAAATCGAGGTAATATCTCTTTCCTCTGATTTAGAACCGTTGCCACCCAAAATTCGTCGGGTAGCCTGGAAGTATCCATTTTCTCACCATAATGCTCAATTGGATCCCAATTTTCTTCTGAAGAAACAGCAGCATGAGGCTCGCCGGACCACACGCCATAGTGGTCATGTAGTTGAGTCATCCGGATTACCCCACACGCCAGCTCGCAGACGCCGCTCAGAGGTTTTGCTTACTCCAACCCTTCTTCATCCAAAAGCAGGTCTTATTCGCAAACCTCTTAAACCGTCTGATCCCAACTATCAGGAAGCTCCTCTGTCATCTTCTGGCGAGTCTACTGCCACCCAAGTGCCGGTGCTTAAGACCGTTCATGGGTAAGTCATCTTTCCAAATGTTCGGTTTACCTTTCCGTTTCGACTTCGTGATTTTCATTGCTCTTTTAATCTTATCAGTATGCCCAAGCCTAGTAAAAAGGCGAAATTAAATAAACCGACAGCCGGAAACACTTCTGAACCGGCAAGGGTCGTCGAAGATGCGAATCCTCTGGAAGAGAATACTGAGTTTCCCCTCAATGATCCTTCTCCGATGGATCAGGAAGATCTTGCTGCCCCGGGGGGTGATGCCACGGAGAACACTGCTGAACCGGCAAGCCCTGTCCGGGTTAGTCCTCCTCGGGCTAGCCCGGCTCCTGTTAGTCCGGTGCGCACTGATGATCCCCCCAGACCAGTTGCCTCCTCAACAGAAGATGTTGACATAATTGGGATAGGTTTTTCTACTCCCGCAGAACCTGTTATCTTGGCCAAACATACTGCCAAGGAGGAGCTTTCCCAGAAAAACAAGGGAAAATGGAGCACTGACTTATCGAGTTATTCCCAACTCAGTGCCCAGGATCTCCACTCTGGGTATCTGAACCGGCTCTACACCAGCCGCGACCATGAGGCCGTTTTGGTAAATCTGATGAAAGAGAAATATGAGGTAACTTCTCTCCCTTCGCCTTTCATTTCTGCTTGTATCCTGCAACTGTACCACTAGGCCATAGTAGCCCCCAAGTGCCGGTTTAGCCTTCAGGATGAACCGGGACTTCCCTTATGGCTGAGAATGAACTTACATTAGCCCCCAAGTGTCAAGGGCATAACTTTGCTATGTGCTTGGGACTTTGTCTGAAATAATTGCTTTCTTTCACTTCAATTGTACATTAGCCCCCAAGTGTCGAGTGCATAACTTGTTATGTGCTTGAGACTTTTGATCGAACTGTTCTTCATGAATATCCAATATTTGATGTCTTCTGCAGGCTGACTTGAGCCGGAGGGCTTCGGAGGCAACAGAGCTCCGGAATAACCTGGCCTTTCAAGAGACTGATTCAACTAAAGCCAAGGAGGAGCTTTCCCTGGCTTTAGCGAGCATGGAGGACTCAAAAAAGATTTTGAAGCGGAGCGGTCTACTTGGGAGGTACATAGGGCTGCTTTAGAGAAAAGAGCCAAGGATGCGGAGGCTGCTCTTTACCCGGTGATGGAGGAGTTTTCCGGGTTAAAGCAGCACATAGACGATATGACCTCTGCCATCTTCGGTGAGTACTTGTTTTCATATGCTTTTATCCCTGCAATCTTATACTGCTCCGATTTAACTCATCACTTATATACAGGGAGGTGCGTGACTTATCTTGGAGATGACATACAGAGGAAACTGAAGGCTGCTTATACCCTGGTGGAGCAACTCTACTCCGGTGCTCAAAGGGCTATCAGTGATATGTCGCACAATAAACCGGCGTCGACCACCATCCAAGGTACTCTGGAAAAGTTATCTGTCTTGCCTGCTCGACTTGTTGAAGTGAAGAAATCTTCTGCGAGAGCTGGCTCTCTTATGGCGCTAACCCAGGCCAAGGCATGGGTTCCCGATTTTGATCCGGCGGAGGCCATGAACGGTTATCCCAGCATGAAAGAAAATGGGTCAACCTTCTCTGCTGAAGATCTTCGCTCTTTAACCAAAAGTATGCGCCCTCTTGTCAGCAAGATTTCTGAAGAAGCGGATTTATCGAGATATCATCCGGGTTACGATCTGGAGAATACACGGGTGGAGCGGCCGGTTTATGTCACCGAAAATCTGATTCCCCCCGTTCGTAAGCATACCTTCGCTCCTGACATTGAACTGTCAGAACTCATAAACGACAAAGTATGTTTCCGTGCCCTCGCCAAGATTGACTGGAGCACACCTGATTTCCAGCAGCTGCCAGAGGCCGACAAAGATCTGGAACAAGCTGACCCGCAATATTCACAGCGAGCCAAAGAAGAATCCTAAACCGGCACCGGTTTAATTTTGAGATGCTGAATACTTTGCAAGAAACTGATATTCTTTTGGGCCTGCAAGTGCCTTGTAATAGAATAGTTGAGATACTGCCTTTGTCCCACTGTTATGGTATTACTTTGATTAGCAATCCCCAATTTATCTCCTATTTGCAATGCTTGAACAGTTTATATTACCTGTGTCTGCATGAACAATGCTAAAAGATGTCTCGGCGGTTTACCACCGGACGGATTATACTGGTCTAACACATGTTCCAAATAAATAACTGGAACTGCATATAAAATACAAACGTATACCATACCTGTGATTAAGTGTGCCTGTATACCTTAACACGGTAGGAATAATTCAAGGTGCGGGTGCTGATGAAGCCCTTGGCTCTTTTGTCGGCTTAGCATAAAGGCCGATCCGAGTTACGATGAACGCCGGTTTAACTACCGCTGGTGTTCATGACCCATACTTTTAGCTTTGTAGATGTATGGACAACCTTGTAGTTGTCCAGTCTTGTATCAATGGACTTGGTTAAAAAACCAATGACCTTGAAGATAAAGATTTGTGAAAACATAAAAAAATAAAAAATAAAGTTTTTGGGCAAATAAGACCATGTAGTCGAGGCCTTTTACGAGCTGTCAGGCTCAAAATTCGAGGCTTTTTATGAGCTGCGAGGCTACTGTCATTAACCATTTTAGCAAAGCCTGTCAAGATGCTCCGCAATCCTTAACCAAATCATTGATGTCAACAGCTACCCAATGTTTCAAAATATCATAAAGATTTTTGCTTGGGTAATCACTCGATGATCGTCAATTTAATGTGACCAAGTTCAGGGTCCCGAAGGATTAACTTGTGATACGTTCGACGGGTCATACCAGGTTTACCTGGACGGCGTGATTTACTTGATGCCGGCAGGTTAATCCGGGGTTTTAGGTGTATGCACCGGGCTTCCAAGCCATGTTCACTACAAGGGTATTCAACTCGCTGAGAGCCCCTAGGTAGTGTGTGATTCATTGCTCGTCGGGGCATATGTTTGAGTTGTGCTAGGCATTAAACCCTCTTTTCCCCCTCATCATCATGTGGAAATTGCAGAAGCAACTAGAGCAGTGCTCTTATGATGGGCTTCATACCGCCGCCGGCTCAAGAGACCATGGGAAACTTCCTTGCCCGCGGAAACCCCCATGTGATTCTTGTTCGTATAGATAAGGTGGCCGATTCCTTGATTTGTCAAGGGCGCCGGTTTAAGAGGCCCTGGAAAGCTTCTTTGGAAGCCCCCATGTGATACTCCTTTGTGTAAAAGACACGGCTGATTCCTTGATTCTATCAAGGGCGCCGGTTTAAGAGGCCATGGAAAGCTTCTTTGCAAGCCCCCATGTGATACTCCTTTGTGTAAAAGACACGGCTGATTCCTTGATTCTATCAAGGGCGCCGGATTAAGAGGCCATGGAAGGCTTCTTTGGAAGCCCCCATGTGATACTCCTTTGTGTAAAAGACACGGCTGATTCCTTGATTCTATCAAGGGCGCCGGATTAAGAGGCCATGGAAGGCTTCTTTGGAAGCCCCCATGTGATACTCTTTGCCAAAAAAGATGGCTGATTCCCCGGTGTACCGGGGGCGCCAGTTTATTTTATTAATCATAATATATACATTGCACATAAAGCGGAGCTAGTGGCTCAAGTATAGTAAGGTCGAAGAAGAGCGATGTTCCATGGCCGCTTGGTCTCCTCCTCTGCCGTACGTGAGTCCTTATGTTCTCGAACGTCGACAAGGTAGTATGATCCGTTGTGCAGGTTTTTACTGACCACAAAGGGCCCTTCCCAGGGTGGGATAGCTTGTGCATATCTGTCTGGTCCTGGATGAGCCGGAGCACCAGATCTCCTTCCTGAAACGTCCTGGTCTTGACCCGGCGGCTATGGTACCGGCGCAGGTCTTGCTGATAAATTGTTGAACTACATATAAAATACAAATGTATACCATACATGTGATTAAGTGTGCATGTATACCTTAACCCGGTAGGACTAATTCAAGGCGCGGGTGCTGATGAAGCCCTTAGCTCTTTTTTCGGCTTAGCATAAAGGCCGATCCGGGTTACGATGAACGCCGGTTTAATTACCGCTGGTGTTCATGACCCAGACTTTTAGCTTTGTAGATGTATGGACAACCTTGTAGTTGTCCAGTCTTGTATCAATGGACTTGGTTAAAAAACCAATGACCTTGAAGATAAAGATTTGTGAAAACATAAAAAATAAAAAAATAAAGTTTTTGGGCAAAAAAGACCATGTAGTCGAGGCTTTTTACGAGCTGCCAGGCTCCAAATTCGAGGCTTTTTATGAGCTGCCAGGCTACTGTCATTAACCATTTTAGCAAAGCCTGTCAAGATGCTCCGCAATCCTTAACCAAATCAACGATGTCAATAGCTACCCAATGTTTCAAAATCTCATAAAGATTTTGGCTTGGGTAATCACTCGATGATCGTCAATTTAACGTGACCAAGTTTAGGGTCCCGAAGGATTGACTTGTGCTACGTTCGACGGGTCATACCTGGTTTACCTGGATGGAGTGATTTACTTGATGCATGCAGGTTAATCCGGGGTTTTAGGTGTATGCACCGGGCTTCCAATCCATGTTCATTACAAGGGTATTCAACTCGCTGAGAGCCCCCAGGTAGTGTGTGAGTCATTGCTCGTCGGGGCATATGTTTGAGTTGTGCTAGGTATCAAACCCTCTTTTCCCCCTCATCATCATGTGGAAATTGCCGAAGCAACCAGAGCAGTGCTCTTATGATGGGCCTCATACCGCCGCCGGGTCAAGAGACCATGGGAAACTTCCTTGACCGCGGAAACCCCATGTGATTCATGTTCGTATAGATAAGGTGGCTGATTCCATGATTTGTCAAGGGCGCCGGTTTAAGACGCCATGGAAAGCTTCTTTGGAAGCCCCCATGTGATACTCCTTTGTGTAAAAGACACGGTTGATTCCTTGATTCTATCAAGGGCGCCGGTTTAAGAGGCCATGGAAAGCTTCTTTGGAAGCCCCCATTGGATACTCCTTTGTGTAAAAGACACGGCTGATTCCCTGATTCTATCTAGGGCGCCGGATTAAGAGGCCATGGAAGGCTTCTTTGGAAGCCCCCATGTGATACTCCTTTGTGTAAAAGACATAGCTGATTCCTTGATTCTATCAAGGGCGCCGGATTAAGAGGACATGGAAGGCTTCTTTGGATGCCCCCTTGTGATACTTTTTGCCAAAAAAGATGGCTGATTCCCCGGTGTACCGGGGGCGCCAGTTTATTTTATTAATCATAATATATACATTGTACATAAAGCAGAGCTAGTGGCTCAAGTATAGTAAGGTCGAAGAAGAGCGATGTTCCACGGCCGCTTGGTCTCCTCCTCTGCCATACATGAGTCCTTATGTTCTCGAACGTCGACAAGGTAGTATGATCCGTTGTGCAGGTTTTTGCTAACCACAAAGGGCCCTTCCCTGGGTGGGGATAGCTTGTGCATATCTGTCTGGTCCGGGATGAGCCGGAGCACCAGATCTCCTTCCTGAAACGTCCTGGTCTTGACCCGGCGGCTATTGTACCGGCGCATGTCTTTCTGATAAATTGCTGAACTGCATATAAAATACAAACGTATACCATACATCTGATTAAGTGTGCCTATATACCTTAACCCGGTAGGAATAATTCAAGGCGCGGGTGCTGATGAAGCCCTTGGCCCTTTTGTCGCTTAGCATAAAGGCCGATCCGGGTTACGATGAACACCGGTTCAACTACCGTTGGTGTTCATGACCCAGACTTTTAGCTTTGTAGATGTATGGACAACCTTGTAGTTGTCTAGTCTTGTATCAATGGATTTGGTTAAAAAACCAATGACCTTGAAGATAAAGATTTGTGAAAACATAAAAAATAAAAAATAAAGTTTTTGGGCAAATAAGACCATGTAGTCGAGGGTTTTTACGAGCTGCCAGGCTCCAAATTCGAGGCTTTTTTTGAGCTGCCAGGCTACTGTCATTAACCATTTTAGCAAAGCCTGTCAAGATGCTCCGCAATCCTTAACCAAATCATCGATGTCAATAGCTACCCAATGTTTCAAAATCTCATAAAGATTTTGGCTTGGGTAATCACTCGTTGATCGTTGATTTAACTTGACCGAGTTCAGGGTCCCGAAGGATTGACTTGTGATACGTTCGACGGGTCATACCAGGTTTACCTGGATGGAGTGATTTACTTGATGCCAGCAGGTTAATCCGGGGTTTTAGGTGTATGCACCGGGCTTCCAAGCCATGTTCACTACAAGGGTATTCAACTCGCTGAGAGCCACCAGGTAGTGTGTGAGTCATTGCTTGTCGGGGCATATGTTTGAGTTGTGCTAGGTATCAAACCCCCTTTTCACCCTCATCATCATGTGGAAATTGCCGAAGCAACCAGAGTAGTGCTCTTATGATGGGCCTCATACCGCCGTCGGCTCAAGAGACCATGGAAACTTCCTTGCCCGCGGAAACCCCCATGTGATTCTTGTTTGTCTAGATAAGGTGGCTGATTCCTTGATTTGTCAAGGGCGCCGGTTTTAGAGGCCGTGGAAAGCTTCTTTGGAGCCCCCATGTGATACTCCTTTGTGTAAAAGACACGACTGATTCCTTGACTCTATCAAGGGCGCCGGTTTAAGAGGCCATGGAAAGCTTCTTTGGAAGCCCCCATGTGATACTCCTTTGTGTAAAAGACACGGCTGATTCCTTGATTCTATCAAGGGCGCCGGATTAAGAGGCCATGGAAGCCTTATTTGGAAGCCCCCATGTGATACTCCTTTGTGTAAAAGACACGGCTGATTCCTTGATTCTATCAAGGGCGCCGGATTAAGAGGCCTTGGGAGGCTTCTTTGGAAGCCTGTCGGTGTACTAAGGTAGGGGTATCTTAGTACCCCAACTTGTGCACGGGCAGTTGCAGCTTCCCGCGGCAGGGTTTACCACGCGCTCGCCGGAGACCTTCCTGCTCCATATCAAACCATTCAAAAACAAAGTATGCAAGACAGAAGATCGAGACCCCGGCAAGTGGAGCTTGCCGGGAAGGCCGTACCAGGCTCAAAATTACCTCATTAGCGCGAGGCCCTGGCAAGAGAAGCTTGCCAGGAAGACTAGAAGATTCCATCATAGAAGACACGCCTCAGCGCTATATGCGCCCCGGCGAGGGCCCGGGGAGCGGCAAGCTCCCGGGCCCGGCAAGATCAAGACCCCGGCAAGGTGCTTGCCGGGAGAGTTGCATTGTGTGCCCGCGCTCCAGCTCATCGGCCCACGCGTCGCCCTGGGGCCTATCCAGGGACGCGTGGCGGATGGCTGTGCAGCCTGGGGGACACGGTGGCACTCCACGGTGGTGGATCCATCGCCGTGGCAGACGGAGATGCAAGGGCGGGAGCTTTTGGGGTCGACGGCGACGGGTATTAAGTGCCCTTGTCCCCCACTGTCAAAGTAGGTAGCGACCACTGTTCCCACACTATAGCTCCACTGTTCCTGCACTGTTACAACTACCACCTCTTTTACGTTTTTACCCCTTTCTCCTACGTTGACACCTGTCGGTGACCCCTTGCACTATAAAAGGAGGCCCATGCACAACGTGGAGGGGGTTCGGAACCTAGATCGCTCATACGCTCGGTGTAGCTGCTTCTTCAAGCTCCCGAGCACTCCAACTCAATACACAACCAAGCAGGAGTAGGGTTTTACGCGTCTACCGCGGCCCGAACCTGGGTAAAACTGCCCGCGTGATCGCTACGATCTGCTCTTCGTGCTCCCTCCGCCCTCGTACCGCACAGACAAGGGGCTCCGGTCCCATAGGTATTCGTGGCGGACAGTTTCCCCCGACATCTTTGGCGCGCCAGGTAGGGGGCGTCGAGGTTGTGCGAACCTGATCCGGCGCTCGCGCGGGCGCATTCTTCATCAACCTCTCCGAATTCGTCAACTTCACCAGGAACAGCTCCATGGCCCCGAAGAAGAAGGCTTCGGAGGTCGGAGGCCCGTCTGCGTCTCATCCGCCGCCACCAGAGCCAACGGTGGGCGGGGGAGACGCCGTCGGAAGGGTGGTCGCCGGCGAGGACACTCGTGGCGCCACCAAATCCAAGGACAAGACGGATGACCGAGCTTCGGTCTCCGTGGACGCGCCGCGTCCATCTCAGCACACGACAACCCAGCAGCGCCATACCACATGAGGTGGTATCCGCTTGCTGGGGCAAGGGCAAACCGGAGGCTCGCGGGACGCCCCGGACCACCGTCCGGGCACAAGCAAAGCGAAGGCGCCGGCGCGGGACCCTGCTCCTTCTAACGTTGTTAGGAGTTCGAGCATATCCCGCTCCTCGCACCGTTCGCCCCCGTTCCCCTCCACTCCAGCAGAAGCGCTCGCAAGGGCGCAACTGCTCCTCGACTTCCCTCCATCGGCAGACAAGGCCGAAGACTGGAGGGCAACCATCCAGAGCCTGATCGCCTTCGCCAACAACGACTCTCCGCAGCAGCCAGCGACCTCGCGGCCACGGCAAGTCGAGAAGATGAAGGCCGACGGCGACAAGACCGCCGGGGGTGCAACCACCGTGCACTCCCCACCGCGGAAGCAAAAGACGCCGCCCCGCCGGATCAACGTCGACGACGACTCCACAGCGTCGTCGGATCCGCGGGCTCGTCGAGACCAGCGCCAGGTCCTCGACGACCGGCGACAAGAAGACGCTCGCACCACAATCGAGCGCCGCCGAGAAGCTCGGCGACAATCAGATCATAGAGCTGGGAACGCTGTCGACGCGCGCGCGCTCGGTGAACCAGGCGACTTGCCGTACGCGGCAGGCTGCCCTGCGTTCACCCGCGAGCTGCGGCGCGTCCAGTGGCCCAGCATGAAGAATTTCAAGCCCGACGTACCGGAGAAGTACGACGGCAAGACGCACCCCTCAGAATTCCTCAGCGTTTACACCATCGCGGTGCAGGCTGCCGGGGGGCGCGACGAGAAGATCTTGGCAAACTACTTCCCGCTCGTGCTTAAGCCGAACGTCCGTTCGTGGCTTATGCACTTGCCGGAGGGTTCCATCTCTTCTTGGGCCGACCTTTGCCACCAGTTTGTTGGCGCCTTCACCGGCGGCCACAAACCCCACGGCCAGGAGAGCGATCTCCATATTCTGGCTCAGAAGGAAGGAGAAACCCTGCGCAAGTACATCCAACGCTTCAGCCGTGTGCAGCACAACATCCCTGATGTCCACCCTGCCGCGGTTATTAGCGCGTTCCATCAGAACGTGCGTAACCGCCGCATGCGTGAAGAAATGGCAATGACAAAGATTCGGGATGTCAGCGAGCTCTATGCTCTGGCTGACAAGTGCGCACGCGCAGAAGAGGGGAGGAGACTCCCCGGGGAGGATGCTGGCGCAGGAGGAAGCGACAGCGACGACGCCGCCCCGGCAAGGAAGAGCCGGCGGCGGAATAACAGAAGGAAAGGCAAGAAGGAGGTGCTTGCCGTCGAGAAGTCCGGCAAGGAGGCTCCCGCCAAGCAAACACAGGCTGGCGGCTCCGGCAAGGAGCCTGCCCCTGTAGCGGCAGCCGACAAGCAGGACGGCTCCGACAAGCAGTACTGTAAAATCCACCGCACCAATGGCCACGACCTCTCCAACTGTAAGCGCGTCGAGTACCTCGTCGAGCAGCAGAAAGCTGAATACGAGAGGCGCGACAAGGAGAAGGCCCAAGGTGGCGGGGAAGAGCCAAGCAAGAAGCGGCCGTTCAACAACCGGGGAGGACGCCGCGGCAAGGCCAAGCAGCGGCAAGGAGATCGACCTCCCCGGGGTCGCGACAAGGACGAAGACGACGACGAAGACATGGAGGACGAGGATAACAGCGAGCAGGAGTTCCAGAAGGCCACGGAGGTCTTGTGCGTCGACGGTGGCGCCTCTCTGCACACCTCCCACCGCCAACTCAAGCAGTGGGTGCGTGAGGTGAATGCAGCAGAGCCGCCCGTGGAGTCGCGCAGGCTCCTCAAATGGTCCAGCACGCCCATCATTTTTGATCTTGAGGATCACCCTGACCGCACCACTGCGGTCGGGTGCTTGCCGATGCTGGTCTCACCCACCATCCGCAACCTCAAGGTCACCAAAATGTTGGTTGACGGCGGGGCCGGGCTGAACTTGATCTCCTCTGCTGTGATCAAGAAACTCCAAATTCCAGATGGCGAGCTCGAAGAGACCGGTTCTTTCCAAGGAATCAACCCGGGAAGGAGCAAGCCCAAGGGGAAGATCACTCTGCCGGTGACCTTTGGCGGGGAGCTCAACTTCAGGACTGAGCGCGTCACTTTCGACGTCGCCGATATTCCATTGCCATACAATGGAATACTTGGCCGTCCTGCCCTCGCCAAGTTCATGGCAGCTTCCCATTATGCCTACAATGTACTCAAGATGCCGGGGCCGATAAGCGTCATCACTGTCCACGGCGACAAGAAGGATGCGCTTGTCTGCGCCGACAAGATCTACCGGGATGCGGCAGCTGCGGCAGAGAAAGATACACTTGCCGCTGAAGCTCCCGGGGGGAAGAAGACGAAGACCAAGTCCGGCAAGTGCTCTGGGGCCCACTCCGGCAACCGCACCACTTCGGAGTGCTGCGCTGCCGTCGAAGACGTTCCATCGAGCTCCACCGGCAAGTGTAAGAAAGGGATGGCCGCTCCTCCGGCAACCAAGAAGGTGTCCGCCAAGGAGGACGGCACTGGTGGTACCTTCACCATCAGTGCCACACTTGACAGCAAATAGGAAAGCGCGCTCGTTGCCTTCCTGTGGGCGAATGTCGATGTGTTTGCCTGGCAACCATCTGACATCCCCGGTGTTCCCAGGAAGGTAATTGAGCACAAGCTTGCTGTCTGTCCTCATGCGCGGCCCATCAAGCAGAAAGTGAGGAAGCAAGCCGTGGAGCGCCAAGAATTCATCAACGAAGAGATCAAGAAACTAGAGGCAGCAGGCCTAGTTAGAGGTGTGATCCATCCGACGTGGTTAGCAAACCCAGTCGTCGTGCGCAAGGCCAACGGGAAGTGGAGACTGTGTATAGACTTCACCGATGTGAATAAAGCATGTCCCAAGGATCCATTTCCTTTGCCGCGCATTGACCAGATCGTTGACTCCACTGCCGGATGTGAGCTACTCTGTTTTCTTGATGCATATTCAGGCTACCACCAGATCTTTATGGCCAAGGAGGAGGAAGAGAAGACTGCATTTATCACTCCGTGTGGCACTTATTGCTTCATACGCATGCCATTTGGACTGAAGAATGCAGGATCAACGTTTGCAAGGGTAGTGTACACTGCTTTCGAGCCACAGATCCACAGAAATGTAGAGGCTTACATGGATGATATCGTGGTGAAAAGTAAGAGCAAAGAAACCCTAGTCCAAGATTTGGAAGAGACATTTCAGAACCTGCGCAGAATACAGCTCAAGTTGAACCCCGAGAAGTGCGTCTTTGGAGTCCCCTCTGGCAAGCTTCTCGGGTTCTTTGTGTCACAGAGGGGGACTGAAGCCAACCCCGACAAGATTAAAGCCATTGAGCAGATAGAGGCCCCAAAGCGCGTCAAGGATGTCAGAAGGCTTGCAGGTTGTGTGGCTGCCCTCAGTAGGTTCATTTCAAAGTCTGCGGAACGCGCCCTACCTTTCTTCAAAATCTTGAAGAAGGCAGGTCCCATGAAGTGGACTCCGGAAGCGGAGGCAGCGCTGCAGGATTTGAAACGGTACCTGTCCTCCACTCCAATACTTGTCGCACCTAGACCACAGGAAAAGTTGTTGCTATACCTAGCGGCAACCAACCAGGTGGTTAGTGCTGCGTTAGTAGCGGAGAGGGAGTCCGACGAGGAGTCAGCACCACCGGCAAGCGAATCCAGCGACAAGCAGGGGGCTGCTCCGGCAAGCTCTGGCCCCGACAAGGACAGCTCTGCGCAGGAACAGGAAGAAGTGCCAAAGAAGGTGGTGCAACGCCCAGTGTATTTTGTAAGTTCTCTCCTCCAGGGAGCTAGATCAAGATACTCTAGCGTACAAAAGTTGCTTTTCGGCCTCCTCATGGCCTCGAGAAAGCTGCGCCATTACTTCCAAGCACATGAGATAACAGTGGTCACTCGCTTTCCGCTGAAGAGGATATTGCACAACCCAGAAGCAACAGGCAGGATCGTCGAGTGGGCACTGGAGCTGTCAAGCTTTGGACTCAAGTTTGAAAGTACTTCAACCATACAGAGCCGAGCTTTGGCAGAATTCATAGCTGAGTGGACCCCAACACCCGATGAAGAAGTCCAAGAAGCAAGTGCGCCCGTACAAGAAGCGACAAGTGAATGGGTAATGTATTTTGATGGTGCCTTTTCGCTGCAAGGCGCCGGTGCTGGCGTGGTACTCATCGCGCCCACCGGAGAGCACCTCAAATATGTTATCCAGATGCACTTTCCCAGGGAGCAAGCGACAAACAACACTGCTGAATATGAAGGCTTGCTTGCCGGCCTCAGGATTGCGGCCGAACTTGGGATCAGGAAGCTGATTGTGCGGGGAGATTCTCAGTTGGTGGTCCGGGAAGTTAACAAGAGTTATCAGAGCCCTTTGATGGAAGCTTATGTCGATGAAGTGAGGAAGCTTGAGGAGCACTTTGAAGGTCTGCAAATGGAGCACGTCCCGAGAGCTCAGAATGAAATAGCAGATGGCCTTTCAAAGTGTGCTTCGATGAAGTTACCTGTGGAACCAGGGACCTTCTTGCTCAAGCTGACTCAACCATCCGTTACACCATCAATTGGGCAGTCCAAGAAGAGAAAGTTGGTCTCCGGCGACTACTTGCCGGCGGATCTTCCAGAAACCGCCGCCAAGATCCCCAAGATCAACAACCAGAACGCTGAGGAACGGCTTGCTCCTGCAGATCCTCGGGTCTGTACAGTTGAAGCAAGTGTTCCCGACAAGCCTCGCCCCGGCGAGCTTGCCGGGGGATCATCAGCTCCGGCAGAACGAAAGGTCCTTGCCGTAGAAGCTGAGGTTCCCGCAGTGGCCCTCGAGCCTTTAGTCCTTGCCATCGAGCCTCAGGCTCCGGCATGGGCGCAGCAGATCGTCCGCTTTCTTCAAACTGGAGAACTTCCCGACGACCCAGAAGAAATAGAGAAGATAACCAGGAAGTCAAGTATGTACCAGTTCGTGGACAACGAGCTGTACAGAAGAAGACTCAATGGTGTCAGACTGAAGTGCATCTCCAGGGAAGATGGACAGAAGCTGTTGGCAGAAATACACGGAGGCATATGCGGCCACCACATTGGCGCAAGGGCGCTTGCCGGGAAAGCTTTCCGGCAAGGGTTCTTCTGGCAAGAAGCCCTCCAAGATGCAACTGCACTAGTAACCAAGTGTGAAGCGTGCCAGTTCCATGCGAAGCAGATTCATCAGCCAGCTCAAGCTCTCCAAACAATCCCTTTGTCCTGGCCTTTCTCGGTCTGGGGGCTCGATATCCTCGGCCCCTTCCCCCGAGCTGTCGGGGGCTTTGAGTACTTGTACGTTGCAATCGACAAGTTCACAAAGTGGCCAGAAGTGGAGCCAGTGAGAAAGGTGACAGCACAGTCAGCAGTCAGGTTCTTCAGGTCGATTGTTTGCCGTTTCGGAATCCCTAACAGGATCATCACCGACAACGGTACACAATTCACTAGTCGCACCTTCATGCAGTACGTCCAAGACCTTGGTGCCAAGGTCTGTTTCGCTTCTGTTGCTCACCCGAGGAGCAACGGTCAAGCGGAGAGGGCCAATGCTGAAGTGCTGCACGGACTCAAGACAAGGACCTTTGACAGGCTGCGCAAGTGCGGAAGAAATTGGATAGAGGAGCTACCGGCGGCTCTTTGGTCAATCAGAACGACACCAAGTCGAGCCACCGGACAGACACCTTTTGCTCTAGTCTATGGAGCAGAGGCAGTTCTCCCCACGGAACTCGTGTACGGATCTCCTCGAGTGCTCGCTTACGATGAGCTCGAGCAAGAGCAACTGCGACAAGATGATGCATTGCTCCTCGAGGAGGGACGTCTCCAGGCTGCTGTACGAGCTGCTCGATACCAGCAAGCCTTGCGCCGCTATCATAGCCGCAAGGTCAAGGCCAGGAGTCTCGAGGAAGGCGACCTTGTTCTTCGGCGTGTTCAGTCCGCCAAGAATTCCAACAAGTTGACGCCGAAGTGGGAAGGCCCTTATCGGGTGAGACAAGTTACGAGGCCCGGTGCTGTCCGCCTCGAGACCGAAGAAGGCTTACCGGTGAGCAACTCCTGGAACATAGAGCATCTTCGTAAGTTTCACCCATAAGGCGCGGTTGCCGTGATCCGCTCCGGCAACCACCTTTTGTACAAGCTTTGCCGCTGTTGCATGTAACCCTTTGTACAAAGCCGGGCGCACACCCCGTGCATCAGTAAAGATTTTGTGTTCTGCGCTATTTGCCTTTTACATGCTCTTCTTTGCTATTTGCATGAGTTATTTGGCATTTTGTGCAACATACACATCCGGTAAGCATTACGACGCCGAAAGGCCATATACTTGTTTCCCTCTTCTTTTCCCTTGCCTCTTAAGCAGAAGGAACGTTCCTCGCGCACAAGTTTGCCGGGGGGAAGGAGGTGGAAGAGGAACCAAGTGTTGTTCAAGAAAGAGAAGCCTTACCGGGAAGCAAGCAATATATGAAAGCTAAGTTATTAGAATTTGGCCAGTTCAAATTTTTAATTTTTTGTTGTCTTCCTTGAACAATCACACTTTGTATGGAAAACCTGTGCGCGGAGGAACCTACCCGTAGCTAGCCGCACCCTTATCTTGTTTCCGAGTACGCTCAACGATCTAAGTGAGCTGCGACAAGTGTCGCGCCCTTGCTTCGTTTTCGAGTTCGCTCAGCAAGCTAAGTGCGTTGCGACTGGCTGCGGCAAGGTTGCTTGCCGGTGAGACCTTGGCCAGCAGGCTGCTCAGAGTCCAGAACTCAGCGCTCACGGCAAGGGCCCCTTGCCGGCAAGCTCCCCGGGAGCGTAGGGTGAAAAGCATACAAAGTAAATGACCAAGACAAGGAAGATAACATTGCGCTGATTGATCAAAATGAGATAAATATCTTACAAAGGATAACTTGTCGCAATAGATAATGAGTTCATAGCACCCTATGCAGCAACAAAAAGAGATAAAGATAATGGAGGCCTAGTCTACGCGGTCGCCCTCAATCCTGGAGATCTTAGCCACCTTGGCAATGATGTGGGCGACCTGGTCCTTCAGAGCCTCCATGTCCGCGTCAGCCGGCAAGCTGCGAAGAACGTTGGTGAGGTTTATGCCCGGATTGCGGTATACGATCTTCGTCAACACGCGCTCCAAGGTTCCCGTGCAGAGCAGGCGCGTCTCCTCGGCCAGTTGCGCGGGGATCTTCTTCCGCAGATCTGCAAGGGCCGGCGCGATTCCCCTGAAGAAGAGGCTGAGCTTGGCGCTGTGAGGGAGGTTTGGATCCGGGGAGTAGATGAGGTGCTCCAGCTTCAACGCCAGCAGCTCCTGGTCGATGTTGGACGCACAAGATACTAAGTCCTCGGTCCATACCTCAACGGTTTTGCGGAAGAGCTCAGCCGCTTTGTTGGCGCTGTCCACCAAGGTCCGCTCCTTGCGGAGCTCCTCCTTCAACTTGGTCTCCCGAGCCCGAGCAGCGTCGAGTGAATCCTTCAGTGTAGAGACCTTCAACTCCAAGTCCTCGATGGAGTCCTTGGCGGCCTTCAACTCGTCGCCCCTCTCAGAAAGACGCACCTGGAGTTCTGAATTGGTGTGGGCGTCCTTCTCACGCTCCGTGATGAGCGCGGCGACCTTCTCCGCGCTCACCTTCAGCGACTTCTCCAGCTGCGCGACCTTGGCGGCAAGCTCCTTCTTGGCGGTCTCCGCGGCAGCCGCGGCGGCTTTCGCCTCCTTCAGTTCCCCGCCAAGGGCCTCCTCCCGAGCGGCAAGGTCCTCCTCGTGGGAGTCGAGGTTGACCTTCCGCTGCGCGAGTTCTCCTTCTCGCCGGGACAGCTCCACCCTGGCGAGCCGCTGCTGCTCTTCGGCCTCAGCTTTCTCCAGCACCCACTCCTGATATTCGCCGGCGAGTCGCTCGCGCTCCTCCGCCACCTCGTGGAGGGCAGCCTGGTTGGCGGCGCTGAGCTCCGCCGCGCGCTTCTCCATCTCCGCGGCGGCCTTGGCGGCGAGGGCCTCCCGACAAGAGAGCTTCGCCTGCCTGGCCCGGTAAAGGGCCAGGAGCTGGTGAAGCAGCTTCTCCTCCTCGGGCCCTTGACTCCCGCCGGGCGCCTCGACAATCTTCAAGCCCGCGGAGGCGAGGACCTCCCCATCAAAGGCCTCGCCCTCCGCGGGGGCTCGCGACGAAGACCCTCAAGGCATCTGGATGAAGACGCCGTTGGGGGCCTCAAGGTAGTAGCCGGCCTGCTCCTTTCCGGCGGAGGGGTCGGCAGCCGGCGCAGCACTTGATGCTCCCGCCGCCTCCGGGCCGGCGGTGCGGTCGCCGTCCCCCTCCCCGGCCGCTGCGTCCGCAGACGGAGCGGTCTCCTGCGCAGCCGGCTCGGCGGCTCCCGCCGTGTCCTCGGCGACAGGGGCGTCGCCGCCGCCGTCCTGCGCGGCCTCCTCCTCGATGATGATGACTTCCGTCTCCATTGGCTCGGGGGGAGGAAGATCTAGAAGAAGAAGAAGAAAAAGAAGTTCAAGCAAAAATCCAAAAAGAAACAACGCCAAGAAGACAAAATCACAAGACTTACCTTGGCGGACGTCATCAGCGGCGGGCTCCCTCGCCGGGGAGCTCTGCCTTGGCGGAGTGGCCGCCCTTGCCGGGCTGCTCGCCCTTGGTGGGGTACTCGCCCTTGGCGGAGTACCCGCCCTTGGCGGAGCGCCCTCCCTTGCCGGGGAGTTCGGCCTTGGCGGGGACGGCGGGGCCTGCGGCTCCTCGGGGGCGGCCTCCGGACGCTCCTGCAGCTGTGGCTCCACCTCTGCACAAGTCAAGACAAGAATATCAAGATACTGAAACAAGACAAAATCTCCAAGCGCACCCCGACGAGCGGAAGAATGGAACCCAGACTTACGCTGGGGGCTGCGGTGGGGGCTGCTCCTCGGAGCAGCGCTCGGGTCCGGCAGGCTTGGCTCCGGCGCGTCCCCAGTTGCCGCGGTGGCCGAGTCTTCCGCGACCTCGACCACAGGCGCCTTGGCTTTCTTCGCCACGCGCTGAACCAAGGTCCTGAAATCAAAGCAACAAACAAAATTAGCATCAACAATAATCAAGACGAAACTTGAGAAGGTGTAAGATCTCGGATTCTTACTCCTGATCCTCCTCGTCGTCCTCGCTCAAGGCGGAGAAGTCGTACTCCACCTGGGGCGCGTCTGCACGATGAGCGGAAGACGAAGATTCCCTCGGGCGCTTGGCGGTCCCTGGGGCTGGGGGCTGCGAAGACCCAGCCCCTGTGGTAGCCGGAGCCCGGGGAGCGGGCGGAGCCGCTGCTCCGCTCCGAGAAGACTCCTGCCTGCTTGGCGCCGACCTGCGGGGCGCCTCTGCCGTGGCCTGCGCGCGGGCCGCCTCTGCCGCGGCTGGTGCGCCGGTCGCCCCCGGCGCAGCTTGGTTTCCCCGGAAAGCTTGAGCTGCCCGGCGAGATGGTTGTTGCCGGGGCGCCTGCGCCCTCGCTCCCGTCGCCGCCCTGCGGAGACGCTTCGGTGGAGACCGCCTTGGGCTTGCCGGGGGCGGGGAGGTCTCCGACGAGGAGAGGTCGTCAGCGTAGAGCTCCGTAGATCCGTCGGAGTCCTCGGCGGCCTCGGCCTCCTCCTCCTCCTCCTCCCCGGCTGGCTCGCTGGGCCCAGCGCCCTGCGCTGCGGCCTCTTTTCCTCTGGCGCCTTCGCTCCCTCCAGCGCCTCCGCTCCCCGCGGCGCCTCTGTTCCCTCCGGCAGCGCCATCCCTTGCCTCGGCCTCGGCCACGATTCCGTGGATCCCGGAGTGCCTCAGAGAGGGGACCCTAGCGAGCGCGTCGAGAGGAAGTTGCAGCAGTCTGCGGATCTCCGCCTCCTCCGCCTGGCAGGACGCATCCGCAGCCTCCGCCTCTTCAGGCGTATATCCAAAATCTCCTGCCGCTGCGGCTGCAGCGGCCTCTTCAGCCCGAGAAGCCATGTATGCAAGATCCTGTTCGGTGGTGTCCCGCGTGTGCTCCTTGATGTCATCCTTGTTCTTCGCCACCTCCACAAGGTTGTCGAAGAAGCTGAGGACGTCTATGGGCTTGGGCGGAATCCACGTGTGGTCCACGCCGTGCGAATCACACGCGGGCATCATGGCGCAAAGACGGTCCCGGACTGTGCTGATGCAGAGGGGCACCACTCCCCGGGGAGGTCTGAACCACTCAGGGTGGGCCGGGTCATATTTGAAGAGTTCCCGGACCATCCCCTTCAGCTCCAGCGTCGTGAAGTTGAAGTTCAGCCCGGGGCGCAGCCTCATTATATCCGCTGCGTTGCCGTACTCCCAGGCCGGCCTTTTCCTGTCTTGGAGAGGGGCGATGCGGCGGCGGAGGAAGTCTGCGCCTACCTCTGCAACGGACAGCCTAGCTACCCGAAGACGAAGAATCCGGATGAGGGCGATGTCGAGCTTGATGTCGTCCGAGTCTAGCTCGCTCCAATCCCTGCCGCGCACGATGGGCGTTGTGCGCGGCGCGGTGAAGGGCTGCGGCTCGTCCTCAACGATCCATCACCAGTCTGCACGCCACTCCTCCCACTTGCCGCGGAGCTCCCCCGGCAAGTACGACTCCTTCTTGTTCAGACGAAATACCCAAGAAATTCCCCCGGAGAGGGGAGCGCCGGCCTCTGCTCTAGGAGTGAAGAAGTGCCTAAACAGCGCTACGTTTGGGTGTATTCCTATGAAGTTTTCGCACATGTGTGCGAAAACCGCCATTGTGAGGATGGCGTTGGGGGTGAAGTCAAGAAGGTGGAGGCCATAGGTGTGCATGATGTCGCAGAAGAAATCAGAGAAAGGAGGGCAAAGACCGCAGTGAAAGAAGGCTGCGAAGAAATAGTACCCGCCGGGGTAGTTGTCCTTGGCGGCGGCCGGATAAGCTCGAGTGCGGGGGTGCGCCTTGGTTTCCTTGGCCCAGAACAAGTAGTACTTGTTCCAGAGCTCCCGCGCGCCGAGCCTCGGCGGGAAGACGAGGTTCCGCTTCCGGTACGCGGTAAGCTTCGCTGCCTGCTCCGACTTCTCCCTCTTGGCTTTCTCCGCCTTCGCCTTCTCGGTCTTCGGGGGCATGGCGGAGGCGGCGGAGGAAGGGGGGGACGGCGGCGGCGGAGGTGTGGAGGTGGAGCGCAAAGGGGATTTCTGGAGGAAGAAGAAGATGCAATGAAAGCGCAAGGAGGGGAATCGCTCCTGCTTCCTCTGCTTTTATGGGGAAGTGGGGGGCGTTTCGCTCTTCCCATTAAGAGAACGTGGGCACGTCCCATCCCACGACGCCGCAATCGACGCGTGCCGTTACGGGGGGATGCGGCGGATATGGAAGTGGATTCGGCGCGCCGTGGGCCACGTGTGCCCGTGCACTGTTTTGGGCCTGGCCCAACAGCGCTTGGCACCGTGTGTGGCCCAGGCCCGGGGGCTCCTGTCGGTGTACTAAGGTAGGGGTATCTTAGTACCCCAACTTGTGCACGGGCAGTTGCAGCTTCCCGCGGCAGGGTTTACCACGCGCTCGCCGGAGACCTTCCTGCTCCATATCAAACCATTCAAAAACAAAGTATGCAAGACAGAAGATCGAGACCCCGGCAAGTGGAGCTTGCCGGGAAGGCCGTACCAGGCTCAAAATTACCTCATTAGCGCGAGGCCCTGGCAAGAGAAGCTTGCCAGGAAGACTAGAAGATTCCATCATAGAAGACACGCCTCGGCGCTATATGCGCCCCGGCGAGGGCCCGGGGAGCGGCAAGCTCCCGGGCCCGGCAAGATCAAGACCCCGGCAAGGTGCTTGCCGGGAGAGTTGCACTGTGTGCCCGCGCTCCAGCTCATCGGCCCACGCGTCGCCCTGGGGCCTATCCAGGGACGCGTGGCGGATGGCTGTGCAGCCTGGGGGACACGGTGGCACTCCACGGTGGTGGATCCATCGCCGTGGCAGACGGAGACGCAAGGGCGGGAGCTTTTGGGATCGACGGCGACGGGTATTAAATGCCCTTGTCCCCCACTGTCAAAGTAGGTAGCGACCACTGTTCGCGCACTATAGCTCCACTGTTCCCGCACTGTTACAACTACCACCTCTTTTACGTTTTTACCCCTTTCTCCTACGTTGACACCTGTCGGTGACCCCTTGCACTATAAAAGGAGGCCCATGCACAACGTGGAGGGGGTTCGGAACCTAGATCGCTCATACGCTCGGTGTAGCTGCTTCTTCAAGCTCCCGAGCACTCCAACTCAATACACAACCAAGCAGGAGTAGGGTTTTACGCGTCTACCGCGGCCCGAACCTGGGTAAAACTGCCCGCGTGATCGCTACGATCTGCTCTTCGTGCTCCCTCCACCCTCGTACCGCACAGACAAGGGGCTCCGGTCCCATAGGTGTTCGTGGCGGACAGTTTCCCCCGACAAAGCCCCCATGTGATACTCTTTGCCAAGAATGATGGCTGATTCCCCGGTGTACCGGGGGCGCTAGATTATTTTATTAATCATAATATATACATTGTACATAAAGCGGAGCCAGTGGATCAATTATAGTAAGGTCAAAGAAGAGCGATGTTCCACAGCCGCTTGGTCTCCTCCTCTGCCGTACGTGAGTCCTTATGTTCTCGAACATCGACAAGGTAGTATGACCCGTTGTGCAGGTTTTTGCTGACCACAAAGGGCCCTTCCCAAGGTGGGGATAGCTTGTGCATATCTGTCTGGTCCTGGATGAGCCGGAGCACCAGATCTCCTTCCTGAAACGTCCTGGTCTTGCCCCGGCGGCTATGGTACCGGCGCAGGTCTTGCTGATAAATTGCTGATCGCGTTGCTGCCGTGTCCCGTTCCTCGTCTAGCCGGTCCAAGCTGTCTTGTCTTGCTTGTTCATTATCCGCGTCAACGTAAGCTGCCACCTGCGGTGATTCGTGCCAGATATCACTAGGGAGGACCGCTTCAGCACCGTACACCATGAAGAAAGGCGTGTACCATGTGGATCTGTTAGGTGTAGTATTGATGCTCCATAAGACAGAAGGTAATTCCTCCACCCAACAACCCGGTGTTCTTTGCAAAGGAACCATAAGCTGGGGCTTGATGCCTCTCAAGATCTCTTGGTTGGCTCTTTCAGCTTGGCCATTGGACTGAGGGTGAGCTACTGATGATACATCAAGGCGAATATGTTCTCTTTCAAAGAATTCCTGCATAGCCCCCTTGGATAGGTTGGTGCCATTATCAGTTATAATGTTGTGTGGAAAGCCAAACCGGAAAATCATCTTTTTGATGAACTGAACCGATGTTGCTGCATCACACTTACTGACAGGCTCCGCTTCAACCCACTTTGTGAATTTGTCCACTGCTACCAATAGGTGGGTTTTCTTATCTTGGGATTTCTTGAAGGGTCCAACCATATCAAGCCCCCAAGTCGCAAACGGCCAAGTAATTGGAATCATCCTCAGCTCCTGTGCTGGTATATGAGCACGCTGTGAGAATTTCTGGCAAGCATCACATTTTCTGACCAAGTCCGCTGTGTCGGCGTGAGCCGTCAACTAGTAGAACCCATGATGAAAAGCTTTAGCTACCAAAGATTTTGAACCGGCATGATGACCACAATCGCCTTCATGAATTTCTCGAAGAATATCACAGCCTTCCTCTGATGATACACACCGCTGAAACGCTCCCGAAACGCTGCGGTGATGAAGTTCTCCATTGATGATAGTCATAGATTTAGACCGCCGGATTATCTGCCGAGCCTCGACTTTGTCCTCTGGTAATTCACCTCGGCTCATGTATACCAAGTAAGGGAGTGTCCAATCCGGAATAACATGAAGTGTTGCGACCAATTATGCTTCCGGATCAGGAACAGCTAAATCCTCCTCTGAAGGTACTTGTACCGACGGATTGTGCAACTCATCCAAGAAAGTATTAGGTGGAACCGGTTTACGCTGGGAACCCAGCCGGCTTAACGCATCAGCCGCTTCATTTTTCCGCCGATCTATATGATCCACCTGATATCCTTTGAAGTATCTCGCAACATCATCTACCTCTTGTCTATATGCTGCCATGAGTGGATCCTTGGAATCACACTTGCCCGAAACATGTTGTGCCACCAGATCTGAATCACCAAAACACTTAACCCGGCTCAAGTTCATATCCTTGGCCATCCGCAGATCGTGGAGGAGAGCTTCATACTCAGCAGCATTGTTAGTGCAAGGGAACATTAAACGGAGGACGTAGCAGAACTTATCACCTCGTGGTGAAGTTACCATGACTCCAGCCCCCGAGCCCTCCAACTGTCTTGAACCGTCAAAGTGAATAGTCCAGTACGTATGATCCGGCTTCTCCTCACGTGCTTGTAACTCCGTCCAGTCATTGATGAAATCCACCAATGCTTGGGATTTTATAGCAGTATGAGGCACATACTTTAATTCGTGCGGGCTAAGCTCAATAGCCCAATTTGCAACCCTACCAGTGGCTTCTCTGTTCTGGATTATATCCCCTAACGGAGCTGAACTGACAACGGTGATTGGGTGGCCCTGAAAATAGTGCTTCAGCTTCCGATTTGCCATGAACACCCCATACACCAGCTTCTGCCAATGTGGATATCTCTGTTTTTACTCGATGAGCACCTCACTGATGTAGTAAACCGGCCATTGAACCGGATATTCTTTGCCTGCCTCCTTGCGCTCTACCACAATGGCCACGCTTAATACACGGGCATTGACGGCCACGTATAACAGTAGCGGCTCATTGTCAACCGGGGCAGCAAGGACCGGTGGTTCTACCAATTGCCTCTTCAGATCCTCAAACGCAGCATCCGCGGCATCGCTCTAGACAAACCGGTCCGTCTTTTTCATCATCTGATAGATCGGGATTGCTTTCTCCCCTAAACGGCTGATAAACCGACTCAGTGCTGCTATACGGCCCGCCACGCGTTGGACATCATTGATGCACGCCGATTTAGCCAAGGACGTGATCGCCTTGATTTTCTCTGGATTAGCTTCAATCCCTCTGTTTGACACTAAGAATCCAAGGAGCTTGCCCGCCGGAACACCAAAGACGCACTTCTCCGGATTGAGCATCATTTTATAAACTCGGAGGTTGTCAAAGGTTTCTTTTAAATCCTCTATCACTGTCTCCTCCTTCCTGGATTTCACCACAATGTCATCAACGTATGCATGGACATTTCTTCCAATCTGCCTTTGTAGGCAGTTCTGCACACAACGCTGGTAGGTTGCTTGGGCACTCTTGAGCCCAAAAGGCATGGATACATAGCAGAAGGCTCCAAAGGGAGTTATGAAAGCTGTCTTCTCCTGGTCCTTAACTGCCATCTTGATCTGATGATAACCTGAATATGCATCCAAAAAACTTAGCCGCTCGCATCCTGCTGTAGCATCGATAATTTGATCTATACGGGGGAGAGCAAAAGGATCAGTTGGGCAAGCCTTGTTCAAGTCTGTGTAATGAACACACATCCTCCAAGTTCCATTTTTCTTAAGTACCAGCACCGGATTAGCCAACCACTCTGGATGAAACAACTCAACTATGAAGCATGCGGCCAAGAGCCTAGCCACTTCTTCTCACATAGCCTTGCGCCTCTCCTCATTGAAGCGGCGCAGATACTGCTTGACCGGTTTAAACTTCGGATCAATATTAAGACTGTGCCCAGCGAGTTCCCTCTGTATACCTGGCATGTCAGAAGGTTTCCACGCAAAGATATCCCGGTTCTCACGGATGAACTCGATGAGCGCGCTTTCCTATTTTGGATCTTGGTTAGCGTTGATAGTGAACTGCTTGGATGAATCGCCAGGAACAAAGTCCACCTATTTAGTCTCCTCATCCGATTTAAATTTCAACGCCGGATCATGTTCTGTGGTTGGCTTCTTCAGCGGGGACATATCTGCTGGATCAACATTGTCCTTATAGATCATTAGCTCTTCCATAGCGCAAACCACCTCGGCATAAGCCGCATCTCCTTCCTCGCACTCCAATGCAATCTTACGGCTCCCATGAACCGTGATAGTTCCTTTGTGGCATGGCATCTTGAGCTGCAGATAAACATAACACGGTCTAGCCATGAACTTGGCGTAAACCGGTCTCCCAAACAGAGCATGGTATGGACTCCTGATCTTTACAACCTCAAAGGTCACAGTCTCCGATCTAGAGTCATGCTCATCTCCAAAGGTAACTTCCAGATCGATTTTTCCAACTGGATAAGCCGATTTACCGGGCACCACCCCATGGAACACTGTGTTGGACTGTCGGAGCTTCTTATCTGTCAACCCCATACGTCGAAAAGACTCATAGTAAAGGATGTTGATGCTGCTGCCTCCATCCATAAGCACTTTGGTGAACTTATAACCACCCACCTGGGGTTCCACCACCAGAGCCAACTGACTCGGATTATCAACCTGTGGTGGGTGATCTTCTCTGCTCCATATAATGGGTTGCTCAGACCAACGCAAAAAACATGGTATCGCTGGTTCAACGGAGTGTACTGTCCTCTTCAGAACCATTTGATCCCATTTGCATAGACTTGTGGTGAAGACGTGATACTGCCCACTGCTCAGCTCCTTCGGATTATTCTGGTGTCCGGATTGCTGCTGCTGCTGGCGCTGTTGATTCCCTTGGTTGTTGTATCCACCCTGACCATGTTGCTGGTTATGTTGATGTTGATTGTTGCCACTGTGATTACTGTTACCGCCATGGTATCCTGAACCGGATCCACCACCTTGATAACCCGGACCTTGGAAACCGGGACCTGATCCGCCGGGGGGGGGGGGCATGATCATATTTGGTCTGTTTCATATACTCTTGCATAATGAAACAGTCTTTCTAGAGATGCGTAGCCGGGTTTTCCACTGTACCGTGCCTTGGGCAAGGCATGTTCAACTGGCGCTCTAGATTAATAGGTGGCCTCCCATTGCCTGGGGGCGGTTTACCCTTGCGGCGCTGCCCGTTGTCCTCAGCATTGGTATTGGCCACAAAGTCTGAGATGCCCTCCGCCTTACGCTTGCCATTGTACCCTTGGCCCGCCGGATTGGCTTGCGGCGGTTTACCGTTCTTGCTCGCCTTTCCAGACTTGTCTCCATCTGCTTCTGGATACTTGGTGTTATCAGAGTCTCCATATTTTACCAAAGCAACCATGAGTGTTCCCATGTCATTGCAATCACGTTTGAGCCGTCCCAACTTCTGCCTCAAAGGTTCAAACCGGCAATTGCCTTCCAAGGTTACTATCGCTGTACTTGGGTTCATGCTATTGGAGGAGTGCAAGATTTCGGACACCCGACGCACCCAACTGCTTGTGGATTCCTGCTCTCCTTGAACGCATGCAGCTAAATCAACAACAGACATCGGCTTTTTGCATGTGTCTTTGAAATTATTGATAAACCGGCGCCGCAACTCGCCCCATTATCCGATGGAGCTAGGCGGCAAACCCTTTAGCCATGTCCGGGTTGTGCCTTCGAGCATCATGGTGAAGTACTTAGCGCACGCTGCTTCATCCACGTCGAGCATCTCCATTGCCATCTCATAACTCTCAACCCATGCTTCCGGCGCAAGATCCGCCGTGTAGTTGGGTACTTTGCGCGGGCCTTTGAAATCCTTGGGGAGTTTCACGTTCCATAAAGCGGGGATGAG
Source organism: Secale cereale (assembly GCA_902687465.1). Classification (NCBI taxonomy): domain Eukaryota; kingdom Viridiplantae; phylum Streptophyta; class Magnoliopsida; order Poales; family Poaceae; genus Secale; species Secale cereale. The sequence continues at coordinate 926,318,660 of LR738711.1, read as the reverse complement.
ACACTGTACTCCCAAGGAACTGGACATGATTCCTGTTTCGACTGTGGTGGTGAGATGTACCGGCGTTGCCTGACGGGCGTCGTGTCTGGCCTGATCCACCACTTCTTGTGCATGTGCTTCCTCTCCTGCCGGATTATCCTGCCTCTATCGATGACGTCTCCGTGCACTACTGGATATAGTCGATTCATCCAGACGCCTCGTGTAGCTCCGGCTTGGGCGAGGGGTTGAATGAATCCTCTCCCGGCTATATGAATAAGCCTGCTGCTGAGTTAGCGCCGTGTCTAGCAACTCCTTGGCCCGTCGTGCCTCCACTGCCTTGGCCCATCGTGCCTCCACCCTGATAATAATATCCCTGACAGTAAGTATTTCCCTCAGTTTTTGAGAACCAAGAGCTACCTCTTGAGCTTGCGTTGTATTCCCTCGAAGAGGAAAGGGAGATGCAGCACAGTAGCGTAAATATGTCCCTCAGTTTTTGAGAACCAAGGTATCAATCCAGTAGGAGACCATGTGCCAGTCCCTCGCACCTGCACAAACAAATAAGAACTTCGCAGCCAACGCGATAAGGGGTTGTCAATCCCTTTACGGTCATTTACAAAAGTGAGATCTGATAGAGATGATAGTTTATATTTTTGGTATTTTTGGATTATGAGAACAGCAAATAAAAGCAAAAAAATAAAGTAGATGTAGATTGATAGGTTGAGAATAGACCCGGGGGCCATAGTATTTTCTAGTGGCTTCTCTCATGATAGTGATATTCTACGACGGGTAAACAAATTACTGTCGAGCAATTGATAGAAAAGTGAATAATTATGAGACTATCTACGCATGATCATTGTATATAGGCATCACTTCTGAGACAAGTAGACCGACTCCTGCCTGCATCTACTACTATTACTCGACACATCGACCGCTATCCAGTATGCATCTAGTGTATTGAGTTCATAAGAACAGAGTAACGCCTTAAGCAAGATGACATGATATAGAGGGATAAACTCAAGCAATATGATATAAACCCCATCTTTTTATCCTCGATGGCAACAATACAATACGTGCCTTGCTGCCCCTACTGTCACTGGGAAAGGACACCGCAAGATTGAACCCAAAGCCAAGCACTTCTCCCATTGCAAGAAATATAGATCTAGTAGGCCAAAACAAACCAATAATTCGAAGAGACTTGCAAGGATATTATGAGCACACATAAAAATTTCAGAGAAGAACAATATATCTTTCATAGATAACCTTGATTATAAACTCACAATTCATCGGATCTCGACAAACACACCACAAAAAGAGATTACATCGAATAGATCTCCTCGAAGACCGAGGAGAACTTTGTATTGAGATCCAAAGAGAGAGAAGAAGCCATCTAGATACTAGCTATGGACCCGAAGGTCTACGGTAAACTACTCACAACTCATGGTGAGGGCGATGATGATGATGATGAAGAACTTCGTGATGGATCCCCCTCCGGTGGAGCTCTGGAACAGGCTCCAAGATGGGATCTCACGGGAACAGAAGGCAACGGCGGTGGAATTAGGGCCTTCTCTCTGTTGTCGAAGGTTTCGAGGTACGTAGACTTATATAGGAGGAAGGAGGACACCGGGGGGTGCTCGAGGGGCCCACGAGGCAGGGGCGTGCCCCCCACCCTCGTGGACACCCTGAGGCTCCCCTGACGTGGTTCTCAAGTCCCCCGTGCGTGATTTTCTCCAAAAATATATCTCGCGAAGGTTTCATTCCTTTTGGACTCCATTTGATATTCTTTTCTTCAAAACCCTGAAACAGGCAAAAAAACAGCAATCTGGACTGGGCCTTTGGGTTAGTAGGTTAGTCCCAAAAATGATATAAAAGTGTCACTACAGGAAACTGGTAGTTTGCAGTCTGTGGATTACAGACGGCAAAGACGCAAATCCAGACGGCAAAGAGTTTGCCGTCAGGAAGTAGACGGCGAAGTCAGACGGCAAAGATAAGTCGGCAAAGAATTCTTTGCCGTCTGCTATTTTTTCTGGATGATGGCAAAGTATTTGCCGTCAGTGAATATAGTTTTGCCGTCTGGCGCAAAAATAACAGACGGCAAAAAATGTTTTCTTTGCCGTCAGTCAAAACATGTGCTTTGCCATCATCCAGGCTAAAGTACAGACGGCAAAGATTATTTTTCATTTTTATTAAAAGTGACGTCCAAGCAGAGCATCTCGCCGGACATAGGAACAACAAACCAAAAAAGGTTTAGCTCACGCGGAGATTTTGGATTCGACACGGCTTTTGCTGTCTTGCAATCATGGTCGGTGGTTACAGAGAAGTTACAGAGCTGTCCTAAAATTTACACAAGGACCCCTAGGAACCAAAGATGAAAAGCAATCAAGTCCTTCAAAATTTACACAAGGACCCCTAGAAACTAAAAATGAAAAGCAATCAAGTCCTCCATCGCAGCAACAGGTACTTCACCGCCGTGCTTCTTCTCGCCGTACTTCACCGCTCGGCCGTGCTCACTGGTTCCTGGAGAGAGAGGGGGGGCACCACCGTGCGCCAGTGCAGCGTCGGGCAACATGTCGATTCTCGTCCGTTTGTCGGAGGGAGGAGCTCCTCTGTAGTGGCCGTCACGCGCCATGCTTGAGGGACGAGGCTGCCGCGAGGCCGAGGGACGAGGCCGCCGCGTGCCCGAGGGACGAGGCCGCCGCGTGCCTGCCCTGAGCAGTCGACGGTGGAGTGAGCCGCTGCCGCGCACCATGCTCGTCACCCGCGCATCGGCCACGCTTGCTGCCCGCGCGGCCGGGGGCAGGCGGGGGCGACGAGGGTCGGGGCCGAAGGTAGGCAGGGGCGACGGGGGACAAGCTGAGGCCAGCGGCCGGTGGGGGCGACGGGGGAGTCCCGCCGGGGTCGGCCGAGTCGACGGGGGCCGCCGGGCGCGACGAGGGGCGGGGGCCGCCGAGCGCGACGGGGGGCGGGGGCCGGGGGCCGCCGGGCGCGACGAGGGATGGGGGCCGCCGAGCCCGACGGGGGCCGGGGGCCGCCGAGC
>LR738711.1:926226374-926315628 GCA_902687465.1 Secale cereale | reverse complement strand
GGGCGATGGGGTCTGGGACGGGGAGGCCAACGAGGCAGAGGCTGGGAGGAGAGGTGGCCATGGGTGCTAGTTGAGGTACGAGAGGGAATAGTGGTGGGGGCGTGGGGGTGTCAGGTGGATAAGGTGGATCGTGGGCGTGGGACTTGGGGCTGGTGGGTTTTGCCCCGTGGCGATGTGCGGAGGAGATTCAACCATGTCAGCGATCCGCGTGATCGATCCGTGGACTTGTGTTTTCTCTTTGCCGTATGTGGTTCTATTTACAGACGGCAAAGTAAGCACTTTTCCGTATGTTAATAAGTCCACAGACGGCAAAATTCTTTGTCGTCTGCGTTTTATATTAGAGACGGCAAAGTGAGCTCTTTGCCTTCTATAATAAAAAAGGAAGACGGCAAAGCTCTTTGCCGTCTGTATTTATTTTTACAGACGGCAAAGTTTACTCTTTGCCGTCTGTAATATAAAAGGCAGACGGCAAATTCTATTTTGCCGTTACTTTTTCTTTGCCATCTACTAATGACAGCCAACCATTTCTTTGCCGTCTGCCCCGACGAAATGCTGATGGCAAAGAAAGTATTGACGGCAAATCTCCTGTGTCCCGTAGTGTGTATGATAAAGCCCATTAAACATCCAAGTCTTCATAAATAATAGCATGGAACAATCAAAAATTATAGAAACGTTGGAGACGTATCAAGCATCCCCAAGCTTAATTCCTGCTCGTCCTCGAGTAGGTAAATGATAAAGAAAGATTTTTTTGATGTGGAATGCTAACCAATATAGTTTCTCAATGTAATTCTCTTAATTGTGGCATGAATGTTCAGATCTGAAAGATTCGAGGTAAAAGTCTATATTGACATAAGAAATAATAATACTTCAAGTATACTAACAAAGCAATCATGTGTTCTCAAAATACTATGGCTAAAGAAAGTTATCCCGAAAAAAATCATATAGTCTGGCTAAGCTCCCTCTTCATCACACAAAATATTCATATCATGCACAACCCCGATTTCAGCCAAGCACTTGTTTTCATACTCTATTCTTTCAAACCTTTCAACTTTCACGCAATACATGAGCGTGAGCCATGGACATACCACTATGGGTGGAATAGAGGTGGTTGTGGAGAAGACAAAAAGGAGGAAGATAGTCTCACATCAACTAGGCGTATCAACGGGCTATGGAGATGCCCATCAATAGATATCAATGTGAGTGAGTAGGGATTGCCATGCAACGGATGCACTAGAGCTAAGTATGTATGAAAGCTCAAAAAAAGAAACTAGTGGGTGTGCATCCAACTTGCTTGCTCACAAATACCTAGGGCATTTGAGGAAGCCCATCGTTGGAATATACAAGCCAAGTTCTATAATGAAAATTCCCACTAGTATATGAAAGTGACAAAACATGAGACTCTCTATCATGAAGAACATGGTGCTACTTTGAAGCACAAGTGTGGAAAAATATAGTAGCAATTGTCCCTTCTCTCTTTTCTCTCATATTTTTTGGCTGGGCTTTCTCTTTTTTTTATTAGCCCCTCTCTATTTTTTTGGGTCATCTCCTTTTTTTATTGGCCTTTCCTCACATGGGAAATGCTCTAATAATGATGATCATCACACTTTTATTACAACTCGAAATTACAACTCGGTACTACAACAAGTATGACTCTACATGAATGCCTCCGGCGGTGTACCATGATGTGCAATGAATAAAGAGTGACATGTATGAAAAATTATGCATGGTGGCTTTGCCACAAATACGATGTCAACTACATGATCATGCATGGCAATATGACAATATGATGCGTGTCATATGAACGGAACGGTGGAAAGTTGCATGGCAATATATCTCGGAATGACTATGAAAATGCCATGATAGGTAGGTATGGTGGCTGTTTTGAGGAAGGATATATAGTGGGTAAATGGCACCGGTGAAAGTTGCGCGATACAAGAGAGGCTAGAAACGGTGGAAGGGTGAGAGTGCGTATAATCCATGGACTCAACATTAATCATAAGAACTCATATACTTATTGCAAAAATCTACGAGTCATCAAAACAAGGAAATCAACACATGCTCCTAGGGGGGAGGCTGGTAGGTGTTAACCATCGCGCGCCCCCGACCTCCACACAAAGGTTGGCACTCTACAAATACCTCATGCTCTAACTTCGTCACATAGCGGTTCACCATACGTGCATGATACAGGAATCACTAACCTTAACACAAGTATTTCTCAATTTCATAATAACTCCACTAGCATGACTCTAATATCACTATCCTCATATCTCAAAACAATTATCAAGCATCCAACATCTCGTTATATATTCAATGCACTTAGTGTGAATTTTTTTACTACATTGACATTGGATGTCTATCATGTGAAGACTAGTTTTATTAGCGTAAACACATTACCATGATGTTTTAATAGACTCTCAAATAGATATAAGTGAAGCATGAGAGTTCAACAATTTCTACAAAATATTACCACCACCGTGCTCTAAAAGTTTTAAGTGAAGCACTAGAGCAAAAACTATTCAACTCAAAAGATATAAGTAAATCACATAGAGTGTTCTAACAATTCCTAGGCCATATTTAACTCTCTAAAATAGGTGTGTACAGCAAGGATGATTGTGAAAAACTAAAAAAGCAAAGACTCAAATTATACAAGATGCTCCAAGGAAAACACATATCATGTGGTGAATAAAAATATAGCTCCAAGTATAGTTACCGATGGATGAAGACGAAAGAGGGGATGCCTTCCCGGGGCATCCCCAAGCTTAGGCTTTTGATTATCCTTGAATTTTACTTGGGGTGCCATGGGCATCCCCAAGCTTAGGCCCTTGCTACTCTTTGTTCCATAGTCCATCAAAGCAATACTCAAAACTTGAAAACTTCACAACACAAAACTTAGACAAAAATCTCGTGAGCTCCGTTAGTATAAGAAAGCAAACCACTACTCAAAGGTACTGCAATGAATTCATTATTTGTTTATATTGGTGTTAAACCTACTGTATTCCAACTTCTCTATGGTTCATACTTCCTAATACTACTCATAGATGCATTGAAATAAGCAAACAACACACGAAAACAGAATCTGTCAAAAACAGAACAGTCTGTAGTAATCTGCAGGTTTCGCATACTTCTGAAACTCCAAAAAAATAGAACTAAATTGGTAAATTTGAGGAATTTGTCTATTAATCATCTACAAAAAGAACCAACTAAATATCACGCTCCAGTAAAATCTGACGACCACTTTAGCGAGCGCTAACGATTCTATTTTTCACAGCAAGATCTCATAAACTTCACACAAGTCTTCCCAAAGGTTCTACTTGGCACAAACACTAAACAAAACATGAAACCACATCTAAACAGAGGCTAAATGCAATATTTATTCCCTAACAGCAACAAAAACAAAAAATATAAAATTGGGCTGCCTCCCAACAAGCTCTTTCTTTATAGCCATTAAGATAGGCTTGAGAATTCAATGATGCTGACATGAAAGACAAGGATTGAAGAACAAAGAGAGCATCATAAGACATGTGACAAACACATCTAAGTATAATATACTTCCTATGCATAGGCATCTTATAGGAAAACAAATTACCAAGACAAGCAAGATCTAGCATATGCAAGGAAGGAGAAAGAAACAATAGCAATCTCAACATAACGAGAGGTAATTTAGTAACATGAAAATTTCTACAACCATATTTCCCTCTCTCATAATAATTGCATGTAGTATCATGATCAAATTCAACAAAATAGCTATCACATAACTTATTCTCAACACGATCCACATGCATGCAAAGTTGACACTCTTCCAAAATAGTGGGATTAACATTAACTAAAGTCATGACCTCTCCAAACCCACTTTTATCAAAAAAAAAATAAGATTGAACATTCTCCAAATTTGTGGGATCTAAAGTTGTCACTCTTCCAAACCCACTTTTAATATTATAGCAAACATTATTATCAATCTCATATTCATCATGGGGTTCAAATAAAATTTCAAAATCATAAAAAAGCATCACCCCAATCATGATCATTGCAACAAATAGTAGTCATAGCAAAACTAGCATCCCCAAGCTTAGGGTTTTGCATATCATTAGCACAATTGACATTAATAGAATTTATAATAACATCGTTGCAATCATGCTTTTCATCGAAGGAACTATCAATTATGGGTGCAATTGCAACGATCTCATGCTTAACATAAGGAACTATAGCAAATTCATCTTCATAAATATTGGCATCATGGCCACAAGGATAGCAAGCATCATGTTCATCAAGGGATATTTCAATGAAATCATCGGAATCAAAATTATCTATAGATTCATGCATATCATTATTTTCTTTCAAAGCAGCGGTCATTCTTTCAATAAATTCTTTGACATAGGCATTATGAGCATAGTTTTCAAAGCAATATTTAAGTATGTCAAAATTTTCAGATTTGTAGAGAGTAATATCATACTTTTCAATCAAAGAAGCAACTTCATAGGCACCCTTAAAAGCAACAAATTCTTCAATTTGTTCGATATCGTAGTAACTATAAACACCATAAGAAGATAAGATTTCATTATCATTAAACTCACATAGGTAGGGCAGGTGTTTTTTAGGGTTCTTAGAGCAACAAGTAAAATCACAAATTTCACAAAGATTCCAAGCATAACACACCAATCTATTTATTTGATCCTATAAGAGTCTCCCTTTTTCAGATAAACGGTGACGCACAAAATAAGCATGCTCATCTAAAGATTTCCCATCAACTAGGGATCGAAGATGATCCCAGTAGAACACTTTAAGGTGATCCATAAAAATAGATTTTTAGCAACCAAAGATGCAAGCACAAAGAAGGCACATGGAGACACAAGCAAACAAGAAGCAAGTGAACGATAAACACACGGAGGAAGAAGGACAAATAAAACGGCAAGGGTGAAGTGGGGGAGAGGAAAACGAGATGCAAATAAATGTAATGTGAAGGATAAGGGTTTGTGATAGGTACTTGGTATATGACTTTTGCGTAAGCCTCCCCGACAACGGCGCTAGAAATTCTTCTTGCTACTTCTTGAGCTTGAGTTGTATTCCCTCGAAGAGGAAAGGGAGATGCAGCACAGTAGCACAAGTATTTCCATCAGTTTTTGAGAACCAAGGTATCAATCCAGTAGGAGACCACCCGCGAGTCCCTCGCACCTGCAGAAACAAATAAGAACTTCGCAGCCAACGCGATAAGGGGTTGTCAATCCCTTTACGGTCACTTACGAGAGTGAGATCTGATAGAGATGATAGTTTTTATTTTTGGTATTTTGGTTTATTATAACAGAAAGTAAAAGTGGTAAAAGTAAAGTAGATGTAGATTAATATGTTGAGAATAGACCCAGGGGCCATAGTGTTCTCTAGTGGCTTCTCTCTTGATAGCGATATTCTACGGCGGGTAAACAAATTACTGTCGAGCAATTGATAGAAAAGCGAATAATTATGAGACTATATATGCATGATCATTGTATATAGGCATCACGTCCGAGACAAGTAGACCGACTCCTGCCTGCATCTACTACTATTACTCCACACATCGACCGCTATCCAGCATGCATCTAGTGTATTGAGTTCATAAGAACAGGGTAACACCTTAAGCAAGATGACATGATGTAGAGGGATAAATTCAAGCAATATGATATAAACCCCATATTTTTTATCCTCGATGGCAACAATACAATATGTGCCTTCCTACCCCTACTCTCACCGGGAAAGGACACCGCAAGATTGAACCGAAAGCCAAGCACTTCTCCCATTGCAAGAATTATAGATCTAGTAGGCCAAACCAAACCAATAATTCGAAGAGACTTGCAAGGATGTTATGAGCACACATAAAAAGTTCAGAGAAGAACCAAATATTTCTCCAAGATAATCTTGATCATAAACTCACAATTCATCGGATCTCGACAAACACACCGCAAAAAGAGATTACATCGAATAGATCTCCTCGAAGACCGAGGAGAACTTTGTATTGAGATCCAAAGAGAGAGAAGAAGCCATCTAGATACTAGCTATGGACCCGAAGGTCTGCGGTAAACTACTCACAACTCATGGTGAGGGCGATGATGATGATGAAGAAGAACTCCATGATGGATCCCCCTTCGGTGGAGCTCCGGAACAGGCTCCAAGATGGGATCTCACGGGAACAGAAGGTTACGACGGTGGAATTTGGGTTTTCTCTCTATTGTCGAAGGTTCCGGGGTACGTAGACTTATATAGGAGGAAGGAGGACACCGGGGGGTGCCCGAGGGGCCCACGAGGCAGGGGGCGCGCCCCCCACCCTCGTGGACACCCCGAGGCTCCCCTGACGTGGTTCTCAAGTCCCTCGTGCGTGATTTTCTCCAAAAATATCTCTCGCGAAGGTTTCATTCCGTTTGGACTCCGTTTGATATTCATTTTCTGCAAAACCCTGAAACAGGCAAAAAAACAGCAATCTGGACTAGGCCTTTGGGTTAGTAGGTTAGTCCCAAAAATGATATAAAAGTGTATGATAAATCCCATTAAACATCCAAGTCTTCATAAATAATAGCATGGAACAATCAAAAATTATAGATACGATGGAGACGTATCACCTATCAAAATCTTCGGTTAGCACATCATCCATATTTTTCTACCGTGCCATTGATGCCTTTTCCCTGGAATTCATCATCAGGTATGTTCAATTACCTTCCGTGGATTTAGTTTGATCCATGGACGCGACATAATTTTTTGCATCATGAGAGGGTAGTTCCAAATCTTTGTACATTTTATTAAGCTACATTTTTTCTTCCTAATCCAAAGAGCTGAAATATTTTATTGCTATTTCATTTGTTTATTTCGGCTATACATGACTTGATGGATGAATTCTATATGGACCACATGGTAATGGCCGATATTTATCTATCGTCCTAAGAGTATGTCAATGCATGGCCGGTGTAGTATTCTAACATCGTCCTTAGTTCGATTGGAGAGCGAGACAAGGTATGTGCTCATGGAAATTCATATGTATGCCTATGTTATGATTGAATGGAGTTGAGACATCATTGAATATACATTGCATAGACCAATTCATAGTTGCAGAATTAGCTAGTTGGCTTATACTTTGTTTGGATATGATTTGGCTTATGCATCTTTGAGATCTATAAGAGGCCAAATCATAGCTGATTTTATTGCTGAACATCGGATTTATGACATGCATAATATTGATGTTAGCCTTGTCTCTCTAGTACTATGTAGATTATGTTTGATGGTTCAATTCGTTGCAATGGCCAAAGTGTTGGTGTTGTTTATATATCTCCTTTTGGCACTATTTTTTGAAGCCTCATGCCGCTTAGAATATTTTTATGCACGATTAATCAAAGCCGAATATGCATTGTTATTCGAATCAACTCTTTTACTTTCTATATGTGCTATACATATTGAGGCTTTCGGTGATTTGTTATGAATAGTGCAACAACTATCCAAGGGTTATCAATGTTTTGACGAATCACTTATAGTTTATCTTGGGGTATGTCTAGATGCAAAATTTACCTTGGGTTGCATTAAAATTGTTAATATATTTAGACATGACAATTCGAAAGACTTGGCACAGCAAGCATCCGACTAATATGTTAATCATGGTGTATTGCATTTCTCTCAATAGTCGATGCTTCGTCTTGTCAACATAGATAAGGCCGAACCAAAGTCCACAAATTCGGCCACTAATGAAACTTTTATGTAGGCGAAGTAAGGATTGGGGGAAGTTCATTCTTGATTATCTGCAAAATCCTAGCGAAAGGGTGAACAATATGGTTGGAGGATGGTTTTGATCTATGGAACCTTATCACTGGATTGTTATAGAAGTTGAGAAGTTTTCACCCAAATTTGCATCAAGAGGTTCAAACAAGCAATAGTCGATATATACATATCGTCCTAAAAACAGGCAAAATGGCCGATGGAGTGTTGACATCGTGCTTAGAACAAGCTATGTGCAAATTATTTTTTTGGCATCCAAGTTTTGCCGAAGAACAGGGGGGCATGTGTTGACACCAGATTTTGGCACGGTCAATAACTTAATTAATATGACCTCAAATGGAGAAGTGATCTACATAAAAAAGTTTTGTATTTTTCATATGAACATCTTTGAAGTTTGGGCAATCGACATCCAATCTCATCTCGAAAGCCGAAGTTGTGCTCGAAAACTGAGATTTTGTATTCAGAACACTATTTGGCTGATAACACCACCAAGGCCTGCCTCATATGGAAAAACTTTCTACATGATTTATCTTCGTCTCGTTGAACAGTTTGATTTTGATATAAAAATCGTCCCAATCCGAGTTCGTATGCAAAATTTACAGCCATCTGAATGCAGCCCTATCACGGAGTCATAAGTGGCGCGCCCCACCAGCCACGTGTCTGATGGGTAGCGTGAATAACAACCTGTTTTGCGTGACCGTTTTGGCCTACAATATGACTTCAAATTGCAAAACGTTCAACATGAAATTGTTCGTCTCGTCGAAGCGGTCAAGATTGCTTTTGGGCTCTTTTCCATCCGAGGTCGTTTACCACCTCAAAAATTACCCGCAAGGAGTAGCCAGTTTAAACCGAACAGTTTTAGAAAGTTCGGACAAAACCAATCCGAATTTGGCTAAAGTTTTGGACGTGAATCCAAGCCTTTTCCTTGCACGGGAAGTCCAGCCGCCTCTTATATACCTAATGGGTGATGGACGATTGAACAACACACAACCGAAAAGCACATCTACTACTTTTACCTTTACTTTTACCTTCTCCTTGTTCTTCTTCTTCCTCGTTCTTCGTTCGTTCTTCTTCATTGCAGGGCAGCCCATAGCCGTCGCGTGCCCTGACGGGGTCCCTCTCGGGCAAGCGGGGCTTCGGGTCTACAAAAGTGCCTGCCAGATTGTCTTGTGTACCGCGCTTCCGGCGGATCTCCTTTGACATGAGCTGTGGTGCATCACCCCCGGCGTCGAGGGTACACGGTGATGTGTTCATGTGCCAACAGGTGGCCACGAGGGCAGGGGGCGTGCCCAGGGGCGTAGGCGCGCCCCCACCCTCGTGGTCCACCTGTTGCTCCCCCGACTCCCCTCTTCAGCCTATATATACTCTCATACCCAGCAAACATCGAGGCAACAGACGAAACCCTAATTACACCGCCGCAACCTTCTATTCTCGTGAGATCCCATCTTGGGGCCTGTTCTGGAGCTCCACCGGAGGGGGGTCGATCACGGAGGGCTTCTACATCAACACCACAGCCTCTCCAATGAGTTGTGAGTAGTTTACCACAGACCTTTGGGTCCATAGTTATTAGCTAGATGGCTTCTTCTCTCTCTTTGGATCTCAATACAAAGTTCTCCTCGATCTTCGAGGAGATCTATTCGATGTAATCTTTTTGCGGTGTGTTTGTCGATATCCGATGAATTGTTAGTTTATGATCAAGATTATCTTTGAACAATATTGGATTATTTTTTGAAATCTTTTATGCATGATTTAAATATTCGTGCAAGTCTCTTTGAATTATTGGTTTGGTTTGGCCTACTAGAACTATAGTTCTTGCAATGAGATAAGTACTTGGCTTTGGGTTCAATCTTGCGGTGTCCTTTCCCAGTGACAGCAGGGGCAACAAGGCACGTATTATATTGTTGCCATCGAGGATAAAAAGATGGGGTTTATATCATATTGCATGAGTTTATCCCTCTACATCATGTCATCTTGCTTAAGGAGTTACTCCGTTCTCATGAACTTAATACTCTAGATGCATGCTGGATAGCGGTCGATGTGTGGAGTAATAGTAGTAGATGCAGAATCGTTTTGGTCTACTTGTCACGGACGTGATGCCTATATACAAGATCAAGCCTAGAAATTCTCATAACTATGCGCTCTTTTATCAATTGCTCGACAGTAATTTGTTCACCAACCGTAGAAATCTGCTATCATGAGAGAAGCCACTAGTGAAACCTATGGCCCCGGGTCTATCTTCATCATATTTGTTTTCCTACAACTTGCCAATTTCTGCTGCCGTTGTTTATTTGCATTATTTACTTTCAATCTATACCAAAAATACCAAAAATATTATCTTATCATATCTATCAAATCTCACTCTCGTAAGTGACCTAGAAGGGATTGACAACCCATTTTATCGCGTTGGCTGCGAGGTTCTTATTTATTTGTGCAGGTGCGATGGAATGCATGTGACCTCCTACTGGATTGATACCTTGGTTCTCAAAAACTGAGGGAAATACTTACGCTACTGTGCTGCATCACCCTTTTTTCTTCGAAGGAATACAACGCAAGCTCCAGAAGTAGCAAGAAGAATTTCTGGCGCCGTTGCCGGGGAGGCTTACGCCAAGTCAAGTGAAGCATTGTTCTCCCGCCAACGTGCGAATTTCTGGCGCCGTTGCCGGGGAGATCTACGCAAAAGTCATATACCAAGTACCTATCACAAACCCTTATCCCTCGCATTACATTATTTGCCTCTCGTTTTCCTCTCCCCCACTTCACCTTTGCCGTTTTATTCGCCCTTCTTTTTCTGTTTGCCCCTTTTGCGCTTGCTTCTTGTTAGCTTGTGTGTTGGATTGCTTGTTTGTCACTATGGCTCAAGACAATACCAGATTGTGTGACTTCTCCAGTACCAACAATAATGATTTTATTAGCACTCCGATTGCTCCTATTACCGATGTTGAATCTTGTGAAATCAATGTTGCTTTGTTGAATCTTGTCATGAAACATCAACTCTCTGGCCTTCCTAGTGAAGATGCCGCTACCCATCTAATCAACTTTGTTGATTTGTGTGATATGCAAAAGAAGAGGGATACGGATAATGACATTGTCAAATTAAAGCTATTCCTGTTTTCGCTTAGAGATCATGCTAAAACTTGGTTCTCTTCCTTGCCGAGAAATAGTATTGATTCTTGGAATAAGTGCAAGGATGCCTTTATCTCTAAGTATATTCCTCCCGCTAAGATTATTTCTCTTAGAAACAATATCATGAATTTTAAGCAACTAGATCAAGAGCATGTTGCACAAGCTTGGGAGAGGATGAATTTAATTAGACGTAATTGCTCTACACATGGTTTGAACTTATGGATGATTATACAAAAAAATTATGATGGCTTGAATTTTGCTTCTAGAAAGCTTTTAAATTCGGCCGCAGGGGGCACTTTCATGGAAATTACCTTAGGAGAAGCTACCAACCTCCTAGATAATATTATGGTTAACTACTCTCAATGGCACACCGAAAGATCTACTTGTAAAAAAATACATGCTATTGAAGAGATTAGTGTTTTGCGTGGAAAGATGGATGAAGTTATGAAATTATTTGCCACTAAGAGTGCTTCTTCTGATCCTAATGATATGCCTTTGTCCATGTTGATTGAGAATAATAATGAATCTTTGGACGTGAATTTTTTTGGTAGGAATAATTTTGGTAACAATGCTTATAGAGGAAACTTTAATTCTAGGCCTTTTCCTAGTAATTCCTCTAATAATTATGGTAATTCCTACAATAATTCTTATGGAAATTTTAATAAGATGCCCTCTGATTTTGAAACTAGTGTTAAAGAATTTATGAATGCGCAAAAGAATTTCAATGCTTTGCTTGAAGAAAAATTGCTTTAGATTGATGAATTGGCTAGGAACGTGGATAGAATTTTTCTTGATGTTGATTCTTTTAAACTTAGATCTATTCCACCTAAGCATGATATCAATGAGTGTCTCAAAGCCATGAGAATTTCCATTGATGAATGCAAAGAAAGAACCGCTAGGATGCGTGCTAAAAGAGATTGCATTGAGAAAGCGTGTTCTTCTAGTTTTCATGTTAATAAAGATGAAGATCTAAAAGTGATTGATGTATCTCCTATTAAATTCTTGTTTTCTAGTATGAATCTTGATAAAGATGGGACTGGAGATGAGTCTACTTTGGTTAAAAGGCGTCCCAATGATTCGGAGTTTTTAGATCTTGATGCTAAAATTGTTAAAAGTGGGACTGAAGAGGTCAAGACTTTACATAGCAATGAACCCACTATCTTGGATTTCAAGGGATTTAATTATGATAATTTCACTTTAATAGGTTGTATTTCCTTGATGCAATCCGTGCTAAATTCTCCTCATGCTTACAGTCAAAATAAAGCTTTTACTAAACACATAGTTGATGCTTTAATGCAATCTTATAAAGAAAAACTTGAATTAGAAGTTTCTATCCCTAGAAAGCTTTATGATGAGTGGGAACCTACTATTAAAATTAAAATTAAAGATCATGAATGCTTTTCTTTGTGTGATTTGGGTGCAGGTGTTTCCACGATTCCAAAAGCTTTGTGTGATGTGTTAGGTTTCCAAGAACTTGATGATTGTTCTTTAAATTTGCATCTTGTGGATTCTACTGTTAAGAAACCTATGGGAAGGATTAATGATGTTCTTATTGTTGCAAATAGGAATTATGTGCCCGTAGATTTCATCGTTCTTGATATAGATTGCAATCCCACATGTCCTATTATTCTTGCTAGACCTTTGCTTAGAACGATTGGTGCAATTATTGATATGAAGGAAGGAAATATTAGATTCCAATTTCCATTAAGGAAAGGCATGGAGCACTTTCCTAGAAAGAAAATCAAATTTCCTTATGAATCTATTATGAGAGCCACTTATGGATTGCCTACCAAATATGGCAATACGTAGCTATATTCTTGTATCGTGCCTAGCTAGGGGCGTTAAACGATAGCGCTTGTTGGGAGGCAACCCAATTTTATTTTCTTTGTTTTTGCTTCTGTTTAGGAATAAATATTTCATCTAGCTTCAGTTTAGATGTGGTTTTGTGTTTTAATTAGTGTTTGTGCCAAGTAGAACCTTTGGGAAGACTTGTATGAAGATTATGTGATCATGTTGTAACAAACAGAAACTTTAGCGCTCACGAGATTAGCTACCATTTTTCTACTGGAGAGTGGTTTTTAGTTGATTCTTTTTTCAGATGATTATAGACAAATTTCTCACGTCCACCAATTGATTTCAATTTTTTTAGAGTTACAGTAGTATTCGAAAGTTACAGATTGCTACAGACTGTTCTGTTTGTTATAGATTCTGTTTTTCTTGTGTTGTTTGCTTATTTTGATGAATCTATGAGTAGTATCGGGGGGTATGAATCATAGAGAAGTTGGAATACAGTAGGTTTAACACCAATATAAACAAAGAATGAGTTCATTACAGTACCTTTGAGTGGTGGTTTGTTTTCTTATACTAACGGAGCTCACAAGATTTTTGGTTAAGTTTTGTGTTGTGAAGTTTTCATGTTTTGAGTAAGGATTTGATGGATTATGGAACAAAGAGTGGAAAGAGCCTAAGCTTGGGGATGCCCAAGGCATCCCAAGGTAAAAATCAAGGACAACCAAAAGCCAAAGCTTGGGGATGCCCCGGGAAGGCATCCCCTCTTTCGTCTTCGTCTATCGGTAACTTTACTTGAGACTATATTTTTATTCACCACATGATATGGGTTTTGCTTGGAGCGTCATGTATGACTTGAGTCTTTGCTTTTTAGTTTACCACAATCATCCTTGCTAGAAACATCTTCTTGAGAGGGATAAACATGATTTGGAATTTATTAGAATACTCTGTGTGCTTCACTTATATCTTTTGAGCTCGATAGTTTTGCTCTAGTGCTTCACTTATATCTTTTTAGAGCACGGTGGTGGTCCTGTTTTGTAGAAATTGTTGATCTCTCATGCTTCACTTATATTATTTTAAGAGTCTTTTAGAACAGCATGGCAATGTGCTTTGGTTATTAACTAGTCCTAATATGATAGGCATCCAAGATGGGTATAGTAAAAACTTTCATATAAAGTGCATTGAATATGATGAGAAGTTTGATACTTGATGATTGTTTTGAGATATGAGGATGGTGATATTAGAGTCATGCTAGTAGAGTGGTTGTGAGTTTGAGAAATACTTGTGTTGAGGTTTGCAAGTCCCATAGCATGCACGTATGGTAACCGTTGTGTGACAAATTTGAATCAGGAGGTATTTCATTGAGTGACATCCTTTGTGTGGAGGTCGGGATCGCGCGATGGTTAACTCCTACCAACCCTTCCCCTAGGAGCATGCGTGTAGTACTTTGTTTTGATGACTTGTAGATTTTTGCAATAAGTATGTGAGTTCTTTATGACTAATGTTGAGTCCATGGATTATACGCACTCTCACCCTTCCACCATTGCTAGCCTCTCTAGTACCGCACAACTTTCACCGGTACCATACACCCACCATATACCTTCCTGACAACAGCCACCATACCTACCTATAATGGCATTTCCATAGCCATTCCGAGATATATTGCCATGCAACTTTCCACCATTCTGTTCATATGACACGCTTCATCATTGTCATATTGCCATGCATGATCATGTAGTTGACATCGTATTTGTGGCTAGGCCACCATGCATAATTTTTCATACATGTCACTCTTGATTCATTGCACATCCCGGTACACCGCCGGAGGCATTCATATAGAGTCATACTTTGTTCTAGTATCAAGTTGTAAATCAATAGAAGTGTGATGATCATCATTATTAGAGCATTGTCCCAAATAAAAAAAAAGGCCAAAAAAAAAAGAAAGGCCCAAAAAAGAAGAAAAAAAGAAAAAAGAAAGGAAAAAAAGGGACAATGTTACTATCTCTTTTCACACTTGTGCTTCAAAGTAGCACCATGATCTTCATGTTGGAGAGTCTCTTGTTCTGTCACTTGCATATACTAGTGGTAATTTTCATTATAGAACTTGGCTTGTATATTCCAACGATGGGCTTCCTCAAATGCCCTAGGTCTTCGTGAGCAAGCAAGTTGGATGCACACCCACTTAGTTTCTTTTGTTGAGCTTTCATACATTTATAGATCTAGTGCATCCCTTGCATGGCAATCCCTACTCACTCACATTGACATCTATTGATGGGCATCTCCATAGCCCATTGATACGACTAGTTGATGTGAGACCATCTTCCTATTTTGTATTCTCCATAACCACCATTCTATTCCAAGGGTAGTGCTATATCCATGGCTCACGCTCATGTATTGCATGAAAGTTGAAAGAGTTTGAAAAATAGAAGTATGAAACAATTGCTTGGCTGAAACCGGGGTTGTGCATGATTTGAGTATTTTTGTGTGACAAAGATGGAGCATAGCCAAACTATATGATTTGTAGGGATGAACTTTCTTTGGCCATGTTATTTTGACAAGACATGATTTCTTTGTTAGTATGCTTGAAGTATTACTATTCTTATGTCAATATAAAATTTTATCTTGAATCTTTTGGATCTGAACATTCATGCCACAATAAAGAAAATTATGTTGGTTAGCATTCCACATCGAAAATTCTGTTTTTATCATTTACCTACTCGAGGACGAGCAGGAATTAAGCTTGGGGATGCTTGATATGTCTCCAACGTATCTACAATGTTTTAATGTTCCATGCTATTATATATATATATATTTTTGGATGTTTAATGGGCTTTATTATACACTTTTATATTATTTTTGGGACTAACCTACTAACCCAAGGCCCAGTGCAAATTGTTGTTTTATTGCCTATTTCAGTGTTTCGTAGAAAAGGAATATCAAACAGAGTCCAAACGGAATGAAACCTTTGGGAGAGTTATTTTTGGAACAATATCAACACAGAAGACTTGGAGTACACGCCAGGAAGCGAAGGAGGTGGCCACGAGGGCAGGGGGCGCGCCCCCACCCTTGTGGGCCACCAGTTGCTCCCCTGACGCCCCTTTTCAGCCTATATATACTCTCATACCCTAAAAACATCGAGGCAACAGACGAAACCCTAATTACACCATCACAACCTTCCGTTCCTGTGAGATCCCATCTTGGGGCCTATTTCGGAGCTCCACCGGAGGGGGATCGATCAGGGAGGGCTTCTACATCAACACCACAGCCTCTCCGATGAGTTGTGAGTAGTTTACGAAAGACCTTCGGGTCCATAGTTATTAGCTAGATGGCTGATACGTCCAAAACGTGTCTATAATTTCTGCTTGCTCCATGCCACTTTTGGGTGATATTGTTATGATATTCATACACTTCCATACACTTTTGATCATATTTGGACTAACCTACTAATCTAGTGCACCCCGGTGCCAGTTTCTGTTTTCGGCTGTTTTTGTATTTCAGGTTTTCACGTTACGAGAACTGCCAGGAAAAATCCAGAAAAATTATATAAAAAATCAGCGTTCCAGAACCTACCTTTCGCCCGAAGGACAGCCGGGGGGGCCACCAGGGCTCCAGGCGCCCTGGCGGCGCCCCCCCCTGGGCCGCGCCGGGGGGGGCGCCTGGGCCCCCCGAGCCCCGTCTGGTGCCCTCCTTCGGCATATATTTAGAGCGTCCTTCAAAACCCTCGGGAGGGGAACTCTTTTTCGCGATCTCATCTCTGTTCCGCCGCCGCCGCCGCTTCCAAGATCGGGAGCACCAGGAGAACTCTTCCCGGCACCCTGCCGGAGGGGAGGATCACCATCGGGAGCCTCTCCACCACCATGGACGCCTCCCGGATGAGTTGTGAGTAGTCTCCCTTGGACCATGAGTCCATGACCAGTAGCTATGTGATGTTCTCCTCCCGTTCTTGTGCTTCACTAATTAGTCCTCGTGAGCTGCCCTACATGATCGAGGCACATATGTAATCCTTATGCTGTTGCTATGATGAGTTTGCTAGGATCCGATGGATTATGAGATTATGTTCAGATTGTGATTGAGTAATATATTTGATCTACCTCTTTTATATTTATGTTCATAAGTAATTATTGCATGTTCTCCGTTGTTATTTATTGCTTTGGCCAAGTAATACGTAGTGACTCCAAGAGGGAACGTTATGCTCGATTGTGGGTTCATGCCCCTCGATGACTAGCTTGAGTGACAGAAACATGAGTCTAGGGGATGTGATGTTGCCACAAGGGGGAAAACAACGGTGCTTGTGCCCGCGGGTGCAAGGATTGTTTACTTTACGCAATGTTCTTTTAATGCAGTTGTCTGTTGCATTGAGTTTACACTATGGGTGGGACTCGCAACTTAATACCAGCGAGATGTTCTGGATAGATATCTCAAGGTGGATGATTAGTAGTAGATATTGATGGATTTCGGTCTACTTACTTTGGCGTACCGCCCATGCTTTGAACCTCAACCTTTCTTGCAATGTAGTCAGCATTGGTTTGCGTTCGTGGTCCTGTCAATTGCCCAGCTGTAATTCGTTTACCTCACATAGCTGTTTTATCATCTTTTGGGAGAGAGACATCACTAGTGAACATCATGAGACTCCGGTCTATATTACCATCATTGATCACATCCGCTATTTACTTTTCGCTTTTACTTACTATTGCAACCATTATCTATCACTACTATCATTTGCGTTTAATCCTTTGTGAACTACAAGGCCGGAGGGATTGACAACCTCTCTGTACTCGTTGGGAGCAAAGTTATTTGTATCTGTGTGCAGGTCCACGTTGATTGCTAATCCGCGCCGTTAGCAGTTGACACCTACTTGTTGAACCTAGGAGTCTCTGGGGATTCGATCCTTGGCATCTTTGCTAAGGGAAAAACTACCACAACACTGCATCTTACACCTTCCACTTGGGGTAACCAACGAGGGGTTAGAGGCCCATCAAGGAGTTTTTCTGGCGCCGTTGCCGGGGACTCCACTCTTCAGGATAGGGGAGTTGCACGCTATCTTTTACCTTTGCTTTTTAGTCTTGTTAGTTTACCTTTCAGTTTTTGCTTTAGTACCTTTTATCGAAAATCACAAAAATAGTTATCTTGCTTGCTTGCTACTATGGGTTCCACCAAAAACACTAGATGGGAGGAGTACACCCCTTCTTCCATTACCCCAATTACCACCGTCGGGATCTACAAAAGTAATAAACCTTGTGATTATATTAGTCTTGACGGAGGGTTATGCCCATGGCATGGTCTTCCAGGAAAAGAGTATGAGCCTCAGTTTAAAATTGCTCCTAAGCTTCCTCAAACTTGGGAAGATGTTCAAACTCTTATAATAGAGAGCGATTCAAACAAAGAGGATGACACTACAATTCTGCCCACTAATGATAAAATTGATTTTGATAATTGTAGTATTTCAGAAGTTGTCACCTTTCTACAAGGAATGGCCAAAGATCCCCACACTAGCACGCTTAATCTTGCCTTCACAGAGCACGTCACTAATGCTCTTATCAAAGCTAGGGAGGAGAAACTTAGAATAGAAGCCTCCATACCTAAAAAGCTAGAAGATGGTTGGGATCCTATGATAAAAATTAAATTGAATGACTTCTCATGCTATGCTTTATGTGATATTGTAGCCAGTACTTCTATTATGCCCAAAAGACTATATGATATGCTTAAATTGAAACCTTATGATTCTTGTTCTTTTGGTGTTCGTCTCGTTGATTCTCCCATAAAGAAACCTTTGGGGAGGATCAACGATATTCTTATCATTGTCAATGACAACTATGTTCCCGTTGATTTTACTATTATGGATATTGAATGTGATCCTTCATGTCCAATTATTTTGGGACGTCCCTTTTTACGCACCGTTGGTGCTATCATTGACATGAAAGAGGGTAATATAAAATTTCAGTTTCCTCTCAAGAAAGGGATGGAACACTTCCCTCGAAAGAAGATCAAGTTACCTTTTGAGTCCGTCGTACGGGCTAGCTATTCTTTTACTCTTGATAAAACTTGATCTCTATGCATTATGCCTAGCTTAAAGGCATAAAAGAAAGCGCTTTTGGGAGGCAGCCCACATGAATAAATTTTTATATTTTGCTTTTGTTGTGTCTTGATGTTGTTTACTACTGTAGCATCATCATTGTATCTTTGCTTTTTATATTTGTGCCAAGTATAGCCTCTGATTGCTAGAAAGATCAAAAGTTGTGAGGTGCTGTCCAGGAAACAGATTTTGTCCTTGGATAGAAAAATTCGTATAAAATCACCAGATCATCTTTTTGATCTGAATTGTTTCAAAAGCGTTCTCTATATAATTGTCTTTCGTGCGTCTGTTCTGAGATTTTTTATTTGAGTTGCAGAAGTGCCCCGAACAAATCAATTACTACTTGTTGTTCTGTTTTTCACAGATTCTGTCCTGTTTTGTCTTTCCTTCATTTTGCAAACCAAGAGCTTGCTTTTTCTTTGCAAAAACCTTTTGGCAATCTTGAGAAACAGCAGAACTTCAAGAATATCTTTATTTCCAGCAAGGTATAATTATTTTATTAAGGGTACTAACCTCGCTAATCAGATTATAATGAGTTATGTATGAAGGGAGTTTTCAAGTGTGCGAGGGAAGATGATAAAAAGATTCAGGAGTGTCAAGCGCTCAAGCTTGGGGATGCCCCCGTGCACCCCAAGAAATATTCAAGGATACTCAAGCGTCTAAGCTTGGGGATGCCCCCGTGCATCCCCTTCTCCATCAACATTATCAGTCCGTCTTTCGTTCCACTATATTTTTATCACTTCATGTGTTATGTGCTATGCTTGGAGCGTCTTGCTTTTAGTTTTCTTTTTAGTTTTTCATAACGAGTCGGAAATCGGCGTTCTTTATGTGGGAGAGAAACACGCTCCACTTCTACCTAGAACATAACATAGAATTTTCATGTCTATCTTTGCTGTGTGTGTTCTTTGTCTTTTAATAGCTACTATCATGCTCTGCTCTTAGTATTCATGCTTATCTTTTCAAAGAGCTTTTGTTTAGTTGGTTACTTGAACTCTCTTTAATTATCATGCTTATCTTATTAAGAGAGTTTGCTTCCGTTGCATTGGTTAATATGTCTATGATAAAGATGCTATGTGCATAATGGCGCTTAGTAGTTCAGGTTTTCTTATGGTTAGTCTCAAATAGCTGGGGGATTCCCAATGTGTTATTGGAATACCAACTTGATTTGTTTGCCGATGATGTGGTATGGTTTAGTAATATCTTCCTTCAAGAATTTATTTTGATTGACTTGGCGTATGCTCACGCATATTTAAGACTGTAAAGAAAGTCTGTCAAGCCTTGATGATCTTTTATTTCTGAGTAGCGATATAACTTCCATGCCTGATTCAATATTGCTTTGTCGCTCTGCATGATTATGACCGTCATTGCTCTCTTAGTTGGTCGCTCCCAGTCTTTTGCTAACCTCCACCTGTACTAAGCAGACTAACTTTGCAATACATAGCTCATGGGAAAGTAGCTTAAAAACTATTGTGGTAAAGAATATGTTGCCTATGTATCTTATCTCTTATAAGTTGCTTGCTGAGCGGTAACCATGTTTCTGGGGACGCCATCAACTGTCACACTTTTGTTGAATATCATGTGAGTTGCTATGCATGTTCGTCTTGTCTGAAGTAAGGGTGATTTGCCATGGGTTGATTGAGTATGCATATTGTTAGAGAAGAACATTGGGCCGCCAACCAAAGCCATGTTTCATGGTGGAAGTTTTAGCTTGGACATTAATCCTCAATCTCTTATGAGAATATGCTTATGCATTAAAGAGGAGTCCATCATCTATTTTCTATGTTGTCCCGGTATGGATGTCCTCAAGTTGAGATCTATCAAAAACGAGAAATCAAATGCGATTTATCTCCTTGGACCTTTGTACAGGTGGCATAGAGGTACCCCTTTGTGACACTTGGTTGAAACATATGTAATGCAGTGATAGCCCATGGAAATCCGAGCTAATTAGGACAAGGTGCGAGCACTATTGGTATTCGATGCATGAGGCTTGCAACTTATAGGATGTCTTATGCATGACACATATGAAGTACTACTACCGTTCACAAAATATCTTCTATGTTTTTAAAAATAAAAAGCTCTAGCACATAACCATTCTTTTACTTTTATGTTGAGTCTCCACCTTCTTTTAAAAGCACCAACTACTGAGAGCATGATTGTCATTCTGAGTGTAATGTGCATTGTCCCAAAGTAGGATTGTCTTTTGCATGATTGTCATATCGTTATTTCTGAAATCATTGTATCTAGTCATCACTTAAAACTTGAAGGTGCCGCTGCATTTATGTTTTGCTTCACTAAAGGGGGCAAGCTAGATATCACTTTATCATATTTGCACATCATGTTCATTGCAAATCTTTTTGATGCTTCAATGTCATGTTGTAAAACTTTTAGTCATTTGTGATTTTCTCATGAGGCAACTTAATTACTATAGAATCATTGTCTTAGTAAGCTTTTGTCATATGACTATAAAAAGTCTTATATGGTTAATAGCATGTCACCACAGAAATTATTCTTGTTATCATTTACCTACTCGAGGACGAGCAGGAATTAAGCTTGGGGATGTTGATACGTCCAAAACGTATCTATAATTTCTGCTTGCTCCATGCCACTTTTGGGTGATATTGCTATGATATTCATACACTTCCATACACTTTTGATCATATTTGGACTAACCTACTAATCCAGTGCACCCCGGTGCCAGTTTCTGTTTTCGGCTGTTTTTGTATTTCAGGTTTTCACGTTACGAGAACTGCAAGGAAAAATCCAGAAAAAATATATAAAAAATCAGCGTTCCAGAACCTACCTTGCACCCGAAGGACAGCCGGGGGGGCCATCAGGGCTCCAGGCGCCCTGGCGCCCCCCCCCCTGGGCCGCGCCGGGGGGGCGCCTGGGCCCCTCGAGCCCCGTCTGGTGCCCCCCTTTGGCATATATTTAGAGCGTCCTTCGAAACCCTCGGGACGGGAACTCTTTTTCGCGATCTCATCTCTGTTCCGCCGCCGCCGCCGCTTCCAAGATCGGGAGCACCAGGAGAACTCTTCCCGGCACCCTGCCGAAGGGGAGGATCACCATCGGGAGCCTCTCCACCACCATGGACGCCTCCCGGATGAGTTGTGAGTAGTTTCCCTTGGACCATGAGTCCATGACCAGTAGCTATGTGATGTTCTCCTCCCGTTATTGTGCTTCACTAATTAGTCCTCGTGAGCTGCCCTACATGATCGAGGCACATATGTAATCCTTATGTTGTTGCTATGATGAGTTTGCTGGGATCCGATGGATTATGAGATTATGTTCAGATTGTGATTGAGTAATATATTTGATCTACCTCTTTTATATTTATGTTCATAAGTAATTCTTGCATGTTCTCCGTTGTTATTTATCGCTTTGGCCAAGTAATACGTAGTGACTCCAAGAGGGAACGTTATGCTCGATTGTGGGTTCATGCCCCTCGATGACTAGCTTAAGTGACAGAAACATGAGTCTAGGGGATGTGCTGTTGCCACAAGGGGGAAAACAACGGTGCTTGTGCCCGCGGGTGCAAGGATTGTTTACTTTACGCAAAGTTCTTTTAATGCAGTTGTCTGTTGCATTGAGTTTACACTATGGGTGGGACTCGCAACTTAATACCAGCGAGATGTTCTGGATAGATATCTCAAGGTGGATGATTAGTAGTAGATATGTGTGGGACTCGCAACTTAATGCCAGCAGTCGACCATGGTCTCGGGGACTACACCCAGTGGGTGCACCGAGCGTGTCTCCACTGGTTTCACTCGGCCAAGGTCAGTCCGGCGCGAGCTCAAAGAAGAGAAGAACACCAAGTGGGTGTGATATCTCACGAAACAAAAACAGCAGATTAGACTACTTTAATGAAGACAAACGTACCTGGACGTTGGCCCAAAGAGCAGAGCTGGCACCCTAAGCCGCCATGCTGGCCTCATATGCCGCCTTCATCCTCCCCATCATCACCTCCGCCAGGCGAACAACTTCTTGAGCCGCCCCCACAGGGTCCTCCGGGAGACGGTAGGTAGAAAAGAGGACTGATGAAGCGGCGGGCGTCGGGTCGGCCGCAGGCACGGGCGCTGGATCTATGGCACGGACCGGCGCTGAGTCGACGACTGGAGTTGGCGCCGGGTCGACGACCGGAGCGGGCGCTGGGTCGACGATCGGCGCAGGCGATGGGTCGATGGCACGCATGGTCGACACAGGGACGGCGAAAGAGACCGTGGCTCGGGCCGCGTCCTCCTATCGCTGGGCTTCTGAGCCAGAAGGCGTCTTCCGGCCCTTCTTCCCTACGCGCCGGCGGTCCCCTCCCAGCTGCTCCTCGTCCTCGTCGTCATCAGGAAGCTCTATGACGAGGCGTGGTACTTCGAGTCAAGCGGAGAACTAAGTTCAGTCGACCGTCGCCCGCGAAAGAAAATAAGGATAAGACAAGTCTCATAGAACCCACACCTGCGCGGGATGTCGCGGCGTCCGCAATCTCCTCGTCGTCTCGACCCCGGTCGATGTCCATCGAGGTCGTGGAAGCGGCGGCTCTGAAGGGTTCGCTCAAGAGATGAGTCGACAGTCAACTCCCAAGAAGCAGAAAGGAACAAGATCGAGTGACACTTACGTGGAGGCGATGGGAACATCCACCTTGATCCTCGGCAAGGCCTTCCGGGGCTTAGTGGTGGTGACCTTGGGCTGCTTGGGCGTCTTCTTGGCAGGGTCGGGAGTGGCCGTCCGAGTGCGTTTGGGTGTTCGAGAGCCTGAGGGACCTGCATGGAGACGTGCGGCCCCTGGGTCGTTCTTCTTCTTGGATCGACGCTCATCGCGGGGAGGTGACTCGACCTCCTCCCCGCTGCTATAGTCCTCGCTTTCCTCGGTCTCCTCCTCCGACTTCCACTCGGCAGCATCACCCGTGCCCTCCTCGCCCTCCTGGTTCAAGTCCCCGTTGGGCAGCGAATACATCTCTGTATAGATCTCCAAAGAAAATAAGTTTGACCAAATATTAGTTGGACCCGTCAATACAAATCGCAAGCCAGTCGACAGATACGTCACTCGGAAGCAGAATACTAATCTTGTCAGTCAGGTGGTCAGCATCGAACGGGATGATCCTCCCCGACCACCTGGGGTTGTCCTTATTCCCAGTGATGCTCTTCAAGCACTGCACCACGTACTTCGGGTCGGCCGCCTCCGGGTGGACACGCGACGAGTCGTCGGTGCCGGAATACAGCCACATCAGGTGGTCCCGGGCTTGGAGCGGCTGGATCCTCCGTGCGAGATACGCCTCAAACAGGTCCATCCCCGTGACCCCCTCGCGGACTAACTGAACGACCCTCTCCATCAACATGTCTACTTCGGCCCTCTCAGCCTTACTCACAACCATCGAAGGAGGTGGGTTGGCTCGACCTAGAGTAAATGGAGGAAGGCCAGTCGACTGACCCGGAGTCGGACTATCCTTGTAATAAAACCAGGTCGACTGCCAGCCCCGAATCGACTCTGGAAGGTTCATGGGGGGAAAGGCGCTCCTATTCCTAAGCTGGATCCCGAGCCCGCCGCACGCCTGGAGGACGTGCGTCTTGCCGTCACTCGGGTTCACCCTCTTAACAGTTTGTGAGCGACAGGTGAAGATGTGCTTGAACAAACCCCAGTGCGGTCGGCAATCGAGGAAGTTCTCGCACATAGAAATGAAGGCAGAGAGAAAGGCGATGGAGTTGGGCGTAAAGTAATGCAACTGGGCTCCAAAGAAGATCAAGAACGCACAGAAAAAAGGGTGCGGGGGTGTAGAAAAACCTCGGTCGACGTGGGTGGCGTGGAGTACACACTCGCCCTCCCGCGGCCGGGGCTCGAGCTCTCCCCCCGTCAGGAGCCGCGGGCGATCAACCCCTCCTCCTCCAGCTCCTCCAGATCCTCCACCACGATGGTGGACCGGATCCAATCTCCCTGGATCCATCCAGCGGGGAGTCCGGACCTTGACGACGAACCACTCCGGCTAGCTCGCCTCCCCTTCCCCGATGCCGCCTTCTTGGAGCGCTCCATGGCTGCAGTCTTATCTTTGCCCATGGCTCGCACGCCGGCGGTCGCTGCGAAGAGAAGCAGGAAGAGACGGGGCGCGGCACAGGAGCAAGAGTGCAGCAGAGAAGCTGAGGCGTACGGGAGAAGATTGGGCGCACGGTGCCCCCCGCTGCGGGCTCGGCGCGCCTTTATAACGGCCCGGTCGAGTGGCTGACCGGTGGCCCCAAGCAATCCTATCCGATCCCGTAACAGACGCTGACGCGATACGTGGCGAAAAAGGAGGCGTGGGAATCGAGGCGTTCAAAGCGCACCTCTCCGATTGATGCGGCATGTCCCGCCCCGCGCGCTTCCCCAAATTTCGAAAGCCCCGCCGAATCCGGCAACCGAAGAGCAACCGATCCCGTCGAAAACAACACGCGCTAACGGCGCCCGACGCCTAGCGCAAAGTCCAGTCCACGCAAAGAGTCCAATCGACGCAAGAAGTCCAGTCGACGCAGGAAACAACTAATTCACTGATGACTTCAGAATCGATCGAGGCGACCAAGACACAACCAAGGGAGCCTGCCCAAATCACAGGCTCCAAAACAATACACCCCAAGGACGTCGAGCCAAAACCAGAGCTTCCCTCAGCATCCCCTTGCTCAAGCCTCAATCCATTCGGGGGCTACTAACGAGGTTGCAGACCTAGGGTAGGGTCACGGGCCTAATCGAGGTACCCCACCCAAGGTCACTACCCTAGAAGATCAAAAGACAAGACCTATGACAGTGGAGACGGTCGACTGAGACGGTCCAAGGAGGCACTCCACTCGACCGACTCACATACACAAGACGACTCAACTCCACTCGACCGGACCAGGCACTCGACCTCCGAAGGACAAATGCCACTTGGAACAGCAACGGTCCTATATTTACTCGCTGTAGTAAACACCTTAATTACCCTTTACTGTAGGCGTTACCAGTAACGCCTGCCTTAATGTACATTGAACCCTTAGTAACGTGGAGCATGGATGGGGTCCTGGCACACTATATAAGCCACCCCCCTCCTCCTGTACAAGGGTTCGCACCTCTCTAAACACACATACACATACCAGTTGACCAAGCCACCGGGCACCGAGACGTAGGGCTATTACTTCATCCGAGAAGGGCCTGAACTCGCTAACACCTTGTGTCAGGGATATGGTTAATAGGTATAAATCGGATATTGCAAACCGGCTTAGTTATATCGTACTTGGTTTATTATTTTTAGTAGAGATTACGGCCCATGAGATTTCAAGGCCCATGTATAGAAATACGGTTTGTAAACCGCCAAAGAGATGTAACTTGAGAGATAAGAAAGAAAGGGCAGAGACCGAGGCGGACACAATTATGAGCCGGCCTCGGGACTCTGTAAACCGGACCAGGCGTCACCTCTATATAAAGGGACGACCCGGTACCGGTTCAAGGACAAGCAACAATCGATCCGTCGAGACGCAGGCAAGCGATTCCGCTCCCTGTAAACCGACGCCCAAGTAATACCAAACCAACTAGAC
This sequence comes from Secale cereale, assembly GCA_902687465.1. NCBI lineage: Eukaryota > Viridiplantae > Streptophyta > Magnoliopsida > Poales > Poaceae > Secale > Secale cereale. The sequence continues at coordinate 926,289,402 of LR738711.1, read as the reverse complement.
GTAGGCTTTTACCTTCTCGAAGGGGCCGACCTAGTATAAAACCCTTTGTGTCCTTTGTGAGCCATGAACCCTTTCAAGCTAACCCGTGCGATGGTTCCATCATCAAGTCCGCTAACCCGGACATCTGCCGTGTTAATTCCACGACAGTTGGCGCCCACCGTGGGGCCTGCGCACGATGGTTTCGAGTTCTTGGAAGGCGGCCTCAGGGGGTTAAAGGGTTACGCAGTCGGCCGGATGACCAAGAGTCGTCGCGGCCGGATCTACATCGACGACGCGGGTTGGGGACCGGAGGCCGATTCGATCGAATACGGGTACCGGGTCCCCTTCGGCAGCATCCAAGTCTTCATCGGCAAATTCGGTGAACCGGGACCTGAGCCGGACACCTTCCCCAACATCATCGAGCCGGCTCAGCGTGCGAGGTCGACCCGGATTCAACCTGCCATGAAGCATGTGTTCGTTGGAGCGATTCACGGAGGACAAGCTGAGGACGGGTCGGAATCTGATGGTGCAACCGTCGTCTATTCAGATGACGAGTCTTCGTCCGGGGAAACTGAATCTCTGTATCAGTTGCGGGACGGCCGGTCTGAGGGTGAGTCCGATGGACACAGTATTCCGGGCCCCTCCGACCCGCCAAACCGGGTGGCGGTCTTCATGGCCGGTTCACAACCCCCGACGAACGGAACAACAGCGGAGGCTGGCGCAGGGGGAAGCGGTTCAAATCCCTCCATTACTGCGGTTCTATCCACCTTGATCGAGGAGTTCGCCGCTAAGGCAGTAGAGGTCGTAGCTCCAGCAGACAAGGCGCAACATGATGCAGTGCTTCTTCAGTTGAAGGCCCGGATCGATCAGTTAAAGGAGGATTTAAAGGCAGAAGGAGAGATGCTAGCCATAAGACAAGCAGAGTTGGATGAACAAGCTTTTCACTTAAGGATGGAACAGGCTTCCATGGAAGGGGTAAGAGGACGAAAATATCGATCCCGCCTGCCGCCGGGTTACGAATCTGCGAATTTGTTCAGAACACCTGGGGCTGGGGCCAGTAACAATCCGATCTTAAACCGGAGAAGCCCACCGGCTCGGGAGGAGCCGGTTCAGCAACCCGCCGCAGAGCGGGAGCGACGGATTACATCGGCGCCTTATGTTCCGGTCCCCCCGGGGCACTATTCAAACCCTGTGGATAATATCGCTGCAGCGGCAGCGCGGTTGGCCGCTTTACCTGTGGAAGAAACATCCCCTGTAGCGATAGAGGCGCGCAGGGCCCAGAAGTTACTCAATACGGCGTTAATACAGCAGCAAGCGTACTCTCATAGCAGGGAAAGGTTGCATTCAACACCACGTCCCAACCGAAGTTACTCCAGACATTGGGAGGAGCCCGAAGTGTCTAGCAGTGAACGGAGGAGACATCAGCACAGGCAAGATAATCCGGCAAGAGCAGATATGCCAGCCCCGGATCGAAACCGGCCTAGATCGGAGGCCAGGGAGGAAGTCCGTCAGTCGACGCCGGTTCACACCGGCATTACAGGGACAGGAGCGACGGCGAGTGGTTTTGGGATACAATGTCTCGTCCCTGCCCTGCGAAGTGTTAAGTTGCCCAAGGATTTCAAAGGACCTCGCAAGGTGCCTAATTACACAGCCGATTTACCACCCGAAGCTTGGGTGGAAAGTTACGAGATGGCCATGGAGATGCTGGACGTGGATGAATCGGCTTGTGCCAAATATTTCACCATGATGCTTGAAGGAACGGCCCGGACTTGGCTAAAGGGACTTCCTCCGAATTCTATCGGATCATGGGGGGAGCTGCGCAGTCAGTTCATCAAAAATTTTAAGGATACGTGCAAGCAACCTATGTTGGTGATAGATTTAGCAGCATGCGTGCAAGGAGAGCAGGAGTCTACAGCAGCTTGGGTACGCAGAGTGGCAGAGATCTTGCACTCCTCAAATGGCATTAATCCGAGCACAGCAATTGTAACATTGGAGAACAATTGCCGGTTCGAATCTTTGAAATTAAAACTCGGACGACTCAAACGGGAGTGCAATGACATGGGGACCTTGATGAGTGCCTTGGTGAAGTACGGAGACTCAGATAATACCAAGTATCCGGAGCTAGAAGGAGATAAAGCGGGAAAGGCCAGCAAGACTGGCAAACCGGCGCCAGCTAATCCGATTACTTCAAGTGTTTTGGGCAAACGGAAACCAGAAAACAGCTCCGATTTTGTGGCTAATACACATGTTCAAGGCGGTTTTCAGGGTAGTCAGCAAGGTCCCACTCGCCAGACCGGTGGAGGAAACCCGGGTTGGGAGCAGGATTTGGATCAACCCTATATAAAGCATAGCGGGAGAAAGGGGCCTGCACGACACACTGCAAGAGAATGTCTGAACCCTATGATAGCAGGGAATGGCCGTTTTAATCCTCATAGCCGGCCCCCGAATGGCGGTTCAGGGCCCGGGTTTTATGGCCCAGGTTACCAAGGGAACAACTCCGGTTCAGGATATAGGGGCAACAGCGGTTATCAAGGGAACAACGGTGGTTATCAATCCCGGCCAGGTGGCCAAGGTAGTCAAGGAAACTACAATGGTCAAGGAAATCAATCACATTATCAAGGTGGTTATCATGGTCAGGGAAATCAATCGTATCACCAGGGTGGTTACAATAATCAGAATAATCAACAGCAGGGCCAGGGGAGTCACAATAACCAAGGAAATCAGCAGCAGCAGCGTCCGTAGCAACAACAGCAATCCGGATACCAGAGTAATCCGAAGGAGTTGAGCAGCGGTCAATATCATGTTTTCACCACGAGTTTATGCAAGAGAGACCAGAAGGTTTTAAAGCGGGCTGTTAACACGGTAGAACCGGCAACGCCACAGTTTCTACGATGGTCAGAGCAGCCCATTGTTTGGAGCAGAGAGGACCACCCGTTACGGGTAGATAATCCGGGTCATTTAGCCTTGGTGGTGGCACCTCAGGTGGGAGGATACAGGTTCACTAAAGTCCTCATGGATGGATGTAGCAGTATCAATATACTATATTACGAGACTTTTCGCCGTATGGGTCTGACAGATAAACAGTTAAGGACATCAAACACAGTGTTTCACGGGGTGGTCCCAGGTAAGTCAGCTTATCCAGTTGGTAAGATTGACTTAGAAGTTACCTTTGGAGATGAGCATGATTCTAGATCGGAGATGATCACCTTTGAAGTTGTCAAAATTAAAAGTCCGTATCATGCTTTGTTTGGGAGGACGGTTTATGCTAAATTTATGGCTAGGCCATGTTATGTTTATCTGCAGCTCAAGATGCCCGGTCATAAAGGCACAATTACAGTGCACGGCAGTCGTAAGATAGCAGTGGAATGTGAAGAAGGTGATGCAGCTTATGCAGAAGCGGTATGTGCCACGGAAGAGTTAAAATTTTATAAAGATAATGTTGATCCGGCAGACATGACTCCGCTGAAGAAGCCGACCACCGAGCATGATCCGGCTTTGAAGTTCAAATCAGCGGAAGAAACTAAGCAGGTCGATTTTGTGCCTGGAGATTCGTCTAAGCAATTCACCATCAGTGCTAACCTGGATCCTAAATAGGAAAGCGCGCTCATCGAGTTCATCCGTGAGAACCGGGATATCTTTGCATGGAAACCTTCTGACATGCCAGGTATACCGAGGGAACTCGCTGAGCACAAGTTAAATATTGATCCGAAGTTTAAACCGGTAAAACAGTATCTGCGCCGCTTTAACGAAGAGAGGCGCAAAGCTATAGGAGAAGAAGTAGCCAGGCTTTTGGCGGCAGGGTTCATAGTGGAAGTGTTTCATCCAGAATGGTTGGCTAACCCGGTGTTAGTTCTAAAGAAGAATGGGAAGTGGAGGATGTGCGTGGACTACACAGACCTCAATAAAGCTTGCCCAACTGATCCTTTTGCTCTACCTCGCATTGATCAGATTATTGATGCCACAGCAGGGTGTGAGCGGCTGAGTTTTTTGGATGCGTACTCAGGTTATCACCAGATCAAAATGGCAGTTGAAGACCAAGAGAAGACAGCATTCATAACTCCTTTTGGTGCTTTTTGCTATGTGTCTATGCCTTTTGGGCTCAAATGTGCGCAGGCAACTTATCAGCGTTGTGTTCAGAATTGTTTGAAGGGGCAGATAGGAAGGAACGTACATGCTTATGTGGATGACATTGTGGTTAAGTCAAAGGAGGAAAGAACAATGATAGAAGACCTCAAAGAAACCTTTGGTAATCTTCGAGCTTACAGGATGATGCTCAATCCGGAGAAATGTGCCTTTGGTGTCCCGGCTGGTAAGCTTTTGGGATTCCTGGTTTCGAACCGAGGAATAGAAGCCAACCCGGAGAAGATCAAGGCCATCACATCTTTGACGAAACCGGCTTGCATTAATGATGTTCAGCGCATAGCTGGCCGGATCACGGCGTTGAGCCGGTTTATCAGTCGCTTAGGAGAAAAGGCGATCCCGCTTTATCAAATGTTGAAGAAAACGGACCGGTTCATTTGGAGCGATGAAGCGAATACCGCGTTTGAGAATCTGAAACAGCAACTAGCGAAACCGCCGGTTTTAGCTGCCCCTATCGACAAGGAGCCTTTGCTATTATATGTTGCTGCAAACACACGGGCAGTTAGCGTTGCGATTGTGGTTGAACGCAAGGAAGCAGGGAAAGAACATCCGGTTCAGCGTCCGGTTTACTATGTGAGTGAAGTACTCATCGAGTCCAAGCAAAGATACCCTCATTGGCAGAAATTGGTGTATGGGGTGTTCATGGCAAACCGGAAATTGAAGCATTATTTCCAAGGGCATCCGATAATTGTGGTTAGCTCAGCTCCGTTAGGAGATATAATCCAGAATAGAGAAGCAACAGGCAGAATAGCCAAGTGGGCGATTGAGCTCAGTCCACATGAATTGAAATATGTACCACGTACTGCTATCAAATCTCAGGCACTGGTGGACTTCATCAACGACTGGACAGAATTACAGACCCCGGAGGAGAGGCCGGATCTCACTTATTGGACGATTCACTTCGACGGTTCGAAGCAGTTGGAGGGCTCAGGGGCCGGAGTTGTTTTAACTTCCCCCAGAGGTGATAAATTTTGTTATGTCCTCCGGTTATTATTTCCTTGTACTAATAATGCAGCAGAATATGAAGCACTACTTCATGGTTTGCGGTTGGCAAAGGAGATGAATTTAAGCCAGGTTAAGTGCTTGGGCGATTCAGACCTAGTGGCACAGCAAGTTTCGGGCAAGTGGGATTCAAGGGATCCCCTCATGGCGGCTTATCGACGAGAGGTTGAAGCGGTTGCAGGTTACTTCAAAGGGTATCAGGTGGAACATATAGACCGGCGGAAGAATGAAGCAGCTGACGCTTTAAGCCGGCTAGGGTCGCAACGTAAACCGGTACCACCAAACACCTTTTTGGATGAGTTGCACAATCCTTCGGTTCAAGTACCTTCAGAGGACGATCTAGCTGTTCCGGACCCAGAGGCACAGCTGGTTGCGGCAGCTCATGTTATTCCGGATTGGACGTTACCTTATTTGGTATATTTAAGCCGAGGAGAGTTACCAGAGGACGAAGATGAAGCACGACAGATAATCCGGCGTTCCAAATCTATGACAATTGCCAACGGGGAGCTACACCATCGTAGCACCTCTGGAGTATTTCAACGGTGTGTCTCAGCTGAGGAAGGCCGTGAGATTCTAAGGGAGATTCATGAAGGAGATTGTGGTCATCATGCCGGGTCAAAATCTCTGGTGGCTAAAGCTTTCCGACATGGCTTTTATTGGTTAACCGCGCATGCAGATGCGGTAGACCTGGTCCGCAAGTGTGATGCTTGTCAGAAATTCTCAAGACGTGCCCTTGTTCCGGCACAAGAACTCCGGATGATACCAATAACTTGGCCTTTTGCAACTTGGGGGCTTGACATGGTTGGTCCTTCCAAGAGATCCCAAGATCAGAAAACTCATCTACTAGTGGCAGTGGACAAGTTTACAAAGTGGGTTGAAGCGGAACCTATAAGCAAGTGTGATGCGGCAACGGCGGTTAAGTTCATCAAAAAAGTAATATTCCGGTTTGGTTTCCCACACAGCATCATCACAGATAACGGCACCAATTTATCTCAGGGTGAGATGGAAGAATTCTGTCAACGAGAGCATATTCGTTTGGACGTGTCTTCTGTGGCTCACCCCCAATCCAATGGTCAAGCAGAAAGGGCAAATCAGGAGATTTTACGTGGAATCAAGCCCCGGCTTATGACACCTTTGCAGAGAACCCCAGGTTGTTGGGTCGAGGAATTACCATCTGTCCTTTGGAGCATCAACACTACACCCAACCGGTCTACAGGTTATACACCTTTTTTCATGGTTTATGGTGCAGAAGCAGTTCTCCCAAGTGACATACGCCACGATTCACCAAGGGTGGCGGCCTATGTAGAAGCCATCAATGAGGAATCAAGACAAGACGGTTTGGATCGTTTGGATGAAGAGCGTGACATAGCTGCGGCACGGTCGGCGATTTACCAACAAGATCTGCGCAGATATCACAGTCGCCGGATTAGAACCCGGACATTCCAGGAGGGTGACTTGGTACTCCGGCTTATCCAAGATCAAACAGATATGCATAAGCTATCCCCGCCATGGGAAGGGCCCTTTGTGATCAGCAAAAATTTACACAACGGGTCGTACTATTTGGTGGACATTCGAGAGCACAAAGATTCACGGACATCAGAAGAGGAGACGAAAAGGCCATGGAACATTGCTCATCTACGACCATATTACACTTGAGCCATAGGCTCCCATGTATCCTATGTATATATTATGAATAATGAATAAACCGGCACCCTCGATAAACCGGGGGCTCAGCCTTCTTTCCACATACATAAAATTGGCAGCAAGTATTCATATCAGTTTGTTATCAAAGAATCATATTTCAATGTTAGCTGGTTTTTAGAAACTAATCTTTGCAGGGTGTGTGAAGGAGTGGTAGAAATCACAGGAGCAAGAGATTATATCCGGTTCAGGAAAAGAAAAACCCCATAAAAAGAAAAACCTGCAGAGTCAGGAGGAACGTCAGAAGCCCCTGGGGACAGTGGGTTCGCCCTCACCCCCTTGAATGGCTATGTTACGAATATTTGGGTTCCCTGAACAGTGGGTACGCCCACGTTCAAATGATGGCCCGGCCCCTGGGGACAGTGGTTCGCCCACACCCCCTTGAATGGCTATGTTATGAATATTTGGGTTCCCTGAACAGTGGGTACGCCCACGTTCAAATGATGACCCGGCCCCTGGGGACAGTGGTTCGCCCGCACCCCCTGGAATGGCTATGTTACGAATATTTGGGTTCCCTGAACAGTGGGGACGCCCACGTTCAAACGATGGCCCGGCCCCTGGGGACAGTCGGGTTCGCCCACCCCCCTTGAATGGCTATGTTATGAGTTTTTGGGCTCCCTGAACAGTTGGTACGCCCACGTTCAAATGATGACCCGGCCCCTGGGGACAGTCGGGTTCGCCCACACCCCCTTGAATGGCTATGTTATGAGTTAAACCGGCATTCATCGTAACCCGGCTCGACTTTATGATGAGCTGACAATTGGCAGCACACAATCAGATACAAGTTACAAATTGCTGAACCGAGAAGAGAAGGATTTATGGACAAGTTGAGCTGAAGAGTTTCAAGGGCTTATTAGAATTGATGAAGACTGATTAAGGTAATTTTAAACATCATGCCGGTTTAAGGTATTTTGGCTACATGCAATTCAGGTATCACAGCTATTTGTTAAAAGTATGCTTATTAGTTATACCAAGAGAACAAGTTAATCCGTCCAATGGTAAAACCACTAGGACATATTTTTCATCTTTTTTATGGACAGAGCAAGGAATACGCATCAATAAACAAATCAGCGAACGAGTACTTTATAAAGACCAAAAGCCGGATCACAGTGCATTAAGTTTCAGCTAAACCTATTACAAGGCATAAAAGCCAAATAGTTGGAAGCATTGTTCACGGAATAACAATTATGATTACGGGAGTAACATTCAAGATTCCGCTTCTCCTTGCCGGGATGATTGGCCACCACCTTGTTCCGGAACATCTTCCTCCTCGTGAAGCGGCGGGAAATCTGGTGCACGCCAATCAATCTTGGCCAAGGCACGGAAATATACTTCATCGTTGATCAACTCAGCAGGATCAATATCAGGAGCAAAAGTGTGAGGACGAACCGGCGGAGTTAAGTTTGCAACATCGTAAACCGGTCGTTCCACCCGCTCGTTTTGCAGGTCATATGCTGGATGGTATCGAGACAAGTCAGCTTCCACTGCAATCTTGCTAGCGAGTGGACGCATTTCCTTTGTCAGAGCGTACAGATCTTTTTCATCAAATGCTGAACCGTCTTCCTTGGTGTCGGGAAATCCGGTTAACACTTCTGCCGGATCAATATCTGGAACCCAAGCTTTAGCCCTTGTAAGGGCCAGAAGAGCACCTCCTCGAGCAGCCGATTTCTTCACCTCTTCAAGACGAGTTGGCAGAATGGACAAACTATTCAAAGTAGCCTTGATGGTTGAAGGAGCCGGTTTACCAAAGGAAGTAGCACTGATAATCCTTTCTGCTCCAGAGTATAATTGTTCAACCAAGGTATAGCAAGCCTTCAGTTTCTTCCGTACATTATCCCCAAGATGGGAGACACGGCGTCCTACATACAACAATGAAAGTTAAACCGGTACAGGTCACAGGTTGCAAAGATAACAGACAAGAGTTCAGGTTATGCTTACCAAAGATAGCAGAAGTCATCAAATCAAGTTGACACTTTAACCTGGTCAATTCTTCAGTAACCGGGTTAAGTGCTCCTTCAGCATCCTGAACACGCTTTTCAAGATCCTTTTTCTGGACTTCAAAAGTAGTCCGTTCCTCATCAAAGAACTTCTTTAAATCTTCAGCAGTCTTTAAACTTACTTGAAGTTCTTTCTTCGCTTTTGAAGCGGCGGACTCAGTCTCTATAAGCCGGCTTCGAAGTTCACTGATTTCTACAGCATTCCGGTTCAGCTCAGCCTGTAAACAAAAGTTCAAAAACAAGGTTAGAAATTACAAAGTCTCAAGCACACAACCAAGTTGTCTACTTGACACTTGGGGGCTAATGGCAGTTGAAGTAAGACAGTAAGGACAAATTGAGAATACAAGTCTCAAGCACACAACCAAGTTGTATACTTGACACTTGGGGGCTAATGGCAGTTGAAGCGATGCATCAAGAAACAGTTTTTTGAAATTATAAGTATCAACTACATAACCAAGTTATCTACTCGATACTTGGGGGCTAATGTATGGATCAGCAGTTCAAAACTACAAAGTTCCGGCTTACCTTCAATAAAGCAGATAAACCGGAACTTGGGGGCTATTATAAGATAAAGAGGCGTTGAAAAAAGACAAAGTCAGAAGAGGAAAACTTACTTCATATTTTTCCCTCATCAGGTTTACGAGGCTGGCTTCATAATCCCGGCTACTATGGAGCCGGTTCAGATATCCGGAATAGATGTCCTGAGCACTCATACTTGAGAGACTGGAGATATCAGTACTCCACTTCCCCTTCTCCTGAGTCACCTTTTCCGCTTTAGCTGTATGTTTTGCTAAAACGGTGGGTTCGGCTGGCGCAACATAAGCAGAGCCAGTAACCACGACATCAGGGGAAGTGGGTGCATTGGGAGGAGAAGCTTCAGTTTGAGCCGGATTAGGAGACGCCGGGTTATCTTGAGGAGAGTTAACCCGGGCCGGACTTGGTGGATCTTGGATGTCTTCAGCAGCAGGTGTGTCAAGAGCGGGTTCGTCAACCGGAGCAGCTGGAGTACCTTCAGGAGGAACAGCGGTAGACGGATCAATCGCCGGTTCATCAGTAGAAGGATCAGCAACAGGCTTTTTAGCCTTGGCTCTTTTGCTGGGTTTTGGTTTGCTGGAAAAACAAGCAAAAATAAGTTAACATTATAATGGAAGGGGGGTATCATGAACCGGAAGAAGTAAAGAGAATTACCCCGGGACGGTCTTCAAAGGTGGAAGCTGTGTAGCGGTTGATTCGCCAGAAGAAGACAGTGGAGTTTCCTGATAATCAGGATCAGTCGGTTTAAGTGGTTTTCTGATAAGACCGGCCTTGGGGTTAAGAAGAGTTGGAGAGAGCATCACCTCAGCGCGGCGTTTTCGAGCCGGAGTTAACGAAATTCCAGAGGACTCCACTGCCAAGCCGCTATGGCGAGTGGTCCGGCGCAAAGCTTCGTGCTGTTGTTTCTTCAAAGTAAAATTGGGATCCAACTTAGCATAAGGATGAGAAAATTGATACTTTCTAACAGTCCGACGGCTCTTTTGAGGAGGGGGTTCTGAATCGGAAGAAATAAGGGTTACCTCAATCTCCGCCGGGTTATCACCTTCGAGTGGATCCTGTGAAAAGGCATCATTAGATATGTGAACAAGTATATAAAAGTAAAATGTAAACCGGAGTAAGGCGTACCTCAGAGTCCGGATCCTCATCCTCAGAAGGAGAACCGGCATCAACGGCTGCTTTCCTTTTCTTGTTTGCAGGAGTTTTTCGGCGAGCTTGCCTTACAGGTTTTTCCTGAGTTTTTCTCCTCCAGAAAGGATCATCAGCCTAAATGAAAAAAGCAAGGGCAAGTAAAAGACGGTTCAAAGAGGACGGTTTATAAAGTACAATTTAAAGACACTCACTTCAGGCAGCTTATTCTTCTTGAAGTATGGGGCCAAGCCAACTCTAGTGCAGTCTGTTAGAGCAGGATTGACAATTTTCTTGGCCGATTCAATTACTTCTGATTCAGACAGCTTCTCCTTAGAAAACCTCTGAGGATCATCCGATTTACCGGAATAATTGCACATCAAATCAGGGCGCCGGCTTAAGGGAAGGATACTCCATGATAACCAGCAGCGAAGGAAATCAGTACCGATCAGGCCATTGGCCATGAAAGCTCTCAGCTTGGAGACTTGCGGAGAAAACTGGATCCGTTCAGCAGCACTTAATCGTTGTGGCAAGGGGTGATTTGCCGGGATACGAGTTTCACGATAACCCGGCAAAGGGTTTTCACCTTCAGGAGATGTGTCTACACAGTAAAACCAGGACTTGTTCCAGTCCTTAGGATGAGTGTGCAAAGAGGCGTGAGGAAAAACTGCATCCCTCCTTTTCTGAATGCTAATCCCGCCAAGCTCTTGGTGAGGCCCGCTGGTGAACTCAGTACGCCGGTTTGCATGGAAGAAATCCCGGAATAAATCAACTGACGGTTCTTCTTGCAGATAGGCTTCAGAAAACACTTGGAAATCGCAAATGTTGGAAACCGAGTTTGGTCCGATGTCCTGCGGGTGCAACTGGAAGGTAGCGAGAACGTCCCGGAAAAATTTTGAACCGGGGGGAGAGAAGCCTCTGGAGATATGGTCCAGAAATACGATAACTTCCCCGGATCTAGGAGTGGGAGGGCACTCATTACCCGGGGCACGCCATTTTAGCTCGGCCCGAGGCCCTAAGGTGCCGATGCTCGACAATTTGACTAAGTCTTCCTCAGTTACGACAGAGCGGACCCAATCGCACGAAACATACTGCTTAGCCATTTGAGCAAACTGCTGAAGAAAAGAAAGGTACATAAACCGGATTATGAACATACAAATGATCCGGGACTTATACATATTGTGCAGCGGAGAGAACAGAGAACTAGCTGGCATGGTTAAACCGGCAATCATAATACAAGTTATATCATTTCCGGTTTAAAATGGCAGTTGAAGCGGAATAGTTAAGTCATTGCATCGGTCTACATCGTTTCCGGTTTATGACATGACGATCTAAACTGGAGCATACTTAGCGGATCTATCGAAGAGAAAAACAGGTTTTCAACGCATTGCTAAGGAGGAATAGATCTGAGCATACTGAGATAAAGAAACGAAAATTACACGGGAAATCTACAGAGGTCCAATTCAGAGCAGACGAGCTTACAGGATGTGCATAAAAAATGAGACCTAAAGCAGGCAACAGCAGAAATAAAAACAGCAAGATCTAAAGGACCTGACGCGTCTACAGCAGAATGGAAATGGAAGAAGATCGGAAAGGTAAAAATACTACGGAGTTGCAGGTTTCAGAGAAAGAACATTACCAAGCTTGCGGAGAACTCTAATGGCGGAACAGATAAAACTATAGAATCACGATAACGAAGATCTAATCTGATGCTAAGCGGGAGACTTACGGAATAGGGTTTAAAAGTTACAAAATTTCTATGAGAAAGATATCTACAAAGAGACGAAGCTTCATCAGAAGCCCTAATGGCGGAAGAACACCAGCAAGGTAATGGCGGACACAGATCTACAATGAGGAGGATAAACATACCAGGGACAGCGGGAATCGGTGGCGGAGAGAATCTGGACGAGTCAGGTTGATGCAGCGGCCTGAGGAGCTCTTGATCCGACGAGACGATGGCGGCGCTCCGAGCTCGGGATCTAATGGAGTTCTTGCGGGTCAGGAAGCGGAAGGAGGAAGAAGACGCGAGAAGGAAGAATGAGGAGGGGCGGCATTATTTATAGGCAGAGAGGCAGATACGAAGCGACAGGTGCGGTAATCAAGGGAGCAAAATCGGATAAAGATCCTTTAAACGCCTCGATTCTCGGGATAACCATTAAAAACAAACTACAGTACAGCTCGCGGCGTTAAATGCGGAGATGATGTCATTGTCAGACTTTAATGATTTCGGAGGATGACGTCAGAGCCGGTTTACAAAAGATGAAGACAAGAAAATTACAGGAGACGACGGAGACTGATATGAACAAGTTCAAATCATTCTGGGGCCTAATGTCAGGGATATGGTTAATAGGTATAAACCGGATATTGCAAACCGGCTTAGTTATATCGTACTTGGTTTATTATTTTTAGTAGAGATTACGGCCCATGAGATTTCAAGGCCCATGTATAGAAATACGGTTTGTAAACCGCCAAAGAGATGTAACTTGAGAGATAAGAAAGAAAGGGCAGAGACCGAGGCGGACACGATTATGAGCCGGCCTCGGGACTCTGTAAACCAGACCAGGCGTCACCTCTATATAAAGGGACGACCCGGTACCGGTTCAAGGACAAGCAACAATCGATCCGTCGAGACGCAGGCAAGCGATTCCACTCCCTGTAAACCGACGCCCAAGTAATACCAAACCAACTAGACGTAGGCTTTTACCTTCTCGAAGGGGCCGAACTAGTATAAAACCCTTTGTGTCCTTTGTAAGCCATGAACCCTTTCAAGCTAACCCATGCGATGGTTCCATCATCAAGTCCGCTAACCCGGACATCTGCCGTGTTAATTCCACGACACCTTGTGTACAACTTCGCCATAGCTAGGACCTTGCCTCTATATCCGTACCCCCTACCCTCACTGTCAGACTTAGAACCACGACAGGAACCTAAAACTTTTTCAAAAAGAAAAGCGAAAGTGACAAAGACGAGCATTGTTAAAGTGGGAGCTAGCCTTGAACTTTGTTCATGCCCATGGAAACTTTGTGAATCTTGATTACAGAAACTTTTCAACAAAAATAATTATCCCCTTGTACAATTCCATTGTATCATAAAAATAATGTGCCAAGAGTTTCCTTTAGAATGATTAAACTGCTTGTTGGTTTGTGCGGTGCAAAAATAGAAACTTTGGATGTAGTGCGCGATTTTACATTTTTTACTAGAACGTCGAAAGGATCTGAAACTTTTTGCAAAGTCTTGCTATACAAATTTTTTTATATTTCCTAATTTTTCCATAATTTTTAGAGTTACAGAACTATGGTTAATGTTCAGATTACTACAGACTGCCCTATTTTCACAGATTGTTGTTATAGTTTCATTATTTGCATATGTTTGAATTCTTGTTGAAGCCTCCTTGACTTGGGGCCATAGAATTGTGATATCATACAGTGGTTAATGTTTGTTCATAATTATACAATAATGTTAGAGCAGTACATGATGGGATTTCATTGATCATCTGCGCTAACCCCACCACTAAAAGTTCGGTTTAAGTTTTGTGTGGATGAAGTGTTCGAAGATTGAGGAGGTCTCGATGCGAGAAGAAGGAGGAGATGCAAGAGCTCAATATTGGGGATGACCAAGGCACCCCAAGTAAATATTCAAGGAGACTCAAGTGTCTAAGCTAGGGGATGCCCCGGAAGCCATCCCATCTTTCTTCAACAAGTATCGGCATGTTTTCGGATTCATTTCGTTCACATCTTGGAGCGTCGTGTGCTTTTTATTTTTATTTTAATAAATGCACCATGCTGGTATGAGATAGTCCTTGGTTGATTTATAGAATGCTCTTTGCACTTCACTTATATATTTTGAGTATGGCTTTTTAGAATGCTTCATGAGCTTCACTTATATCATTTGAAGTTTGGATTGCCTGTTTCTCCTCACATAGAAAACTGCCATTTGTAGAATGCTCTTTTGCTTCACTTATATTTGTTAGAGCGTGGGCATATCTTTTGTAGAAAGAAGTAAACTCTCTAGCTTCACTTATATCTATTTAGAGAGTTGACAGGAATTGGTCATTCACATGGTTAGTCATAAAATCCTACATAAACTTGTAGATCGCTGAATATGATAAGTTTGATTCCTTGCAATAATTTTGCGATATAGAGATGCTAATATGTGGGAGGTACTAGTGAATGATTGTGGTTTAGTAAAAATATTGGTGTTAAGGTTTGTGATTCCCGAAGCATGCACGTAAGGTCTCCTAACTATGTAACCAAATTGGTGCACATTGTATTTTGATTGTTTATCTATGCATGAAGGTCGGGGGCACGCGATGGTTAACTCCTACCAACCTCCCCCCTAGGAGCATGCGTCGTAGTATTTTGCTTCGAGGGCTAATAGATTTTTTGCAACAAGTATGTGAGTTCTTTATGACTAACATTGAGTCCATGGATTATACGCACTCTCACCCTTCCACCTTGCTAGCCACTATAGTACCGCGCAATTTTCGCCGGTGCATCAAACCACTTTATACCCTTCCTCAAAACAGCCACCATAAAATAAGCCCACCAAAAAAAGAGAGGCCAAAGAGCCCAAACAAAAGGAAAATAAAAAATGAGAGAAAAAGAGAGAAGGCACAATGTTACTATCTTTTTTCACACTTGTGCTTCATCTTTTTTTCCCACAATGTTACCATATTATTCATGATAGAGAGTCTCCTATGTTGTCACTTTCATATACTAGTGGGAATTTTCATTATAGAACTTGGCTTGTATATTCCAACGACGGGCTTCCTCAAATGCCCTAGGTCTTCATGAGCAAGCAAGTTGATGCACACCCACTAGTTTTCTTTTGAGCTTCCATACACTTATAGCTCTAGTGCATCCGTTACTTGGCAATACCTACTCACTCACATTGATATCAATTGATGGACATCTCCATAGTCCGTTAATTTGCCTAGTCGATGTGAGACTTTCTCCCTACTTTTGTCTACTACCACCTTCTATTCCACCCATAGTGCTATGTCCATGGCTCACACTCATGTATTGCATGAAGAGTTGAAAAGGTTCGAAAAAGTAAAGTATGAAAACAATTGCTTGGCTGACACCGGGATGGGCATGAGGGGTACCTTGTGTTAGGAAAAGGGAGCATAAAAGACTATATGATTTTGTAGGGATAACGTTCTTTAGCATTGATATTTTGAAAGACTTGATTGTTTGTTGGGAAGCCCGAGTATTAAATTTTTTATTTCAAATGATAGACTATTGCTTTGAATCACTCGTATCTTAATATTCATGCCATGAGTAGATTACATGATCAAGATTATGCTTGCTAGCATTCCACATCAATTTTTTTATCATTTACCTACTCGAGGACGAGCAGGAATTAAGCTTGGGGATGTTGATACGTCTCCGTCGTATCTATAATTTTTGATTGTACCATGCCAATATTCTACAACTTTTACATACTTTTGGAAACTTTTTATAAGGACTAACATATTGATCCAGTGCCCAGTACCAGTTCCTGTTTGTTGCCTGTTTTTTGTTTCGCAGAATATCCATATCAAACGGAGTCCAAACGGGAAAAAAAGGACGAGGATTTTTTTTGGAATATTTATGAATTTTGGGAAGAAGAATCAACGCGAGACGATACCCGAGGGGGTTGATACGTCTCCAACGTATCTATTATTTATGATGTTTTGCATGTTTAATGGGATTTGTCATACACTTTTATATTATTTTTGGGACTAACCTACTAACCCAAAGGCCCAGTCGAGCTTGTTGTTTTTGCCTATTTTAGGGTTTTGCAGAAAAGGAATATCAAACGGAGTCCAAACGGAATGAAACCTTCGGGAGAGATATTTTTGGAGAAAATCACGCATGGGAGACTTGAGATCCACAGAGTAGGGGCCACGAGGTGCCCACGAGAGTTTGGGGCGCGCCCCCTACCCAGGTCGCGCCCCCTGCCTCGTGGGTCCCTCGTGAGTCCCCCGGTGTCCTCCTTCCTCCTATATAAGCCTACGTACCCCGAACCCATCAGAAGAGGAAAGAAAACCCTAGTTCCACCGCTGTAACCTTCTGTTCCCGAGAGATCCCATCTTGGGGCCTGTTCCGGAGCTCCGCTGGAGGGGGGATCCATCACGGAGTGCTTCTACATCATCATCATCGCCCTCACCATGAGTTGTGAGTAGTTTACCACAGACCTTCGGGTCCATAGCTAGTATCTAGATGGCTTCGTCTCTCTCTTTGGATCTCAATACAAAGTTCTCCTCGGTCTTCGAGGAGATCTATTCGATGTAATCTCTTTTTGCGGTGTGTTTGTCGAGATACGATGAATTGTGGGTTTATGATCAAGATTATCGATGAGAAATATTTGGTTCTTTTCTGAACTCTTTATGTGTGCTCATAATATCCTTGCAAGTCTCTTCGAATTATTGGTTTGGTTTGGCCTACTAGATCTATAGTACTTGCAATGGGAGAAGTGCTTGGCTTTGGGTTCAATCTTGCGGTGTCCTTTCCCAGTGACAGTAGGGGCAGCAAGGCACGTATTGTATTGTTGCCATCGAGGATAAAAAGATGGGGTTTACATCATATTGTTTGAGTTTATCCCTCTACATCATGTCATGTTGCTTAAGGCGTTACTCTGTTCTTATGAACTCAATACACTAGATGCATGTTGGATAGCGATCGATGTGTGGAGTAATAGTAGTAGATGCAGGAAGGAGTCGGTCTACTTGTCTCGGACGTGATGCCTATATACAATGATCATGCCTAGATAGTATCATAATTATTTGCTTTTCTATCAATTGCTCGACAGTAATTTGTGTAGCCACCGTAGAATATCGCTTTCATGAGAGAAGCCACTAGAGAACACTATGGCCCCCGGGTCTATTCTCAACATATCAATCTACATCTACTTTACTTTTTCCGTTTTTACTTTCTGTTCTTATAAAAAAAATACCAAAAATATAAACTATCATCTCTATCAGATCTCACTTTCGTAAGTGACCGTAAAGGGATTGACAACCCCTTATCGCGTTGGCTGCGAAGTTCTTATTTGTTTGTGCAGGTGCGAGGGACTCCCGCGTTGTCCCCTACTGGATTGATACCTTGGTTCTCAAAAACTGAGGGAAATACTTACGCTACTGTGCTGCATCTCCCTTTCCTCTTCGAGGGAATACAATGCAAGCTCGAGAAGTAGCAAGAAGAATTTCTGGCGCCGTTGCCGGGGAGACTTATGCGAAAGTCATATACCAAGTACCTATCACAAACCCTTATCCTTCGCATTACATTTTTGCCTCTCGTTTTCCTCTCCCCCACTTCACCCTTGTCGTTTTATTTGCCCTTCTTCTGTCGTGTGTTTATTGTTCGCTTGCTTCTTGTTTGCTTGTGTGTGTTGGATTGCTTGCTTGTCACTATGGCTCAGAACAATACCAAATTGTGTGACTTCTCCAATACCAACAATAATGATTTTATTAGCACTCCGATTGCTCCTATTACCGATGCTGAATCTTGCGAGATCAATGCTGCTTTGTTGAATCTTGTCATGAAAGATCAGTTCTCCGGCCTTCCTAGTGAAGATGCCGCTACCCATCTAAACAACTTTGTTGATTTGTGTGAGATGCAAAAGAAAAGGGATACGGATAACGATATTGTTAAATTGAAGTCATTTCCGTTTTCACTTAGAGATCGTGCTAAAACTTGGTTTTCCCCTTTGCCTAGAAATAGTATTGATTCGTGGAACAAGTGCAAATATGCTTTTCTCTCTAAGTATTTCCCTCCTCCTAAGATCATCTCTCTTAGAAACGATATTATGAACTTTAAGCAACTAGATCATGAGCATGTTGCACAAGCTTGGGAGAGAATGAAACTAATGATACGTAATTGCTCTACAGATGGTTTGAACTTATGGATGGTTATTCAGAACTTTTATGCTGGCTTGAATTTTCCTTCTTGAAATCTTTTAGATTCGGCCGCAGGAGGCACTTTCATGGAAACTACCTTCGGAGAAGCTACCAAACTCCTAGCTAATATTATGGTCAATTATTCTCAATGGCACACCGAAAGATCTACTAGTAAAAAAGTGCATGCTATTGAAGAAATTAGTGTTTTGAGTGGAAAGATGGATGCACTTATGAAATTATTTGTTGCTAAGAGTGCTTCTTCTGATCCTAATGATATGCCTTTGTCCACTTTGATTGAAAATAGCAATGAATCTTTGGATGTGAATTTTGTTGGTAGGAATAATTTTGGTAACAATGCTTATAGAGGTAATTTTAATCCTAGGCCTTTTCCTAGTAATTACTCTAATAGTTATGGTAGTTCCTACAACAACTCTTATGGAGAGATGCCTTCTGAATTTGAAACTAGTGTTCAGGAGTTTATGATCTCGCAAAAGAATTTCAATGCTAATGTTGAAGAGAAATTGCTTAAGATTGATGAATTGGCTAGAAGTGTGGATAGAATTACTCTTGATGTTGACTCTTTGAAACTTAGATCTATCCCACCTAAGAATGATATCAATGAGTCTCTCAAAGCCATGAGAATTTCCATTGATGAATGCAAAGAAAGAACCGCTAGGATGCGTGCTAAAAGAGAGAATTATATTAAAGCGTGTTCTTCTAGTTATCATGAAAATAAAGATGAAGATGTGAAAGTTATTGATGTGTCTCCTATTAGATCCTTTTCTTCTATCATAAATCTTGATGAAGATAGGATTGGAGACGATTCTGCTTTAAGGTGTCCCAATGATTCGGAGTTTTTAGATCTTGATGTTAAAATTGTTAAAAGTGGGAGTGAAGAGATTAAAACTTTGCATAGTGATGAACCCACTACTTTGGATTTCAAGGGATTCAATTATGATAATTGCTCTTTGATTGATTGTATTTCCTTGTTGCAATCCGTACTAAATTCTTCGCATGCTTATAGTCAAAATAAAGCTTTCACCAAACACATAGTTGATGCTTTCATGCAATCTTATGAAGACAAACTTGAGTTGAAAGTTTCTATCCCTAGAAAGATTTATGATGAGTGGGAACCTACTATTAAAATAAAAATAAAAGATCGTGAATGCTATGCTTTGTGTGATTTGGGTGCAAGTGTCTCCACTATCCCAAAAACCTTGTGTGATTTGCTAGGGTTCCATGAGCTTGATGATTGTTCTTTAAATTTGCATCTTGCGGATTCCACTATTAAGAAACCTATGGGAAGAATTAACAATGTTCTTATTGTTGCCAATAGGAATTATGTGCCCATATATTTCATTGTTCTTGATATAGATTGCAATCATTCATGTCCTATTATTCTTGGTAGACCTTTCCTTAGAATGATTGGTGCAATTATTGATATGAAGGAAGGAAATATTATATTACAATTTCCATTAAGGAAGGGCATGGAACACTTTCCTAGAAAGAAAATCAAATTACCATATGAATCTATCATGAGAGCCGCTTATGGATTGCCTTCCAAGGATGGCAATACCTAGATTTATCCTTGTATCGTGCCTAGCTAGGGGCGTAAAACGATAGCGCTTGTTGGAGGCAACCCAATTTTATATTATTTTTTTGCTGCTGTCAGGGAATAAATATTGCATCTAGCTTATGTTTAGAAGTGGTTTCATGTTTTGTTTAGTGTTTTTGCCAAGTATGATCTTTGGGAAGACTTGTGTGAAGTTTATGTGATCTTGCTGTGAAAACAGAATCGTTACCGCTCGCTAGAATGGTCATCAGATTTTACTGGAGCGTGCTATTTAGTTGATTCTTTTTGCAGATGATTAATAGACAAATTCCTCACGTTTAACAATTTATTTTGAATTTTTTGGAGTTACAGAAGTATGCGAAACCTGCAGATTACTATAGACTGTTCTGTTTTTGACAGATTCTGTTCTTCGTGTGTTGTTTGCTTATTTCAATGCATCTATGAGTAGTATTAGGAAGTATGAACCATAGAGAAGTTGGAATACAGTAGGTTTAACACCAATATAAACAAAGAATGAATTCATTGCAGTACCTTTGAGTAGTGGTTTGCTTTCTTATACTAACGGAGCTCACGAGATTTTTGTCTAAGTTTTGTGTTGTGAAGTTTTCAAGTTTTGAGTATTGCTTTGATGGACTATGGAACAAAGAGTAGCAAGGGCCTAAGCTTGGGGATGCCCATGGCACCCCAAGTAAAATTCAAGGATAATCAAAAGCCTAAGCTTGGGGATGCCCCGGGAAGGCATCCCCTCTTTCGTCTTCATCCATCGGTAACTATACTTGGAGCTATATTTTTATTCACCACATGATATGTGTTTTGCTTGGAGCGTCTTGTATAATTTGAGTCTTTGATTGTTAGTTTTCCACAATTATCCTTGCTGTACGCACCTATTTGAGAGAGTTAAATATGGCCTAGGAATTTATAGAACACTCTATGTGCTTCACTTATATCTTTTGAGTTGAATAGTTTTTGCTCTAGTGCTTCACTTATATCTTTTAGAGCACGGTGGTGACAATATATTGAAGAAATTGTTGAACTCTCATGCTTCACTTATATACATTTGAGAGTCTATTAAAACAGCATGGTAATGTGTTTAGGCTATAATACTAGTCTTCACATGATAGACATCCAATATCAATGTAGTAAAAACTTTCACACTAAGTGCATTCAATATGATGAGATGTTGGATGAGATATGAGGATAGTGATATTAGAGTCATGCTAGTGGAGTTATTATGAATTTGAGAAATGCTTGTGTTAAGGTTAGTGATTCCCGTAGCATGCACGTATGGTGAACCGCTATGTGACGAAGTTAGAGCATGAGGTATTTGTAAAGTGTCAACCTTTGTGTGGAGGTCGGGGGCGCGCAATGATTAATTCCTACCAACCTCCCCCCTAGGAGCATGCATTGATTGCTTTGTTTTGATGACTCGTAGATTTTTGCAATAAGTATATGAGTTCTTATGACTAATGTTGAGTCCATGTATTATACGCACTCTCACCCTTCCACCATTGCTAGCCTCTCTTGTATCGCGCAACTTTCGCCGGTACCATACACCCACTATATATCCTTCCTCAAAATAGCCACCATATATTCCTCAAAACAGCCACCATACCTACCTATCATGGCAGTTTCATAGCCATTCCGAGATATATTGCCATGCAACATTCCACCGTTCTGCTCATATGACATGCTTCATATTGTCATATTGCCATGCATGATCATGTAGTTGACATCGTATTTGTGGCAAAGCCACCATGCATAATTTTTCATACATGTCACTCTTGTTTCTTTGCACATCCCAGTACACCGCCGGAGGCATTCATATAGAGTCATACTTTGTTGTAGTGTCGAGTTGTAATATCTAGTTGTAATGAAAGTGTGATGGTCATCATTATTAGAGCATTATCCCATGGGAGGAAAGGCTAAATCAATAAAGCTCCTCCGCAAAAAAATAAAAAAAGGCCAAAGAAAAAAAAAGAAAGGCCCAAAAAAGAAAATAAAAAGAAAAAGAAAATAAAAAGGGACAATTGCTACTATCTTTTTTTCCACACTTGTGCTTCAAAGTAGCACCATGTTCTTCATTGTAGAGAGTCTCATGCTTAGTCACTTTCATATACTAGTGGGAATTTTCATTATAGAACTTGGCTTGTATATTCAAACGATGGCCTTCCTCAAATGCCCTAGGTCTTCGTGAGCAAGCAAGTTGGATGCAACCCCACTAGTTTCTTTTGTTGAGCTTTCATACATATTTAGCTCTAGTGCATCCGTTGCATGGCAATCCCTATTGACTCACATTGATATCTATTGATGGGCATCTCCATAGCCCATCGATACGCCTAGTTGATGTGAGACTATCTCCCTCCTTTTTGTCTTCTCCACAACCACCACTCTATTCCACATAGTGTTATGTCCATGGCTCACGCTCATGTATTGCGTGAAAGTTGACAGGTTTGAAAGAACACAGTATGAAAACAAGTGATTGGCTGAAATCGGGGTTGTGCATGATATGAATATATTGTGTGATAAAGAGGGAGCATAGCCAGACTATATGATTTTGTAGGGATAACTTTCTTTAGCCATAGTATTTTGAGAAGACATGATTGCTTTGTTAGTATGCTTGAAGTATTATTATTTCTTATATAAATATAATCTTTTATCTTGAATCTTTCAGATCTGAACATTCATGCCACAATTAAGAGAATTACATTGAAAAACTATGTTGGTTAGCATTCCACATCAAAAATTCAGTTTTTATCATTTACCTACTCGAGGACGAGCAGGAATTAATCTTGGGGATGTTTGATACGTCTCCAACGTATCTATAATTTTTTATTGTTCCATGCCATTATTTATGATGTTTTGGATGTTTAATGGGCTTTGTTATACACTTTTATATTATTTTTTGGACTAACCTACTAACCCAAAGGCCAAGTCCAGATTGCTGTTTTTTGCCTGTTTTAGGGTTTTGCAGAAAAGGAATATAAAACGGAGTCCAAACGGAATGAAACCTTTGGGAGAGATATTTTTGGAGAAAATCACAAACGGGACACTTGAGAACCACGGAGTAGGGGCCACGAGGCGCCCACGAGGGTGGGGGCGCGCCCCCCTGCCCAGGGCGCGCCCCCTGCCTCGTGGGTCCCTCGTGAGTCCCTCGGTGTCCTCCTTCGTCCTATATAATCCTACGTACCCCGAAACCATCAGAAGAGGAGAGAAAATCCTAGTTCCACCGCCGTAACCTTCTGTTCCCAAGAGATCCCATCTTGGGGCCTGTTCCGGAGCTCCGCCGGAGGGGGGATCCATCACAGAGTGCTTCTACATCATCATCATCGCCCTCACCATGAGTTGTGAGTAGTTTACCATAGACCTTCGGGTCCATAGCTAGTATCTAGATGACTTCATATCTCTCTTTGGATCTCAATACAAAGTTCTCCTCGGTCTTCGAGGAGATCTATTTGATGTAATCTCTTTTTGCGGTGTGTTTGTCGAGATCCGATGAATTGTGGGTTTATGATCAAGATTATCTATGATAAATATTTGGTTCTTTTCTGAACTCTTTATGTGTGCTCATAATATCCTTGCAAGTCTCTTCAAATTATTGGTTTGGTTTGGCCTACTAGATCTATAGTTCTTGCAATGGGAGAAGTGCTTGGCTTTGGGTTCAATCGGGCAGCAAGGCACGTATTGTATTGTTACCATCGAGGATAAAACGATGGGTTTTACATCATATTGCTTGAGTTTATCCCTCTACATCATGTCATCTTGCTTAAGGCGTTACTCTGTTCTTCTGAACTCAATACACTAGATGCATGTTGGATAGTGGTCGATGTGTGGAGTAATAGTAGTAGATGCAGGTAGGAGTCGGTCTACTTGTCTCGAACGTGCTGCCTATATACAATGATCATGCCTAGATAGTCTCATAATTATTCGCCTTTCTATCAATTGCTCGACAGTAATTTGTTTAGCCGCCGTCGAATATCGCTTTCATGAGAGAAGCCACTACAAAACACTATGGCCCCCGGGTCTATTCTCAACATATCAATCTACATCTACTTTACTTTTTCCGTTTTTACTTTCTGTTCTTATAAAAAAATACCAAAAATATAACCTATCATCTCTATCAGATCTCACTTTCGTAAGTGACCGTAAAGGGATTGACAACCCCTTATCGCGTTTGCTGCGAAGTTCTTATTTGTTTGTGCGGGTGCGAGGGACTCGCACGTCGTCTCCTACTGGATTGATACCTTGGTTCTCAAAAACTGAGGGAAATACTTACGCTACTTTGCTGCATCTCCCTTTCCTCTTCGAGGGAATACAACGCAAACTCAAGAAGTAGCCGCGGCCATGAGGCAGGGGGCGCTTCCCAGGGGGTCAGGCACGCCCTGGGCCCTCGTGACCACCCCGTAAGGTGGTTGGTTCCTTTCTTTCGCCGCAGGAAAGCTAATATCCGTATACAAATCGTGTCAAAAATTCAGCCCAATTGGAGTTACGGATCTCTAGGAATATAAGAAACGTTGAAAGGCCAGAATCTGGAACGCAGAAACACAGAGAGATAGAAAGACAGATCCAATCTCAGAGGGTCTCTCGCCCCTCCCATGCCATGGAGACCAAGGACCAGATGGGGAACCATTCTCCCACCTAGGGAGGAGGCCAAGGAAGAAGAAGAAGGAGGGGGCTCTCTCCCCCTCTCCCCCGGTGGCGCCGGAATGCCACCGAGGCCATCATCGTGTGACGGCGATCTACACCAACACCTCCATCATCTTCACCAACATCTTCATCACCTTTCCCCATCTATCTACAGCGGTCCATTCTCCCGCAACCTGCTATACCCTCTACTTGAACATGGTGCTTTATGCTTCATATTATTAGCCAATGATGTGTTGCTAGCCTATGATGTCTGAGTAGATTTTCGTTCTCTTATCGATAATTTGGTGAATTGCTATGATTGGTTTAATTTTTGGTTATGTTGATGTCTTTTGGTGCCCATCATATGAGCGCGCGCGTGGATCACTGTCGGTGTACTAAGGTAGGGGGACCCTAGTACCCCAACTTGTGCACGGGCAGTTGCAGCTTCCCGCGGCAAGGTTTACTGCGTGCTCGCCGGAGACCTCCCTGCCTCCTATTAAAACCATTCAAAAACAAAGTATACAAAACAGAAGATCGAGACCCCGGCAAGAGGAGTTTGCCGGGAAGGCCGTACCAGGCTCAAGGCTGTTCCACTAACACAAGACCCTGGCGAGAGGAGCTTGCCAGGAAGATTAGAAGGCGTTGCCTCGGCGCTATGCGCGCCCCGGCAAGGGGCCCGGGGAGCGGCAAGTTCCCGGGCCCGGCAAGATCAAGGCCCCGGTAAGGAGCTTGCCGGGAAGGCCACGCTGTGTGCCCGCGCTCCAGCTCATCGGCCCACGCGTCGCCCTGAGGTCTAACCAGGGACGCGTGGCGGATGGCTGTGCAGCCTGGGGTACACGGTGGCACACCACGGCGATAAATCCGTCGCCGTGGCGGACGGAGACGCTAAGGCGGGAGCTTTTGGGGTCGACGGCGACGGGCATTAAATGCCCTTGTCCCCCACTGTTAAAGTAGGTATAGACCACTGTTCTGTACTGTAGCTCCACTGTTCCCGCACTATTACAACTACCACCTCTTTTACTCTTTTACCCCTTTCTCCTACGTTGACACCTGTCGGTGACCCCTTGCACTATAAAAGGAGGCCCGTGCACAACGTGGAGGAGGTTCGAAACCTAGATTACTCTCACGCACGGTGTAGCTGCTTCTTCAAGCTCCCGAGCGCTCAACTCAATACACAACCAAGCAGGAGTAGGGTTTTACGCATCCGTGCGGCCCGAACCTGGGTAAAAACTGCCCGCGCGTCTGCCTCGATCTGCTCTTTGTGCTCCCTCCGCCCTCGTACCGCACAGACAAGGGGCTCCGGTCCCATAGGTGTTCGTGGCGGACAGTTTCCCCCGACATCTTTGGAGGAGATGGAGGAGGAACTAAGTGCCGTTCAAGAAAGAAGAGCCTTACCGGAAAGCAAACAACATGAGCAAGCAGCATATGAAAGATAAGTTGTTAGAATTTGACCAGTTCAAATTTTAAATTTTGGTTGTCTTCCTTGAACGATCACACTTTGTATGGAAAACCTGTGCGCGGAGGAACCTACCCGTAGCTTGCCGCACCCTTATCTTGTTTTCGAGTCCACTCAACGATTTAAGTGAGCTGCGACAAGTGTCGCGCCCTTGCCTCGTTTCCGAGTACACTCAGCAAGCTAAGCGCGTTGCGACCTGCTGCGGCAAGGTTGCTTGCCGGCGAGGACCTTGGCCAGCAGGCCGCTCAGAGTCCAGCACTCAGCGCTCGCGGCAAGGGCCCCTTTCCGGCAAGCTCCCCGGGAGCGTAGGGTGAAGAACATACAAAGTCAAAGATTGGAACAAGGAAGATAACATTGCACTGATTGATTGAAGTAAAGCAAATATCTTACAAGGATAACTTGTCGCAATGGGCTAATGAGTTCGTAACATAACGTGCAGCAACAAAAAAATAAAGATAAATGGGGCCCTAGTCTACGCGGTCGCCCTCCTTCCTGCCAAGCTTTGCCACCTTGGCGATGATATGGCCGACCTGCTCCTTCAGGGCCTCCGTGTCTGCATCTGCCGGCAAGCTGCAAAGAACGTTCCTGAGGTTGATCCCCGGGTTGCGGTACACGATCTTCGTCAAGACCCGCTCCAGAGTTCCCGCGCAGAGACGGCGCGACTCCTCGGCCAGCTGCGCGGGGATGCGGTTCCGGAGACCTGCAAGGGCCGGAGCGACGCCTCTGAAGAAGAGGCTGAGCTTGGCGCTGTGCGGGAGATCTGGATCCGGCGAGTAGATAAGATGTTCGACCTTCAAAGCAAGCAACTCCTGGTCAATGTTGGACGTAGAAGAAACCAGCTCTTCGGTCCACACCTCGATAGTCTGCCGGAAGAGCTCGGAGGCCTTGTTGACGTTCTCCATCAAGGTTCGCTCCTTGCGGAGCTCATCCTTCAGCTTGGTCTCCTGGGCCCGGGCAGCATCAAGCGATTCCTTCAGGGTGGTGACCTTCAGCTCCAAGTCTTCAATGGAATCCTTGGCGGCCTTCAGCTCGTCACCCCTCTGGGACAAACTCACCTGGAGCTCTGAGTTGGTGTGAGCATCCTTCTCGCGCTCCAGGATGAGCGCGGCAACCTTCTCGGCGCTCACCTTCATCGCCTTCTCCAGTTGTTCAACCTTGGCGGCGAGCTCTTTCTTGGCGTCCTCCGCGGCAGCCGCGGCGGCCTTCGCCTCTTTCAGCTCCCCGCCAAGGGCAGCCTCGCGAGCGGCAAGGTCTTCTTCATGAGAATCCAGATCCACCTTCCGCTGCGCGAGCTCTCCCTCTCGCCGGGACATCTCCACCCCGGCGAGGCGCTGCTGTTCGTCGGCTTCAGCCCTCTCAAGTACCCACTCTTGGTACTCGCCGGCGAGACGCTCTCGCTCCTCTGCCACCTGGCGGAGGGCAGCCTGGTTGGCGGCGCTGAGCTCCGCCGCGCGCTTCTCCATCTCTGCCGCAGCCTTGGCGGCAAGAGCCTCCCGGGAAGCGAGCTTTGCTTGCCTGGCCCGGTAAAGGGCCAGGAGTTGATGAAGCAATCGCTCCTCCTCGGGCCCCTCACCTCCACCGGGCGCCTGGACTATCTTCAGGCCTGCGGAGGCGAGGACTTCTCCGTCGAACGCCTCGCCCTCCGCAGGAGCTCGCGACGAAGACCCCCACGGCATCTGGATGAAGACGCCATTGGGGGCCTCGAGATAAAACCTTTGCTCCTCGCCGGCGGAGGGACCGGTAGCCGGCGCAGCATCCGATGCTCCCGCCACCTCCGGGTCGGCGGTGCGGCCACCGTCCCCCTCCCCGGCCGCTGCGTCCGCAGCCGGAGCAGTCTCTTGCGCGGCCAGCTCGGCGGCCTCGCCCACCTCCTCGACGACTGGTGCGTCGCCGCCGCCGCCTTGCGCGTCCTCCTCCTCGAGGATAATTACCTCCGTCTCCATAGGCACAGGAGGAGGAAGATCTAGGAAGAAGAAGAAGACAAAGAAATTCAAGACTCAAGCAAATATCCAAAAAAAGACAAGCCAAGAAGACAAGTTATAAAGGTTACCTTGGCGGACGTCCTCAGCGGCGGGCTCCCTCGCCGGGGAGCTCGGCCTCGTCGGGGTAGTCGCCCTCGCCGGGGAATTCGGCCTCGGCGGGGTGGCCGCCCTCGCCGGGCTGCTCGTCCTTGGCGGGGTACTCTGCCTTGGCGGAGTACCCGCCCTTGACGGAGCACTCTCCCTTGCCGGAGAGTCCTGCCTTGGCGGGGATGGCGGTGCCTGCAGCTCCTCGGCGGTGGTCTCCGGGCGCTCTTCCCGCTGCGGCTCCTCCTCTGCACGAAACAAGACGAGGGATGTCAAAATATGAAGATAAAGTCAAAAGCCTCAGACGCACCCCGACAAGCAAAAAGAAAGAACCCCAGACTTACGCTGGGGGCTGCGCTGCGGGCTGCGCTGGGGGCTGCTCATCGGAGCAGTGCCAGAGTCCGGCAGGCTCGGCTCCGGCGCGCCCTCTGTTGCCGCCGCCGCCGAGTCCTCCGCGACCTCAGCCTCGGGCGCCTTGGCCTTCTTCGCGGCGCGATGGGCCAGGGTCCTGAAACCAGAACAAAAGACAGAGTTAACATCGACAGAAGCTCAAGACAAAAATTAAGAAGATGAAGAATCTCGGATCCTTACTCCTGGTCCTCCTCGTCGTCCTCGCTCAGGGCGGAGAAGTCGTACTCCACCGTGGGCGCGTCGACGCGAGGAGCGGGAGGCGAAGACTCCCTCGCGCGCTTGGTGCTCGCCGGGGCTGGGGGCTGCGAAGACCCAGCCCCTGTGGCTGCCGGCGCCCGGGGGGCGGGCGGAGCCGTTGCTCCGCTCCGAGAAGACCCCTGCCGGCTCGCTGCCGGCCTGCGGGGCGCCTCCGTCGTGGTCCGCGCCCGGCCCGCCTCTGCTGCGGCTGGTGCGCCGGACGGCCTTGGCGCGGCTTGACTCCCCCGGGGAGCCGCCCGCCGAGGTGGCTGTTGCCGGGGCGCCCGTGCCCTTTCCCCCGTCGCCGCCTTGCGGAGACGCTTTGCCGGGGACTCCTTCGGGCTTGCCGGGGGCGGGGAGCTCTCCGACGAGGAGAGGTCGTCGGCGTACAACTCTGTCGATCCGCCGGAGTCTTCGGCCTCCTCCTCCTCCTCCTCCTCTGCCTCGGCCGGCTCGCTGGGCCCAGCATCCAGCGATGCGGCCCTCTTCCCCTTGGCGCCTCCGCCCCTCGCGGCGCCTCTGCTTCCTCCGGCGGTTCCCTCCTTTGCCGCGGCCTCCGTCGCGATCCCATGGATCCCGGAGTGCCTCAACGAGGGGACCCCGGCGAGCGCGTCGGGTGGGAGGTTCAGCAACCGACGGATCTCCGCCTCTTCCGCCTGGGTGGACGCCTCCTCGGCCTCCGCCTCCTCCGGCGAGAATCCGAAGACTCCTGCCGCCGCGGCTGCGGCGGCCTCCTCAGCCCGAGAAGCTATGTAGGCGATATCCTGCTCGGTGGTGTCCCGCGTATGCAGCTTGAGGTCCTCCTTGTTGCTCGCCACCTCGACGAGGTTGTCGTAGAAAGTGAGGACGTCGATTGGCTTCGGGGGGATCCACGAGCGGTCCAGGCCATGCGAGTCGCACATCGGCATCATGGCCAGGATTCGGTCCCTCGCGGCGTTGTTGCAGAGCGGCACCACTTCCCGGGGAGTCCGGAACCACTCGGGGTGCGCCGGGTCGTACTTGAAGAGCTCTCGTACCATCCCGCGCAGCTCCAGAGTGGTGAAGTTAAAATTAAGTCCAGGGCGCAGCCGCATGATGTCTGCCGGGCCGCCGTACAACCAAGCCGGCCTCTTCCGGTCCTGGAGGGGAGCGATGCGCCGGCGGAGGAAATCTGCGCCCACCTCGGCAACTGACAGCCGGGCCAGCCGAAGACGGAGGATCCGGACAAGAGCGATGTCAAGCTTGACGTCGTCGGAGTCTAGTTCGCTCCAATCTCTGCCGCGCGCGATAGGCGTTGTGCGCGGCGCAGTAAAGGCTTGTGGCTGGTCCTCTACAATCCAGCACCACTCAGCTCGCCATTCCTCCCACTTGCCGCGGAGCTCCCCCGGCAAGTACGACCCCTTCTTCCCGAGACGGAAGACCCAAGAAATACATCCGGAGAGGGGGGCATCTGCCTCGGCTCTAGGGGTGAAAAAGTGTCTAAAGAGGGCTACGTTGGGGTGGACTCCTATGAAGTTTTCGCACATATGTGCGAAAACGGCCATGGTGAGGATGGCGTTGGGGGTGAAATCAAGCAGATGGAAGCCATACGTATTCATGATACCACAGAAGAAGTTCGAAAATGGAGGGCAGAGACCACAGTGGAAAAAGGGAGCAAAGAAGTAATACCCGCCGGGATAGTGGTCCTTGGCGGCGGCCGGGTATGCTCGGGTGCGGGGATGCGCATCGGTGCGCTTGGACCAGAACAAGTAGTACTTGTTCCAGAGTTCTTCCACACCGAGCTTCGGCGAGAAGACGACGTTCCGCTTCCGGTAAGCGATGAGCTTGGCTGCTTGCTCGGATTTCTCCTTCTTGGACTTCTCCGCTTTCCCCTTGTCGCTCTTTGGGGCCATGGCGGATGCGGCGGAAGGAAGGGGACGAAGAGCTAGGCGGCGGCGGAGCTGTGGAGGCGGAGCGCAAGAAGGAATCTTTTTGCAGGAAGAAGACGACGTAATGAGAGCACAGGGAGGGGAACCGCGCCCGCTGCCTCTGCTTTTATGGGGGAGTGGGGGGCGTTTCCCCCTTTCCATTAAGAGATCGTGGGCACGTCCCATCCCACGGCGCCGCAATCGACGCGTGCCGTTACCGTGGGGTGCGGCGGATATGGAAGTGGATTCGGCGCGCCGCGGGCCGCGGGTGCCCGTGCACTGTTTTGGGCCTGGCCCAACAGCGCTCGGCACCGTGTGTGGCCCAGGCCCGGGGGCTCCTGTCGGTGTACTAAGGTAGGGGGACCCTAGTACCCCAACTTGTGCACGGGCAGTTGCAGCTTCCCGCGGCAAGGTTTACTGCGTGCTCGCCGGAGACCTCCCTGCCTCCTATTAAAACCATTCAAAAACAAAGTATACAAAACAGAAGATCGAGACCCCGGCAAGAGGAGTTTGCCGGGAAGGCCGTACCAGGCTCAAGGCTGTTCCACTAACACAAGACCCTGGCGAGAGGAGCTTGCCAGGAAGATTAGAAGGCGTTGCCTCGGCGCTATGCGCGCCCCGGCAAGGGGCCCGGCAAGATCAAGGCCCCGGTAAGGAGCTTGCCGGGAAGGCCACGCTGTGTGCCCGCGCTCCAGCTCATCGGCCCACGCGTCGCCCTGAGGTCTAACCAGGGACGCGTGGCGGATGGCTGTGCAGCCTGGGGTACACGGTGGCACACCACGGCGATAAATCCGTCGCCGTGGCGGACGGAGACGCTAAGGCGGGAGCTTTTGGGGTCGACGGCGACGGGCATTAAATGCCCTTGTCCCCCACTGTTAAAGTAGGTATAGACCACTGTTCTGTACTGTAGCTCCACTGTTCCCGCACTATTACAACTACCACCTCTTTTACTCTTTTACCCCTTTCTCCTACGTTGACACCTGTCGGTGACCCCTTGCACTATAAAAGGAGGCCCGTGCACAACGTGGAGGAGGTTCGAAACCTAGATTACTCTCACGCACGGTGTAGCTGCTTCTTCAAGCTCCCGAGCGCTCAACTCAATACACAACCAAGCAGGAGTAGGGTTTTACGCATCCGTGCGGCCCGAACCTGGGTAAAAACTGCCCGCGCGTCTGCCTCGATCTGCTCTTTGTGCTCCCTCCGCCCTCGTACCGCACAGACAAGGGGCTCCGGTCCCATAGGTGTTCGTGGCGGACAGTTTCCCCCGACAATCACACCATAGGGTTAGTTGTATGTTGGTAGGACTATGTATTGGAGGGCAAGAGTGACAGAAGCTTCAACCTAGCATAGAAATTGATGCATACGGGATTGAAGGGGGACCAATATATCTTAATGCTATGGTTGGATTTTACCTTAATGAACGTTAGTAGTTGCGGATGCATGCTAATAGTTCCAATCATAAGTGCATAGAATTCCTAGTCTGGGATGACATGCTAGTAGTAGCCTCTCCCACGTAAAACTTGCTATCGGTATAGTAACGTAGTCAATTGCTTAGGGACAATTTTGCAACTCCTACCACCACTTTTCCACACTCGCTATACTAACTTTATTGCTTCTTTACCTAAACAACCCCTAGTTTTTATTTATGTGCTCTTTATATTCTTGCAAACCTATCCAGTTACACCTACAAAGTACTTCTAGTTTTATACTTGTTCTAGGTAAAGCGAACGTCAAGCGTGCGTAGAGTTGTATCGGTGGTCGATAGAGCTTGAGGGAATATTTGTTCTACCTTTAGCTCCTCGTTGGGTTTGACACTCTTACTTATCGAAAGAAGCTACAATTGATCCCCTGTACTTGTGGGTTATCAGGCTCCTCTGAAGGAGGACGTCGTCGCGAACGGGTCGACGGCGAGGATGCGGGCCGGGCATCATTGACGTTGAGAACAAATTCTATATGCAATATGTAACATTTTTAAAATGATTGGATTGTGATTTCTTATATACAAATTCTATATGCAAATTTTGTATGCAAATTCTGTATGCAAATGTAACATAACTGATTCTCTTAACCTTTAAGGGATTTCACAAAATGGCGCCATTCTGGATGTGCAGAAAATGGTACATATTTTTCCTGATCTCATCTACCCTTCTATATGTCACATTGTCTATTGTCTCAGGATTCAAGAAAACCATGGCTTCATCATTAGCCGGAAGCAACAACCGCATAATGGTACGAAGCTCTCCAAAATTGTGTTGGAACAGAAACCCGGATAGGATAATTAGCTTTCTGGTACGAAGTTCGGCAAGAGCCTTCTAAATATCGCTATTTGGAAGGCCTTTGCTGAAATTCGTACAAAAAACGAATTATTCTATCCGGAACTCCTTTACAAAACAACTTTGAAGAGCTTCGTAGCATCATACGCCTGTTACTTCCGGGTAATGATGAAGCCATGAATTTCTTCAATACTATGACAGACAACATGACATATAGAAGATTATATATGTGTGTGTGTGTGATTAGATAAAAATAGATCAACTTGTGCACATCCATAATGGGGGCATTATTTGATCATATTTCACTAGATCAAACTTTGACATATGATCAAATGTTACATATGTCAAAATTCAAACTTTTACATATGTCAAAATTCAAACTTTGACATATGATCAAATGTTGCATATATCAAAATTCAAACTTTGACATATGATCAAATGTTGCATATGTCACAATTCAAACTTTGACATTTGATCAAACTTTAACATTTAACATTTATATATGATCAAGAATGCCCCCATTATGGATGTGCACAAGTTGATCCAATTTTATCCTGACCTCATCTATATATCCTTTTCTATTTCACGTTGTCTATCAATATATTGAAGAAATCCATGAATTCATAATTAGCGGGAAGTAACAGGCGCATGATGCTAATCTCTTCAAAATTATTTTGGAACGGAGCTCTGGATAGAATAATTTGTTTTTTGGTACGAACTTCAGTAAAAGACTTCTGAATATCGCTATTTGGAAGGCCTTCGCTGAAGTACGTACCAAAAACCGAATTATCCTATCAGGAACTCCTTTCCAAAACAATTTTGAAAAGCTTAGCATCATACGCCTGTTACTTCCGGCGAATTATGCTGCCATGAATTTCTTCAATATTTCGACAAACAACGTGAAATATAAAATTATATGTAGATGAGATCAGAAAAAAATTGGATCCACATTGTGCACATCCATAATGGGGTCATTCTTGATAAATCCCTTATTAAATGTTGCATATTTGATCATATTTCACTAGATCAAACTTTGACATATGATCAAACTTTCATATATGATCAAATGTTGCATATGTCAAAATTCAAACTTTGACATATGATCAAACTTTGACATATGATCAAATGTTGCATATATCAAAATTCAAACTTTGACATATGATCAAATGTTGCATATGTCAAGATTCAAACTTTGACATTTGATCAAACTTTAATATTTAACATTTATATATGATCAAGAATGCCCCAATTATGGATGTGCACAAGTTGATCCAATTTATTTCTGACCTCATCTATATATCCTTTTCTATTTCACGTTGTCTATCAATATATTGAAGAAATCCATGAATTCATAATTAGCGGGAAGTAACAGGCGCATGATGCTAATCTCTTCAAAATTATTTTGGAATGGAGCTCCGGATAGAATAATTTGTTTTTTGGTACGAACTTCGGCAAAAGACTTCTGAATATCGCTATTTGCAAGGCCTTCGCTGAAGTACGTACCAAAAAATGAATTATCCTATCAGGAACTCCTTTCCAAAACAATTTTGAAAAGCTTAGCATCATACGCCTGTTACTTCCGGCGAATTATGCTGCCATGAATTTCTTCAATATTTCGACATACAACGTGAAATATAAAATTATATGTAGATGAGATCAGAAAAAAATTGGATCCACATTGTGCACATCCGTAATGGGGTCATTCTTGATAAATCCCTTATTAAATGTTGCATATTTGATCATATTTCACTAGATCAAACTTTGACACATGATCAAACTTTCATATATGATCAAATGTTGCATATGTCAAAATTCAAACTTCGACATATGATCAAACTTTGACTTATGATAAAAAAAATGATATATGATCAAATGTTCCATATGTCAAAATTCAAACTTTGACATATGATATCTAGCTAGCTAGCTAATTCATCTAACACTAATATATCTAGCTAATTCTTCTAACATTTAACAAAAGTACAAAAAACTAATTCATCTAACATTAATATGTATAATTCATCTATAACTAAAAGTATAAAAAACTATTTCATCTAACATTTCTATCTAGCTAATTCATCTAATTCATCT
This sequence comes from Secale cereale, assembly GCA_902687465.1. Classification (NCBI taxonomy): domain Eukaryota; kingdom Viridiplantae; phylum Streptophyta; class Magnoliopsida; order Poales; family Poaceae; genus Secale; species Secale cereale. The sequence continues at coordinate 926,254,432 of LR738711.1, read as the reverse complement.
AACATTTGACATTAATATAACATTTCTTTCTAATTCATCTAACATTTGACATTAATATATCTAATTCGATCATCTAACAATTTGACATTAATCTAATTCATCTAGCTAAAACTTTGACATTAATCTAATTCATTTAGCTAAAACGTTCACATTAATCTAACATTTCTAAAACTAAAAGTATAAAAAACTAAAAAACTAAAAAATAGAAAAGAAAATGTGTGTGTGTGTGCGGGCTAGCTAAGGATGAGGGTGGCCATGGCCGGCGTGGCAGGGGGCCAGGTCTTACTCCGGGCTGACGGCCTGCGAGGCTAGGCTACGGGGGCGGCGATGGGCTGGGGCGGTGACGGGGGTGACGGCGACAGGGACGGGCCGGGGCAGTGACGACGCGGATGGGCGCGGCGAGGGGGACGGGCGCGGCGACGTGGGAGGCGCGCGACAGGGGCGGCAACGGGCTGGGGCGTCGACAGGGGCGGGCATGGCAACGGGGCGGCGACGGGGCAGAGGTGAAGCAGAGGAAGAAGAGAAGAAAACTGATTTTTTTAAGGGAAGCGCACACCTTTAGTACCGGTTGGTGGCTCCAACCGGTACTAAAGACCTCCCACCTTTATTACCGGTTGGAGCCACCAACCGGTACTAAAGGTGGTGCGCTGCCACCCGCGATGCATAAAGTTTAGTCCCACCTCGCTAGTTGAGAGGAGGTTGCCTCGGTTTAAAGCCCCACCGAGGCTACCGTATCGAGCTCCTCTCTAAGCAGGCCTGTGTGGGCCTATTGCAACTCTTCTGCCCTGTTGGGCCTACTGGGCCTGCTGTAAGGGCATATTTCTCCTAAGTAGTTTTGGTGATTGATGACAATACATTTGCGGACTAATCGTGTGCACTGAGCATTTCAGAGATCTCCCGGTTTGGCACGAGAAGATTTGGTGCCCCTCGAAGCTTGTCGAAGACGGCATTTTTTTTCGGTTCTTTTCGGTGGATTTGAGTCGTAGGAAAGCCGTACTATTAAGAGCGGGTCCGCCTCGGAAAGGTTAGGGAGGAATCAACACGTACACATCTTTTCCTTTGCACCACCTTTCCCTTGTTTCAATGGAGCCTCTTTCCGTCTATCTTTTTCTTGCCATCGGAAAGGGTGCCAAAATCTAGAAGTTCTGTGACCCACGGTAGTACCGCTCAAGGGAGCGGTAGTACCGCACAGGCCCACGGTAGTACTGCTCCCTGGAGCGGTAGTACCGCAGGCTTGCGGTAGTAGGAGCGGATGTAATTTTTTACATCCACCCTAGCGCGGTAGTACCGCCCCTGTTGTGCGGTAGTACCGCGAGGCACTGTGGTAGTACTTCTCTCCTTTGCGGTAGTACCGTAAGTGTCGGTCACAGTTTTAACACATGCAGCAGTAGGTGCGGATGTAATTTTTTACATCCGCTCCTACGCGGTAGTACCGCACCTCCTGCGCGGTAGTACCGTGTTGGACTTTTGCACAATATTTTTGTACTACCGTGGTCCGGCCCGTTGCTCTACGTATCCGCGATGTGGTAGTACCGCAGGTCCCTGCGGTAGTACCGCAAGGCACTGCGGTAGTACCGCTCCCGAGGAGCGGTAGTACCGCAGGTCGCAGAGCACTTATTGCTCAACGGTCGGATCCCCTTCTCCACTATATAAGGGAATCTTCTTATGCACGAAGACTCACCTCTTCCTCCCCAAAGCTCCATTGTTGCTCAAAGCTCCATTTTCTGCCCGATCTCTCTCCCTAGCCAATCAAACTTGTTGATTTCCTCGGGATTGCTTGAGAAGGCATCGATCTACACTTCCACCAAGAGATATTTGATTCCCCCCACTAATCCCTTGCGTATCTTGTTACTCTTGGGTGTTTGAGCACCCTAGACGATTGAGGTCACCTCGGAGCCATATTCCATTGTGGTGAAGCTTCGTGGTGTCGTTGGGAGCCTCCAATTCGGCTAAGGAGAGAGCCCCAACCTTGTTTGTAAAGGTTCGGTTGCCGCCTTCAAGGGCACCACTAGTGGAATCACGGCACCTTGCATTGTGTGAGGGCTTGAGGAGAATATGCTAGCCCTAGTGGCTTCTTGGGGAGCATTGTGCCTCCACACCACTCCAACGGAGACGTACTTCCTCTAAAAGGGAAGGAACTTCGGTAACACATCCTCGTCTTCACCGGCTCCACTTGTGGTTATTTCTCTCCTTTACATGTGCAAGCTTTCCTTGTTTACCTTAGCTAGCTTGCTTGTGAGGTTGTTTTCCTTGCTTCAGTTAAGTTGTCAACCTAGTTGCATATCTAGACAACTTACTTTGTTGCTTAACTTAAATTGGTTAAGAAAAGCTAAAAAATATTAGTTGCCTATTCACCCCCCCCCCTCTAGTCAACCATATCGATCCTTTCAATTGGTATCAGATCCTCGTCTCTTTATAAGGACTTTACCGTCCGAAGAGTATGGGTGACAACATAGTCAAGACGGAGGGACACTCCGGTGGAACTCCGTCCTTTCCTACGTCCGATGGGGGAGCTTCGGTCTCTCGTGAGGAGTTCAATGTGGCGATGGTCACATTGAAAGAATCACTAGCGACCGAGGTCAAAGGCATGTTTAAGGAACTGCTTGAGGGACTTAAATTATCCACCACACCGTTGGAAGTGGTTCGTCCCGCTACCAACGTGTCTGAGGCTACTCCCGACAAGGGAGAAGCTAGTAGTGAGCAAGCCCCGGTTACTAAGAATGGGAGTGGGATTTTTGCCCACTCCGCTCCTCCTACCCACTATGGAGGATCCGTTCCTACTCCGTATTTAAATTCCGTTGGTCCTCCTCCTAAGTTCATGAAAAATTCTGATTTTGCTACTTGGATGTTTCGCTTTAAATGTCACTTAAATAATTGTTTTACTAATCTTTGGAGAATTATTGAGCAAGGTTTCTACCCACATGATCCCGACAACTTAACTCCGAGAGAAGCTGTGGATCATCAATTCAACGAGTCTGTTCTTTGCATACTTCAAGATACTATCCCACCAGAAGACATTGCACACCTTCGACCCTTCACCGTGGCCAAGGAAGCATGGGAGCATGTTGGTTCCATTTACAAGGGAAGCGCAAGCATTCAACGCTCAAACTATGAAGTTGTGCAAGATGAAGCCGATGAGTTTGCTATGATCGAAGATGAAGATCCCCGTGAACTTTATCGGAGATTAACCACTCTTGCGGTTTCACTTCGAGATCATGGGAGCAAGGACACGGATAACAATTGGATCAAGCGCAAGTTTCTCAAGGCCATGATGCCTTACCACAAGGCCATGTCCTCCGTCATCCGCCAAAGACCGGACTTCCACACTTTATCTTCAAATGAAGTGTTGGATGAGTTCGTTGCCATGAGGATCTTGGACAAGACCGTCGATAATGCGGTTTTAAGAGCTCAATGATCAAAGAAGCCTAACCTTGCCTTAAAAGCCAAGGCTTGTGTGGAAGAAGACGAGGAAGAGGATGACGATGAGTGTAGCTCCGAGGACACCAAATATGCCTATCATGAGCACATGGCTCTTGCATCACGGCAATTTTGGGGCAACAAGAAGAACTCAAGGCCCAACTTCAACAAGAACAACTCAAGTGGCAACAAGGGCAAGCAACGAGTGAGAACATGCTTCAACTCTGGAAATGTGAGCCACTTTGTTGTAGATTGCCCATAATAGAAAAGAGAATTCTATGGAGGCAAGCTTATTCGAAAGGACAAGGCCAAGTCTTATCCCAACAAGAACAACCTCAACAAGAAGACCCCCTCCCAAAGGATTGGTGGCTCAATAAGAATATGTTGATGATGATGATGATGATGATGATGAAGATGATGAGGTGGTCACCATGGCCACAATTGCTATTGCTACTACTCCATGCTCATCTCTCTTCGACTCACCAAATGAGAACATCACCGCCAAGTGTCTCATGGCTAAGGCCACCAACAAGGTAACTCCCAACATCAACACTACCATCACCTATAATCCTTCATTGACGGATTGTATTAATGAGAGTGAGGAGGCAGAGGAGGAAAAGAATGAATTTGAGTTGTTTATGAGCAAACTCAAGGGCAAACCCAAGAAGCACATTGTTGCTCTCTTGGGACAACTTGGTGAGGCCAATGACATGATTGAGGCTCACGAGGAGACCATTTCTAAAATGGAAGGACATAGTCGAGACTATGCCAATAAGATATCGGATCTCTCTAATGCTCTAGAGGAAGAGCGTGGTCTTTGTTTGGCTCTTGAGGAGTCACATAACGATGATCATGCTAAATTAAAGAAAGATCTCGATCATGCTTTAGTTGTCTCTCGTATGATTAATTTCGAGAAGGCAAAACTTGTGGTTGACCATGCCAGACTCAAGGAGGAGTTTGTTACACTTGACAAGGCTCACAAGGCCTTGAAAGGTGTACATGCTTCTCTCAAAGAGTCTCATGATCAACTCCAAGTTTCGCTAACCACGGAGAAAGCTATCTTTCCTCGCATGGTGTTGATTGATAATGCAAATGCTACTAACCCATGTTGCGAGCATGTGCATCTTGTTGAAGAGAATGCCAAGTTGAAGAAGCAACTTGAGAAAGGCCTTGTGACATGTATACAAGGTGAGAAGAACCTCAACGATCTTTTGAGCAATCAAAAGGAGGTTGTGGCAAAGGAAGGAATTCGGTTTGCTGCCAAGACCAAGAAGAAGAAGAACGACAAGACCAAGCAACCTCCTCCTCTCAAACAAACATTTGTGATAGAGGGAGAGGGTGCCTCTAAGAAGAAGAACAATGTGAAAATTGGTGGAGTCAAGAAAAACCCTACTATGCCATCAAACATAGCCGGCGACTTTAATTCTTCATATGTTTATATCGTGCTAGTGATGGTCATGTCTTTGCTAAATTTGTTGGTTCTTCTTATGAGTACATTGAATGGTCAATTTGGGTTCCTAAGACCCTTGTTACTAACCTCAAAGGACCCATTACCAAATGGGTACCTAAATCCAAGCATTGATCTCATGTAGGAGTTTGCTTCCGGTGGGGGATCATGGTTGCTCGATAGTGGAGCCACAAATCATATGACTGGAAGCAAAGACTTGGTGGTGGACGTGCATCAAGGTTCATCAATGGCCACCAACGTCAAATGGGGTGATGCTTCATCTTCTAAGGTACTGGGACTTGGCAAGGTTGTTGTTTCTCATGATCTCACGATCGAGAAAGTCATGCTTGTTGAGTCCCTTGCATACAACTTACTTTCTGTTTGTCAACTTGCACTCATGGGCTTTGCCACATTCTTTGATATTGATACCGTGGCCCTCTTGTGGAGCAAGACTCTTAAAGTAGCCTATGTTGGACATGTCTTGAACGGTCTCTATGTGGTTAACTTCTCGAAGCAACCCACTAAGACCGCGACATGCCTAATGGCTAAAGTTGACGTGGGATGGCTGTGGCATCGCCAGTTAGCCCATGCCAATATGAGATCTTTGCAAAGTCTTCTCAAGGGGGACCATGTCCGTGGACTAACAAATGTTAGATTTGCCAAAGATCGCGCTTGCAGTGCTTGTATTGAAGGAAAGCTACATGAGATGGCTCACCCTCCCATGAGAACGGCATAGAACGGGCCGATTGGGCGGCTAGCGTGCGTCCGGCCGAAACGTTTCGGCCGGCACGCCGTCGCCTATCGGTGCCCTGGCCCAAACCCATGATTTCGAAGCACATGAAGAACAAGTTGAAATCCCAGAAGATCAATATATGACTCAGGTGATGAAGTTTCTGCAAATGCATCAGAATCTTCGAGATTAGTAGGTACACACGTAACTACTAAATAATCTTGTGAAGCACATATGGACCCACAATGACAACCAAGAATCCAATGCTTGAGTTTAGCACTTAAAATTAATTTTATGTAAACAATATCTTTGCTTCGTACCAATATTTGCTATTTACGTGCGACATTGGCTTATATGATCGACGCATATGTATTTGCATGGATTTAAGGATCCGGATTTGAGATATGTCGATGCGGGAACGAAAATATGAAGACCTATCCAGATGCGCCCGCGGACATGTCCGGGTGCGTCCACGAACGTATAGGATGTCGGATTTGCTAAATCCGGATGTAGATGCTCTTAGCATACTCTACTACCACTAGCACCGAAGTTAACAGTCTAAGCCTGTACCGAAAGCGTTTATGTGGTGAGCTCAGAAGAAACGCCGCCGCATGCTGCATGCCCAGCCCAGCCCAGCCCAGCCCCCGCGCCTTCACATACGTTTCCGTTCAACTTCGACCCGATCGCTCGCTCGCTCGCAATAAAAGCACGCCCCGTCCAACACTCCACCTATTCCCCGTACTCTACGGTACCCTCCTTGAAGTAGAACGCGTACGGTACTTGTATTAGGACTACTGGTGTCCGGTAACGTCACCATTTGACCACCAAAGCAATGGAGTGCTACGGTGTCAGGGATATGACTAGCAGGTATAAACCGGCTAGTGTAAACCGGCTTAGTTATATTATACTTGGTTGTAATATTTTAGTAAAGGCTACGGCCAATGAGATCTTAGGGCCCATGTGTAGAAGTGAGATTTGTAAACCGCCAAGCGATGTAACTTGAGAGATAAGGAAGAAAAGACAGAGACCGAGGCGGACACAAGTATGAGCCGGCCTCGGGACTCTGTAAACCGGACCAGGCGTCACCTCTATATAAAGGGACGACTCGGCGACGGTTCAGGGAGAAGCAAGAATCAACCCGTCGAGACTACAGGCAAGCGAATCCGCTCCCTGTAAATCGACGCCCAAGTAATACCAAACCAACTAGACGTAGGCTTTTACCTTCACCGAAGGGGCCGAACTAGTATAAACTCTCTGTGTCCTTTGTGTGCTATGAACCCCTTCAAGCTAACCCGTGCGACGGTTCCATCATCAAGTCCGCTAAACCGGACATCTGCCGTGCTATTTCCACGACAGTTGGCGCCCACCTTGGGGCCTCCGCACGATGGTTTCGAGTTCTTGAAGGGCAGCTTTGAAGGGCTCAAGGGTTACGCGGTCGGCCGGATGACCAAGAGTCGCCGCGGCCGGATCTACATCGACGACGCAGGTTGGGGACCAGAGGCCGATTCAATCGAATACGGGTACCGGGTTCCTTTCAGTGGCATCCAAGTCTTCATTGGCAAAATCGACGAACCGGGACCTGAGCCGGACGTCTTCCCCAACATCGTCGAGCCGGCTCAGCGTGCGAGATCAGCCCGGATTCAGCCCGCCATGAAGCACGTGTTCGTTGGAGCAATCCGCGGAGTTCGAGCCGAGGACGGATCGGAATCTGATGGTGCAACAGTTGTCTACTCAGACGAGGAATCTTCATCCGGAGAAACTGAATCTCTATATCAATTGCAGGACGGCCGGTCTGAGGGCGAGTCCGATGGAAACAGTATTCCGGACCCCTTTGGCCCGCCAAACCGGGTGGCTGTCTTTATGGCTGGTTCACAGCCCCCGGTGAACGGGGTGACAGCAGAAGCTGGTGCAGGGGGGAGCGGCACGACCCTCTCACCTGCTGACGTTCTATCCACCTTGATGGATGAGTTCACAGCTAAAGCGGTGGAAACAGTAGCTCCAGCAGATAAGGCGCATCATGATGCAGAGCTCCTTAAGTTGAAAGGCCGGATTGATCAGCTAAAGGAAGATCGGAAGGCAGAGAGAGAGAGATGATAGCGGTGAGACAAGCGGAGCTGGATGATCAGGCTTTCTACCTAAGGATGGAGCAAGCTTCTATGGAAGGAGTAAGGGGACGAAAATACCAGTCTCGTCTACCGCCGGTTTATGAAGCAACGAATCTGTTCAGGACACCTGGGGCTGGGGCTAGTAATAACCCGGTTCCAAACCGGAGGGCACCCCCAGCCAGGGAGGAGCCGGTTCAGCAGTCTGCCGCAGAGCGGGATCGTCGGATCACGTCGGCACCGTACGTTCCCACCCCTCCAGGTCATTATTCAAACCCTTTGGATAACATCGCTGCAGCTGCTGCACGTTTGGCCGCTTTACCTATGGTGGAGACGTCTCCGGTGGCATTGGAGGCACGCAAAGTCAAGGAGTTGCTTAATACGGCGTTGATACAGCAGCAAGCATACTCTCATAGTAGGGAAAGGCTACATTCAACACCCCATCCTAGCCGGAGTTATACTAGGCATTGGGAAGAACCAGAAGTGTCTAGCAGCGAACGCAGGAGGCATCAGCGCAGACAGGATAATCCGGCAGGGGCAGCGGCACCAGCTCCGGATGTAAACCGGGTTCGATCAGGAGCTGGGGAGGAGGTTCGTCAAACGACGCCGGTTCACACAGCTACAGCAGAAACAGGAGTTACAACGAGTTCTTTCGGGGTGCAATGTCTTATCCCCGCTTTATGGGGTGTTAAGCTGCCTAAGGATTTTAAAGGGCCCCACAAGGTACCTAATTACCAGGCAGATTTAGCTCCGGAAGCTTGGGTGGAAAGTTATGAGATGGCCATGGAGATGCTGGACGTGGATGAATCAGCTTGTGCTAAGTATTTTACTATGATGCTCGAAGGTACGGCCCGGACCTGGTTGAAGGGTTTACCCCCGAACTCTATCGGATCATGGGGGGAGCTACGCAGCCAGTTTATCAAAAACTTCAAAGATACATGCAAACAGCCGATGTCAGTGGTAGATCTAGCAGCTTGTGTGCAAGGAGAGCAAGAGTCTACAGCAGCTTGGGTGAGGAGAGTAGCGGAGGTCTTACACTCTTCGAATAGTATCAACCCTAGTACGGCGATAGTGACTTTGGAAAACAATTGCCGGTTTGAATCTTTAAAGTTAAAGCTCGGACGGCTTAAAAGGGATTGCAATGATATGGGAACTCTCATGAGTGCCCTGGTAAAATATGGAGACTCTGATAATACCAAGTACCCAGAAGCAGAAGGAGACAAGACAGGGAAAGTTAGCAAGTCTGGTAAACCGGCGCCAGTTAATCCGGCTGCTACGAGTTTTTTGGGCAAACGGAAGGCAGAAGGTGGCTCTGACTTCGTGGCCAACACTCAAGTTCAAGGGGATTTTCAGCATAGCCTGGGAAATCCACCTTCACAAACCGGCGGAGGAACTCTTAGTTGGGATCAAGAGTTAGATCAGCCTTGTCCGAAACATGGCATAAAAGGTCGACCGGCAAAGCATACCATAAGGGAGTGCAGGCCCCTTATGAAGGCAATGGCGGGCCGTTTCAATCCTCATGACAGGCCTCCAAATGGCGGTTCAGGTCCTGGATTTTATGGTCCGGGTCATCAGGGGAACAGCTCCGGATCAGGATATAGGGGCAATAACAATGGTTATTAAAACCGGGCCGGTAATCAAAATAATCAAGGAAATTATAATAACCAGGGCAATCAGTTGCACCATCAAGGTGGTTACAATAACCAGAGCAATCAACAGCAGGGCCAAGGGAACTACAATAGTCAGGGGAATCAACAGCGTCAGCAACAGCAGCCGCAATCTGGATATCAAAGTAATCCGAAGGAATTGAGCAGTGGGCAATATCATGTCTTCACCACAAGTCTGTGTAAGAGAGATCAGGAGGTTTTGAAGCGGGCTGTTAATACAGTTGAACCAGCAACACCGCAATTTCTGCGCTGGTCATAGCAGCCCATTGTGTGGAGCAGAGAAGACCACCCGATGCGGGTGGATAATCCGGGCCATTTAGCTTTGGTGGTAGCACCTCAGGTGGGAAGCTACAAATTCACTAAGGTTCTCATGGACGGTGGTAGCAGTATCAATATCTTGTACTATGAGACTTTCCGTCGTATGGGTCTGACGGATAAGAAGCTAAGGCAATCAAATACAGTGTTTCATGGAGTGGTCCCAAGTAAGTCAGCTTATCGGGTTGGAAAGATTGACTTGGAAGTTACCTTTGGGAATGAGTATGATTCCAGATCAGAGATGATCACTTTCGAAGTCGTCAAAATCAAAAGTCCATATCACGCTCTGTTTGGAAGGACGGTTTATGCTAAGTTTATGGCTAGGTCGTGTTACGTCTATTTGCAGCTTAAAATGCCGGGTCATAAGGGCACGATCACGGTTCATGGAAGTCGCAAGATAGCAGTGGAATGTGAAGAAGGAGATGCGGCTTATGCAGAAGCAGTATGTGCCACGGAAGAGTTGAAATTTTATAAAGATAATGTTGATCCGGCAGATATGACTCCGCTGAAGAAGCCAACTACCGAGCATGATCCGGCGTTGAAGTTTAAATCAGCAGAAGAGACCAAGCAAGTTGATTTTGTGCCTGGAGATTCGTCTAAGCAGTTCACTATCAGCGCTAACCTTGATCCCAAATAGGAAAGCGCGCTCATCGAGTTCATCTGTGAGAACCGGGATATCTTTGCATGGAAACCTTCTGACATGCCAGGTATACCGAGGGAACTCGCTGAGCACAGTCTTAATATTGATCCGAAGTTTAAACCGGTCAAGCAGTATCTGCGCCGCTTCAATGAGGAGAGGCGCAAGGCTATAGGAGAAGAAGTGGCCAGACTTTTGGCCGCAGGGTTCATAGTAGAAGTTTTTCATCCGGAGTGGTTGGCTAATCCGGTGCTGGTGTTGAAGAAGAATGGGAAGTGGAGGATGTGTGTGGACTACACAGACCTCAACAAAGCTTGCCCAACTGATCCTTTTGCTCTCCCTCGCATTGAACAAATCATTGATGCCACAGCGGGATGTGAACAGCTAAGTTTTTTGGATGCATATTCAGGATATCACCAGATCAAGATGGCAGTTAAAGACCAAGAGAAGACAGCTTTCATAACTCCTTTTGGTGCTTTTTGCTATGTATCTATGCCTTTTGGGCTTAAAAGTGCACAGGCAACTTATCAGCGTTGCGTTCAGAATTGTCTAAAAGGGCAAATAGGGAGGAATGTTCATGCCTATGTGGATGACATTGTGGTCAAGTCAAGAAAGGAAGAAACAATGATAGAAGATCTCAGGGAAACTTTTGATAATCTTCGAGCTTATAAGATGATGCTTAATCCGGAAAAGTGTGCTTTTGGTGTTCCGGCAGGTAAGCTACTGGGATTCTTGGTCTCAAACAGAGGAATAGAAGCTAACCCAGAGAAAATCAAGGCCATCACATCTTTGACTAAACCAGTTTGCATCAACGATGTTCAGCGTATAGCTGGCCGGATCACAGCATTAAGCCGGTTCATCAGCCGTTTGGGAGAGAAGGCGATCCCGCTTTACCAGATGCTGAGGAAAACGGACCGGTTTATATGGAGTGATGAGGCAAACGCAGCATTTGAGGATCTGAAACGGCAATTGGCAAAGCCGCCGGTTTTAGCTGCTCCTATTGACAAGGAGCCGTTGCTGTTATACGTCGCTGCGAATGCACGGGCAGTTAGCATTGCAATCGTGGTTGAGCGCAAGGAAGCAGGGAAGGAATACCCGGTTCAGCGCCCGGTTTACTACGTGAGTGAAGTACTCATTGAATCCAAGCAGAGGTACCCTCATTGGCAGAAGTTGGTATATGGTGTGTTCATGGCAAACCGGAAGTTGAAGCATTATTTCCAAGGTCATCCGATAACTGTGGTTAGTTCAGCACCGTTGGGGGATATAATCCAGAACAGGGAAGCTACGGGCAGAGTAGCGAAGTGGGCCATTGAGCTCAGCCCGCATGAGTTGAAGTATGTGCCACGCACCGCTATAAAATCTCAGGCATTGGTAGATTTCATTAATGATTGGACAGAGTTGCAAACTCCTGAGGAGAAGCCGGATCTTACTTACTGGACGATTCACTTTGACGGTTCAAAACAGTTGGAGGGCTCGGGGGCTGGAGTTGTATTAACTTCCCCCAGAGGTGATAAATTTTGTTATGTCCTCCGCCTATTGTTTCCTTGTACTAATAATGCAGCGGAATATGAGGCACTACTTCATGGTTTGCGGCTGGCAAAGGAGATGAACTTGAGCCGGGTTAAGTGCTTTGGCGACTCCGATCTGGTGGCACAGCAAGTTTCCGGCAAGTGGGATTCAAGAGATCCCCTCATGGCGGCTTATAGACGAGAGGTTGAAGCAGTCGCAGGATACTTCAAAGGATATCAGGTGGATCATATAGACCGGCGAAGGAATGAAGCGGCCGACGCTCTAAGCCGGCTGGGTTCTCAACCTAAACCGGTGCCACCAAATACTTTTTTGGATGAATTGCACAGTCCTTCGGTTCAGATACCGTCAGAGGAATACCTAGTTGTTCCTGATCTGGAGGCACAGTTAGTTGCAGCACTACATGTTATTCCAGATTGGACGCTGCCCTATTTGGCATACCTGAGCCGAGGAGAGTTACCGGACGATGAAGAAGAAGCACGAAAGATAATCCGGCGTTCTAAGTCCATGACGATTGCAAACGGAGAGCTTCATCATCGCAGTACTTCTGGAGTATTTCAGCGGTGTGTATCAGCTGAGGAAGGTTGTGAGATTCTTCGCGAGATCCATGAAGGGGATTGTGGTCATCATGCCGGTTCAAAATCATTGGTGGCTAAAGCATTCCGGCATGGTTTCTATTGCATAACTGCTCATGCAGACGCGGCGGATCTGGTCCGGAAGTGTGACGCTTGTCAGAAATTTTCGAGGCGTGCTCTAGTTCCGGCACAGGAGCTCCGGATGATACCAATAACTTGGCCGTTTGCGACTTGGGGGCTTGATATGGTTGGACCCTTTAAGCGATCCCAAGATCAGAAAACTCATCTACTAGTAGCAGTAGACAAGTTTACAAAGTGGGTTGAAGCGGAGCCTATAAGCAAGTGTGATGTAGCAACGGCAGTCAAATTCATCAAAAAGGTAATTTTCCGGTTTGGCTTTCCACACAGCATCATCACAGACAATGGCACCAATTTATCTCAGGGTGAGATGGAAGAATTCTGTCAACGAGAGCATATTCGTTTGGACGTGTCTTCTGTGGCACACCCCCAATCCAATGGTCAGGCTGAAAGGGCAAATCAGGAGATTTTGCGAGGTATCAAACCCCGGCTTATGACACCTTTGCAGAGAACCCCAGGATGTTGGGTTGAGGAGTTGCCATCTGTTCTTTGGAGTATCAACACTACACCAAACCGGTCTACAGGTTACACACCTTTCTTCATGGTCTATGGTGCTGAAGCAGTCCTTCCGAGCGATATACGTCATGATTCACCTAGGGTGACGGCTTATGTTGAAGCAGTTAACGAGAGAGCAAGACAGGACAGTTTAGACCGGCTGGATGAAGAGCGTGATATAGCTGCAGCACGATCTGCGATTTATCAACAAGACTTATGCAGATATCATAGTCGCCGGATCAGAACAAGGACGTTCCAGGAGGGCGACTTGGTACTCCGGCTCATCCAAGATCAAACAGATATGCACAAGCTATCCCCACCTTGGGAAGGGCCCTTTGTGGTCAGTAAGAATCTACACAACGGTTCATATTACCTGGTGGACGTTCGAGAACACAAGGACTCACGGACGTCAGAAGACGAGACGAAGAGGCCGTGGAACATCGCCCATTTACGGCCATACTATACTTGAGCTACGTGCTCCAATGTATCCTATGTATATATTATGAGTAATGAATAAACCGGCACCCTCGGTAAACCGGGGGCTCAGCCCTTGTTTCATATACAAATATCTTGTGAGGACAACCATACAAGTTTTTTATCAGATATTATATTTCAATATATTTGGCCGGTTTAGAAATTTATTTTTTGCAGAGTATGCAAAGGAGCAATAAAACTTTCTAAAAACATGAGATCATATCCGGTTCGAAGAGAGGAAGCTTCACGATTTACCCACCGGTTCAGAAGGAACCCTGGAGACGCTCTGAAAAGATGGATAATCCACATTCAGTGATTGGTTTATATTTACCCACCGGTTCAGGAGGAACCATGGAGGCCCTCTGGAAAGATGAATAATTCACATCCAATGATTGGCTCAATTTTTATGTACATCGGCCCTCTGAAAAGAATGGTTCGCCCACGTTCAGTGATTGGCTAGGCCCTCTGGGAAAGATGGTTCGCCCACGTCCATTGATTGGCTCAATTTTTATGTACGATTCTATCGGCCCTCTGAAAAGAATGGTTCGCCCACGTTCAGTGATTGGCTAGGCCCTCTGGGAAAGATGGTTTGCCCACGTCCCATTGATTGGCTCAGTTTTTTATTTGCGGTTCTATCGGCCCTCTGAAAAGAATGGTTTTGCCCACGTTCAGTGATTGGCTAGGCCCCCTGGGAAAGATGGATAATCCACGTCCCATTGATTGGCTGAACCTTGCTTTGAGCCTGGCAGCTCTTAAAAAGCCTCGACTACATGGTCTTATTTGCAAAATTTGCATCTTTTTGTTTGTGTTTTATAACCCTTTAAACCGGAGTGGAGCAGCTACAGAAGCTGACCACATATCTATAAAGTGGAAAGTCTGGGTCATGAATACCAGCATGAGTAACCCGGTGTTCATTAAAACCCAGATCATATATCAGGCAACAAGCCACAAATTTCTGAACAAAGTCTTGGAGAACAAGATGAACCGGAGTTTATCATCAAGATGAACCGGAGTTTGCCGGGTTTCTAATTGGATCCATGAAGGTCTTCATCAAGAGACTTTAAAGTCCTACCGGATTAAGAGTATTGAGCTTATATAATCTCAGGTATAACGTTATTTCTGGTATGAGGATATACTTATTTGACGTTTTAAGAGAACCATTTAATCCGTCCAGTGGTAAACCACTAGGACATATTTTCAGTATTATTTCTGCAGGAGCAGAGGATATGCAAGATAAACAACATCAGACAACATTTCAATCGGCAAATATTTCACATAAAGAAAGACAGAATATCCGGATTAAAGCAGATCAAGTTTTAGCTATCCTATTACAAGGCATAGCAAGCCCGACGGATTGGAAATATTGTTTGGCGAAACACAGACTGCGATTACAGCAATAAATTTTAAGTTATGCTCCTCCTTGCTGAGACGGCTGGCCATCACCTTGATCCGGAATATCTTCATCTTCTTGAAGCGGTTGGAAGTCCGGCACACGCCAGTCAATCTTCGTCAAAGCCCGGAAATACATCTCATCATTGATAAGCTCAGAAGGTTCAATATCAGGAGCGAAGGTATAAGGACGAACCGGTGGGATTAAGTTGACGGTGTCATAAACCGGCCGCTCCACCCGTTCATTTTGCAAGTCGTATCCAGGATGATACCTTGATAAATCGGACTCAGCTGCAAGCTTGCTGGCGAGGGGACGCATCTCCTTCGTCAAGGCGTAAAGATCTTTTGCAGTAAAAGTTGAGCCGTCGTCTTTTGTATCAGGAAATCCGGTTAAAGCTTCTTCCGGATCAAGATCCGGGACCCAGGCCTTAGCCCTGGTAAGGGCAAGAAGAGCACCACCTCGGGCAGCAGATTTTTTGACTTCTTCCAGACGAACCGGCAAGACAAATAATTTTTTCAATGTGTCCTGGATAGTCGTAGGGGGCGGTTTACCAAATGAAGTTGCACTAATGATCCTTTGTGCGCCGGAATACAGCTGCTCGACCAAGGTATAACACGCTTTAAGCTTCTTCCGTAGGTCATCCCCAAGATGGGAGACACGGCGCCCTGCATATAGATATTACGGTTAAACCGGCACAGACGGAAGATCACACGGGTAAAGCAGGAGTTCAGATTATGCTTACCAAAGATTGCAGAGGTCATCAGCTCAATCTGTTGCTTTAAACCGGTTAACTCTTCTGTAACCGGATTAAGCGCCCCTTTAGCATCCTGAATCCTTTTCTCCAGATCCTTCTTTTGAACCTCAAAAGTGGTCCGCTCTTCTTCAAAGTATTTCTTCAGATCTTCAGCAGTCTTTAAACTCACCTGAAGATCTTTCTTAGCCTTTGAAGCGGCAGATTCTGTCTCAGCAAGACGGCTCCGAAGTTCATTAATTTCATCAGCGCTCCGGTTTAACTCAGCCTGCAAGCACAGTCAAAAGACAAGAAGCAAAAATCAGACAAGTCTCAAGCACACAAACAAGTGGTATACTTGACACTTGGGGGCTAATGGCAGTTGAAGCAATAAGTAATAGCAATTCAAAGATTACAAGTCTCAAGCACACAAACAAGTTGTCTACTTGACACTTGGGGGCTAATGGATGGTTGAAGTATCATCAGAAATTTTTACAAGTATCGAATACATAAACAAGTTATCTACTTGATACTTGGGGGCTAATGTAAAGATCAATTGTTCAAACTACAAAGTTCCGGTTCACCTTCAGCACACAGCTAAACCGGAACTTGGGGGCTGTTATGGGATAGAAGCATATCAAAAGTACAAAGTCAGAAGAAAAGGATTACCTCATATTTCTCCCTCATTAAGTTAACTAAACTTGCTTCATAGTCTCGGCTGCTGTGGAGCCGGTTTAAGTACCCAGAATAGATTTCTTGGGCGCTCATGCCTGCAAGGTTGGATACTTCAGTACTCCATTTGCCTTTCTCCTTATATAGCTTCTCCGTTTTAGCCGTATGCTTAGCTAAAACGGTGGGCTCAGCCGGAGCAATGAATGCAGTCCCAGTCACTACAACTTCTGGAGAAGTAGGTGCAGTGGGAGGAGTCGCAGTATGAGCCGGATTGGGGGACGCCGGATTAATCTGAGGAGAGTTGACCCGGGCCGGACTCGGCGGATTGTGGGCATCTTCAGCAGTAGGATTCTCGGGAACGGAGATATGATCCGTAGGCGCAGGATCTTCAAGAGGAGCTATGGGCTCGCCTTCTGGAGGAACGGTCGTCGCCGGATCAATCACCGGATTATCTGCAGAGGTCTCAGCCGGAGGTTTGTTTGCCTTGGGTTTCTTGCTGGGCTTTGGCTTGCTGGAAAAGTTTGCAAAATAAGTTAACATTATAAAGCAAAAAGGAATCATAAACCGGAAAAGTTAAAAGTTACCCTGGGACAGTTTTCAAGGGAGGAAGCTGTGTGGCAGTCGATTCACCCGAAGAAGACAGTGGAGTTTCCTGATAATCAGGGTCAGACGGTTTAAGAGTTTTTCGGATAAGCCCGGCCTTGGGATGAAGAAGAGTCGGAGAAAGTATCACCTCAGCACGGCGTTTCCGAGCCGGAGTTAAAGAAATTTCGGATGATTCCACGGCCAGGACACTATGGCGAGTGGTCCGGCGAAGAGCTTCATGTTGTTGCTTCTTCAAAATAAAATTAGGATCCAATTGAGCATAAGGGTGAGAAAATTGGTATTTCCGGACGGTCCGACGACTTTTTTGTGGAAGAGGTTCTGAATCAGAAGAAAGGATAGTTACCTCAACTTCAGCCGGATTATCACCTTCAGCCAACTCCTGTGGAAGATTATCGTTAGATACAGATATGAGTACAAAAGGCAAAATTCAAACCGGATTGATTCATACCTCGGAATCCGGATCATCATCTTCAGCGGGAGAACTGGCGTCAACAGCTGCTTTTCTTTTCTTATTGGCAAAGGTTTTTCGGCGTGCTTGTTTGCCGGTTTTCTCCTGAGGCTTTCTCTTCCAGAAAGGATCATCAGACTATTCAAAAGAAAGAAAGACAATTGAAAAGAGGGTTTAAAGGAACGAGTTACAAATACAGGGCAAAGTAAAACTTACCGCAGGCAGCTTGTTCTTCTTATAATAAGGAGCTAGCCCGACTTTGCTGCAGTCTGCTAAAGTGACGTTGAGCATCTTTTTAGCCGACTCAATAACCTCCGATTCAGATAATTTTTCCTTAGAAAACCGTTGAGGATCGTCCGGTTTACCAGAATATTGGCACATCAGCTGTGATCGCCGGCTCAAGGGAAGGATGCTCCAAGACAACCAGCAGCGCATAAAATCAGTTTCAGTTAAGCCATTGGCTATGAAAGCTCTTAACCTGGAGAGCTGTGATGAAAACCGGGTCCGCTCGACAGAGCTGAGCCGTTGTGGTAGAGGATGATCCTCCGGAATACGGGTTTCACGATAACCCAGCAAAGGGTTCTCCCCTTCAGGAGAAGTGTCAACGCAATAAAACCATGACTTGTTCCAATCCTTTGGATGCGTGTGTAAAGCGGCGTGAGGAAAAACAACGTCTCTCCTTTTCTGGATACTAACACCACCGAGCTCCTGATGCGGTCCGCTGGTGAATTTTGTGCGCCGGTTCAGGTGGAAGAAGTCCCGGAACAGATCGACAGACGGTTCTTCTTGCAAATATACCTCCGAAAATACTTGGAAGTCACAGATATTTGAAACAGAGTTGGGTCCAATGTCCTGAGGGTGGAGTTGGAAGGCAGCAAGAACATCCCGGAAAAACTTTGAACCGGGGGGAGAGAAGCCTCGAGATATGTGATCAAAGAACACAATAACCTCCCCGGGCCTGGGAGTAGGAGGACATTCATTCCCCGGAGCCCGCCACTTCAAAACAGACTGAGGGCCTAACGTACCAATTTCAGAAATTTTGACCAAGTCTTCCTCCGTAATGATAGAAGGGACCCAATCACAGGAGACATAATGCTTGGCCATTGCAATGGAAGGACAAGTACTGGAAAAGATAAAGTGCAAAAAACGGATTATGCGGGTACAGCAGTATAAACCGGAAATCTATAAAAGTTACGCAACGGTTTGAACTGAGGACTAATGGCATGGTTAAACCGGCAATAACAGCGAGCTACGTCATTTCCGGTTCACGACAGTAAAAGAGGAACAGCTAAACCGTCGCGTTCAATTTCAAAAGTTTTGCAAGAACAGGGCATAACAGTTTAAACCGGAGTATATCTAATGGATCTACAAAGGAGAAGAAACAGTTTCCTTGTAAACAGCTAAAGTGGAACAGATCTGGGCGTGCGAGGAAAATAAAAATAAAGTGCAAGAAAATACAAGAAGAAACGCCAGGGATCTTATGCGGAGCAGATGAATCTATAGGATTAAGTATAGGTGGCGAGATCTAAAGCTAATACTAGTGGAAGATCTGTTAACTGGGCCTAAAGGTCACAAATTTTCTACGAAGTAAGTATCTATGAGGAACAAGACGAAGCTTTCATTGAAAACTCTAATGGCGGAAGAACAAGGGAAGAACCCTAGAAGATACAGATCGATAATGAGGAAGAAAGGACGTACCTGAACAATGGAGGACAGCGGCGGAGTTCTCTGGTCGAAACAGGTTGATGCAGCGGCCAGGGAGGTCTTGACTCGGCGAGGTGACGGCGGCGCTCCAAGCTCGGGCGTCAATGGAGTCTTGAAGCTCGGGCGGCGAACGAAGGAAGAAGAGGCGAGAAGAAGGAAGAACGAAGGGGGACGGCGGTATTTATAAGCGAAAGGACAGATGCGAAGCGACAGGTGCGGGATTCGAGGGGGCAAAGATCGGATAAAGATCCTTTTGACGCCTCGATTTTCGGATAACCATTAAACAAAGCTACAGTACAGCTCACAGCGTTAAATGCGGAGATGATGTCACGGTCAGATCTGGTGAGTCTCGAAGATGACGTCAGAGCCGGTTTACAAGAGTGTGAAGACAGAAGAAAATTATACAAGACAAGGAAGACTGATATGAACAAGTTCAAATCATTCTGGGGCCTAATGTCAGGGATATGACTAGCAGGTATAAACCGGCTAGTGTAAACCGGCTTAGTCATATTATACTTGGTTGTAATATTTTAGTAAAGGCTACGGCCCATGAGATCTTAGGGCCCATGTGTAGAAGTGAGATTTGTAAACCGCCAAGCGATGTAACTTGAGAGATAAGGAAGAAAAGACAGAGATCGAGACGGACACAAGTATGAGCCGGCCTCGGGACTCTGTAAACCGGACCAGGCGTCACCTCTATATAAAGGGACGACCCGGCGACGGTTCAGGGAGAAGCAAGAATCAACCCGTCGAGACTACAGGCAAGCGAATCCGCTCCCTGTAAATCGACGCCCAAGTAATACCAAACCAACTAGACGTAGGCTTTTACCTTCACCGAAGGGGCCGAACTAGTATAAACTCTATGTGTCCTTTGTGTGCTATGAACCCCTTCAAGCTAACCCGTGCGACGGTTCCATCATCAAGTCCGCTAAACCGAACATCTGCCGTGCTATTTCCACGACATACGGTATAGCGATGGAAACGGCCTGGCTCCTCACACGCCATGAGGAGTGACTATACTTGCCAATGGCGGGCATTCACTGACAGCAGATAGAAAGTTACCGCATCTCCAGCAGACCTCATAACCCGTGGAACTGAAAACGTGATTTTCAGTTTGCGAAAAACGCGTTTTAAGAATTGGTTTGAGTTGTGGCCGAACAGATTCCTTAAATTTAAAATATAAAATTGAATATTCGTTTACATTTTTTCGACATCTTCTTCTTCCTCTCGCACGTGTCCATGATCTGTTAGCGTGCTCCTATAAAATCGATGGACAACACATAAAACGGTCAAATACGAAGTTGTTCGTGTCCAGCTAGCTCAAAGCAGCCACATACGTAGCCGGCGGCCAAATACAACACAAGAAGTTTGAACCAATCGATGAGAGACGCGGGCGGGCGTGGCGGCCGGGTCGGATGGACGGCGGCCGGTGGGCCGGGGCGTGCCGATGGGAGCGAGCTACGAAGACTCCGTTGGCAGTTGGACTTTCGCTAACGGTCCTTCACATATACAGAGCACTCTCCATTTGGCTCCGAAATTATTTTTGTTTTTTGCAAAATAAAATCCTTATTTTCACAGGTTCGGTGAAGATATTTTCTACGGCCCCTAAAAATTTTGACGGACGGAAATCATTTACGTGTTCCATAATAGATCGCATTTTTCGCCTAAAACTATAAACCAACGGTTATTTTACAATTTCGTGCGTTTTAAAGAGTCTTGGAAATGCTATTAAAGGGGCGGATAAAACCATGACTCGGCTGACATCCGAGCCCCGCACACGTCGCCTTGGCCGAGGATCACGTACCACGGCAAGTTACGAACCGGGGACCGCAGCGCTCCCGTGTATAAAATGAGGCGCCTCCCGCTATCCCTTTTCCGAAACATCTACTGTATGATCTATCTCCTCACCTCTCCACCACCGCTTCTCCGGACACCGGCCCGCCACCACGGCTCGTGAAGCCAGAGATAAGATGAGGACGAGGAGCGGCTCTTTCTATACCTGCGGAGGAACCGGACAGCCGGCGGCTCCAGTGGCCGGGCAGAAGAGGAAGAGGTCACCCGCCGCCGCCGCCGCCGCCGCCGAGGGATGCGACGGGCGCCGGAAGCGCCAGGCTGCGGGGCCGGACTACTTGGACGCGATACCTGATGACGTCGTGCTCTCCATCTTCGCCAGGCTCGCCGCATCTGCGAACTCCCCGTCCGACCTGCTGTCCGTCCACCTAACGTACGCCCGCGCCCCGACCTTCGTGTTTTGTTCAACTGCTTGTTGCAAGCAACTCCTGCTGCTTCCGGTGTTTGGTTGGCTGAACGTATTTGTGCCTTTGACGTTTCAGGTGCAAGAGGCTGAACGTCCTGGGGCAGCAGGACATGCTGTTCGCCAAGGCCTCGCCGGCGTCCCTGGGCGTCAAGGCGGCGGCGTGGTCCGAGCCCGTGCAGCGGTTTCTCAAGCGCTGTGCCGACACCGGCAATCTCGAGGCCTGCTACATTCTCGGGATGGTAAGAGGCGATGAACCAATCTAGTGGACTTGATCGTTTGGTCTGACATCCATGCATGCATGGCCGGAGTTTCAGTGATTAAGTGCTGACCAGCGTGGTGCCTTTGTGCAGATCCGGTTCTATTGCCTCGGCAGCCGGAGCGGCGGCGCCGCTCTGCTCGCGAAGGCGGCGGTCGGCGGGCACCCGGCGGC
Organism: Secale cereale; assembly: GCA_902687465.1. Classification (NCBI taxonomy): domain Eukaryota; kingdom Viridiplantae; phylum Streptophyta; class Magnoliopsida; order Poales; family Poaceae; genus Secale; species Secale cereale. Next base: position 926,232,671 of record LR738711.1, on the reverse strand, counting down.
GCTGTACTCGCTGGCGGTCATCCAGTTCAACGGGAGCGGGGGCGCCAAGTCGGACCGCGACCTGCGAGCCGGGGCGGCGCTCTGCGCGCGCTCCGCCGCTCTGGGCCACGTCAACGCGCTCCGAGAGCTAGGGCACTGCCTCCAGGACGGCTACGGCGTGCGCCGCGACCCGGCCGAGGGCCGCCGCCTCCTCGTCGCTGCCAACGCCCGCGAGCTCTCCCTCGCGCTCGCTGCCGCGGCCTGCCCCTTCGCCTCCCTGCCCATCGGCGCCAGCGTTGGCGTCGGCAGCTCCCCTCTTCTCTCCGACTTCGGATGGAGCCTGCCGGAGGCAGAGCCACACACGGTGAACCAATTCATGTCGGACTGGTGGGCGTCGAGCGGCGTGCCGGCGTGCGCCAAGAAGCCTGAGACGGCGACCACCGGCGAGAGTGAGGGCGAGCTACGGCTGTGCTCCCACATGCGGTGCGGGCGCAAGGAGACGCGGCGGCACGAGTTCCGGCGGTGCTCGGTGTGCGGCGCGGCCAACTACTGCTCCCGCGCGTGCCAGGCCCTGGACTGGAAGCGCGCCCACAAGGCCCAGTGCGTACCCGGCGCGTGCCAGGGCCTGAATAGGATTGCAACTTTAGCTTAGTGTTCAAGACCATGTTCACTCACTATGGAGGCAATATGGTTGTGCCTGAATTTAACACTCCCATCGTTTTTTTATAAAAGGCCACCTCATTTTTCATGTCAAACTGACTAATTTTTGTCAATAAAATATTAGGTTATATGTCACGGAAAAGTTCATTAAAATGTGTATATACTGACACTTTTTGTGATATATAACTCATATTTTATTGATAAAATTAGTGATCATACTTAAACATAAAAAATGAATTGGCCTTGCATAAAAAAACCAGAGAGAGTAGTTGCTTTGGCATGGAAGCATTCGGTATTGCCTTCCTCCATATTAGCAAGTTTGAAAGTAGCTCTTTGCTTCCAATAAATGAAGATGCTCCTTAATAATTCTCCTCCATCCGTCTTAAAATAGTTGTCTCAACTTTAGTAGTACAAAATTATGACACTTATTTTCAAACGAAAGAAATAACATACAGAAAAATGAGTAAATTAGAGTTTTTTTATATAATACTATAGGGTTTGCATAGTTTTTTCATCCAAGTCTTCAAACCCTTTCTCAGCCTCTTAAATTTGGCGGTAAGAAGTTTTAAGTACACGTTGTTCCCATAGATTTCTACTCCCTCCGTAAATCAATATAAAAGCGTTTAGAATACTAAAATAGTGATCTAAATGCTTTAATATTAGTTTACAGAGGGAGTAGTTGTTTATAACAAATCATGATGTTTAAGCCAATACTAGTTCTCAAATCCTAATAAACACGCTTAGTTAATATGCAGTCGGTCACCCTATGTTTGTAACCAGCAACTACTTTACATTTGATGTGTCTGAGATATTTACAAGGAGGATCGTACAATTGTCGATGGTGTATCTGCAATTCTTTGAAAATGAACAATGAAAGTCTGTTAGAGCCTGGCTTAATAGAAATGATAGAGTACTTATATCAACAATGAATTCCTTATTTTCCGGTAGCCCATTCAAAAAAAACTTCAAAGTTAAGCATGTTTGACTTAGAGCAATTCTATGGGTGACCGGTCGGGAAATTGGTCCCGGGTGCGCACGAGTGACGACGGAGTGTGGAGTAAAGACTAGTGTTGGTCTACGGGACCAGTCTAGATTCCGTCAAGCGTAACGGCCGAGAACCGATGACTGTGGCTGAGGCGTTACAAAGTCCGTTGTCAAGAGTTTGCCTGGAGCAATGGAGCATATTGGCTTGTTGTAGAAGCAGCATTGTTGTAAGTCAAGCAAGATCCTACCGTCAAGGTTCCGACACAACGAAGATGTGACTGCCTAAGAGCATCTGTAGGCGGACATAACAAATATAACCCCTTAAACATCTGCGGGGGCGGTTCGTTTTGAGCCCCTGTTTGTTGGTCTGCACAGCCACACTTATTTTCTTTTTATATGTCCGGTCACTTGCATGTGATTGGTGAAATTGAAGAGAGAGAAAAAAGAATGAATAAAGAAAGAGAAAAGATGATCCGGGGTGGAACCGCGTCTTATGCAGCGGACTGACCAGGCACACCCGAGCGCGTTTGCGAGCCCTCATATCCTCCCTACATTTGAGATGGATATGAGGATTCGCGGACAGCCCGAGCGTATAGGGATAATATGATGGGTCAGATTAGGTCACATTTTTTTCTTCTTTCTCCTGTCCAATCACTGTCCGGGCGCGCCCGCGGGCGTATGAGAGATGGTTTGAGATGCCCGGCTGTAGATGCTGTAAGGAGAGAACCTTGCTCACATTTATGTGAGAAACACAAAATGCATAGTCAGATGCTTAGTACTGCCAAGTTTCCAAGGCGAAAAAAATCACTTGATCACTTCCAAGTGCCACCGCTGCTGTCACCTGAAAACTTCGGTTTTCCTCAGGTTTCTTTGGTATTTTTCTGATTTTCCTTTTTTGTTAATCTTTTTATTTTATTTTGACATTCTTTACTTTTCAATGTTGTTTTCTTTAGTTTTCACTAGTTTTTGTTTTTTGTTTTTTCTTCCTTTTCCTTTTCCCCTTCTTCAATATATGTCTAATTTTTTTCATACACATTGTACATTTTCCGTGTAGATCAAGAACATTCTTTTATATAGGTATAAGATTTTTTAACATTGTTCAGGATTTTCTACAATAGCTTACCACAGAACTAATTACGGTTTTCGATGGTGTAAAGTTTCTCAAAATTCCTGGAAAAAATACTAAACCAACACACCTATAGTATAACATGATCCAACGAAGGGATTGAAAAAATATGACTAGTTATGTCCTGGACAAAAAGAACAAATGTTTCAGTATATACTGATCCTGCAGTGAGCTAAAATGCTTGTTTTTTCGCACAGAACACATAAATGCATATTTTCACAATCACATTGTTGTATCATCTTATTATATTAGAGTGAGACTCCCCTATTTATTTCATATTTTTGAATAAATTTTAAACCGTTAAATTTTTAGGAAGCTTTAACTAGTTTCATATATTTCAATATCTAATTTTCCATACACAATATACATATTTCATATGTATACATCTAATGGGAGGGCCGTTTTGGCTCTGGGTGCATATGCTTCCAAATGAACTGTAAATTCAAAATAAATTATAAGTAAAAACTAAAAATTCGGATTTTGTTTGCAGATGTTCTTGTTAGTGTAAGAATCTTGCTTGACAATTTTCATGCGAAACGAGATGACGGCGCTTCATCGGTGAAAAGCTCAAAAGTAAGTATACCGAGGTAACATTTGTTGTTTGACTCTTTTTTTTTTGCACAGATCAAAATACTTAAGCTTCTCTCTTAAAAATTTGCAGGTAGCATTTTGGTGTGACAATGAACACATCTACTTTTTTTCAATTTTTTTGACATTTGGCAAAAAACTCGGTGGGCCCACGAGTCGAATTTGATTTCCACACATCTAATACATTTTCTTGTATAATTAAACACTTTTGAATACATGTCTAATATTTTTTTTATATACTTGTGTTCAACAATTTTCCTAATACACATTGAAAATTATTTTTGTATGATATGAAACATTATTTTGAAACGATGCAAACATTTTTTATGCATTGGATAATGGTCTTTTAATGCCACAAATATTTTTCTTAAAACGGTGGACATTTCTTGAATAGCCCAAAACAATTTTATAATTACACAAATAGTTTTTTTATCATTGTGTAATATTCTTTTCAAAGTATGTTTTCTTGAAAAGCATGACATTTTTTGTAACATCACGAACATTTTTATTGAATGGTAGAAACATTTTATAATAGTTGAGCAAACTTATTTTACTCTACATTTACATTTTTTAAATGCGCAATAAACACTTTTAATAAATTAACTATTTTTATGATAAATATGTATATATTTCTTATAATGTTTTTAAAATCTAAATAAAAGTAAAAAAAATAGCAGGATTGAAGTCTGCATGACGAGACGATGTTGCTACCGAGACGTGTTTCTTAGAATGTTTTTAAAATAATTAAAGTTGAACTAGAGCTGCATCACTTTTTTTTGGCTAAAGTTGAACTAAAGTCGCGACATTTTTTTGGATCGGAGAGAGTACCGAATAGTCCATCTCCACCCCATATCGTTACTTTTAACTCAACGATGCGGTCGAGCGCCAAGTTACACAATGCATATGCCTTTTTGAGGGTTAACTTAGTAAACTGTATAGTTTTTTTTTTACTCATATACATGTATGTACCTATCTAAAAGAATGCACAAGTCTAAAAAATACAGTGCTGCTGATTCTGGTCTTTTGTTTCAAAAGGTTTGAGTTTCGTATGCTTAGCAATGTCTGCTGATTTTATATGCATATATGGTGTTGGCCTCTCGATAATTGAAGCATTGACTTGAAAAAGGTCTCTGCATTTCCCACAAAAGAAAATCGCTGTGTATATTATCATGCATTATTGGTCTGTTTTACTCCTAACAAACGGATCTTTTCTTCCGAGGAATCGTTACTAATTCTATTCACTTGTCTAAGTTCCCAGCTCTCCTTTTAAACTATAATATACATAGTCCTTATGTATCATGACATATAGAAAGAAAATATGGGGAGGTATTATAGTTCCACAATGATTTGAGTGCTGTTCCAGTTCCACAAGCAAAGAAGTACACAACTGGCCGGACCAGACAAGGCCACATGTCATATGAATAACGTTTACCCTCTACAAATAAGCATCACGGAAAAACATACGAGCTTCATGCACTGCACTACGCCGCATTGCAAAAGCTGATATAAAACAAATTTAAAAATACAGGAACCGTGTGAAGCTGATTGCCAGATTATCGCCAGGCTTGTCTGGCTGTGCCTTTCCCTCCGGCTCACGCTAACCCAACTGGTAACAGTTTTGACTTGCAAGCCCTAATCATGCACCTCACATCTTTAATATGTCCTTTATTTGTTTGCTTGCTAGCTTGATGCATTATTGTTATTATATAGCCCGGATGAGAGTTCATTCAGAAAGGGAATATATATTGGTTTAGTGGAAGGTGACAACATGGCGGTGCCTGCCGAAGGCCACTCGCCGCTACAGCGCTGGTGCCGTTGACTAGCGTCTGACTCGACTGCCGGATACTCCATTTTAGTAAGCGGAAAGAACTGCATTGATGTCGGGGAAAGCATCCACTGTTCGGTTAGTGCTTCTTTTTTACTTACTGTCGTCATGTGCTATCGTGCTAACCCCTTCTAGATGGGGCCTCGTTTATCAGAGCGTGTGAGAAAAAAATTGCCCGTGCAGTGCAAGCAGTTTAGAAAGATGTTTAGTACGTACATAAAAAAAGTTTAAAGCATCAGTGCCTGTCTTCATGGAGGCGTGTCTAATCAAACGTTTACCCTCTACAAATAAGCATCACGGAAAAGACTAATTTCTCTAAGCATAGGCCTCTTAGAGCATGCATCTCGGTTCTTGGGCCATCCTGCAATGAGAGAGATTATCTATGTCCCATAGCCATGATGTTGTTTGTTGTTTCACCGGTTTTGAACTTTATTCATGTCAAAACAATATATGCAGCCCATGTATGGTTTGTGCAGGGAAAAAACTCTTTCTTAAACGGATTACTCACCTATACGATATTTTGAGATGATTTTTTAAGGATTGACAGGGAGGATAAACCCCCACCGTTCGTTATAATTCAAAATCCGAAAGTGACTGACAATCACACTTAAGGATGTTTTTTTTAATATCATGCAAGAAAGCCAGTACAAACAAGTGGAAACAAAAAACAATACAAATACATCCATAGGCACACATAGAAACGGGGCACGCTCTCTGTCATGTCACTACATGTGATATATTAGGGAAAAATGGTTTGTCAATTTGTGCAATAAAGTCTAGCCTTGATTTGGATCTTAGAAAGAAGAGACTAGCTAGAAACAAGATAAAAAAGCATTTGAAAAGTGATTCGAATAAGCACGCCGCAGAAGGATGCAAACAAAACCAATAGTAGGTGTTGTGTTAGGTCCGGAGTCTACAAGAGTACGGGAGTGCCCTCTTCTGTGTGTTGTTCAGCATGTTAAACACACTTGCTATAATAAACCCATAATGACTAGACATGGAAAATTTACCATTTATTGCACTAACCCTGTGACTAACATGGAACCTAGCCAATTACTCTCTTAATCGTCCTACTATAATGGATTTTCATACACTGATCAATTATGCCACGACAAACTCTCGATATACTGTAGTA